>OX352732.1:15000000-16250000 GCA_947095525.1 Trisateles emortualis | reverse complement strand
TACAGGCTCTGCCTGATTTGGGATCAGATAGCGATATGTGAGTTGTCCCGAAGATATTGTTATTATTATAGCCTTACTCATTCCAAAGCACTCCACCGCCGGAATCTCCCCTACAAGTATCTCGTTTACCGTCGCCGTACAAACAAAACATGTCTGGGGTGAGCTTGTAACTGTTATGTAACCGAGTACACTCTTCAGATGACACGAACTGCAAGTGGGTCTTCATCAGACCCTTGGATACGTCACCACCATACTGAAAAATAAGAGATGTATCTCTTGAACTGTTTTAATAGGGCATTTGACAATATTTCCGTCTATATCCTCGTCGGTCTAGTAGTCGTTTAGTGCGACTGCTGATCATGAAGTTTCGGGTTCGATTCCCGAGTTACATCAAAAATAAACGCCCGAAGGTTTCGGTATTGGCGGGCCTCTGGTAAAATAATTTGGTTGGAAATAAATATTTAGAAACGAATGGTAATCTTTTCAAAATATATTTATCCAACTTTGTCTGTCTTAAAAAGTCTAAGATTACCTTTGTCCAACCCCATCCAGCAACGGTAAATTTCTTTTCTCGTTCATCCATCCATTTGTCATGGTTCACCAATATCCCTTTCTTCGCCAACTTGCCAAGCTTTATAGGTCTTTCAAGAAATATCAACGCTATATCACATGAAAATATTTGTTCCTTACTATAATCTTCGTGTATCACGAACGACCTTACTTTGTATTTCTCTGAATTAAAATCATAAATGTATTTTGAACCTAAAAACAATAAAATAAAGGTTTTAAATAGTTTACCCGAGGAGTTTTTTTATCTAAACCAGTATAAAAATGTAAATTTCACTTTGCGGAATTTATACATTCATACGTACTAATCAAATTAATTAGCATCTGCCAACAGTGAAGAAAAACTTCGTGAGAAAACCGACATGCCTTAGAATAAACTCTAACTAGTGAGGATTGAAGCCTCAACCCTCTTAGCTCTCTTAATAGAGGAGGGAAGCATACCCAGCAGAGCTACATACCTATATAGGTTGTTATTACTTTTTACTATAATACTACCTGACCCTGGGATTGAACCGATCGCGATCGTTTCAATCCCAGACAGCTCGGCAATCGTATGCACCAGTAAGGCAAAGCAATGAAGTTTAATTCAATAAAGAACCGTATGAATATAAACATTCTTTTTCTTTTGTTATAAGTAGGACAAAAGAGTTACGTCAAACAATAATATAGAAGCCCAACCCTTTACAAAATAATCGGATGACGTATACACTCGTGCATTATATAGGTCTCTCGGTCCGGAAGACTGAGACCGACCCATTCCGTTGATGGCACGATACACCCATTACTTTAACCCTAATGTACTGTGTGGCCTTTAGCATTTGTATTACTAATAAAGTAACCGTGGAACTTTGGATGCTAAACTTTTATATGCAAAAGTGGTTGTTGTATTTTCTTAACGCGATGCAGATATCTGAAGTTTTTTTTTATACTACTTTGGTGGCAAACAAGCATACGGCTCACCTGGTGTTAGGCAGTAACCGTAGCCTATGGACGCTTGCAATATCAGACATATCACTTGCGTGTTGCCGACCCATTTTTTAACACCAGGGCTTTATGATAGAGTATCCCTGGGATAGGAAGACGTTTCTTTATAAACGTATTGCTAAATGAGTGTTTACATTTTGTATATAATATGAAGCCATAAAGCATACGGCACGCCGGAAGGTAAGCAGTTACCTTAACCTTTGAACAACTACAATACCTTACCAGGAGCATTACTCGTTGTTGCTGACTCAAATTTTAACACCAAAGTTTTGTGATTAAGTATCCCTGTGATATGAGACCGTTATTTTAAAAACGCATTCCTAAATGAGCCCCGAGAAGCAATATTCACGCACAGGAACACCTCTTTGTGTAGGCATTTGGCTGTGGTTTTCTATAAGGTACAAGATGTTATTATTGTAACTTACTACGAAATAATTAATTGTGATTTAATTGTAGCGTACTTTAAACTGTAGATACCTAGCAAATGCTGTCTTTACCTTACCTATAAGAAGTTTTTTTTTTTTTTTTTTATTCTTATAAAAATTTAGGGGTTGTTTTCTTAACATGAAATGCTAACCCCATTGTATCCTCTAAACTCTAATAGTTATTACAACAATAACAGATAAATTAATTAGATGACAACATCATATTGATGACAGACACTATGGGAACACCGAAGCCATACGACATAACATCTTCGCTGTGTCCGATGTAGGTACTGACAGAATTGATTGCACAACCTATAAGAAGTTGTTGCACTTAGTTGTATACACAAATTTGTAAGATAATTGTGACTAAAATAAATCTGGTACGGCTCCAGGACAATGAAATAAGCAAGTATGAATCTCTCACCTGCTTGAACTACCATTTCTTCAATATTTGTATTGCTTGCCAGACAATGTGCCGATGTGATAATCGTCCAACTGTTAAGTATAACTCCCCCGCAGAGTCCACCCATGTTAAAGAACTGCACAGCATATGGATATTTCGCCAACGACGCTGCTGTTCCACCAACAATTTTACCTTCTATTGTGATATTTCTTCTTCTATTTTGGGGCCTCTTGTGCGTACCTTTCGAACGTTTAGGTTCACATACAAAATAATTTACCAAAGTTAATATAATGAAAATGATTAGGTAACCTCTTGACTGCATTATACATGAAATTGAAGGGGCTTATGTCGTATAATTTTATAGATTTCATAATTAAAAGTCAATGATTATTAGAAATTGATTGCCTATTGCATTACGGTCGTAATTCGGTTTATTACGTTTGTTCATGTTTTGAATTACCTTAATATTTTCTTATTAACAGTCTATTGGTAGCCGCGATCATACAAAATATTTTCATTTGATCCCTCTTCTGATTGCTTGAAAAATATGAAGTCAACCTAGAAATTTATGAGACATCCTAATACTAAGTATAATTTTTTAACATCGTTCGAATAAGGTGAACCTAAATCGCTTTACTTATTGTAATATTTTTATTAATGTCCTATTTTCTCTCGGTATTAGTGGCCAGTATCAACGGAAAGACTATTCCTCAATGACTGATATTTCTGCACAGAATTACATCTTGGAGTAGTATTTGAATTTGATATTAGTTTTATTAATATAATTTGGCTATGATCTTCTACAAGGTGGAGGTCTTGCCCATGGCTTGATATTCGCCTCTATGGTGTCCTAACTTATATTACTGTTTTTATATTCACACACATTTTTTTCTTTGACAAGCTTAATTTTGTTCAGATTGCAGAGATGTGAATGTTAACTGTATATATATGATGAAGCTTCATACGTAATTAAAGTAACTGATAAACCAAACAAAATATCTTGGCTTATTTTGCTACTGCTATTATACTAAAAAGGTTAGAGCTGTAAGATGAACTAGTAAGAAACTCAAGCCACTCACTCTTTTTATTCGCCGTATACTTAGTACCTACAATCTTTAAGTAGGTAGCATGCAAACTGATGTAGTCAAAACACCGTATTCAATGTAATATGAAAACATAATATTTACACATACACACAGAATTTAAACTGTGTTAAACAATACGGTACACATAGTAAACATATCGTAGTAGAGGTATCACTATCCGTAAGTATAACCGCAGTGAAAATTTAAAACATTGCTGCGGAAAAGCTCGGCTAAAAGTAAAAGCCCACTAACTTGTGGCTTGTGTCGTTTGAAACACGACAACACAGAGTTAAACTCAACACATGTATTTTCAACACTTCCACAAAAGTTTTACTGAGTTGATACTTTTTAATTGGTGCGGGCCTGAATTTTAAAACTGTTTACAAGGGGCTGTATGCTCGTTTGCCACCTAAGTAGTATAAAAAACATAGTGTAAATTATAGTACTATATATATCACACAATCACAGCCGCCACATTTATAGATAGGTTACTTCAATATACACCTCTTTGTAATAGGAGACATAGAATGTCATCTCTTGTATGGGGAAAGAAAAGGATATTCAATGGGAGATTGTCGGCAGCATCAATGTCTGCTGGCTTATATAAAGCCCGCTTTAGCTATAAACTATAATTTACTAGCGAACCCTTGCTTTGCTTTGGTTTTTTTCTGGATTTCTCTTATATTATGCCTTCAGGAAGAAATTCTATTTTTTATCCTCCTTGCATGGCAAACAAGCATACGGCCCACCTGATGTTTGGCAGTTTTCGTAGGGTATGGACGTTAGCAATACTAGAAGTACCACTTGCGTGTTGCCGACCCCAGTTTTTGCACCAGGGCTTTCTGGGATAGGAATACGTTTCTTTCTAAACGCATCAAGTACAGTCACCAGGAGGTAACTTTATTTTATACTAGGTAAGGATAGGTTTTTTTTAAGACAGGGAAGGAGATATTATATAATAGTTTGTCTCAAAGTTTATATTTTATTTAAAATTCAGTTCTGAAAATTCTACTGCCTAGATATTAGTATTCGAATTCGGGTTTTTTTGTTAAAATTAACTTACACCATGAAATTTACACTCCCTAGTGGTTATTAAAACTGATTACCCACTCGTCTAGTGGTTATTAAAACTGATTACCATGCGGGACAAAACTTTGTGTGTTCCAATCTGTGAATTATCCGTTTCTAAAGTCTCCCACGACACATGGCTTGTTCCTTAGAGCGGGAGTTTTTAAAAGACAAAAATGCTTTTCAACGGCGTCTATTGAGAAGAAGCAAATGACAAATTGTTATTATATTAATGCTAACTATTGTAACTAGGTCAAAACGTTAAACAAATAAAGGCGTGATCGCGTGAGTTTCGTAATCATGTATCTACATCAATCATTCAATAGCAAAGTTAATTGAAGTTGTGTATTGAAATATAATTTAATTTAGCAATATCTAGTATTTTTTTAATTAAGAGGACAATGTTCTGTTACTACTGCTGTAAAGATTTAATGGAAGTAGTAGAAAGAAAGAAAGATTCATTTATAGTCATTCATTCATTCATCTCAACCCATAAACGTCCATCTGCTGGGCACGGGTCTCCTCCAAACATTAATCATTTATAGTAACTTAACTAAATTTAGTCTTTGCTTATGATTATATACATTAGTAATTGGATACTTCTCGGATGAAACACGCCATGACTTATTATGACTATAATAATATCCGCCCCGGGTGAAACCAGGGCGGATAGCTAGTAAGTTTAAATTTATTTTTTATCAACAAACACCAATTTTCATACTCCTATTTTCATAAATAGCGTACTGTTATACAAAATTTCACCCTCCTTTTGACTATCTTAGGGGTTAAATTTCCAAAGGTCCTTTCTCATTGTTGAAAAGAACCGGTATGCAAACATTCACGGTCCTAACCCCTTAGTTTCCGCTGTGCGCTGATACGATAGTCAGTCATTCAAGCTCTTCTTTCATATATTTATACAGATAACAACCCATTTAAATGATATCCCACTGCTAGGCACGGGTCTTCTTTCAAGAGTATTTTTATTTTATTTATATATATTATTATAATCACATGCCAGCCTAATACGGGTTGATGAATAAAAAATAATAATAATAATATTTCGATACAATTCACACACCGTCATCTGATCCCAAACTAGGCAGAGCCTGTACTATGGCAACCAGACAACTGATAAACATACTTATATATTTTTAAATACATACATATTATTATAGATAAATAACACCCAGACACAGAACAATAAAGCTCATCACACAAAGATTTGTCCTGGGTGGGAATCGAAACCACGACCACCGGCGTAGCAGTCAGAGTCACTAACCTCTAGACCAACAGGCCAGTCATTAGACATGCCTTTAAAGTTTCTTCTAATCTATCTAAGGGATATTGGTTTCCTTATGATGTTTTTCTTCATCGTCAGCAAATGGTAAATAATTATATAATAGTTCTCTTATTTTCAGGATTGATATTGTAATTAAAAATGAATCAAATTACCTATGGTTTATATTGCAGAGTTAGTTAGGTAGGTACATAATTAGGTATAGCAATGAACTAGATTAAATTTCATCTAGACTGCTAAAATTCGCCGAGAGCGCTAAAATTATTACCCTAAACTAAATAACTTACTAAAATTAATATGCTCATAATTTAAATTCTAAGGCATAAATCATTTTCTTAAAAGTAGGTAATTAATCATTTAGATTTAGTTACCTCGTGTTATTAATTACTTATTTTAATAATATGATAATCTATGCGAAGTCAAAATTCATTATTAACATTAGTCTGCACAAGAAAGCATTTAATTTTCCCGGAGCGCATATACTTAGAGAATGTAAATAGACCCCTTGTATATTTTTCCTAGGTATCGCTATCTCAGTAGGAGTGTAATTTAGGAACGAGACAGAAAGTTTTATTTCAGCGAGCATGGAACAGTGTTCGCCCGCCGCCGCGCACTCGGCATTCAGTCGCCCATCGCCGGCCGCCGAAAGCGCCGCGCGCGGCCTTTTCCCGCACTAAACATAACCTATACACGGCCTACTATATAAACATTGTTTTAATCCTACCAAAATTAATATTTCAAACAACCCTATGAAAAAGGATCAATATGTGATGTGATATAAAACTTATTCCTTTAATATTCTAAGTGTAAAAATTTGGTAAAGTAGTAGGACGACCAATTCAAAACAAAGGTGTATATCGATTGTGTGTATGCGGTTGTTTTAAAGCGATTAGGTATGTATACGAAAACTGTTTATCTTTTGATATTTTTAGTCATATTTTATTGACAAATGACAAATTTAATTAAATAAAACACGATAAGAAATCTTTAATTTATAAGAACACCTGTTAGCGCCAATAGTTTCTCTAGAGATTATTTTTATATTTCTGACACAAACTTTTATTTATGAGGTACTAAAACGAAAAGCGTGGCTATAAACTTTTGATATTTATCAATGTAGTGCAAGAACAATGTTTCAATGTATATTTAATAGACGACAATAATATTGTACAAAATAAAGGTAAAAATACTAACGGAATCAGAGAGAAAATACAGAAAGTAAATCTTTTAATTCATAGAACGGTCTAGTTATAAAAATACCTATGCTAGAATGTAGATATGTGGTATGCGATAGTTCAATGGTGAATTATATATGAAAGACACGCACATGAAAACAATAAATGCTTACACTGAGAAATTTATATAACACTAACATCTGCCCGTGGCTTCGTTGGCATGGTATATTGACAATAAGTACTTTATGTTACTTTTGAATAGTAAGGCTTTCTATTCGTAAAATATATTTTTAAGTTCTGCACAGGTATTTTATCTGAGCATCTCTGTGCTTTGGATGGCATGTTTAAAGTCAGTCCCCTGTTCACAGTCGTTAGATCACGGCAAAGGCTATGTGGATGATCTGGACTACTCTGTCACTAGGCTGGATACTAATCATTCAGTTCAGTTTCAGTACTACGTTCAGTAATCTAATCTAGTCTACTGATATTATTTTAAAACCCTGATTATGAAATTATTGGCTAGCTTATTTAAAAGTTACATTATGTCACTAATGTGATCAAGGTTTCTAAACGATTATAGATAAGATTACTATTATACCGATGTATTTCAAGGCCGGTCAATTTTTATTTAGTATCTTTCGGTATAAAAGATATGACTTGTGAAGGCGGGTAATGACAGCCGCCTCGTGAGGAATACGGTTTACATTTGTAACTTTTTTAATTTACCTAGCAACTGCCTGCTCAATGCGAGCACTAGATACGAAGCATCGCAAGGTAACCTCGCAATATCGATACCCGACTTTACGTAATTCAAATAAAATAGTTCATGTATATTTTATTATATTTTAGTTTGTTTGTTTAAACGTGCTAATCTACAAGTCCGACTTTGAATTTAATTGTTTGACACGAATAACTCCGGCAGGGGTATTCCGTTAGAGCAAAAACCGAGCCACCGCAAAAACCGAGCAAAATCTGGCAGTCGGATTGAAAATCGGTATTCCGTAAGAGCAAAAACCGAGTCTTTTTGACGTTTAGTCAATAGATTGTACCGTCACCGAGCAATCACAACTGTCAGTTTGCGATCACAACTGTCAGTTTGCCATCGCTGTTTCTTAGAGAATCAGCCGGCGGGAAACAGATAGTTGTCATAATAATATACATAAATAAATATAGGTTGTGCCTAGTTTGAAATTAGATAGCATTGTATGAGCTATCTCAAAGCATTACGACGATACAAAATACCTATAGACTTTGATTCCGTAAAAAAAATCTGTAAGGCATATAAGTGTAATATAAAATATCTTAAGGTAAACAAGAAATGTTAAGGCTGTAGTATATAATATCAACGTGATACGATTTCGTAGACGGCTTCTACGAGTAGTAGTAAGAAGCCTTTGAATTATTCAAGTGCGATCACCACGTGCCCACACGGCCACGGCAAACACGTGCCTATATTCACTCGTCTTATTTTATATCCCTATGATGAAATTATGAGTGTGGTTCGTTTAGTCCTCTTCTTATCGTTTGGTTAGTGGCCAACCTGGTGACAGAGTTATTTACATCGCCCATATTTAGACCTCTGTCGTGATCTAACGACTGTTACCAGTCGGGACCGACTATTATCGTGCCCTCCGAAGCACGGAGACGCTCAGATGAAATACCACTATTCGGTCATCTATGGGGTTACCGCGCCCTTGGTTGCTTAACCCGCTGATCGTTTACCGAACAGCGAGTGCACCTAGCTACTACTACTGAGACATCATCATCATCATCTCAACCCATAAACGTCCCACTGCTGGGCACGGGTTTCCTCCATAAATTTCCATACTACTGAGTGCTAGGATTTCTTTCCTGACTGCCAAAAGGAGGGTTATATTTTTCATTTTTGGATTTAATATAGGCCTATAGCCTATAACACTCACAAATGAAGTGGCTTTCTACAGGTAAAAGAATTTTCAAAATAGGTGTAGTAGATCCAGAGATTACCCCAACAATCTCACAAACTCACTAACTTTACCTCTTTATAATATAAGTATAGATAAACATACTTTAATATTAATATTACTTATAAAGTTTTAATGTATAAAAAACTTTAGCTGCTTGCTAAAGTAGGTCAAACTTTTCTAGTTAAGATTTTTTTTATACCGCGTCGCCACCAAAACAAACACCCTCGATATTATAAATAATTATTCAATATCTTTTTCTCGTGTCGTGTCGTAGTTTATAAATATAAATAAATGAAAAAGTAATCATGCTGTATCAGCTATCGGCAGGACTTTCTTAGATTGTAGCAGAAGCCAAACCAGCAGTGGAACAATATCTAGACTGCTATTATTATTATAAAACAAAAGAAGACTGCCTTGTCTGGCCTTCGACTGGCCTGTTGGTCTAGTGGTTAGGGACCCTAATTGCTGAGCTGAGAGGCCGTGGAATAAATTCCCATACGGTATGGTTGTGTGATCAATAAATGTTTTTCCCGAGTCTGGATGTAACTTGTGTCCGTGAATTGTATGTTTGTGAAGTCCTCCTTGACACAAGCCCTGTGGGCTTGTTCCCTAGTGCGGGAGTGGGCTTTTTTTAGAAAAATAAAAGAAAAAAAAATAGTTTTCATCAAAGTAGGCAGGTAAGGTAAAATTTCAAATTGAAATACCAAACTCGCAATTTTTTCTGTTATTCTATGATAACAATCTTTTTGTCACTTCTCTACTATAATCATCCTTTCTTTTAAATATAATAAACTATGTTTGATATAATGCCAAGTATTGCAGTAATAATAGTATTTCGGAATATTTAATTGTTTATAACTTTTATGTGTTTTTAAACTATTACACATTTTTCATAACGAATCCAAGGAGCTGTATAAATTCCCAGTTCCAAGTATTAACACATTTTTCAACTTTTTGGCTAGCCAATATGATTATCTTTCTGTTATTCTATAACATCATTCGTTTTGTCACTTCTCTACTATAATTTTCTTCATAATTATAATAAACTAAGTATATGTTACATCGTCGGTTGTGTACTAATCTACATTTACTACATGTTCCACTCTATATTGTTAAGCAACTGTACTGTGGCAAGTGGGGCCCAATCACCCGCTTATAAACGCGTTACTTGCCAGCTGAGTCTACAGGCTAGGGTTGAACTAAACATTTTATTTGTATATTAGACCATAGAATTTAAAATTTAAGCTTTACTTTAGTATTCTTTTACTTCTTAGATAGATTGGATTACTCTTTATTGTACAGACATGTAATAAGATACATAGACGATTCAAAGCACAATATCCATATCGCTTGGTGCTATCTCTTTCAGGGAATCGTAGGATGAACAGGAATGACCAGAAAGCACAAGTATTGCGATGGTGTATATGAAGTTACATATTAGCTTCTGAGCGTTTTGACGGCAATTTATATTGTTGCGGCTAAAACCACAGCGGCATTGTCTGCATCGGAGGCCATCAAGTCCTTTAGCAGTAGCAGTTAGGACTGCACGCAAAAGGACTTGATGGCCTCCGATGCAATACCTGCATCGCATCCAGTGCCTGCATGCATGGCACTATAGTATTTAATTAGCAAGTAATATTCCATTCCAAATCAAAACTTATTTATAAAGTAGGTCAAAGCACATAAATAACATATTTCTCATAAGTTATACTAAGCAAAATGTACAGTATTAAATACTTTAGGCATAAACGCAATCATGCATTATTTATCTTTAGATTGCTCGACTAGGTTACACAGGCCGTGGTCACAGTCAGCTTATAACCACGGCCGGTGTAAATAATGCATGATCGCATTGAAGTGTGTTTGGCCCTCAAATAGATTTTACTTATGTAGTATATACGCTTCTTGACATAAGACATATTAAATACCTTAATTCGTAGTCTTCTTTAATTTGCTTTATTGTATTTATTTTTTAAACCATTTATTTTGCCATACATACAACAAACATATACATAACATAATACACATAACATAATTATATAAAAATACATTTACAAATACGAGTACCTACATACGAGTAGAAAGAAGACAATTTACTTGACTTTACTTTTGAGCTAGACCCTGTCATAGGTACAATAATTAAAGGTCGACACGCACAGGAAATAAATAAAGTTAGAATAAAATATTTATTAAATATTCATTGGGTACATTTACATATTTCTGTTTGTCTTTATTAAAATCTCCAACATCAACTTCGTTAATTCCCGAAGTATATTTACATAACCAAAACAACATAGGATATCATCTGATACTTCGATATATTGATATATGTTAACACGTCGTTTTCTCTGCGACCGTGGATGCTAAAAAGAGGCCAATACGTCGCGTCACTATTATATAAATAAACTCGGAATCACCGCTGTCGCGCTGTATATTCAAATATAATAATAAACCGAGGAAAGTATTTTTACACTTACTCTAATACTATAAAACTTATTAATTTAAGCACTTTATCTTTCAAAGGCAAACTCTCTTAATAAAATTACCTGAAATTTTAAAGCGTGTTGGAATATTCCAAGGTACAAGTGCCGACACAGATAATTCGTCCCCATTCCCATGGACTCCCCTTCCCTAATCAGCGATTCTCTATTGCACGAACAACTCAGCAACGCATTAGTCGACGTATACATGATACAAAAGGAGATTAGAGGCTGACGAAACAGTTTTTTTTATCCAATGTGAAATAAGCATCAACTTAATAATAATCTTATCGTATCCCATGAATGCTAGTATGGTTCCACGTAATATTGACAAAGTAAAAATGCGTCCGTAATATTTAATATATAAACTACCTACAAAGCCTTCCGGAGTTAATAAAATGAATCAATTCCCAGTTTTGAGTCACCGCGTCACGTATTTACGCATTAAACAATAAATTTGAAGGAATCAGAAAAAAATTCAGAAGTAACTCTTCCATGTTCCAGATTTTTTCATTACACTACACATTTGCCCATTTTATTGGCGGTACACCAATTGTCGGACTTTGGGTAACTTTACCATCAAAAGTTCGAAGACAAATTATATTAACGTTCCGTAGAGAAAAAACACTGTCGTAAAGGACAAAGAAAACTTTTACATCGATCGAGCAAAACATCAAAAGAAAGTAAAATGCAAAAGTAAGATACACATTGTGGGTAAAAGTTTTATTGTAGATTAGTAATAAAAGCCGAATAAATACGAATACAGTAAGCATAAAAAATTAAGTTAAATACAAATTCGCATATAGTATACTGTATCGATACTTACTGTATCGATAAGCGAATACTTGTAATTGGTACTGTCATATTATAACTGGTTATAGTAGGTACCTTAGTAGCTTTATCCGTAAGTCTTTCATGAAATAAACAAAAGAGGAAAGTTGCTTGGCAATAAATACGATTAAATGAAACTAAATCCTATAGACATGCTATTAAAATATTATATTTGCTAAACATAATAGTCTCATTGCAGTTTTCAGCGTTGGAAAACTAATTACCATCGTACTTACCATTTATTTTCGACCCTAATTTAAAATAGGTTTAGTAGATCCAGAGATTACCCCCTACAACCTTACAAACCCACTAACTTTACCTCTTTATAATCTAAGTATAGATAAACATACTTTAATATTAATATTACTTATAAAGTTATGATGTAAAAAACTTTAGCTGCTTGCTAAAGTAGGTCAAACTTTTCTAGTTAAGTTTTTTTCCATACCGCGTCGCCACCAAAACAAACACCCTCGATATTATAAATAATTATTATTCAATATCTTTTCCTCGTGTCGTGTCGTAGTTTATAAATATAAATAAATGAAAAAGTAATCATGCTGTATCAGCTATCGGCAGGACTTTCTTAGAATGTAGCAAAATCCAGACCGGCAGTGGAACAATATCTAGACTGATATCATTATCACCTTCTTCTCCTTTCCTTTCTTTTAAATATAATTAACTAAGTATATTTGACATAATGCTAAGTATTGTAGTAGTAATAGTATTGTCTTTTGGAATCTTTAATCCTACTTCCTACTAATCACTACATAGTATAAAACAAAGTCGCCTTTTCTGTCCCTATATCCCTATGTGCGCTTAAATCTTTAAAACTACGCAACGGATTTTGATGCGGTTTTTTCCAATAGATAGAGTGATTCAAGAGGAAGGTTTATATGTATAATACATGCATCATATACTAAGGCAACATTGCTAATTTTAGAGGTTTCTAACGTGATGTCGTAAATTAACCTATTTTTTTGGGCTTATTTAAAAACGCTGCCTAAACCCTACGAGTTAGATCAAATTAATGTACTACAGTATTGTACACCATAAAAAGGTCTACAAAAAAGTCCGCGATGGTATATGTTTATCTTTTAGGGATAACCCACATTAACCATTTTTATTGTTTACTTTTTACGTGAAAAAATGGCTTATTTACGAAGCTATTTTAAGCAATACGGCATTAATCCTTATCGAATTAAGTACCTTAAATACAGTGTGCAATTAATATAGATAAATATGGTTCCTTACAGCATGTAAATTAAACAAATATTTTCGGAGATATTACAAATTTAAAATTTGCGTTTGCGGCGGGCGGTACCGGTCGGACGGGGCAGTGCGGGGAGGCATGCCTATAAATAGCGCGTCGGAGGCCGCGGTTCTCCCTGTAGCACTTTGAATTTAGCAGCAATCGGACGCGTTTATTATCGGAGCTCTCTAGCGAGGAAAATAACAGTACTTGATAAAAACGTGCTTTTCAGCGCGACAACGTATCAGTTAATAATTATACTTTACGATAAATAATAATCAATTAATTTAATAATAAGGAAATTATTTTCAAAAATCTTAAGTAAGTTCAGAAAAAAAACTTCATAGAATATATAGCTATCTTTTGTTCTTGATGATTGTAGATAATCTTTTGTTTTTAGTCACACGCATGGCAAATTATTTTTTAGGTGTTTTTAATCGTTGTGTATAAAGACATCCTGTAATATATTAATTGTTGTAAAAATAAAATAAATACCTAGGTAAAAATGTAAAAAGTAAATAAGTAAAAATGTGTAATGTAATAAAAATTGTATGAATTTAGATATTCCAAAGATAGCAGGAAATCTTCATAGTAAGTACCTATAGGGAAAGAGGAATTGTTTTACTCCAAATTTAATGCGTGCAGGCCAAGGGCAGTAATGAATGAATCAAAAATACTGGATCGATTTTAATCATGTTTTCATTGAGTGACATATTTTATGCCCGTGCAAAGTCGGCCGCTATGTTTTTATATACAACGTTCATAGTTTTTCTGTAGTGTATTTAATTTCGTATCAGCATTGCACCCGTGCGAAGCCGGGGCGGGTCGCTAGTATTATTATAAATGCGAAAGTTTATAAGAATGTATGGATGTGTATTTGTGTTATGTATGTTAGTCTTTCACGCAAAAACTACTGAATGGATCTGGATTAAATTTGGCATAGAGATAGATTATAGTCTGGAATAACACATAGGCTATGTACTTTTATCCTAAAATATTTATAATTTATAAAAATCTCTGTTCCCGAAAGATTATACACGCGGGCGATGCCGCGGGCGGAAGCTAGTTGATTATAACTTTTTCAATTCCTTATGTGTTCAAAAGTATCACATATTTTTCATAACAGATCCAACGAGCTGTTAAAATTCGCAGTACCAAGAAGGAATTAATACCTTTTCAACTTGTGTATCTTTCTGTTATTCTACATATAATAACATCATTCGTTTTGTCACTTCTCTACTATAATTTTCTTAATAAATATAATAAACTAAGTATATATCATCATCGGTTGTGTAATCTACATTTACTACAAGTTCCACTCTATATTGTTAGGCAACTGTACTGTGGCAAGTGGGACCCAATCACCCGCTTATAATCGCGTTACTTGCCAGCTGAGTCTACAGGCTAGGGTTGAACAAAACATTTTATTTGTATATTAGACCATAGAATTTAAAATTTAAGCTATACTTTAGTATTCTTTTACTTCTGAGATAGATTGGATTACTCTTTATTGTACAGACATGTAATAAGATACATAGACGATTCAAAGCACAATATCCATATCGCTTGGTGCTATCTCTTTCAGGGAATCGTAGGATGAACAGGAATGACCAGAAAGCAGAAGTATTGCGATGGTGTATATGAACTTACATATTAGCTTCTGAGCGTATTGACGGCAATTTATATTGTTGCGGCTAAAACCACAGCGGCATTGTCTGCATCGAAGGCCATCAAGTCCTTTAGCAGTAACGGTTAGGACTGCACGCAAAAGGACTTGATGGCCTCCGATGCAATACCTGCATCGCATCCAGTGCCTGCATGCAGGGCACTATAGTATTTAATTAGAAAGTAAAATTCTATTCTATTCTAATACAAAACTTATTTATAAAGTAGGTCAAAGCACATAAATAACATATTTCTCATAAGTTATACTAAGCAAAATGTACAGTATTAAATACTTTAGGCATAAACGCAATCATGCATTATTTATCTTTAGATTGCTCGACTAGGTTACACAGGCCGTGGTCACAGTCAGCTTATAACCACGGCCGGTGTAAATAATGCATGATCGCATTGAAGTGTGTTTGGCCCTCAAATAGATTTTACTTATGTAGTATATACGCTTCTTGACATAAGACATATTAAATACCTTAATTCGTAGTCTTCTTTAATTTGCTTTATTGTATTTATTTTTTAAACCATTTATTTTGCCATACATACAACAAACATATACATAACATAATACACATAACATAATTATATAAAAATACATTTACAAATACGAGTACCTACATACGAGTAGAAAGAAGACAATTTACTTGACTTTACTTTTGAGCTAGACCCTGTCATAGGTACAATAATTAAAGGTCGACACGCACAGGAAATAAATAAAGTTAGAATAAAATATTTATTAAATATTCATTGGGTACATTTACATATTTCTGTTTGTCTTTATTAAAATCTCCAACATCAACTTCGTTAATTCCCGAAGTATATTTACATAACCAAAACAACATAGGATATCATCTGATACTTCGATATATTGATATATGTTAACACGTCGTTTTCTCTGCGACCGTGGATGCTAAAAAGAGGCCAATACGTCGCGTCACTATTATATAAATAAACTCGGAATCACCGCTGTCGCGCTGTATATTCAAATATAATAATAAACCGAGGAAAGTATTTTTACACTTACTCTAATACTATAAAACTTATTAATTTAAGCACTTTATCTTTCAAAGGCAAACTCTCTTAATAAAATTACCTGAAATTTTAAAGCGTGTTGGAATATTCCAAGGTACAAGTGCCGACACAGATAATTCGTCCCCATTCCCATGGACTCCCCTTCCCTAATCAGCGATTCTCTATTGCACGAACAACTCAGCAACGCATTAGTCGACGTATACATGATACAAAAGGAGATTAGAGGCTGACGAAACAGTTTTTTTTATCCAATGTGAAATAAGCATCAACTTAATAATAATCTTATCGTATCCCATGAATGCTAGTATGGTTCCACGTAATATTGACAAAGTAAAAATGCGTCCGTAATATTTAATATATAAACTACCTACAAAGCCTTCCGGAGTTAATAAAATGAATCAATTCCCAGTTTTGAGTCACCGCGTCACGTATTTACGCATTAAACAATAAATTTGAAGGAATCAGAAAAAAATTCAGAAGTAACTCTTCCATGTTCCAGATTTTTTCATTACACTACACATTTGCCCATTTTATTGGCGGTACACCAATTGTCGGACTTTGGGTAACTTTACCATCAAAAGTTCGAAGACAAATTATATTAACGTTCCGTAGAGAAAAAACACTGTCGTAAAGGACAAAGAAAACTTTTACATCGATCGAGCAAAACATCAAAAGAAAGTAAAATGCAAAAGTAAGATACACATTGTGGGTAAAAGTTTTATTGTAGATTAGTAATAAAAGCCGAATAAATACGAATACAGTAAGCATAAAAAATTAAGTTAAATACAAATTCGCATATAGTATACTGTATCGATACTTACTGTATCGATAAGCGAATACTTGTAATTGGTACTGTCATATTATAACTGGTTATAGTAGGTACCTTAGTAGCTTTATCCGTAAGTCTTTCATGAAATAAACAAAAGAGGAAAGTTGCTTGGCAATAAATACGATTAAATGAAACTAAATCCTATAGACATGCTATTAAAATATTATATTTGCTAAACATAATAGTCTCATTGCAGTTTTCAGCGTTGGAAAACTAATTACCATCGTACTTACCATTTATTTTCGACCCTAATTTGAAATTAATAAAATGTTTGCTTTATTACCCAGCATTCATTCTTAAAGATTCTGGGGAAGGACCTCCATCTCACAGAAGACGACAGCCGAATACACATTTGTACCACCGAAGTAGTATATAAAAACAGATTGTCATTGTTTTCAAGCCAAGCCTGCATAAATGTCTTCAAACAATAACAGTTGACGTTTTAATTCTAATTTAACTTACGTAAATTAGATAAAATTAAGCAAAAATATGATAATATATACTCGTATACAGATTTAAAAACAAATCGACAATATTAACAAATTGTTTTGAATAGTTTAACATCGTTATTGCTTTTAACTAGACGTATAGAATGTTTGACAGAAAAGCTCAATAGTGGCAGCCCTATGTAATAGAGACGCTTTGTTCAGCGGGCGCGAATCAATTGTGCGAATACTGTTGCGATGAACGATGTGTTTATTCCTCGATTTTTACGCTTCTCTATTTCATTACCTCTACCACAATGAGCTAACAAGACCTATTTCAATAGCATTAAGGTCTTATTTTTTCCGTTTTATTGTAAAATGGGTTGGCAACATGCAAGTGATACTTCTGGTATTACAAGGTTACGGTAACTGCTAAACATCAGACGAGCCGTATGCTTGTTGGCCACCTAAGTAGGAAATAAAGAAAAAAAACGCCGAGTGGAAAAGTAACCAACTTACACATGCGATGTAAGTTCGCATGTGCCTCAGGTGGCAGTACCAATGTGAATTTCTATAATATTTATATTTACTTTAATATTTCTGTTTACTTAATTGGCGAAGTCTATGCCTAACCCAATGGGGGACGAGCGTAATGATATATGATATGTGTTTATTCAGAGTAAATATTTAATAAACACTGTATAATTTAATTCGACCGGACATGCATGACTGAAGATTACGGATGGTCTAAATCCTCTCCACTCTGTTGATAGTGATATATTATTACTTTGATTCAAATATTCCTATTTTTACACGATCGATAAAAATAGGACACCCCGAGGCCGTCCTGTGGCATCCTTAACTAGAACTAGCGGCACGTCCCGGATTCGCACGGGTGGACATTTATGTATATTTCGTAGTTTTATTTAAAATAAAATATTGCCTATGTTACTTGCTGATATACCTTGCACTCAAAAGTAACGAACAAAAAGTAACCAACTTGCACGCAAGAGGTGCTAGTTGGATCCCGGGCAATATAATGTGAATTTCACTTTGTGGAGTTTATATGTACCTACTAATCAAATGATTCGCCATCTGCTAACGGTGAAGGAAAACATGGTGAGGAAACCCACATGTCTTAGAAGAAATTCTAAAGACATGTCTGATTCACCAATCCGCATTAGGCCACCGAGTGTGAATTAAGGCCTAAACGATCCCTCTCTCTCTCTTGATAGAGGAGAGGAGACCCGTGCCCAGCAGTGGGACATATATGGGTTGCTATTATTATACCTTTCTATAAGTAAAATATTTTTTAATATCAGTCTACGAGTTTTGATTTGTGTTTGAGTTTATTTAATATGAGCTGACCCATGCCAACTTCATTGGGCATTATATACATACTTTGTGTCGTTATTATAATGACACAAAAATGTATATATACGCACAAATAAATGCTCAAAAATGACTCAAATCTTTAGATAAAGACTTGAGTAAAAGCTTGGGCCAACGTACCCACATGCTACCATTAATTTCAAACAAGATACACTTGCGCGTTTTATTCGATGCATTATATCTACACGTGGAAAATACAGACAAAAAGAAACATCACAGAGAGAAAATTGGAAGCACTTCAATAACTTCGCGACGAGGAACTGCAACTAAATCTGGAATGCTACCAAATGCACACGTATAAGAGAAATGTCGACAAAAGTGTTCGAGTGTAAGAGTTTCGAGACAAAGGCACGACTTTGTTTCAAGTGTAATGTAAAACTGACGTAGATATACAATCATATTGTTACTTTTATTTTGTTACTATTTTTAGTTTTATTTTTTGTTAACTTAACTCTTTTGTTATTGTTATCGGTAGCCTAACAACAATATTCCTGTACAACCTGTGGGAGAGTCCTGGTACCCAAAACACAAGTTTGATCTTATCTTGGGTTGTTTCGCTTCTAATTGTATTTGTGTAAACATATTTTTTGATTAAATAAACTTTTTATTTTTTATTACACGTGTACGATACAAGTATTTACAACAGTTTTTGTTAAAGCTTTGTCATATATAATGATAGCAACCAATATAATTCTTACTGTTAGGCACAGGTGGCATATTCTCTATCAAGAGAGCTGAGGAGGTTGCCTTTTACATTACCAAAAAAAATTCTATGAATATATAAAAGAGACAGATCCATAGGAGCGTACATTATTGCTTTGTATTTTTATAAACGAAGAAAATAAACGCACACATTTTCATGCAGATGTTGTATGTAACATAATACCAATGTTCCATACCTCTGTAGTATATGTGTACTTGCATGTTTCAAATATATATCAATAGTAACCTCCATATTAAATCGTAGGTATTTTTGTCCACTTCCTACAATATTTCAAACATTAATATGACGGACACGAAATTTACCCAAAATGTTGTTAGTAACAATTGAATATGGTGATGTGATTGCAAGTGTAAGCTACACGTGCTATCGATACTATTTTAAGAGTACATTTTAAGTAGTTTAATGCTCATTAATCATTTAGTAACCAATCAATCAGTCATTACTTTGTAGGTACGGAAATAAATCTAGATTGATTACTCACTAACGTCACATAAATCCATGTCAGTCCCTTACTTGTGCTGAACGATAAGAAACGTTACTGTTTTTATATAATTCCCGGATCGGAATTAAATTTAAATTCCCCCAAGACAGCTTTAAGACTAAGTACATATATTGACATACAAAAAAAGACCCAAGATCCACAATCTCGAATAAAATAAATACTCAAATCTGTCGTCAACTAAACATAAGTTGTTATAGTAATAATAAAAGTATAATTATTTTATTTATACTCAACCTCACGCGCATAATATAAAGTTGAATTTGTAGTGTAGTGACTATCGACCTAAGCGATACTATTTCAAATATACGCAACAATGCGCGTTTTATACGAACGGTTTTGAGACGCGCGGTGATTGTGTATCTTGGGTTTTTTGTATATCAATGACTACATAGCACCCAATATCATATAACACAAACTATACAAGCGCAATGCCCATATAAATACTTACGATCATTTTGTTTTTATGTTTTCGTCCGTACCCGTCGCATCGTGTAAAAATGTATATTGTCGACTGGGGATTTCTCTTTATTGCTCTAGAACTAAAACTGTAGTGTTAGTGACATACTAAGAAAAAAGTTTTTATATTGTTAAATTAACGTTCATACATAGTATTCACGGTAAAATAAACATGCATAGTGGTAAATCATTTGAGCATTTCTGTGCTTCGGAGGGTACGTTAAAATCGATCCTGACTTTCGTCGTTTATTATGACAGTCTTTGTGTCACGGTAGACGGCCTATATGAGTGGTCTATTAAGTATAATGCTAAATTAGTTATTAAACAGATAGGCCTGACATTATATCGTGAACCTATGTCAAATCTCATACATTTGCTTTCTATTCTATTCGGTTTTTTGGCATGCACAAAAGACCCCAAGGGTCGAAGTGCGCTAACCGAAAGGACAGCCCCGTCACAAGATAAGATAAGATAACGTTTATGCCACTTGTCTAGAGGGGCGGACCTGACAGCAGACCAACGCCAAATAACTACACCTGATGTAGTTGTGAATATTGTTCCAGCGCGGGAGTACAGGTCTTCAGTGTCCATTGAGGGACGCGTTTTTTCCTATTATAAAACCTAGTGCTACAAGTTTTTAATTTTGGCAACCCGCGAGATATTTTTTTATTAGAACAAAGACTAGGTACTAAAAATAATGAAGTCTTTAACCCACAAAACCACGTTATCGGTTTGACTCTGAGAGCGAGTCTTCGTACAATAACATACCTAAAATACACATTTCATATCGTCAAAACACAGTCAAAATATTATTTATTTTTGTTAAATAATATTTCGACTGTAACACATTAAATAATATGTTTATCTACTACCATTATGACAAAGTTAATTAATCAAGATAAAAGGGTTTTTTATACTACGTGAGTGGCAAACAAGCAAGTTGTGATGGTAAGCAGTTACCGTAGCCTATGGACGCTTGCAATACCAAAGGTACCACTTTGCGAGTTGCCGACCCTAAAATAAACACGAGGGTTTTATGATGAAATTTCCTTGGGATAGCAAAATATTTGACATTAAAAACGCATCCCTAAATGTGCTCTGGAAACCTGTACTGACACACAGGAACACAACTCTGTATGTACCGAGTCATTTGGCTGTGGTCTTCTGTAAGGTGGTCTTTCCCCACTCGGGCTTGCTCACTAGTATGGTGGTAAAGTCGGCATCACGATACCCTGATATTTTAAGCGTTTATAGGCTACGGTAATTGCTTACTGTTAGGCAGACCGTTTTTTTTTTATACCTTAGTACGTAGTATATAAAAAAATATAGTTTCTTTTGTGTGTCAAGTATTGCAAGCGTCCATTACAGTGAATATTTACCATCAGGCGGGCCACCCAAGTAGAATAAAAAATATTAATATATGTCGCCCTGTCAGCCTTGTAAGAAGTATTTAATGACTAACCGACCTCCAACAGTTATGCCCTCAATCCGATCAACAAACGGCATAAGAATGGGGACATACTCAATCGCAGTACGAATGCGCTCACTTGAATAAAATACTACTTAAACGTTCATAATAACTTCTACAACCGCAGTTCGTAATTTTACATTATAGCAATTATAGTATATTTCACATAGCATGGGCAGTTTGACGTTTGACATTTGAAGATAAATATCAATGAAAATTAAAGACGAGTAAATTAAAACCTATCAATTGAATACTCTGGGTTTTTTTTTCGGGACAATCCAACCCACATGTCCACCGCTGTGACTCCTGTGAGCCAGGATTAACAGTGGAGTAACCAACTGATACACCAACTGATTTAATCAGAACTTAATAGGAGGAGTTAGAAAGAAAAAAACTTCCCTCCATAGCAAAGCGGGAGACAAAATAAAATTGTCTGTGTGGCTCTTCATAATTCAATAAGTCTATTGGTTAGAGATTGATTTAATAATTTTCTTTCATCTGCATCGTTAGATGTTTAACGTCACAGTAGCCATTACCCATGCTATGTAAAATATACTATACATTTATTTATTTATAATCAAACCTTACAGCTATCTTTACAGGTTCACCTAATGCGATAGAAAGGTAAAATAGGACACTTATGGTTCTAATATTACACTTAAAATATCTACTCATACTTACTAACAATTTCTATTAATATTAATTGGAATAACTAATGCCAACAAAATAAAATGAAAAAGAAAAGCATAACGAATCTTTCCAAACTATTAATGATCTGACAAATAGTTTGAACAAATCTCGCTACTCGCGACACCTGACCGGATCCCTAGATCAATACCTATGTCTCGAGCAACTTCATAGAAAAACTTTTTCCAATCCCAGGGATACTTCATTATATAACCCTAATGTTTACTTTTTGGTATGGCAACAAGCAAGTGACCCCATAGGTATTGTAAGCATCTATAGACTACTGTAACAGCTTACCATTTTTTTTTTTTTTTATTTATTTATTTTTTTTTTTTTATTTTTTATTTTTTTTTTTTTAAAAAGACAACTCCCGCACTAGAGAACAAGCTCTGTGTCGCGGGGGACTTTACAAACATACAATTAACGGACACAAATTACACCCAGACTCAGAACAATTCTTTGTGGGTCACACAAAGTTTTGTCCTGTGTGGGAATCGAACCCACAACCTCGTGCACAGCAGTCGCATACTGCGACCACTGGACCACCGAGGCAGTCGTATGCTTGTTTTAAAAGACAATAGACAATTTAAAGTTTTTTTTTTGTATTTAGGTAATTATATGGCAGACGAGCTTTTAATAACGTTTCCACATAATCTCAACCTCGCAGTAAAACTAGTCTTGTAGCTATTTACGTGAGTATAGGACCAGTGGAGCGTCGACGGTGGATCGTAGTGGAATGAGGCTAAATAACCTCTTAGTTACTTCCATTTTTATAAGGTAACATTGCATCGAACCTTTTTCTTTGAAGGGTTAATCCTACTAATACGAGATCATAAATGCGAAAGTTTGTAAGAATGGATGGATGGATGTTTGTTACTCTTTCACGTAAAAACTACTGAACGGATCTGGATGAAATTAGGCACAGAGATAGATTATGATCTGGAATAACACATAGGCTACTTTTTGCAGCGATAACCGACATCCACGCGGGCGGAGCCGCGGGCAACAGCTAGTTGTGTTTATATGTATGAGTATATGTAGGTCTCCAAACTTTATCCTATTAAAGAAAAACTGCATCACAAACCCTAGTGATACAATTTTACGTGTTGCAAGATGCTTGCTTGCCATAGAATGGAAATTTCAAAGGGATTTCACATAGAAACAAGACGGTAATGATTAAAAACAAAATCATTATATTATCGCGTAAAAATACAACCTAACGCCATGAGAGGTGTAACGTAGCCTAAGGAGTATTAAATTATGCATTGTCGATGCATTCATAATGTAATACCTAGTAAAACTTAATTATGCATTGTCTGTTTGTCCATATATTCACATATACATATGTTTTAAATATAGTTAGGTTATAAGTGACCGGTTTTATAGTCTAGTGGTGAGCTGGAGATCGTGGATTCGAGGTCCTTATTATACTACTTAGGTGGCAAACAAGCATACGGCCCGCCTGATGGTAGGCAGTTACCATAGCCTATAGACGCTTGCAAAACCACTGGTATGGCACTGGCAAAATTCATGCCAGTGTTATGTGATGGAGTATCTCTATGATAGGAAAAAAAAATTGCACTGCGAGAGTGCCGACAGAAGTGAAAACACTAGGCAAAACAGTTATAAATTTTATAGCATTTTTTTTTATTTATGTAGACGCGTTTGCGGTCTGCTTTATGTACATGCATATATTATCGCCTCTTTGCTTTAATAACGTGACTGTCGAAAAACATTTTTCGGATATGTCAAGCTGCGTCTCGTAACGGTGTCGCAAATCCAGAGATTTTATCTCATCTAAAAATATGCGTACCGTGCTAAAATAAGTTTTCACTTTAATAACGTTTCCCAAAACATACGCCGGAAACCTGCACTCACCCACAGGAACACAAATACCTACATAGTTGTCTATAATCTTTGAAGGAATTACTAATACCCGTTCAAAATATAAGTAATCCATGCAAATGTATAATGTATGTATGAACTTAATACAATGTTTGCTATGAGTATCTATATATTTTCCGCTTAACATTTTCGCCACTCGAAAACTACTTGATGGATTATTTTCGAGAGTTATATACTTGTAACTCTTGAGAGCTGCATTTTGATCACAGCTCTCACTTAAGAGCTGTTATCAATATGTAATTATTATATCTACCATAAATATATTTTGTCTACATCCATAGAAATCTTATAATTATAACGTAGAAGTGTTACGGTCATTCATCGGTCGATTCGAGGCAAATTAAGAAATGGGCCGAGTTATCGTCGTCAATAAATACGATGCTAAAAATTGTAATTTGCACCATAATTGAATGTATCTATGTTAAAGTTCTAGTAATAATGCTCATAATATAGGTCACTTCAGCAGCATTTTTCATAGTTACCACTTATAACTAACCACTTATACCTAGAAATATGCTGATTTAAAAAAAATGTGTCGATAAATGACGGCGGTAATCTGTTTTTTAAACTACCTAGGTGACAAACAAGCATAGATACCTATGTGATTTTTACGTGTTGCCAGCCCTTAAATCATATCGATACCTCCCACGTAAGTTATTGTAACCCACAATTTTGACATTTTGCTTTTTTTAGCTATATCGCCTTTTTATACCTATATTTACCTAGTAAAAATTTAAAAAGTTGAAAAATAGCCATATTTAGGGTACTTTTCAGACGTATACAGTTGTATCATTATTATGACCACAGCGTATAACATTGCATCAGGTCGATGCAACTGTTTACGCGGGTCGGGGCCGGGGATCGTTGAGCGCTCGCGCCGTGTATGTGTGACATACAATAGTCTTGCCCGGGGGCGCTCGATGGGGTGGATGCCGCACTGGTTGCGATAAATATCGGACGTTTTTAATGTTATAACAGTATTATTATTTAGCTATTTTTGAAAACAATTGAGCGTAAACAAAAAATACAAACTAGAGGCCGAAAATTCTGTGATATGGTAAATAATACTGATGAACCCACCAAAAGTTGCTAGAAAAAATCAATAGAAAACCAGTATATTTTCTTTAACCAAATAATTAAATAATAAATCCGAAAGTTTTTGTAATTCAAGTCTCCAAAATGTAACAGTATCATTTAATTTTCTTTATTTTATTTTATTTTGACAAAGCCAGCCTAAACTGTTGTATAGATTACTTACAATAACTTACGTCGCTCAGAATAACCTAAAACAATATTGTATAATCACATACAACAATTTACGTTG
The DNA here is from genome assembly GCA_947095525.1 of Trisateles emortualis. Lineage (NCBI taxonomy): Eukaryota > Metazoa > Arthropoda > Insecta > Lepidoptera > Erebidae > Trisateles > Trisateles emortualis. Next base: position 16,224,069 of record OX352732.1, on the reverse strand, counting down.
CGGAGTTATAACAAATTAAGTGCTATGTAATACATACAATATTTTACGTGGGGATTGGTTACTAAAAATTATATTGTATGTTTACATGGCATATTTTACGTTGCTATGACATAATTTTTTAATTTACATACAATAGAGTGTGCCTAAAATTCTTACATTTTCTGCCACTGCTATCATAATTTATGCATCAGCTATTTCTATGGTTCAGCTCATGGGATTCTACCACTTCCATTTCATTAAGAATTGATGATATGACTGCTTAACATTACATAACATTCCTTTTTAAAATTGGGAGGGGTTGGGTAAATACTCCACCACACTAGTCAATTGTAGATGGTGGGCGTAGGCTAGTGGTCCACCTACTGGTTGTCAAACTGTCCAAGATTTCTCCACCTAGCTTAACGATTATTGCAATTACGTAATAACCGGGATCTTTACAATTACTTTACGTAAATGCCGAAGCCCAGAAACTCTCGAGTTAGATATGCCGCTAGACGATTATCGACTTTCAGTGGTTTTTTTATTCAGCTTAGACAAGAAAGATGGATACGTCTAAAATTCGAGTGATTGTTGAATACGAGTTCCAACGGAACTAACGCGGCAGAAACAGCTCGCAATATCAATGTTGCGTTTGGAGAGGGGACTGCTAATGAACGCACCGTGCGATTTCTGTTTAAACGCGTTCGTGTTTCTCAAATCAAATCAAACTTTCCGTAACTTTGATTTGAAGAACGAACCCACATGGTTCAATGAAGACAGGTGAATAACAATGAATTAAAAGAGATGATGGGAGCCGATCCAAGCCAAACTACCCAGGAATTAGCGGCATGGTTTAACATTACTTTACCAACAATATTGACTCATTTGCGACAAATCAATAAAATAAAAAATACGATTAATAGGTGCCTCATGATTTGACTGATCTGTAAGAAACGCGTGTTGAAACTTGTGTTGCCTTGTTGAATGATACAGAAATGAAGGATTATTGTATCGAATTGTGACATGTGATAAAAAGTGGATTCTTTTCGATAACCGTAAGCGAGAAATGTTATGGCTGAACCCAGGTCAAACGCCGCAACAGTGTCCCAAAGCAAAGCTTACCAATAAAAACGTAATAGTAACTGTTTGGTGGTCTCAGCATGGTGTTATTCACTATAGCTTTCTCCGATCTGGTCAAGCAATAACGGCAGATATCTACTGTGCCGAACTCCGAACAATGATAGCAAAACTAGCAGTGAAACAACCTCGACTCATGAATTGATCTTCACCATTATTGTTCCATGATAACGCGAGACTTCATACAGCACGAGAAACCAATTTAACTCTACAGGAACTGCAATTAGAAACCATTCGTCAACACCGTATTCGCCAGACCTTGCTCCTACGGACTATATTACAATACATATTGCTTTTACACAGTTTGTCGAATCTAGATCACCAGAGTTCTATCGCAATGGCAGGCTTCCTATCAGATTTTTTTTGGATACTGACATTCAGATAACTTAAAAAAGAATGAAGTTAACGTTATGAACCTTGATTGTAAGCTGATCTCAGAGATAGACATTTGTTTAATTACTAGTAATGTAAATTTATTGATGAAGAATTTTTATTACAGTTTTTATTATTTATCCATAAAACTGTACAAGAAAGTAGGGAGCAAATTATTATTGATGGAAAGCAACACACATTATTTTGATTATATTTTTTATACTTGACTTGAGTGCCTTGGTGGTCCAGTGGTCGCAATATGCGACTGCTGTGCACGAGGTTGTGGGTTCGGTTTCCACACAGGACAAAACTTTGAGTGGCCCACAAATATTTGTTCTGAGTCTGGGTGTAATTTGTGTCCGTTAATTGTATGTTTGTAAAGTCCCCCGCGACACAGAGCTTGTTATCTAGTGCGGGAGTTGTCTTTAAAAAAAAAGATAAAAAAGAAAGAAAGATACTTAGTATACTTTCTGTATGAAACATTGTATTTACATTTTTATGTTTGTATTCCTTTGATCTCTTTTGTTATTATTCGTTAGAATTCTAAAACAAGTTCCTTGATGAAAAACTCTACAAGTATGTTTTGTCCCTATCTGAAATATTTTTAAGTTTATTTTCATTAATAAATGTTAATTTTCTTAACATACAATACTGCATATATTTAATTTCACCCAACGTACACTATAGTATCTAACACATACAATAAAATACAACCATTATTTTCCAGTGTAAACGATTGTAAGTATCACATACAATTTTTTTTTAAGATACACATCGCTGTAAAATATTGTATGAGCAAAATCTCAAAAAGTACCAATATTTTCATATTTTTTTTTGCCTTATAATTGAAAGTACCCAAAATTATATATACATACCAAATTTCACAAAAATACTACAAAAAATGACGATTACATTTCAATTTATAACTTTAAAACGCTCTACTGTAAAATCTTGTTTTTGGGGTTACAATAACTTACGTGGGAGGTATCGATATAACAGCAGGATTTTGTCTTATAGGTAATCCGGGAATAGGAAAACGTATCTTTAAAAAACGTAAGAAACCCTAAATTAGCACTGAATCTGTTCAGGAACCCAGGAAACTACACCACTGAGTGGAGTTATTAGTGGCCTTCTGTAAGCTGGATGTCCTTCTCCAGTCAGACTAGCTCGCTATAATGCCGTTTTCTCTTTAATTGGTTATGAATTATGATATTTCTATAATTATGTTTTAACTACTTCTATGTCTCCCGCATACAGCATGCGCACCGCATACCGTGCTATGCAGTAGTACGAGTAACATTTGGTATTTCTAGTATAACACTATCAAAGGTACCATTGTATATAAACTACGTCGTCAATATCAAATGATCAAATTACGTGTGCTATATCAGTGGACATTTAATGAACTATTGTTGCAATCTATAGTAATGTTATTACAGTAATGTCTATACATAATGTTATTATCTGTCCTGATTGGCTGATTCATCAACGCGGGGCCGCTAGGGCCACAAACTTGTAATTTCAACAAAGGTAAAATAAGTAAGTAAGCACAAAAGGGTTATTGGAAATTTCAGTCCTAAGGAGATAAAATGTATGGTTGTCCGTCATTTTCAAAGTAGTAAATTTAGGGATGTGTTTAAAAAAAACCGTTTTCCTATCCCAGAGATACTCCAGCTTAAAGACCTCGTGTAAAAATAATTGATCGTCAACACGTAAGTCTCTAGTGCGTCCATAAGCTACGGTAACTGTACCAGTATTATATTATCTGTGGTAACACTCAAGTGAGAAGCACGAAATTTTATATACCCACTCTAGTTAGCAATAAAAGTATAGGTTTTTGAAAATTCAACCACTAATAAAAAAAATGTTTAACCCAGGCAAATTCGGGAGTATTATGAAACACAGCTGAAGAGATAACCATAACTGTCTTTATAATTATAATTGCCAACGCTTATGTCTTTTGAAATTTACCTGAATTTCTATAGAACAGGATTTCTAGTTATGAAGGGGAAATTAATTTGATTTTTAAATCACACCTAAAACGCCTACGGCCTTTTAATTGCTCGACCAACTCCTTTCTTCTATTGTTATTAATGATGTTCTTTTGTAGTCAAAATTACAACTAGGTACTGTCAGCATAATGTACTACTTGATAGTATGCCTTTTATACCTTTAAATAAGGTTGTAAATCGATTATCATTTTGGAGTAGGTATATATTTACACGCTAAATAGGAGGTTAGGTTGTAAATTAAAAGACGACTCACAATAATAAATTCTATGTCACGGTTTATTTTAGAATTTTTCATCCTTTTTTTAAACGCTGCTCTACTGGGGAAAAATCTGGGATTTGAAAAACATTGACACAAAAGATATAAAGTAGGTACCAGCTGACTTATTAAAAAAAATCTCATCGAATTCGAACCCACAACACGCCACTCTGTAAAAAATATCGAGGTAACCACTTATCTATCAAGTAACACATGTATACACTACACACTACACTTGAATTTTTAAGAATTATACATTTTTTTTTTTTTTTTTTTTTTTTTTGTTTAAAAAAGACAATTTGATTTGTTCCACATTAGAACCGAACTCACAATTCTCGGCGCAGTATTAGTGACAAATCACCTCAACCTCTACGACCTATATAAACTCAATCAAAAGGTTAATACTAAACAATCTACTACGTACGTAGTTATAAACATGAAACTCCAATGTGAACTTTTACGACTTATCGGTCGATGTAAAACAGCTGTTACTGTTTATCTACCACAAGATCTACACGTGTTAAGCGAAAATAAACTTTATGTCAATACTGCGATGATCTAGTACAACCTTTCCCAAAATTTTACAACGATTGACCCCATACCCAACCCCAATTTAATTTCTAAGGGCTCGACAGTAGAATTACTGTGATCTTTACGACCCCTATGAGCTGTGCTATGATTTCTTTACTAAATAATAAACTGATGATTAAGGATGTGAATATGTCCGCAAAACTTCACCATAGAATAGTCATTTGACCATGGTCAGGTAAAGCGATTAGACTTCTTGGTAAGACGTACCCTGAACTGGAAGACTACAGACGCATCTCCATCCAAGATGTACTTGTAGACAGGAGATACAGAGGAATCTTGATGACGGATAAACAGACAAAACAAAAGGGGACCATGATCCCGAATTGTAGAAATGCTCTGGCTATAAGGACAGCGTCAACAAGATAAGATAAGCTGAAGGTGGAGCCTCTGGAAAGGATCGCTATCAAAACCACCCATTGTTCCTACTTATTTTAAGTATTGTTTTGTTTGGTATACAATAAAGACTATTCTATTATATTCCTTCACCAGGTTGCTTGCCCGTATTGTACCTATTGTTCTTAGATCTTTGAATCAAGGATAGATGCTAAGTATTTTATAGGAAGATAATCGTAACATTTCTCACATGAGGCAAAACATTGTGTAATTCATAGGATTCATAAATACTGTCCCGAGTCTGGGTATAAATTGTGTCCGTGAATTGTATGTTTGTAAAGTGCTCCGCTACATAGGTCTTGTTCCCTCGTGCAGGAGTTGTCTTTTTAACAAAGAATAATATTTATCACTATCCCAGGGTTAACTTTTTCTACTGTTTCGACTGCCTCGGTGGTCCAGTGGCCGCAGTATGCGCCTGCTGTGCACGAGGTTGTGGGTTCGATTCCCACACAGGACAAAACTTTGTGTGACCCACAAAGAATTGTTCTGAGTCTGGGTGTAATTTGTGTCCGTTAATTGTATGTTTGTAAAGTCCCCCGCGATACAGAGCTTGTTCTCTAGTGCGAGAGTTGTCTTTTTTAAGATGAAAAAAAAAAGATGAACTATAACACAAAAGACTATGCTACAAGTAGGGTCAGCAATGCACAAGTAATGCTCTTAAATAAACACACGTTTATAGGCTACGGTAACTGCTGACCCTCAAGCGGATCGTACACTTATTTGTTACCGTGGTTTTATTTATACCTCCTGGGTGGCAAGCAAGCTTACGGTCCGTCTCCGTAGCATATAGACGCTTGCAATACCAGAGGTATTACTTACGTACCGACCCATTTTCTTACACCAGGTCTTTAAGATGGAGTATCCCTGGCATAGGAAACCATTTCTTTCAAAACGCATCCCTAAATGAACTCTGGAGACCTGTACTCACACACAGGAACACAACTACACCGCTGTGTGTAGTTATTTGGCTGTGGTCTTCTGTAAGGTGGAGATCCTTTCCCAGTCGAGCTTGCTTGCTGGTATGGTGCCTACTTCTCTACCATGGTAGTATAAAAATACTAAAGTGGGAACCAACATGAGGCTGCCTTGCGAGGAATCCCACGCAAGGCAACCTCGTGATGTGGAGGCGCGTGTGCCTCGCTACGTTGCTTGACTGACTGCCTGCTCAATGCGAGCACCAGGTGAGCAGCCTCGCGAGGCAGCCTCGCAATTTCGATACCCGATTTAAGTGATGTTGTATGCTTGTTGTCTACAAATAATATCACATTTCAAGGAAATGCGAGTAAAACTAGAAGCGGAACCTTATGTTAAAATATATATTTTTAACCTCTGTCTTACGTCTGCTAATTAATTCAACAAATTAGCTATGAGTAGGCACATTAGATGACGTCTCATTCATTTAGCATTCCTTATCATTCGGCATAAGCGTCACAGCGTGACCTATAATCTGAATAAACTATTTTGAATGCGTTTTTTAAATAAGTATAGATTTAAATTATTATAATAGTCTTGTTTGTCCGTTGTTTTGTCTTATTGGTCTAGTAGTTAGTGAACCGGAAAGCTAAGGAAAGGAAGGAGGTTGTGGGTTTGATTTCCACCCAGGATAAATCTTTGTGTACTTAAACACGATTCTTTGGTCATTATGTAATTTAAACCGACAATAGACGGAGCTATATATACCTCTAATCTAATATACCTCTATATTAATATAGTAAGCTACATATTACGGTATAGCTGCCACAGACGGTGGCCATGCTATAACATATATTTTTGCACGCATTAGCTCTGCGGCCGGAATATACCAAAATATATCGTGCTATATCTATCGACATATTTTGGTGACGGAATAAATACGTTAGAGCTGCGTCTGTGGTCAGTCGCCGATTACTATAGAAAATATACCGTAATCTACCTCGCTATGATTTATATTAATATAAAGTTAGCAATTTGTAAAAGAAACAATATAATAATTAAATATAATACACACACACACTCACTAAACTCACACATACACACACACTCACTCACTCACATACCAGTTGTCGTAATGCCATTGTACAGGCTTTGAGTAGTTTAAGATCATTGTGGATAGACCTATGAATGGACACAGCCGATTAATGGATTCAAAGATTGATAGTTTGGAAGTCCATCTCTACTTTGATAAAGTTTATGTGTGTCCTTTAAGATGCCTATATATTAATTTTAGGATTTTTTAACATCATGAGCAAACCCACATGTCAAAGAAGAAATTCTAAAGACTTGCCTGATTCACCAACCCGCATTAGGGCAGCGTGTGTGAATAAAGGTCTAAACTTTCTCTCTCTCTCTAAATAAAGGAGTGGAGACTCGTGCCCAGCAGTGGGACATACATGGGTTGCTATTATTATTATATTAAGTACATTATCATCGTTGTTTCTCTACTGATGTAGTTACCGAGGCCTTGTATTATCTATACACTAGTTGTTGCCCGCGGCTCCGCCCGCATGGATGTCGGTTATCGCTGTAAAATGTAGCCTATGTATTATTCCAGACCATAATCTAACTCTGTGCTAAATTTCATCCAGGTCCGTTCAGTAGTATTTACGTAAAAGAGTAACAAACATCCATCCATCCATCCATACTCACAAACTTTCACATTTATAATATTAGTAGGATTACATTTATAAAAATATACATTGTTTTGTAGCTGACAGGTGCTCACTATTTTCTTCTATCGTTGTTTTGAAAACAGACATCTATTTGCGCTGCTGTTATTTTTATTGTTTACACGCGCTTGCACAATATGAGCGCATGAACTTTTTCACTGTTTTAATTGAAGATTTATGTGTCACTGAGCATTTGGTGTAACATCAATTTAAACTAAGAATTAATCTTTAGTTAACTAGGCTAACGAGAACTTGCGCACGGCCAATGACCACACAACTGGTTGTAAACATTTAATATACTAGCGGCGGTAGACATTTTTTCGCATTTTTTTAGCCTATGTTACCCGCTGATAATGCATCTTTCTAATGATGAAAGAATTTTTAAAATAGGTCGATTAGGTTTTGAGTTTATTCGATACATACAAAAATACAAATCTTTCCTCTTTATAATATTATATAATATAATATATAAATAATTGCAGATTTTGAAATGTATACTAATATTATAAAGCTGAAGAGTTTGTTTGTTTGGTTGAACGCGCTAATCTCAGAAAAAACTGGTTCGATTCGAAAAAAATTTTTTTGTTGAATGCTATGATGTGAATTTATCCAGGAATGCTATATAACATCACGCTATTATCGCTTCCTAATGGTGAAATAATTTTAAAAATCGGTCTTGTAGTTTTTTAATTAAATCGTAACAAACGAACAAAAAATAAAATTTGTGCATTTCTCGTCAGAAAGACCCATTGCAGTATCTATTTTGGTCCCATCCCGATTAAGTATCGAATCGAACCTGCAGTCGCAACTACGAATAGATATGATAGACAACATAGAATAATTATGATTGAAAACGATATTTTTGGCAATATTTCCACGAACACGTGACACGATATCACTACAACGTTACAAAGATAAATAAATATTTAGGTTATCAATTAAATAGTAGACCTACAATCGTACCTAACTGACAAGAATCGAATAGAATTATAAGGTTTAATTTCAAACAGACAGGAACTTAATTATTATTAGGCACGTCTCGTAGATTTTGTTATTTTATTAACTAAAAAAAATAAGAAAGCTGTGTGGCAAATAAGAAAATGTAACGACCATATTAACTTTACTAATGTATGTAATTACGCTAACTTATCAGCTGAATTAAATTTAGTTTTTTATCAAGTACTGACATAAAACATTTATTTATTCTAGGCGGTACAAAGTTCACCGGCCAACTAGTTACTTATGTAAAAATTACACATAGACATAGATCAAAGAATCGTGCTCATCACACACATAACTATCCAAGGAGGGAATCTAATTCACGAACGGCTTTGCACCAGTCCAACAAGCCAGCCGCATTTGTTGATATCATCGTAATCATTTAAAAAAGGTAAGGTTGCTTGAAATTAAAAAAAAAATCCTATAGGTAGGTCGTGACGTGACACTTATACAAATCAGTGTTAGCTAATTAGCTACATAACTGTAACATTTTCCGCTGAACAGACAGCGGCAAAACCAGGCAGAACCATAGCGTAGTACCACAAATACAGATATGGCCAAAACTGTAAGCCAAGGCACAGATAATATAAGCCAAGGTTACAATGAATTTAAGTACATATATCTTACTTAAGATGTGTTATATAATTAGTATTATTCAAGACAATTTCAACCAATTTATATTAGCAGATCCGTGCATTGGAACTCCTTTTAAATAATTAACAATTGTGGGTACAATGACATCGCCGATTCGACCGGACACATCACTCGTTAAACCGACAACTGATTGCGACGCACTTATAGTAAACAAAGAAGGACATAGTGCAACAAGGGCAATCATACATTTTTATCGAAAACGCAAACTGATAATCGCAGAAATTAATACACAAGTGTAGATAATGGTTATTTAAAGTTAATATTTATCAATATTCCGGCGGTGTTTTCTCCATTATATCTATTCTCGTTTTCAGTCAGAGAGCGGGAGCGCGCGCGATTAGACGCCCGTATTCAATATACGCGAACATTTTAATTTATATTGTACGATACGCAGTTCACATAAAAAACTATTTTTAATTTAGTTAACCCGTGGAGTTTACAGTTCTTTTTACACAATAAACAATACAGAATTAATTTAGAATAGGTAAGTGTTACATTTTACTTATTGTTTTGTTTCATAACTAAAAACATTGATTGGTAATTTTGATGTTCAAGTCGTAGATTTTGCCGATTTTAAATCGCATAAATGCGTAAGAGAAAAAGATGTTTTTTATAATTTAAATTGTATTTTGTTTATACACAGCCCATTAAAACATGGAAGCACGTGCGCCAAGTGTTATTTTTGGCGCGCATTCTGACATGCATTTTTTTAACAAAGGCATTCGTATCAATGCCCTTTAGTCTATATTCAATCTTTGTCTCATAGTAATTAGTACAGCGTATTTGAAATACATGCCTATTCAATTCTCCAATTTAAAACATTTCTTATTACTTTTATCAGTTTACCCTACATTAGATATCTACTTAGTTAAAGAGTTTATGATTAAAATTAGTGATGCAAAGTGCGTGCACATTGATCTAGATCCATATATACCTACGTACCTATTATAATTACAGTGTTCAGTTCTTTGTTTAACACTCGTTAATACAGTAAGTAATTTATTTATCCACTAATAGCATTCAATAAGGTTATTGATGTTATAACGAGTACGTTCTAGCTCATGGCGGATTGTTGACACATTTCCACACAAATTGTGTTAGTGTACTAATCAGTTATTCGACACTTAAGTGCTATGAATATTGAACTTGACCCTGACAAAGATTTTACTCATATTATCTTTTCAACGCTACATAAATATTCGCGCAAATTCAACACGAGTTGATAAGTTTTTTTACTGTGGTAAAAACAAACATTTATTAGGTCAGACGATTATCATAATTATATTAAGCATAGTTTGCACATATTATTTTTAAGAGAGATAGGGCACTAGATAAGTGAGCGAGCCTAACGGGGGAGGGATCTCCACCTTATACAAGACCACAGCTATATAACTACACACTGCGGTGCCGTGTGTTCCTGTGTGTGAGTGCAGGTTTCCAGTGCATAAGGGATGCCCTTTTCCTAGGGCTGTTGCCATCACAAAACTAATGTTAAAATTATTGAAACAGCAACACGCAAGTGATACCTCTGGTACTGCAAACGTTTATACACTACGGTATCTGCTTACTATTAGGCAGGCCGTATGCTTGTTTGCCACGTAAATAGTATAAAAAAATATAAGAATATTACTTGCGGTTCATATAACATGTGTTCTTTTGTTAAATACAATGTGTAGGTATAAGTTCTTACTAGGTAAGTAGGTTTGTATCGTTTTATGTAATACCAGCACATTCTTATTGTTTACGGGTGCTGTAATGAGTCATGTCATTCATTCGTATGGCTGACTAACTATCGTACTCACTGTGTTATAGCATGGTTTGTGTATTGATAAATACTAGTTGCTACTATCCTTCTAATGGGAATGTTTGTGTAGATGGGTGTTTGTTATTTCGACAAAACGGCAAAATTGATCCAGATGCAGTTTTGTACAAAAATAGATTATAGTCTTTTTTTTATCCCGAAAATAAACATTTGTGCCGTAAGACTGTATATGCAGGCCAAGCCAAGTAAATAATATATGTAACCCTAACTATTTAATTCCCACAAGGGCTAGGTAGGTATGGACAACCATTATTTTCATATTTTACTCCGTAATCTGTATCACCACGGATTTGGGATGAACGTATCTCTGGGATAGGTAAACATTTCTTTAAAAATACATTTTCAAATGAATACCGGAAACCTGTTGGTAGTACAAAGTATCTACTTAGGCATAGGAATATATATACCACTGTGTATTTGGCTGTGGTCTTGTGTAAGGTGGAGTTTCTCCCCCAATCGGGCTTGCTCGCTTGTATGGTGCCCTACCTCTTTTAAAATTCTGGTATTGAGCTGGACATCGAACCTGCCACAACACTGTCATTGCGCCATCGAAACACATTATCATGTTTTGTTTGTTTTTCTTATTTAAAAAGACTCCGCCCGCTTTAGGGAACAATCCCTGTCTCGTGGGGGAAATTACAAACATACAATTAACGGACACAAAGAACACCGAGACTCAGGACAACCATTTATGGATCACACAATTTTTTGATCCATGTACGAGCCCACAACACACCACGCTTAAGACACTGATCCAACCGTGCAGTTAATTCCGAAATAATCTTTCGTTATCATATAGGTTATACAGAAGACTAAAATTTAGTATTTATAATAAGTACTTACATTACTTGCCAATTTTATAGATATGTTTAAAACTCAAACAGATATCAGTTATTAAGTATAATTAATGTATTAAGATTATTTTGGGTCAAGGCATTTGCGATTTATGTACATGTTTGTCACTTACGTATAACCCCGAACATGTTTGGTACTTGTCCATGATGTGGAACTTACTGTTATAAACCAATGATATTAAAGTAAGAAATCTGTTGCCGTCAACATGTTTCTGTCATCTTTCTGTGTCATTATGTTTCGCATTATATGTCTCATTCATAACTAAAATCTGTAAGTACGCTTAAAAACATGATAAAAAAACTGAACTCCGCGCCGCTCAGGTTGCCTTTCATGAACACGATATTTTTCTAGTAATAATAATCAAAAGCGAGAGAGCTGTATCGGAGAAGGATCTACACTTTCCCTACAGAAGGCTGCAGCCAAGAAATTACACACAAAGCTGCAATGGTGTAGTTGTCTTCCTGTACAGTTCGGGGTACATGTCTCCTGTGCACATTTGTGCTAAATTTCATCTAGATCCAGTATAATATTAGTGTATATTGTACTAATAACTAATAATGAAGTATAAAGATCACTAAAACTTTAAACTTTCTATCAATCACTGTTGACGCAAAATAAACACAAATTTAATATCATGTCTACTGCATGGCATTCGGCGTGTTAATTTTGACTTTATATTATAAGCATTTGGATGCATTCCAACAACAGCTTTACTCAAATTATCATAACATGTCTCCTTACGATAACCAATGACAAGTTAGTGTACTCAGAACTGAGCGCTTTCATGTCAGATAAGTAGTATGTGATAAAACCGTATGTATACATTTATGTGATAAAAGTGAATAAAAATGGTGATTGAAGGCACATTTATACGACATATTCTAGCCTCGAACAAACAATTATTCAAGTAATTGTCTGCAACGTCAATCTAGCATTCAATAATTACCTTTTGTTTTTCATACCTACGAACATGTACTCTATATGGTAATACAATGTTGTATAACCACCATTTACTTGCCTTCGCTTATGCTCTCTGCTTTTTCAATCGGAATACGAATTTGGGGCGCAAAATACAGATGCGGATGAGAATACCTTTCTAATTCTGTGGAAAAAAGGAACGCTCTACTTTTCCCCGTTAAAAAATCACAGTGTTTCATTTGTCTTTTTAGACTTTGAAAGACAGAAAAACACAGGGTTCGCATGGGTGCGATATATGTAGATACTAATGTGGTGTCAGTGTGGAGTGATTAAAGTTTTGTTGCGCGAATGTTTTAATTTTACGGTTTTTTTTTGTATGCATACCTATATCTATTTTTTGTGACCTAGGATGCTTGTTATTGTTAATTTGTTTATACTAGTTCGTTTATATTGGAATGGTTTTATTTGACTCTAAGCTTTTTTTTAAAATATATTCTAAAAAATAAAATAAACCTACGAAATAATATTTAAACTGCTCTAAAGCCGGGGTATTTAAAAACAGTTTTTAAATAGTATCATAATTAACTGACTCATTAGTGTGGACAACTTTGCCTATCGTGGCAAACATGTAAAAACAAAAGTCCCCTAAGCTTAGGTCGGCACTCTAGACTCTACATTACACCACACTTTTATAAGCCCGGCGGCTTACCACGGGTTGATAATACCCGTTTAGTGATTTATCTTTCAAAGAAAATCACATAAAAAAAAGACTTCAGAAAATTTAAAGAAAACTTCTTGTTCGCTTTTAAAATAGCCCGACCTAAGGAAGTATATCAAACAACGAGGAAGCAGGTTTTAAAATGATGTTTGGCGGTTATCTATAACGTACCATCGAAACAGATTGCCCGATCCCATTACGACATTTTTAATTAAAATATTTTGTAATTGAGATAATTCTTAGCTATGTTTTATGGAAATCACGGAGTACACTTACTGTACTCCGTGGTGGAAATAGATTCAGCTGTTTTAAACTTATAAGCTAGCAAAAGCGCTCTGCTAGCGACTTCTACCAAATTATAACGATATGATTTTTTATAACTACACTACATACTAGCAGCACGTCCCCAGCTTCGCATGGGTGGACATTTATGTAGTTTTCTTTCTTTTTGTTTCTTTCGTAATGTATTTTAGAATGTATCTGTATTGTTTTTTTAATTCCATTTTCGCCTAAACTAGGCTAGTTGTTAGATTACCTGTGTTATACTTATTGTTTGAGAGCGAAATAAATATTTTTCTTTCTTTCTTTATTTTCGTATTATCGCTGATAATGTTTCTTTCTATTTTTGAGCTTATTTAATACACACATACAAATCTATCTCTTTATAATATGAGTATAGATTTTATTCATGTTTTGAATAAATGTATTTGTAACAACGTGTCCATATGACACATAGGCATCAGTGACAATGGCATCGCCGACCATGTATTATCGGTACTTGATTAAAAGGTCACAGAAGAGATGTTCACACCCCAAATATTACGTCAAGTTTAGTTCCGATGTTGTTATCTGTTGTTCAACGTTATGAAAACAACAAACATTATGTAAATCTAATGATAAGTACAAGCTTCTCCTTTAAGTTTGTCTTTGTGGATTCTTATCAGTATCCTCATGGGAAATTGGAAAAATATTTCTTTGGGAGTGCCTGCGTACATACATCGACGTCCTATAGCGTCACATCTCTCACCTGAAAGAAGAAAGAAAGAAAGAAACGTTATAAATTTTAGTGTTATAATATGTAGGTTCGGCAACGCGCGAGTAACTAATGCCGTAGTACCTGATCAGTCCCTCTAGACAAGTGGCATAAACGGTAGTTGAATAGAATAGAAAGCAAATATATGGGATGAACTTATGTCTAATCCCATACATTTGCTGTTTATTCTATTCGATTCGACTACCGTTTAGACTTGTTTAGAGGGGCTGGAGGGCTATTCGCCTGTTTGTCACCGAAGTATTAAAAAATAACATCGTTTTCTACAACACAATATTTATAAACTATACATCATTAGACTAAACGTAAACAATGTCAGTAGGTATGGCAAACTGTCAAAATTTTATAAAGTCGTATAGAAAAAGCGTTTGTTTGTTTACATTGTTCAAAAGCGTCTCTGTGCCACATGAGTAGATTTCCGTTTATCTAATCGTGTGTCCGTGCTTCGGAAGGCTCGCTAAAAGTATGTCGCGGCTATTAACAGTCGTCAGATCACGACAGAGGCCTAAGTATGGGCGATCTAAATCGCTTTATGACCGGCAGGGGTATTCCGAAAGAGCAAAAACCGAGCCACCGCAAAAACTGAGCAAAATCTGGCTGTCAGATTGAAAATCGGTATTCCGTAAGAGCATAAACCGACAGTGGTATTCCGTAAGAGCAAAAACCGAGCCACCGCAAAAACCGAGCAAAATCCATCTGTCAGATTGAAAATCGGTATTCCGTAAGAGCCCTTTTTGACGTTTAGTCAATAGATTGTGCCGTCCCCGAGCAATCACAACTGTCAATTTTGCGATCACAACTGTCAGTTGTCATCGCTGTTTCTTAGAGAATTAGCCGGCGAGACTTTTTGACGTTTAGTCAATAGATTGTGCCGTTACCGAGCAATCACACCTGTCAGTTTGCGATCACAACTATCAGTTTGGGATCGCTGTTTCTTAGAGGATCAGCCGGCGTGTCCACTTCCTCTCGCCACTAACCAAACGATTAGAAGAAGAATAGTTCAAAAGATTTTTACACGTGATCTTAAGTTACATTTTTCTTATACCTATCATAAAAACAACTTCAAAGCAACTCTTCATTTCATGTAATAGGTAGTTTGAACGATCCGCTTTGGACGTAAGCCGATTATAACATATTTACCCGGTTATATAATATTGGTATAAGCTCATAGCAATGGGATAACAGCTTAGACATTTAACAAATCTAACGTACGATGCCTTTGTTATGAAAAGGCATTATCTATACTACATTATAACGATGTAAAGTTTGTGAGTTCGTGACGTTGTAGAGGGTAATCCCTGGATCTACTGAACCGATGTTGAAAATCTTTTACCAATAGAAATCCACGTTATTTGTGAGTGTCATTAGGCTATATTTTATTGCCAAAAACACAACAGGACCCAAAAAAATACCGGCTAGTTAGGTCACGGTAAACGTATTTAGCCTGTAAACATTTTCATAGCTGTAATTTGCTTGGGTTGTGCCAATACTTATGCCCCGGACGTAGCAACTGAAAATGCACTCATGTGTTTTGCCCTGTATGCAATAAATGTTATGTTTACCAGCATAAGCATGTTATTTAGGCTCAATATATATGACTTTCTAGAATCTGTCTATGCATATGTTTCTGTGAATGTATTTTGAAAGAGGGACTTCCAAAATACATAAAAGGAGGGTTTAATCTGGCGCTGCTTTTGAGCTTGGCTTTGCTTTTGAGTACAATAACGAACAATAGATAAAATCTTGCCATTATAAATCACAATATCTGCTCCAAGAATGAATTCAACAATACCTGTCTGCAATAAGCAAAACTATGCAATCATTCAAAGGCTATATTGAAAGCTTTATGTAAGTATATCCGATTGTAGTGACTTTTGACTTCAGTCCCTTCATGGGATAAGGATGTGTGATCCAAGTCCTTAAATTAGTGCCGCTAAGGCTTATGAATCACTAGCTGTTGCCGGCGGCTTCGCCCGCGTCGATATCGGTTATCGTTGTACTTATAACTTACTCAATGTCCTCAACCAAGATAACATCTATCTCTTTGCCAAATTTCATTAGATTCATTCAGCTGTTTTCTCGTCAAAGGGTAACAAACAGACTTACTTTCGAGTTTATAATATTAGTGTGGATCATACAATATCCTTTGGATATTGTTAATCAGCTTTAAGACTACTGATTTCTATATACATAGTTATTGTAATGCTATTATCATGCTATTGTGCAGCCATTGTGAACTCGAAGTTGTACAATTGTGGCCAAACCGTTTGAATAAGAGCTTACTTTATTTAGTTGTTAGAGAGCTTATAAAAAGAATGTGGAATATTATAGTCAGATTCTTTAAAGATAGGTAATAAACTCTTTATTGAATATTGTACACCAAGTTACAATTTTGTCTTAATGATAAATTTATAGCTATGCACAATGGGCGTCCTTATCGTTAAAAAGCAATCTCTTACAGGCAACCTTAGGATGGACAGAATAGATGAGAAATAAAAAAATAATAACAGTGGGAAGTTTGCTGCTTATAAAATAAATAGTAGAAATATAAATAACTAAAATAAGTAGATATATTATTGTAGTATTAGATAATGTATAACTATATTTAACTAAAATAAATAAACACACATAAATAACCTTTATTATAAAGATCTATGTGCTACTTCTTGAATAGTCTGACTGTACCTAATATATGTATGTCCATTGTTTCAGTATTTGTAAAACTCAGAGGTTAGTCAATAATTGCCAGGCAATTACAAAAATAAGTCCCGCACTATTTAATATTGTATTATATATTGTATTATATGTATATTGTAATTGCTGCAAGCTGTTGCCTGCGGCTCCGCTCGCGTGGATGACGGTAATCGTAGTAAAAAATAGCTACCCTATGTCCTTCCCCAGGATACCATTTATCTCCTTGTCAAATTTAATTAAGATTTGTTTAGTCGTTTTGTCATGAAAATGTAACAGACAAACAAACAGAGATACTTTCGCATTTAGGATATTAGAATGATAATCGTTTCTTTTTGCTATTGTTATTCACAAAGGTACTTTATAGCTTTGTAATAACTCAAAGAGGGAGTACCCCGGAGTTTGTGTAGACTGTAGACGTATTCTAGATTCAAGGTTCTGAATATTTATTGCAGCTATATTTATACTTAGCGGATGGATTTATGTGTTGTTGTGGATAGTTACTAATAGTTAGTTTTAGACTTTAATAATAATAACTCTGCTATTTTTGACCAATTCCATTGCACGGATTAAAAAATCTATAGGTCTTTCGGCAGCTTTTTTTTTTTTTTTTTTTTTTTTTATACTACTTGGGTGGCAAACAAAAAAAAAAAAAAATGTTAAGCAGTATCCGTAGCCTATAGACGCTTGCATTACCAGAGGTATCACTTGCGTGTTGCCAACCCATTTTTTTACACCAGGGCTTTAAGATGGAAGTAACCCTGGGATAGGAATACGTATCTTTCAAAACGCATTCCTAAATGAGCGCTGGAGACCTGTACTCACACACAGAAACACAACTACACCGCTGTGTGTAGTCATTTGGCTGTGGTCTTCTGTAAGGTGGAGGTCCTTCCCCAGTCGGGCTTGCTCGCTAGTATGGTGCCCTACCTCTCTTAGTATGGTGCCCTACCTCTCTTGAAGTACCTTTGCCAATCAGGTAATAGGCTTTTTGTTTACTACTTGGGTGGCAAATAATCTTACGGCCCACCTGATGTTAAGCAGTTACCGTAACCGATGAACGCTTACAACACCTGGAACATCTCTCGCGAGTTGCCGACCTAAAAACTTATGAACACCAACGTATCTCTACGTTGATGCGCATACTTTGCGTGCTTAATTGTGTTATGGGTAACTTTGGAATCGATTCATTACAGAAATGCATCTCTAAATGAGCAAATTCAGATATTTATGAATCACACAAAGTTGTGTCCCGTATGGAAATCGAACCCACGACCTCTGGCCTAGCAGTCAGGGTCACTTACCACTAGACTAACAGGCCAGTCCTTAAATTTCAAACAATTATATCAAGGTTGGTATTGACCGAAATTCAAATTAAAATCTAAAATAATTCGTAATAGGGCATTCTCATGGCACGACAGCAGTCCTGGTTAACAGACACATATAAATTCCACAAAGTGAAATTCCTACACATTGGTACCTACTGCCCAATCGGGTCGAACTCTCAATTCACGTATTAAAATACAAGTCAGCTTCTTTCCCACTCCGTTTAAATTAATTTAAACAGGCTTAAATTAGCTTAAACTTTACTTGTAACCTTATTAGAACTAAGCTAATACATTATTTAACTAGCAATTTATCTGTGCGACAACTTGTTTTACTAGATAAGTACATTATATGTACAGAGTAACTAGTTAGGTAGGCTTTACTTAATTATAAAACACGAAACTAGTAGATTAGGGTAGGTACGAACTTTTCATTAGGAGGATAGTTACAAACCTATTGGGTATATCCTACTAATATTATAAATGCGAAAGTTTGTAAGTATGGATGGATGGGTGTTTGTTACTCTTTCACGTAAAAACTACTGAACGGATCTGGATGAAATTTGGCTCAGAGATGGATTGTGTTCTGGAATAACACATAGGCTACTTTTTACAGCGTTAACCGACATTCACGCGGGCGGAGCCGCGGGCAACAACTAGTAATATATTATATATTTTATGTACGAACGGCAACGAAGTTGACTGTACAGGGCCGCTATATAAAGACTAGTTTTTTAAGAAAATCATTGTATATATTACTAAGTTGTCATAAATAAATAAAATATTATTATTATTGTGTGGAATGTAGTAACAGTGTACAATTAGACTAAATCTACAAATACAATTATATTTCACACAAATTCATACATTGGTTTTCCTAAAATACTAATCTTCATATAACGGCCCTCCAGTACAGCCATCTCCGTTGCCCACCGTACTATGTCAAATGTAATTACCTCGTTGGATACGAGTGCTGATTACTAGGAACCAGATTCTGTTTTTGGGTTGGGTCAAAAACTGATATTTTGTTTTTCAGTCCAGGTATTTACAATAGATAGCCGAAGTTTAGCAACTGTCTATGTTTATACCCTCTTGCTTCGGAAAGCACGTAAAGCCGTTGGTCTTACGCAGCTACGCCTGATCTCTGGTCGTGTAAAAGTGAAGGTATGAAGAGTGCACCTATGATCACGTACACTCTTGTGCAGCGTAATATTTCCCGCGCAGATGGATAGTCTTCATCGAGATTAGCCGCTGTGACTGATATTTGGTTAGAAGGACATTATTACTATGTCTACTAGAACAACATAATAATATGACGTCGTATGAATGATAATATAGTATACACAAAATATAAACTTTTACGATTTGTACACATGTTATTATTAATTTAATGTAAAAAACGGGTCTAAATCATGTCAATATTCTTTTTGGGCAATACAGGCTTATAATTAATAATAATAAAAAATAAGCCGAGATTACGTCAGGTAACAAAATATATGAAACCTGATATTTTGCCCTTTTCCCTCACCGTACTTAAAAGCAAGAAAAAGTGTCCATTCTGAGCGAGACATAAATATACATACATATATTTACTTAATACCTACTTCAGATGTAAAGCAGAAATTCAATGATATTCTGGCGCGGGAGGGTGCATGAAACATGTTTACAAATATTTTGTGGTATACACATTCGGATGATAATAACGAAACATACAATTACAATTGACGGACATAAAGTACACCTAGACTCGGAACAAACACTTGTAGATCACTGAAAGTTTGTCCTGAAATATGGAACCTGCCACACTAAGGACAGTTTTCAAGTCAAGTCAAAGTCAAACTCATTTATTAATTTAGATCAAATACATGATACTTATGAACGTCATAAAAACATATGTATATATATAAACATATATTTTTTCCTACGGCCAATTCCCTGACTATGGTAGGGCCTCGAGAAGAATTGGCAAGAAACTCGGGTCACTCTTTTTAATCGCCAGAATATAACATTTACAATTTGGTATAAGTTACAATATTTGAGGTAACGAAAAGGAACGGAATCCAATATACCATACCGAATGAAATTTAGATACCTAAGTATTTTAGCCGCAGTTTTGGTGTTGAGTTGAACACCTTAACCACTAGACTATAAGTGAAGTCCAGTACCTCATTGAAAAGTGGCGAATGCACTCAAACGCGTGCAACTGACAATTTGTTGAGTGCTAAAAGACAAACCTTTTGTCGGGCTAATTAATTTAACAAAAACTACGGAAACGAATATGTCAAGCACTCAACTCTTTGTCTATATATCAAGTTTTGACTGCCTTGGTGGTCCAGTGGTCGCAGTATCCGCCTGCTGTGCTCGAGGTTGTATGTTCAATTCCCACACAGGACAAAACTTTGTGTGACCCACAAAGAGTTGTTCTGAGTTTGGGTGTAATTTGTGTCCTTTAATTGTATGTTTGTAAAGTCCCCCGCGACACAGAGCTTGTTCTCTAGTGCGGGAAAAAAGTGTTTTTAAACAACTGCACTAGGAAACAAGCCCTGTGTCGCGGGGTTTTTTTACAAACATTCAATTCACGGACACTAATAACACCCAGACTCGGAACAAAAGCATTTATGGATCAAACAAAGTTTTATCCCGTATGGGAATCAAACCCTCTGGCGAAGCAGTCAGGGTGGAGACCCTGACTGCTTCTTGATTGGCCTGTTGGTTTAGTGGTTTTAGAACCACTAGACCAACAGGCCAATCAAAGAAAGAAAGACCTTTAGTAGGTACCCAAAGATGTTTCCTTTTCTATGCTTATATTCTAAGTTTTACAGTCGTTGACAATTTACACAGCATTTAAACATTTATTTGATAAAATGAGGAAGTATTTTGAGCTTTATAAAATTAGAATTTCGTGTGTTTATCTCATTACCATTTATAAAGGCAAGGAAAATTGTAAAGGACAATTTGATAAAAGGATCGTTCACGGCTTTCTGATCCTTGGACTAACAAATACCGAATTTTAGCTTTCCAAATATAAATGGAAATTTTCATCTTAAGTATGTACCTTAATCTCTGTCCTAATGTATTTTATAACTTGGATTTTCTACGCGTTAAAGATGCAATGTACATAAATATTAAAGCAATGTGGAAAAAGACGAGCCCGGAGCAGGACTCGAACCTGCGCCTCTCGGGTTCCGGCCCAGCGCACTACCAACTGTGCCATCCGAGCTCCTACTCCAGAGTTCGAATTTGTCCACCGCTTGTTAACGTCTTGGAGTGACGTCAGTTTCATTCAAACGTTAGCCGTTACAGGTCTATACGCACAACATCTTCCAATTATGAGGAAAGAATGTTATTAAAGAATGAATCCACTCAATATTATTAAACCGGGCTCGTCTTTTTCCACATTGCTTTAATATTTTAGTATATTTGAGCTGATTGCATAGCAAAAATGCTAAAAATATTTAGCAATGTACATAGATTGCTAGGATTATTAAAGCGTAGAAATATACATATTACATACTAGCTGTTGCCCGCGGCTCCGCCCGCGTGGATATCGGTTATCGCTGCAAAAAGTAGCCTATGTGTTGTTCCAGACCATAATCTATCTGTGTGCCAAATTTCATCCAGATCCGTTCAGTAGTTTTTACGTGAAAGAGTCCATCCATCCATCCATTCATACAAACTTTCACATTTATAATATTAGTAAGGATTAACTATATCTCATATTATATAATAACTATATCGAAAAACATGTAAATAGTTGAATACTTCGGTGATATACTGTATACGACATTCGTGTTTAAGTCCCGGGTTTCGACCACGGCTCGGAATAGATAGATCTTAGGTATTTGTGTCGTGGAGTGGAGACTGGGATGACTATAATAATAAACTAAACCAGACTGAAAATATGTTAAACTAGCTTTTGCCCGCAACTTCGTCCGAGCGTACAATCCCTTGTATTTCTTTTCCGCTATAAATACTGTAATCTATATATACTTGTATATAATACTGTAATCTATATATATGCCAAATTTTATCCAGATCCGTTCAGTAGTTTTTACATGAACAAACATCCATACAAACTTTCTCATTTATACTCGTAATATTAATAGGAAAATAAAATAATATTGTACAATTATTATCTTTGTAAACATTAATAATATATAGGTACCTAATTAATATTCTATAGTTTATATATTAATATACTTATGTTGCGGAAAGCCAAAGATTAAAAAATATGAATTACAAATACAATAAATTATATAAATTATTCATTGTTTATATTCATACTGCCAATGTAAAACACATGACATACAATTTGAACACGCTACCATCTGATGAGTGACGTAATAAAACTTTGACAAAAATCCTTCAATAATGGCTATAGAAACTTAAAAATGTAATGTTCTTTTTTTATACAAGCATACGGTAAGCAGTTACCGTAGTCTATAGATGCTTGTAAAACCTGCCTCTCTCTCTAAGTTCACAATTTTAACTTACGTCAAATCCCGTACATTTGCTTTCTATTTTATTCGATTCTACTGGGGTACCTTTCACTCGCGCGTTGATCGACTGATCGTTGAAACAATCGGTAAAAACCTTTTAACTCCTTTTTTATAATGGATGAATTACGACCACCGAAATGAGTTTAAATAAAGCTTTTCTATTATTTTTTTAATTATTTTAAAAAGACAACGCCCGCACTAGGGAACATCCTCGATGTCGCAAGGGACTTTACAAACATGTCAACAATTAACGGACACAGAGTTCACCCAGACTCGGGACAACCATTTATGGATCACACAATTTTTTGCACCATGTGGGGATCGAACCCACAACACGCCGCATAGAGAAGTAAATGGCGAGGTAACCATTTAAGCCACTGAACCAAACAAGCAGTCATTACGCTCTATTTACACATTAATATTTTTAGATATTAGGTATACAATTTATTTTTGTTATACAATTTACTTATGATAGCAATAACACTCACTGACCATAGTCTGAGCTAAGAATACGACCTTTTATCGCGTTTTGATAACGTACAGACGTTCGTGTCACTGCACAATGAAGGATTTCTCATTTCAAAAGATTCTTGCACTTTAAATACGCTTTAATCTCTGTTAAAAAGGTAGGGCATCATACAACCGAACTAGCCGGACTAAAGAAAGAATGAAGGTCTTTTTCTAGTCCCACTTGCTTGCTTAGGTACAGACTTGCTGCAAAAATAATAAGTAAATTAAAAGTACTCAGAGCTGATGTGCATGTATACTATGAAGAGGTTGATAAATGTAAAGGAAGCAAAATAAGTATGTCTGGATCGAAGCAATTGAAAATTGGCGTAATGATATGTATGAGACTTCTGGGTCGGGGATCACATCCCACAACAACTTATCGAACCTTGATACTCAGCGCAGTGTTGGTGGTAAACCAAACCACACGCGCTACCCTGGGTATGTTTAATGTATATGGCTCATTCAAAATCAAAACATCGTTCTGGCAATGATCGCGGGCAGGCTTTACTGTGACATACAAGTCACAAACTAAATAGGTATGTATATTAATTGTAAGCTCACTAACACGTAGGTAGAGATTTATAAGTTTTACTAACAAATATGAGTTGTATCATGTCATGATTGAAATAAAATTATTATTATTATATTATTATTAAAATAGCGCATTAATTTTATTATCTAAATAGAAGACTTATCCAAATTTACATTCTAGTATAAGAAACGTCATCATTAATATTCTAATGACATGGTATTACAATATTATAATACTATATCGAAAATCAAATATAATGTTTAACTTTCAAGTAATAACTATAGACGGGCCTTTTTGTTACAATTTTAGAAGACAATAAAGCAACTAATTTTTGGTGGTAAACGTCACTATATAATAGCACAGTCTAAGATCTCTTTTCGAGTTAAGCGTTCTTTACACTGTGGTAGTAGTATGTAAGAAGTTCACGTCACCCAACATAACAGCGTGCCTTTTCACCCGAACGATCAGGCTCCTAGGAGGGCCGTACGCTTGGTCGTCACCTTAATACAATAAAAAAGTAATATTAATCATAATAATCATTTATTCATTTGTTTAACACAGGAATACATGATATAGATGACAACATTAGTAAATAGTCCGCTATGCTAAGCCATTGGGCATACAAATGCAGTAATGTACAAAATAGATAAGGAAAAAAATAATTATATTTATGCAAATAGATATTAAATACAATAGTCATGTCCTAAGTAATTTAGAATATAATAAATAATAATTGCAATAATTGTCACAAATTGATGTCAGCAGAAGTCAATTAATTATAATCTTCTTTATTTTCTTTAAAAAATATTAAAAAGGGCCCGTCTATAATTATTAGTCGCAGGTTAAGCGTATCAAAGGATAACGTATAAGCATAATAACAATCGTTTGTTTACACGTGAACCAGTATTTTGCGTCATATTTATCGAGTTCAATACGACCTCGCACACAATCATTAGGTATAAGGTTAAATTATTACATCAGCATGAAATTTTTGTCTAGATTATTATTTTGCTTTAAACAAAAAAGATTTTCTATGTACTAGAAAGTTATTTTGACTGCACGTGGTCTAGTAGTGAAGGTGGTCATATCACCACCAACACCGCGTGTTAATAATTCGATTCACACAGGACTTTGAGTGATACATGAATGTTTGTTTCGAGTGTAGCTGTTCTTTATGTGTGTGAATTCTATGTTTGTTAAGTCCCCCACGACAGAGGGCTACACTGTTTTGCGTTCTTCCGGGTGTGGGTTTTCTTTTTTACTTGGTTTTAGTGTCTTTAAAGCTCTCCGTATTACAAGAGTGGTGCGGTGACCTAATAAATTAAATATATAATATACATATAACAATGAATCCCTATTTTCCTTGGTCACGGCATCACGAGTGAACGGCTGGACCGATTTTAGTAATTCTTTTTTGTTTTGTTTGTTATTGTCAGAAGAAGGTTCTTATGTAAAAAAAAGGAAAGTTGCGCAGAAAATAGTTTAACCCGGACGAAGTCGGGGCGGGCCACTAGTCTACAATAAAAATCCCTCTAGCCAAATTAATAGACCACTTCAAAAGGGGTCATAGAATATAAGTCTTTTGCAACACTTTCTACTGGAATCGTAGACGTAACTGGAATCTGCAACATAGTACATACATACAGTCAGCAATATAAAATCACGTAGGTACAGTATAAACTTTAAAATATCCTCGCATTACCGCTCCATCAAATATCATAATAATATAATGTGTTTAAAAGTGATAATAATGTTTTACTAACCGTCCTAACGTAAACCCTCGACGAGTAAAAAAAAAAACAAAAAATACAAGAATTAATTACATACATTTCCTGATGCGACACCGCAGCGAATAAATGGATCAACAAAATAATCAATTCGGTTTTTGTTCCAAAGCTTGTTTAATTGGCAATCCTATGTTTGATCAATTTGTTTTAATTGTTTTCGAACATAACTTTGATTATTTTTTAACGACATAAATAAATTCTGTGCGACAGAACATAACAAACATACAATTTAGGAACACAAACTATAGTCTATTTCACATAACATGGTTACTGAAACATTTAACATTTTACAATAAAGTTGTAAGAAAATGATTGAATTAATCTCTCATCAATTAAATAATTGAATGATCAAGAGCCTATATATATTTAATCGACATGTTTAAATTTAATCGTCTATAATTTACTGTATACACACTACTACAAATTTTAAAATTAGTCCAATGTGAAGATGAAATTCTGAAGCTTCTGCAAACCTGGGGTCAAAAATTGTTACAGGCATACGGCAATAGGGTAGCCCCCTATCACATAGGATATCATATAGGACCTAACATAGCGCGGGAATCGTGGGTGGGCTCCACAGCGTATCTAGCGTCGATCGCTTATTTTGCTCGTACGGTCAACGGTCAAGGCCACCTACCAGCTGAGCTAGTTCGAAGCCCTGTCAACTACCTACGTATCACCGGTTGATGACCCTGCTAAAGTTTGTATACAGCCCTGAAAATAATGAAAAATACTTTTATAACAATTTATTTCCTTTTATACATAACGTCAACAAATTTCGCGACTTGATATTTCTTACTCCATAATAGACTACTTTTTTATTGAGTTCACGTCTTACGACTTCTGAAACAATTTCAACTTGGTTAAAACATGGCACATCGCATACCTGTTCGTATTCATTATGATTGTTTGTAAACCTAATAAAACTTTATTATTTTAACTGAACATGAACTTTGATAACCTCGATAAAATACCTATACAATGCAGTTTATTTTGCTACTGTTTCTGTCTTTAGTGTCTTTAATTAAATAGCTTAAGGTAGACAAATAGATAAGAAATCTTATGACTTTAATCATGAAATTGTATGCAACTGTAATCTTCATTTGATCTTTGAATTACCTTCATAAAGTAGATTAAGATGAAATGTTTAATGTGTAATACTGGATGAAAGATAAGTTTAATCAAAAACGATGATTATATTATTGAATTTCGGTTTTTAAAGGCGGGGTCAACGGTCAAGGACGCTCGCAAACTGAGCTAGTGTGGCGTCCTACTCCCTATCGCGACCTTTATTGTTTAAATAAAAATAATTTAAATACTTTTAATTTCGCCAAATTATCATATATGTATATATTAGAAAATAGTTTGTCATGATTGATGATTGACGCACAGCCAAAACTACAAAATATGAAATACTGAAAATTGGAACATAAAGAATGTTTATCCTAGGCGAAGTCGGGGTAGGCCACTAATATAGCATAATAGATATTATGCTTCTAAGCACTTTAGTGTTACTTAGTAACATTTATGCTTTTTTTGTTTTTATATATTTATACCTTGATTTTATATCAGAATCGGAATGAGACACGCGGGTACCATTTTTAATAAGGAAGTTATGTTTTATCTAATTCTTCCACATCTTTATTTGATTTGATATCTTATCTTGTTTACCTACATTTTGTGTTTCGCAATCAAACGATTGCTACAAAAATATGTTGCCAAAAATATAATGTACCTATGCTCGTGTTATTTATTTTAGTAATATAAACTTGATGATATTAGAGTAACAGAGGTTACGTAATTTACAATCGATGTTTACAATTTGTACGTAGGTACTTACACATTGTAAATCGTACGAAGATAGTCTTTGCAATTCATTGTTCCATTTTTAATAATTTTATACAGAATATAATATATTAGGAACCCGCAGATTGTAGAATTTATATCGGCTGATAGCTAAGAAAGTTCTTAATTGGTAAGAAAATGTGTTTAAAACCGATATTATTTTGTGATTTTGTTTATATGAATATAGGTTATTAATATTATTGACGACGCACAACATATAAAATGCACCTTCATTCGACTAAGGACTTTAGTAGGACTACTAGACAATGTCAATGCGCAATGATATCGTTTGCACACGTGTGTACACAAACACAAGTGCACTCTGTTCTTTTACTCTTATAGTTTGATTACACGATAATCCGACACGATCGGAGAGAGATTACCGATGGCTTAACGCGCTTCACTTACCTAAAAAGCTGAATCAGGATTTGTAAAAAAATATTACTATTATAAACAATAATGAATCGACTAACGTTGTTCTGGCCAGACCAGCAATTAACACCTAGGATAGAAGTATACTAAAGGCATAAATGAAACAATATTAAGATATAAAAAATATACATTTTTGATGATGAAAAGATTCGCCATCTGCTAACGGTGAAGGAAAACATCGTGAGGAAACCCACATGTCTAAGAAGTAATTCTAAAGACATGTCTGATTAACCAACCCGCATTAGGCCAGCGTGTGTGAATTAAGGCCTAAACCCTCTCTGTCTCTTGATAGAGGAGAGAAGACCCGTGCCCAGCAGTGGGACTTATATGGGTTGCTATTATTATTATATACTTCTTTTTTTATTTGAGAAATTTGGCCAAAACAATATTGGCCACGTAAATGAAAGAGCTAAAGAAACATGCATGTGATGTGGGGATGATTCATGAAGTAATTAGAGGCAATAGATTTGAATACATAACTTAATATGAACAAAAAGCAATTATTGATAAATGTTCAAGGATTTTGGCAAGCTCTAGGTTTAGGCAACTGATGAAAGGGACGCATTCATATGTTAAAACGAGATGGATTTCTAGTGCTTTTTCTATGTCATTGTGATAAAATACTTTATATTCTAGCCCCGTTCATTTATATGTGACGTCAGATGCCTAAGGATAAAGATTGGAGGGTTCTAGACTTGTGAAATGATTTCATCACAATATATCTATGTTAGAATAAGATCTTACCGTAGTATGAATGCGTCAGTTTGTTTTATAAGCTACGGGTCCTTCACACTTTAGATATCTGACATCATCTTCAAATAACAATCCATGTACCTATGTCCTACTGCTGCGCACTGATCTAATCACTATCAATGCGCAGGGCACCTACCTTTTATTTATTTATTTTATTTTAGAACTATAGGCACATAGTGTACAATGTTGGGCTTAATGCCAAAGGCATTCTCTACCAGCCAACCTTAGGATGATGCAGAGAAAAACAAAGTAGATGCAAAATTCTAAATAAATAAATACATAAAATAACATTATCTCGAACAAACTTTTCTCGAAACGTTTCGTCGTATTTTCCTAAGTGGCTTGAAAGCATTCTTATTTAGAGATAAATATGGATTACCGCTGTTATTTTTGTTTTTAGATAAAACAAATTTTCAAAATGAAAATGACGTAAATAACGAAATAAATTTCAAGTTTCAATGTATATTCTATTATTAAGCGCTGTTTTATTCTTTGTTACAGATGAGGAATTGGATTTTCTTTACGCTGGAAGTCTCAAACCGAAGAACAGAAGAAAATGGTCTATGACTATAGATAAAAAACTCTACGCAATAATTTATCTATTCTATCTCTTCCGCAAAATTGCTTCCTGCGCTATTTAAATACAAATCTTTTTATAATAAGATATATATTTTATTGTTGAATAGTACTTGTATATAATAAAAGCACATAAATAAATCAATAACATATCTTAGCGACAATATATAACGTACAACGTATTTTTAATATAAAAGCAGGTTTTTAATAAAATATTATATTTAAAAAAAAATCTTAAGAATTCATATCAAGTAAACTGCCTTAGTGACAGCAAAATACCGTGCCAAAGAAAGTTATTCAAAATTAGAGCTGAAGAATGTCTCACGACGTTGTAAAGAATGGGAAGAATGGTAATGGTGCGCATACGTCGGAAGGATCTCAAGAGAGTTCGGATAGTCTACCCCCGCCGCCAGATGGAGGGTGGGGTTGGATGGTCGTCTTCGCCTCTTTCATGATCCATATTGTCAGTAAGTACCTTCATTTACATATTTTAATACGACTAGTAATTGCCCGCAGTTTCACCCGCATTACATTCGAGATTTCGTCCCATTTTACTTTTATTATTACTGTGGAGCATTACGACCGTGATGTAAAATAGCCTATAACCTTCTTCAACAATTGGGTTATGAAATGCAAAAATAGTGTTTCGAAATCGACTAATATTCGATTAATAATTATAAAAATATTTAATTCATTAATTTTATTTATATTATTCATCGTGTATGAAAGGACAGATCATGATTGATTGTAATTGGTGGCCATTGTTTGCCGTATCTAAAGTTAATTTACATCACATTCTTGTTCAGTAATTACAAGCTGATAATGTTTCAGGATTTAATCGTTTTCCGATATGTTTGTAGCAACATCTAAAGCGGATAATTTACGATCTGATTTGTAGGAATCCTGATTCGGAGATAGATTTTTCTTCGTGTTCACTAGTTATGATTCTAATTCTACCACGTACCCGTACATGGCTTAATTCTAACATAAGATATAAAATATGTTATCTACAAATGTTTGTTCCGAGTCTGGGTCTATTGTCAATTTGCAAAACCGGCAGGAGTATTCCGTAAGAGCGACCGCGAAAACGGAGCAAAATCTGGCGTCAGATTGAAAATAGGAGCAAAATCTGGCTGTCAGATTGAAAATCAGTATTTCGTAAGAGCGAAAACCGAGCCTTTTTTGACGTTTAGCAATCGTGTGGGCCGTCACCGAGCAATCACAACTGTCAGTTTGCGATCGCTGCTACTTCGAGAATCAGCCGGCGAGTGCCAGTATTGAAAAATAATAGAAATTCCTAATAATAAGATAGCGTATCTATTGACAGCTTAGCAAATAGTCAAGGTAAGCAGGACGTCGATTAAAGCAAATATTACATAATCAGATTGTTAGAATCTACACTAATATTATAAAGAGGAAAGATTTGTATTTTTGTGTGTAAAGAATAAACTTAAAAACTACTCCAGAGATTTTAAAATTTTACTATTAGAAAGCTACATTATCAGCGGAGAACATAGGCTATATTTTATTTAAAAAAATAAAGGGATAAATGTCCACCTGTGCGAAGCTGGGACGAGCCGCTAGTGTCTAATAAACTAAGATCATACTAATAAACACAACGATGACATTAAAACTTCCTAAACCTTATTTAGGATTCCTAAAATAAAGATGGTGTAACAACTGCTTTAGAGATATTGTCTTACAAATGAGATCGAACACTAGAGTAGTTTTGGGGTTATGCGTCGCCGTTCCGTCGTCGCCGTCGCGTCGTCGGCTAAAACCAAAACCCACATTACTAAAATGATTACAATTACAAAGGAACTTTCTGTAACACGACCGCAGTGAAATTAAGAACCTTTTATAATTATAACACATTTCATGTACCATAATATATAGGTAGGTATGTAACATAACAATGATTATAAACAATATCGTTATTAATAACTAGAGAGAAGTCCTGGCTTTGCACGAGTGTAGTGTTTTTTTTATTCTTACACTTTTAGAAAGCTACTTACGAAAACCACTTCCATTTTTGATCTCCATCTAAGGGCTAATACTAAGCAATGATTAATAAATTGTACAATCTCATAATATTCCTACATATATTTATAGTAACTATTGGCATTCCGTTATGAAATATTCAGTTATAGTATATTTCACATAGCATGGGTACTGTGACGTTTGACATTTGAAGATAAATATCAATGAAAATAAAAGACGATTCAATTAAAATCTATCGATTAAATACTTTAAGCTCTTGATCGTTCAATGAGCCAATTGGTTAAAGATTTAATCATTTTCTTTCATCTTCATGGTTGAATGTTAAACGTCAATGTACCCATGCTATGTGAAATAGACTATAATTCACTAACCCTCAAGCAACACCAGACAAAACAAATACCTTCGTTTGTGTATCTAACAATCGTTGGCCATATTTTTGTGTTGGCGGCTTATATTATTTATTATTATTAGTATACGTATCCCCTAAGTATCGATCATTATCACTACATAGAAATGCCCTTACTATAACGTTTTTCTATTTTATAAAATGGCCACTGTAATATATTAATCAGCGATCTTTTGACTGTATGTGTGGTGAAGTGGTCATTTCGCTACTAATGCCGGGCGAAATTACCAATGCGGGACAAACATTTGTGTGACCCATAGATAGTTGTTTTGTTGGGTGTTCTTGGTGTCCATAAAATGTATGTTTGTAAAGTCCCCCGTAACACAGAGCTTGATCGTTAATGCGAAAGTCGTCGTGAGAAAAACCTCAAAAGTTTGATTGATAAAAAATAATGCTTATTCATTCTCTCATTGACATCACAGAGCCTTTAATATATACATATAAATGCATATAAAAATATCTATTTATATATTTGTATAGCCGAACAGTTTAACTTATTAGAATGACGCACATTATTTTGTATAATTACCTACTATTCATGTAAATTTAATATACATATTTCACGTGACTCTTATTGCAGTTAATTCTAGTTTTCACATACACACACACTAAAAACAAAAGCAATTATAATTACGTCAAAATTAATACTTACACCATACATTATTTCGCGGTACACAATATCTTCTGTTTACCTAACATTTTGATAACAGTTATTGCGATTATATTGCAAATATTTATTACCCGCATATTTTATATGAAAAACACCTGTCTTGTCGACATGAGAAAACAAATAAAAAACCACCTGCATCTCAATAAAGTCGCGTCGTTTAGAATAATTTAACATCGTAAATCGTTGAATAAACTGCTATAAATACAATCAAATAATCTTTATGGGATATAAGACACACAGTGCATAGTGGCTAAGTTCTCGCTTTTACAAGAGGTAAGGCACCATACTAGTGAGCAAGCCTAAGGAAGGACCTCCACTTTACAAAAGACCACAACCAAATGACGACACACAGCGGCGTACCTAGTGTCCCTGTGTGTGAGCACAGGTTTCCAGAGACTACATTTAGGGATGCGTTTTTAACGAAACATTTTCTTATCCCAGGAAATTTGCTTCATAAACCCTGGTGTTACATTTATTGGGTCGGCAATACGCAAGTGCTACCTCTAGTATTGCAAGTTGGCTACGGTAACCTTTTACCATCAGGCTGGCCGTATGCTTGTTTGACACCTAAGTTGTATAAAAACAATACAGCAGTGTATAATATTTATATGAACCTATTCAAGCCATTTTTGACCACCATCTGAGCTAGACGGGAGTGACTATTCTTTAAAGTTAGTAAGGAGGCCTTCTTTATCTTGTAACAAGCATTATCTGATGATAGGGTTGTAAGGAGTAACCATTTCTTATGACGCTTCTAACTCTCTCTGAATATTCAGATTAATTAATAAAAAAAACAAAATAGCAAAGTTTTAAGTTTAATTTCTATTTCTACTATTCAACCAAAAGATATCCACTTCTGGTTATAGGTTGGTATCGTCCAGTTTTTCATTTGTCTAGTTAAAAATATTCAAAGACAAATCTTATTTATAAACGATTTAATAAAAGATAACGCAAGTCTAAAATTGAGAAATAGATAGGAGTTTTTATACTGAGATAAGGTCGAAGGTACTAAAGATAAAATTTTAGAATTGATAAACTTCTGTCAAATGTTTCTAGAATTTTCTTATCTTTAATCAATAATGGATAAGTAGAATGATTTCTGGAAGTTTATAATGTTAAAATCTAGACAGTAGTAGACGTCAACGTATGCATGGATGCATACATACATACATGCATGTTTTTGGTTATAAACACTAGAGCAAACAAAGCGCCCTAACAATTCCACACCAAGGTCGTAAATAAAGTCATATATTCCCTGAAACGGGTTTTATATATACGTGACCTTTATATTAATAGAATCGTCACCAACTTCACACTTCAACCCTTTGTAAATAAAGAATCGCGGAGTACTGGGATAAATGTGACTCGTTCATTAACTCAAAAGCTTCTCCCACTTTTCAAATCTTTGCAAAAGGAATGTTAAATATCTTTATCTGTATTCTGTTTCTGCGTCTGTTAAGAATGGCTAAATACATTTTATTCATTTCATTACTCTAATTTTACCTTTAACCAAATTGCTCTGGTAAATTTGCTTTTGTAATTTTGCAGATTTGTAGGCTCAATGCGAAAAATAATATCGAAGTAAAACAATGTTAACTTTTTGTTTTGTTTACGCGTTCTGGTTAACGTGAAGGTACCTACTTAGGTAAAGATTTGAACTTTATATGCAATGGCAATGGATATGAACTTTATATTATTTCTGTGGCCGGCGCCCTTGGGCAAAGATCTTGTTGATTTGTGTTTTTGTTTTATTCTTTTGCTATAAATTCCATTATAGAAGATATAATGTTCTTTATTGTACTTACATTAAGGGAAAATATGCCTTCATATTTTCGCTTAATGTAAGTACAATAAAGAACATTCTATATAAAAAATGGATTGTGTGGTTAAAACTATTATTTTGTGTGGCCTTATCACACAAAGGGATCTCTTGCAGACAACCTTTGGATGGATATTTTGTAGAGTAATCGGTAGTTTGTCGTGTATTACTAGTACTACATATTTGATACATAGGTACACATGGCAACGGAGATATGTATACAGGGCCGCTATTAAGATTAGTATTTTGAAGAAAACCATTGTATATATTAAAATATATTTCACACTAATTCATACATTGGTTTTCCTATAAAACCATTTTTTATATAGCGGCCATTTTTATATAATTATACACTTTATTATCTCCGTTGCCGTGTGTACATACGTAATTTAATTTCAATTTAATTTTAGAACATTTTTACTAAAAACAAAATATTTTTTCTTTGTTTCGTGTGACAACAAATAAACTTCATAGGAAGTAAATCTTTTTCTTACGATATGCTCATGCAAATGATCCCTTGAGTTGGACAAATGCCAAATTAAACAACATAAAATCACGCGCATTTTTTAAGCTCCAACATCGAAAACAACTGCAGTTTAATCTTCCCTCTACATCATACATTATCAAAATGTCACTGTGTATACATTTATCTAAGACAGAATTATTATATCTGACTTCAAAATTAATAAATATTTCAAACGTTCTTATCAGGCTGTATTAATTTTGACATGTTTAGTTAACAATAACAAACACGACATGAGCTTTGGAATTATTTAACTAACATAAACAAATGTAGGTACATGACGTACAACACGAAGATGAATATTATTATTATTATTACTTTTCTTATGGACACATTCAAATTCAAATTCAAATCATTTAATCATAATGTAAGCCATATTACTTGATGCTAATGTAGTCTTCTTTGGTAAAAGTTTTTTTTAAAGTCGAAGTAGCTTTTGAGGTTATACATTACAAATAAACAAACATAAAAAAATCAAAATCCATACGGTAACTATACTATGGGCCCCCTGGGTAGCTTTAACATCTGATCATTTACCGACCAGTGAGTGCACCCGGAAACGGGCACGGGCGCCTCAAATCGGGAACAAAACACTCCAAGCAAGCAGTATTTAGTCAAAAAAATCCAATAACATCCGCCCGGGCATCGGACCTGTGACATACGTACAACTTTTGTCCAACAGTTAAATGAAGTAGAAAATAAATTATTCATTTTTATTATCATCACGAAAAGCATTTTTTGAAAGAAGTCCAAACTATTTAAGCAAAAAAACATATTTGTTTGTCTTGATTTAATCTCGTTGAATCTCTTTCAACATGACGAATCACTCCGCCTCGTGAGCAACATTTTGAGCGCAGATAGCTGAAGCAATTCAGCCTATTATTACCGAGAATACATACGATATTCGTATGTATCATTGCTGTAAAAAGTACGTAAGTGAAGCTGCTAATAAATAATACTTATACAAGACTACCTTCATTTGTCTGGTTTTTGGACGTTTTATACTGACAAATTGGCTAACAAACACTGATTGTACGATGATAAGCATTGCAGTTACCGTGATAGCCTTCCTTGTGACTCGATCATAGTTAGTGCACACTTTGCAATGCTATATTATGTGATGCCCCTACGGTACCTATTATTAGTAGCTATTAGTATTGGCAACTGACCACTAGAAAAAAAGTAGATAGTGTCGGTGTCAAACAAGGTTTCAGGCACTACTCGCAGCCTACGGACGCTTGCAATACCAGAAACTGCTGCCATCAGCAGCATATTTCTATTGAAGCCAACCTATTGATAAGATATCTTAAATAGGTATTATTTTATCGGGGAAATTTGGAGCCTAATGCAAATTGTCTACTAGTCGGGTCGGTAGACTCGATAGTCCGTAACAAAAACATTCTAAGTATATTTTTTAATTTTCGCAATCTTAAAAGGAACAATGTAAGCCTACCCATCGGAGAAATATGTTAACTTTATATTAGCATTACTAAGACGTGATATTATATGAAATTCGGTGATAATTTCTACGCATTGCGTAATACCTACATATCGTGATAACTGTCGTTGTCATAAATGAGCTTCGCGTGACGAGGATGCCAGAATTACACGCAACCCGAGTCATTTGACGTCACATCCCGGCGAGCACACGATAATTCGACTTATCAAGATAAATGAAAACCATCTTTTATCTAAGTAGATCTAGTCATTTACGATGTTTTCTGGAAAATACCGAATAAATGCACATATTTCCTGTCAGTACAAGTGGCCAACAAATTATCTGAAAATGTATATTAATTTTGATTTTAAAAGCCTAATTAATGATATGATGCTGACGGTCACATTTTATTGACGCACCTCCCGCCACCGACAGGAAGTTTATTCTCACATCTTAGCACTAATCGTGTCGTACTGAATAACATCGAAAACAACAGCAACATCGAAACTTGCAAATTCAGAAGAAATTTTCTCCCAAGTAACATAAGGTTGTGGAATGAGCTTCCTGTCGAGATTTGCCCGATAGACTACAACAGAAAGGCGTTGATCAGCAACACGCAATGATACCTCTGGTTTTGCAAGTGTCCATAGGCTACGGTAACTGCTTACCACCAGGCAGACCGTACGCTTGTTTGCCAACTAAGTACATAGTATAAAAATCGCGAAAATTTATAAGTTGATATAAACCAGACTTTTAAAAAACAGTATACATTTTGTCAGGCCTGATTTTCAAGCGTGACAGAAAGGCAGAAACTATTACACGGTTTTCCCTTGCTACGATCGTGATATACCTTTTTCGCTTCATTCAAACTGATTGCTCTTCGGTTGTTGGATTACGTTCCATTTGACTAAAAGAGTAAAAGAATAGTATGCACCTGTGTTTGGGCACACACATATATGCACAAAGTTAAAAGTTAAGATGTCCTCCGCAGATGGCTAATCTCCGTTAAAATCGATCTGGAGGACAATTTATTTATGTAGTAGTATTTATAGATTTATTGGTTTATCGAATAAAGTCCACGTCACGCCGTGTATTAAATTTATTATTAGATAACTAATCATAATTTATACACATCATAAAAATGTTAAATGTAATAATCCGATGTAGAAAAGTGTGGGTAATATAATTTAATGGCCTTCATATTTTTAATAACTTTAATAAATCCCAGTGTAAATATTTATATCTATAGATAGTATATGAAAATGATATATAAATATTCACTGGCCTGTTGGTCTAGCCGAATCGATTCCCACCGAGAACAAATCCAAGTGTGATGAGCACCGTCCTTTGTTCTGTGTCTGGATGTTATTATAAATGTTAAGTCCATTTGTTTAATCAATCCATTGTATCAAAATAGCAAAAGACAGACGTACAATTACTTTCGATTATCCCCTTAAAGTGCGAAAGCTCAAAGTCACCCAACAAGCAATGGAGAGAGCTATGCTTGGAGTTTCCCTGCGAGATCGAATCAGAAATGAGGAGATCCGTAGGAGAACCAAAGTAACCGACATAGCTCGAAGAATTGCCTCCATTAAGTGGCAATGAGCCGGGCGCATAGCTCGCAGAACTGATGGTCGTTGGGGTAAAAAGGTTCTAGAGTGGCGACCACGAACTGGAAGACGAAGCGTGGGCAGGCCTCCAACAAGGTGGACCGACGACCTAGTACAGGTTGCGGGCAACCGATGGACAAGGTCGGCTCAGGATCGAGAGTTGTGGAAAACCTTGGGGGAGGCCTATGTCCAGCAGTGGACGTCTTTTGGCTGTGATGATGATGATGATGATCCCCTTAAATCCTATACTATACATATTATTAAATAGTGTGCTGTGTCATACCAATCGACCAACGAAAAAGACACGTAATTATCTATACGTTTATAAAAACCAGCCGTTATTAAATAGGATATAGATAACAAGCTGTATTGTATACCAGTCATATCGAAAATACTGCTGGGTGATTGCCAAACGATGTAGTAGGTATTTATTATGTGTACGTTCGCTAATCTCGATATCAGAGGATTATTAGATATTATAAGTTCAGTAGATCATTATTACATCGAGTACATTATCAATCATAGTGATATTTTTATCCTGAATGTGTCAAAAACACATGTTGTTTTTTTATACAAACCTAGCGGGCCACCCCGACTTCGCCAGGGTTATGTGTTTTCTAAAATTTTCAAATTATCTGATCTTTTTTTAGGTAGCAGAAAGTCCCTAAAACCTTCTGCCAAGTTCCTATAAAAAAAAGAGATGAATGAATGTGAAAACTCGTTCTCAAGTTATTTCTATTTGTTTTGGACTTAAATCTTAAATTTTAATTTGATATTTATTACAATAATTGTTAAACAATCACTAGTTGTTTACTAGCAAATTATGCATGTGGTGTTAGCCTGTAATTGATTGTTGCATTTATAGTTTATCTTGTAGATATAAGCTGTAACTGTATTGGTGTATTATTGTAGGTACCCAATAAAATAAATGACGTGACCAAGTATACGACCTGCCTTGGTAGATACTGTACATATGTTACAAACATCACTTGTTGTTAGCCACCAGTTTTAAACGAAATATACTCTACAGCCGGCTATCACTCAAGCTAAATAAGCTAGTAGCTCAAGAACTATCTTCTTGAGCTACTAGCTTATTTACAACCTAATTAAATTCTACCATCGTAGTGTTTTTATTAAATAATGGGTGTAGTCATAATCGTAGTACCAATTGACCGCACTAATCAAGCACATAACCACGATCATTCATACGGTAAGAAACAAAAGACATAAAAAATTATACCTACATAATAACGTAAAAGCACAGTCTAGTATAAGTATGTGTACAAATGGTAAAAGATAAAAAGGTTTTATGCAATTTAAATGAACAATCTGGAAGTTAATCTCAATGTTTCATATTTAGAAGTTGAAAGAAGAACTGATTGTTTTACGAGGGCTCGCTCTGTGAGCTTTGCAAATTTAATTTAGCTCCACAATGTTCATAATAAAAGATCGCATTTAAATTTGATTGAGCCCTCAGGTTATATGGTCCATTTAATGATCCTTTAATTACCAAGTAGATAGCTATTGTTGCGAGTCCATTAGATTTAATTATTAACACTTAATTTGAGAATGTTACTTACTGGATTACTATGTTGAATAATCTATCCTTGATTGTGTCGGATTATTGTCTCAACGGAGTATCAGAGTGCACCTGTGTTTGCTTATACACATGTGTATAATATGAACTGCGTAGTAGGCTAATCTGCGTTAATACTGGCTGTAGCAGAAATTACATATCTTGAAAAGAGTCAAGTGACAAGCAATTTGGTTGCCTGTTGGTCTAGCGGTTAGTGACTCTGACTGCTACGCCGGAGGTCGTGGGTTCGATTCCCACCCAGGACAAATCTTTGTGTGATGAGCACGAATGTTTGTTCTGTGTCTGGGTGTAATTTATCTATAATATGTATGTATTTAGAAATATATAAGTATGTTTATCAGTTGTCTGGTTGCCATAGTACAGGCTCTGCCTAGTTTGGGATCAGATAGCGTTGTGTGAGTTGTCCCGAAAATATTATTTTAAATATTATATTATTATAATTATATTATTGATAAGAGAAAACAATTATAGCACTGTCTTATTACGTAGTAGGCAAGTTATACAGCCATATCCCAATCTAAAAACATTTACAGTTTTTAAAAAACTTATTTATACCGGTTTAAATAAGTTTTCACAATAATACGATAAGGGAAAAAATACACTTATCTTGTACTGACAGCAATGAATGCTCATCTCTCGGGTATATATCACAGAATCTTTGCAACAGTTATCTAGAAGATAAATGTTATGCCATCATTCGTGAAAAAAAAAACTTGTTATATTTACCTTATATATATGATAATATTGTCAATATGACGTAGATTGCCATAAGCCGTTTCTTCACTAAGGGCACACATAACATTTATCGAAATAATAACTTTTCTCGCATATTGTAATATGGGCAATATATAATTTCTACGTAGAATTTAGGATGAACCCGTATTCAAAATACCTTTATTTAAACTTTTCACGTCCCGCATATTTTGGGAAGGTAAAACTGTCAACTTTGTAACTGACATTCTAAGCTGACGGTAAAAGTTGAGCAACAATCTATTCTTTAGCCGAGATATACGAACGAGAACGGATAGTGTACTCACAGTTCACACATTTAAAGACATTCAAAGATTTTAGCCATTTTATTTTGTGGCATGTTAGCAAGTAGATTAAACAGTATGAAGACTGTCTTGTAAACTGACATAGTATGAGATTTTTAAGACAAAACGTAGACGCAACAAACATTTACGAAATCACAGAAAGTTTTGTCCCGTGTGGAAATCAAACAATCTGAAAATATATAAAACTTGGGTATAAACAAATGATTTTATCACAGACAAAAGATTTATCTGATTTTTATAAACCAAGCTTAGGTACTTCATAGAAACAAATAAACGCTATTTACTTATATGGAAGTAAAACATTTCACAAAACGAAAAACTTCTTATCGTTTGGTTAGTAGCCAACCTGATGACAGAGCTATTTAGACCGCCCAGATTTAGGTCGAAGGTAGTATTTGTGATCTCTGATACTGCATTTGTGGAGCTTACACATGACCTTTGATAGTTGACCAGCTGGTCAGGTGGTACATTATGTTAAGCACTATATAACACATACTTTGCTTACTTAATAATAATTTTGGTCAGTGTTATTGTGTATCTAATAGTACATTATTCAAGCATAACGTAAAGAACTCTTTCAGGAAGAGTTCTTGAGGCTGTTATTCAAATGTGTGAAATTGTGTTGACAGTTGTGTTACATTTTCTTTGGCATTTAATAGTAGCAATAGCGGCAAAAATTAATACTTTCGTTTTTAGGAGTATTGTCTCTCCAATCAGTATAATATCGAGTTACCTACTTAAATAATAGCACATAACTGTCAACAAACTTCCAACCAATCAAATTAGATTAAAAACATTTCTACGCCTACCTACTTTGGCATTGAATAGTTACAATAAATTTTAATATCTAAAAACTTCAAAAGTGATTTTCTATATTTACTAATAATATGAAAGTAATTCTGTCTATATCAGCTTTCTCTTATATTTTTTTTTACTACTAGATTTACCTATCTCCCGCTCATATACATCGCGATATACATCCCTGTATCGCAGTTTTTTTTTTTTTAATTGGAACCGAGGACTCAAAAGCTATCTATAATTTGTAGGACGCACAACTATTTGTATTATGGCTTCTAGAAACATTTCAATATTTTGATCCCATGTAGCGAACAAACAGAACCCGCTCATTGGAAGGCACACGTGACGTAGACCAGTCCACGTTGCTAATCTATGAATGTAGTTAGCTTGAACTCTAGTCAAGTTCATAAGCTAGTATTATTGTACATAACAACATTGTACCCTTGTGAATTGCCATTTGGCAAATTTAACTTTATGCTAATTAAAACAAGTTGAAAATTGCTAAACAGACATATCTCATAATATATTATACCTTTCCACTGAGAATAATAAAATAATATATTAACTGTCTTTATGAGAACGTACTTTATTTACTTATTAAACTTAATCACGTTCATAAAACTTTAATATTTGGTTAAAAATCAGCAATCTATCTATAAAAAACTGTTTAAAATGTGAAATGGATTTTGCCTAATACTCGAAATAATCACTTTTTTAAATAGATACGTGGGTGGCAAACAGGCATACGGCCCGCCTTATGTTAAGCAATTCGTGCAGCCTATCATAGGCTTGCGAAAATTGCGAAAGCGGTGGTGGCCGAAAAGCGGTGGTGGCCGAGTGGGAAAGTAACCGACTTGCACGCAAGAGGTGCGAGTTCGATCCCGGGCGGCAGTACCAATGTAAATTTCACTTTGTGGAGTTTATATGTACTAATCAAATGATTCGCCATCTGCTAACGGTGAAGGAAAACATCGTGAGGAAACCCGCATGTCTTAGAAGTAATTCTAAAGACATGCCTGATTCACCAACCCGCATTAGGCCAGCGTGTGTGAATTAAGGCCTAAAACCCTCTCTCTCTTGATACAGGAGAGGAGACCCGTGCCCAGCAGTGGGACATATATGGGTTGCTATTATTATATTATATTATTATTATTATCATAGGCTACGTTAACTGCTGCAATACCAGAGGTATCACTGCGTGTTGCTGACGCAATTTGGCTGAGGTCTTACAATTACTTTACTTATACCATTGATAATGCGTTCCACTATAGCATTAACCGCGAAAACGTTCTACCAAAACAATGTAAGTCTCCAGGCATATGCCCGAGCGTCCTTTGTTTTATATGGAATGCAACTCTGAGCTTGTCGATGCAAGTAATATCACTGTCACTTTCATATCGAATTTATGTCATCGGGCTAACCAACTAGAATAAAAACATAGGTATATGTTTACTAGAGCCGAGTTATGTCGGCATAATGGAATAGTGGGAATAGCAAGCTTCAATATTTTGCCATATGTATTGTATGGGTATAACAGAGACGTGGAATAGAATAGGTGTCTTTTTAATATCACGCTTACTTCACATGTACAACAATAGATTTAGTGAATTTGATATCTTCTTTTTGTCTAAAACAGTTTTAGGAAATAAATCATTTGCGATCTAACTACAAATTCCTGTTACTGATAGCCATCATACATGCCCCTTGTTTCTCACTTATCTAGTCTTTTTTATTTCTTTTTTTCTAATATATTTTGGCTTTAGGAAAGTTCCTAAAGCCAAAATATATTAGAAAAAAAGTAACTAAGTAGTTAAGTTATATTTTACCACTGGCTTATTCCCGCCCGCTCCACGATTTTGTTCCCAAGCGCTCCAAGACTAAAATTAAATATTATTATCATTTATAAAATTGTTTTCAAGGGCTCCAAAAACTTATGAAAGGTTTTTTCTTAAAAACTTCTTATCTCCATACATCAATTCCCAGGAGCTCCAAAATATACTACATTAATTAAAAAAGACCCACATAATACTGTGTTCCCAAGAGCTCCAAAACGAAGTGTACGGTTAGCAGAATTAAAACATTTAATACTATAATATTACCTTTTTATTAGGTAACGGTGAACATGGTTTAATATAGAAAGTAGTAAATAAAGAGATTATGTTCTCTTTTATAAATAATAGGAACATATTATTTGCTTTAAATGATGTATTAAATTCAAATGATTTAATTAATTAGTCCTATCCGTGTGGTGACGGACTAAGAATACAAATGTCACCGCCCCTTTCATCCCGAGGGTGTCGTAAGAGTCGACTAAGGGAGTAAGTATTATCCACCGCAAGAGAGGGAAAACTCGAAACAAAACCCTATACCAATCCGGCCAGCGTGGTATAGTAGGCTAATATCCCTCCAAATGTATGGAGGAGACCCGTGCCCAGCAGTGGGACGTTTATGGGTTGAGATGTGAAGTCAATTATAGTATTCAAACTATACCTGTTTGTCATCACTACCAACATTATGTTTAACGTAATTTGAATAGTATCAATTAAAAAAAAACAGTTTGGGGTTATCACAATCAGTCTTAAGCTATTCCGATGAGTATAGGCTGAAATGTGGGGTGAGACAAGGGGGGCTTACTTACACGGGCCTTTTTAGCCTGTACATCAATGAACTGATTGAGACACTCAGCAGAACTCATGTCGGATGCTACATTGACGGCGTATGCGTCAACAACATAAGTCACGCTGATGACATGGTTCTGCTGGCCCCCTCGGTCAGCGCCTTGAATTAACTATTAAGGATATGTGAACAGTACGCCTCCTTACATGGGCTCAAATATAATTTACAAAAGACTGAGATTTTGATATTTAATGCTGGCACAAAGAGACCCAGTGTGATTCCTACGATAAAATTAAATGGGGCCGCACTTAATGTTGTAAAATCCTTTAGGTATCTAGGCCATTTGGTTACGGAGGACCTAAAGGATGACCTGGATATTGAGAGAGAGCGCGGGGCGTTGGCGGTTCAGGAGCAACATGCTGGCCCGCAGGTTTGCTAGATGTACGGAGGGAGTAAAAATCACTTTGTTTAAAGCGTACTGCCAATCTTTTTACGCGAGCAACCTGTGGGTTCAGTACATGCAACAACGCCTTGCGTGTACAATATAATAACGCTTTCAGGATGCTGTTGGGGCTGCCGTGGTATTGCAGTGCGTCACAAATATTTGCTCACACGCGTGTGGATGGCTTCCACGCAATTATGCGTAAGAAGGTGGCGTCACTGTTTCAAAGATTGCGTGACAGCTCTAACAGCATTCTGGAAATGATAGCTT
This sequence comes from Trisateles emortualis, assembly GCA_947095525.1. Classification (NCBI taxonomy): domain Eukaryota; kingdom Metazoa; phylum Arthropoda; class Insecta; order Lepidoptera; family Erebidae; genus Trisateles; species Trisateles emortualis. The sequence goes on along the minus strand of OX352732.1, from coordinate 16,179,472 downwards.
CCCGCAGCGATTGTCCAATACAAGCTCACTGGCACTATGGAGTAGGTTTTTTTTAATCCGAAATAAATGATTTATTATTATATTATTATAATTACCAAGTCGTATATTCGTAATGCAACTTATCAAGATTGTCAACTTCTGAAATTATTTGAATGGCAAAATAACCCAAAAAAGGCATGATGTAAAAACAATACATGTTTAGTCCCAGAAGTATATCTCTTAAAATCCTTATTCTTAATCTATGCTCAAGTGTGGGCGTCAAATTAAATCTGCCAAATCAATCTATAAACTCTTTTTCTGGCTATCTGCTCAGATGTAATAATCATAATATAGTTTATTTCTCTCAAAAAGGTAAAATACATTTGGGTTGCCTTATAATAATAGTATACAATTTGGTGAGAAACCTTAGTGAGAGCTGGAGTCTGTACTAGGTACGGAACCTGTGTGACAAATCTCCAGGCTCTCTTGTTTGGTAGAACTAAATATATGGAGACATGGAGTGCACATTTAAGAAAGAAAAACATATAAATGTATCTATCTAATCGAGGAATGAGAGCACAGTTAGATACGAAATAAATCATATATTAGGAGTGTTGTGTGTGTGCATATGGGTGTGTGTATTTGTGTGAATGTGTGTGTATGTCCAAGTGTATGAGTGAAGTAAGTTTGATTATAAATATAGTGTGCTTGTGTGCACCTACTATTTATATGAGGGTTTAATTGATCATTTCAGTTTCATCATAATCTAAATCTTTCATCCAGTCAGTGACTGCTCTTTTACATTGCACCTTTGTCATGGGATACAAGATTAAGATTTTGTTTACCTTATTGTAAATATAGCTTCCAAGGTAGTAGTAACAGCGTTGGGCTAGTCTTGTTCTAAACGAAATAACAGGACATACATTATGTTTTCGACGCACAGAATCAAATTTAGAAGGGGCATAAGGAGTTTGTGAGTGAGTGGTGATAATTATGTTGAGGATAAATAGTTTGCGAATAGACAGGACATTTCATATTTTGTACAATTCCGATGTGGGAAATCGGTATGGTAGCCTCCAACCAACCTTAAGCACTGCTCTCTGAGCACGCTCTAGTTTTAAAAGATAGGTTTTATCTGTACCACCCCAAGCAACTATGCAGTATTGAGCAAGAGATTGGCAAAGAGCAAGGTAAGTAGTTCGAAGGATATCAGAGTCAATTACGGGCGCGAGGGCTTTAAATAAAAAGATGAGTTTGCGTATTCTTGAGGCGAGGTTATCAATATGCGTGTGGAAGGAGAGAGTGTTGTCAATCTGAATTCCTAAATACTTAACGCAGTTTGTACGGGGAAGGGTAGGACAGTTGCAATTAAGTTCTGGAAGGGGATGACAGAAGTGCGCTGTAAGGGAGTGGGATAAGGAGGGGATTTTACCAGGAGACGTCAGAGAAAAAGTGAGATAATTAGTTTTGCTAGCATTAAGTGAAAGTAGGTTTCTGGTAGATGTAGGACTAAGATAGCTGTATGTGTGTGTAAGAGCAGCTCTTAGTTATATCTGTATACTGACATATAATTGTTGTATCTCTCTTATAAACATTAAATGTACTTACCATCTCCAACAACGAAATCAAATTGTTTAGGTGTGGAGGGACCGGCAACTGCGTTATTTTGATTATCACACATCGTGCACGACTTACTTTAAATTATTATTTGTGAAAGATGGACGTACGCATTGCAAGGGCGCAAGGTCAACTATTTATTTTGCACATCATTAGGCAAAGTTAGATTGCAAGGAAAAGGTGCGGGGTAGGGGTGACGCGACAACGCTAAGTAGACACACTGATAGATTTACTATTACGTTCGGGATTGTTTTGCCTACGTTACTTTAAAATCTTTGGAGCTCGTGGGAACGATTTTTATATTGAAGAATTGACTATTTTCTTGGAGCTGCTGGGAATAAAATCTCAAAGTACCTAGACAATGTTTTGGAGCTCTAGGGAATGAAAGTGGTAAATGTAGCTTTGTTTATTATTTTAATACAAACATCCTTGGAGCTTCTGGTAATCAATGTATGAAAACATGAATTTTAGAGAACAATAGATTTGGAGCGCACGGGAATAAGCCTTACCACTTAATGCACGTTGTGGAACTCTCTAATTGGCTTAGAATACCTTTGCAATAAGAAATTTGTTTTTTTTTTTTTTTTAAGCTGTAGAATTTCCTTAAATCAATAAATATATAATCTCTCATTCTGTCATCAGTAATTTGATATTTGAAAGAAGAGGACAAAGCACGGTATAACTATTATGTAGTATGGCGTTTATTAATAAAACGGTATATGTCTTACAGCCTACTTTTAGTTTATTTCAGTTAATTATTTAACTTGCACTTTGCTATACGTTCTATAGCCGTAGTATAAAAAAGAAATGCGTTTAAGAAGAGTCGAGCTCTACAAGTGTTGAGTGGTCTATTTTCAGTAGCGCATGGCACGACAAGGGAAATCCCATTTCGTTTGTCGCATTGTATATAAAATTCAATTTATTCCTCGGATCACGAATGTACTGAATTTTATTAATAAGAACTTTTTACTAAAAGCAACGTTATATAGTTCTCATTGATAAAATTCAAGTCACCCTTAATTACGAATTCAATTTTGATAACAATTACTTATTAAAAATATTGCAAAATTTCAAAAATTGAATTTAAATATTCGAATTATTTGCAAACAAAATGACTTTATTTTTTTTATAGATCGTACAACTGTTATATTTATTAAATACGAAAGAGTTTTTATATTTTGTTTTTTTTATACTATCAAGGTTCAACAAGCATACGGCCCGCGCGATGGTAAGCAGTTGCCAATGGGCTTAAAACTGAATAAAAAAATGATTCAATTGTAACTATGTCGCGTACACATTCGTAAACACAATCTTTATTATAACATATACACTCACGACCTCGTGTTATATCATTAGGAAACATGCGAGTTATCATTTATTTACAATCAACATGGCCAATTAAATTGTGTATTATTATTGAAAAACTTATCTTTTATCTTCGTACTTAGAAAAAGATTATTTTTTGGCAATATCAGTCTGTAATGCCTATGAAGCGTGACAATCAAAGCGAATAGCAATGTTTACAGTATCTCATTAGAGCGGAACGTTTCCATTTTCAGAAGTCTAAAATCCAAGGATAATCGAGACATTTAACGTCCAAGAACAAGACAAGAAGAACAACAAGAGTAGGTCAAGACGACAATTCTCAAAAGAACCTATTTATTAAATTTACTATAATATAAAATTTCAGACTTTAAAATATAGCAAAGGCGTTCACCAAATAAGCTCATAATTTGAAAACGACTTAACTGAATTAAAGAATCCTTATTAGAATCAGACCACACCGTTTAGGCCGTTACAGTGCCACAAATAAACACATTAAACACAGCCTTTGTACTGCCTTTGTACACTCTCATTTTACGCCGAGGCTTAAAAACCATTACATCCCTCACAAGTAAAAATCAATACATAAAATCGTATGTCACGTTCACATTACTGCTTTCTTGCAATAAATAGCTTTATTGTTTGCCGACATTGTGAAATATTTCGGTCATGCGCCCAAGATAGACCGACAGCAATTTCTACGATGATTGTTACGATAGGCATAAAAAATAACTTTGTGCTTTAAGCCATTGGGATTCTTCAGGTATTCATTCTTTGACGATGCTCATCAATTTTTATATAATGGCTTTAGATTTTTTATCCTCGCCGAAAAATCTTATTAAACAACTACATCACTCTATTCATGCGCGTACACACACACACACACTTGTCTTAATAAAGAAGTACCTACTAACATGATATTCGCTTGTCAAGGGTTGGGAGAGGTTGGTGATCTATCCTAGTACAGACACCAGTCTCTCACTTCATCGTCAGTCGAAAGATGTTTCCTGCTGGACATAGACCTCTCTCTGGACCTTGCCCATCGGCTGCCCGCGACTTTTACCAGACCCCCAATTCTGCTAATTTACAGATGGCTATTCTGCTAATAAATTTAAGACCAATATTTGGAAACCCATTGGTCTTAAATTATTAGCATTTTTGGTATTACATTATTGGTATTCTGCTAAATATAAATTTAAGACCAATGGTTTTCCAACTATTGGTCTTAAATTTATTAGCAGAATACAAGAGGCTACTGAGATTCAATTGAGGATTAATTCAGATTCAATTGAGGCATCCATAAATTAGCAGAATTGGGGCCCAGGTCATCGGACCACCTTGTCAGAAGCCTGCCTTTACAGCGCTTTGAGTCTTTCACATAGATAAACTTAAGACTTGATTAATATATTAGTAAAAATAATATATCTAAATAATTTTACTAGTACAAAAAACGGTCAGAGAACAAAAAATAAACTTATTACCCCATGTCGTCCCTTGTCATAGGGGAGCGGCGATTTATGTGTTCTTTCCCTCGTCTCTATTAACGGTCTACTCAATATTCAATCCGTACCCACGTCATATCTCACACATCTATCCATCCTTTCTTTGATTCGCCTTTTTAAGTGCGTAAGCAGAAGTATAGGTACAGATACACGTTGCAGTTATAACCACCATGAAATATCTAGAAGAGAGGTAGGGCACTATACTAACGAGCAAGAAGAAGCAGTTGACGCGTTTCCATGTGTGAATACAGGTGTCTAGCGCTCATTTAGGGATGTGCTTTGAAAGAAACGTTTTCCTCTTCCAGGGAATTCTCCATCTAAAAACCCTGGTGTAAAAAAATGGGTCGGCAACACGCAAGTGATACCTCTGGTATTGCAAGCGTCTGTAGGCTAGGGTAACTGCTTAACATCAGGCGGGCGGGTATGCTTGTTTGCCACCCAAGTAGTATAAAAACGATATGTTATAGAGCACTAGAGTGCAGTAATATTTGCACTTTAGTTCTATAAAGATTTAATAATTTTTGAAAAGATTTTAAAATTTTACTACAGCTTACAAACGATTCATGTCGTTTTATTGGCCATTTTCTATCAAGATGACACGGTACAAAGAATCCTGCATAATTATTTGTCTTGGTTAAGAATCGAACCCTCGACCTCCAGTTCAGCAATGTGTACCTATCACTAGACTAATAGGCTCTGGCCTATTAGTCTAGTGATAGGCACACCATTAAAACAACAGATTAAAATATTGTTGTAAATATTAAAATAATTCTATGACCTTTAAGCTTGTATCTAAATTAGGATAATGTTATACAAACAAAACATTAATATTACACTTACGTCCTTTGTTTGTGAGGGAAGTATACTGACGAAACGTTTCTGTACACTATTTGTTTAGGACTATTTGCTAACCAAACAAACCCCTGTTTTCATCATTTGTAGTTAAAATACGTGACGTCAAGGATTATCGTATTATTATATTACAAGGATTATATAATAGGTATAGTTAGGTAAGAAATAGGTCACCTTACAAGAGGGCCTACCTAGGGCAGGAAATTTAAATTCAAAATTCGAAAATTTTATTTCACTACCAAAGCTTACAATTGTGTTATTGTGATTGGAGCATGCAATGCCTTGCTTTCACGCAAAAACTACTGAACGGATCTGGATGGAATTTGGCACAGAGATAGATTATAGTCTGGAATAGCATATAAACTTTTATCGCCATAACCGACATCTACGCGGGTGGAGCCGTGGGCAAATTAACAGTTAGCATTCTTCTTCTTAGCTTGTCGATGAAAATTTTTTTTTTTGGCTCAGAACTTATCCGCAATTTCGTGAGCCTTGAAAGTGATCAATGCCAAAATTCATTGGAGCTATTTTGTTTTGTTGTGATGTTTCTATTGCCCACTCCGACTTAATCATCACACCCTCAAGACAACTCGAGGATATAATATAGTACCTACTCGTTCACTATGTGGAGCTATCGTGTTTCATCGCAAAATTCCTTATGGCCACCTTCCGACTACCGATTAGACCAGCTCCATACTCTTACATTATTACCGAAGTTACTAGGGTATACTAAATTTCTAAACAAACAAACGAACTAACATACAATGCAAGATAAATAAAAGTTTGTAAAATTGCAAGAAATAGCGCACATACCTACTATTTACAAACTAAAGTATGTAGTGCAATATATCCATACCACAGATAATATTATATCCATACCAAATATGTTATTATTATTTAGTTAAAAGGAGTATCGCATGTCGGACAATGTGACCTCTTTGTTGATCTATCATCGTTATCAATAGACATTGGCCGACGACCCCACTCCATAATATATATCAAAACAATAATACAGTAATGACATTGCTATTTGCATTATTATTTAAGATATCAATGATGTTAACTTTAAGTAACACAGTTACATCAATTTTTTAAAATGAGATCGAATCCTACTAGTATTATAAACGCGAAAGTTTGTAAGAATATGTATAATATGTTTGTTTGTTACTCTTTCACGCAAAAACTACTGAACGGATCCGAATGAAATTTGGCACAGAGATAGATTATAGTCTGGAATAGCATATAGGCGCCTTTTTTGTGATAACTGACATCCACGCGGACGGAGTCGTGGGCAACAGCTAGTTTATAATAAAATTAGCTTTCACTCGTTTCAGTGGTATTAAGATAAAAAGTAGCCTTTGGCACTCAGGCGTAGTTATTAGTGAAATAAATTTCAAAAACAGAGATACTTTACCCTAAGTTTAAATACTTAATAAACTTTAACTTTTCATAATACCACGCATTTTTCTTTAAATATGCATAATTAATAGGCTTAGCATTGTGTGCGCCTATATTTTATTACGTCAGAATAGTATAAATACTAAACAAAAATACACCTATGTAATAAAGAAGCAACATATGTACCTATACATTGTTACCACAAATGCCATGTTTAATGATATACGAGTACCAACAATATAAAGCACATTTTTAATATTTTTCCAGAGGAGATTGATTAGACGTAGACTTCAAGGATATCCTTATACCTATACCTATTTATAAACAGTATGATAACATTATTCAAGCAGCTTACTGGATATTTAATCATTAGTTCTTATTAATAGAGAGTGCACCTATGATTTTGCACCAATTTGTGCAGTATAATTGGAAACTGTTGAAGCTTGTAATTAGCAACCTTTTTTATGTAGGTACCTATATGTATAAAAACATTCTGTTATTAGTCTATTGAATATACAAGAAATCTAGACTATTAACAGAAGAAGCTCATAGCTAGGTGCACTCGCTGTTCGTTTAACGATCAGCGAGATTAAGCTACCAAGGGCGCGGTAACCCTATAGATGGGTGACCGCATAGTGGTATTTCATCTGAGCGTCTCCGTGCTTCGGAGGGCACGTTAAAAGTCGGTCCCGACTCCCGACGTTATCAGTCGTTAGATCACGGCAGAGGCCTAAATATGGGCGATCTAAATAACTCTGTCACCAGGTGAGCTACTAACCAAACGATAAGAAGAAGAATAAAATATTCCGTGCAGTTGATAATTAATTAAAAATAACTAATTTTTAATTACATTAGCCGCCCCAACCAAAATTGGTCAGAAGGACTCTTATCTATTTTCTATAAAAACCGCCTCATCCGAAAGACCTTCAAATGAAACTAATCTCTTCTCAAATAAGACACATTTCCTTACACTCAAAGCCACAATGCTAATAAATGTAAGTAATTTATCAAGAGCCAGCGTATCCGAGACGTTCACCGTGTCCGTCGCTGGCGTCGTATTGTCATTATCTTACATGAAATACGACAGATCTTACCTAAGCTTTCAGACTAGACCTTAGGTAAATTATATATATATCCTTAGTTTTAATTTAATTTTCTGGACAGTTACTTTTGTATACAGGTCATCTTTTTAGACTACTAAGCAGGCAAACAGGCACACCTTATAGTAAGCAGTTACCGTAGCCTACGAATGCTTGCATCGCCAGAGCTTTTACTGGAGTTGGTGAACGATGATGGAAAGTGTCAGGCTTAAGATATTTCGAACTAAAGTATCGTCGAAATGAAGACGTGTCGGAGTTTCATGTTGTTGAAGTAAAATCTTGTCGTAGAATGATTTGTCGAAATTCAGTTTTGCAGGTCCTTATTGAGTACCTACCAAAAACCTGTACTTACGCATATGTACGCAACTAACTGACTGTGTATTGTTATTTGGGAGTGTTTTTTTTTTTGTAAAGTGAAGTTCATTCACCAGTTGGGCTTTCTCGCTTGTATGATGCTCTCTTTACGTGTTTTGCAAGACGATCGATTTTTGGTGGCCGAACAGACCGATGCAAGAATCTACCTTTCTTAAAACTATAATTATTATTCTAAAGTAATTAAATACTTTTTATTATGTAACACGTTTTCTTATCGGTGCACGTTTCGAAATTATAATTAAAATCTAACGCCTTATTATCAAGATGGACAGATTACATTTCTTAGGTATTCCCGTATCACACATTGATTAAACCATTGATAATAAAAAATATGCCTATTATTTCCGATTGCCAACTTATAGATACGAACATGAATTTGTGTAATCAATCAGATTCAGATATAAATATTACGTATTTTTATCATGTTTATTATATATTTCCATCGTGATTTCAATAGTAATTACCTATATCTTAAATTAGTTACTAGGTTACTACAATAGATAACATGTAGATGCCTACCTAATCATAAATTTGATACCGTATATTATAATACCTTATACTTATAATTTTCTATTTTGTTGGTAGGTGTATAAAATTAAAAATGGCATGACAACAATAGTGTGTAAAACTGTATATGTGGTTTTTGCTTATAATTTTAAATAGCTTGTTCTGGAACAGTACGGGTGCACGCGGCGACCTTACCGTGACGTCCTGCGATTCATTTTCAATCAAATTTAGATCGAGGGAAGTTTGTCATTGATTAAAATACAAAGTAAGATAAAAAAAATCACTATAAGTAGATTTCTCGACAGGATGACCCCAGAGCAAAGACTATCATTGCAAGCGCGTCAAAGATCCTTAAATTTAAAAACACAACATATAAACAAGATGGAGACGTAATAATATCTGTTCATATTTAAACCTTGGAAACACAATTTGTATAAAATTAAAGGTCCAAGTAACCCCTACGCAGCGCGCACCCATAAAATGGCGCCCGCGCGCCAATTTAGTACATAAACATATTCGACTCAGGGCCAAGGTTGAGGCATGGGGTCTCATCAGGAACAAATCAAAATTAGTACGAATAAATACCAATAGATGGAGTTACATATATCGATTTGTTATTTACGTTTATGTAAAATTCAAATCTGGAAGAAATATAGCTTGAAACATATACGTACATATTTTAAGAAATCCTACTAGCATAGGAAAATGAAATAAAGGGCTCATAAAACAAAGTTACAATTATATATTTACAAATTTCAATAATGTCGCCGTAGTCCTGGCGGCAGTATTTTGTACTACTAAGAAGTTGAAACTTGCGAGTGACTTGTGAGTAATGCCGCTGGCGCTGTATGCATTTTGAGATTTTTATAAATTAAACTAGGTACCTACCTCGTTTTGAAGTTTAATGTTGGGTCATACTACTTACTCGAAGGTATAAAATAATAATAAAGCTATGTGAAACAGTGACTTATGTTAAAAATAAATAATACGGGCATATGTTTTTTTCTCTCAACAAAAAACTTTAAAAATGTTTTATGTTATCAAAGTTATCAACAAAAATATTGCATCCAAGATATATAAAATATTTATAATAAAATATTTTAAAAACTAAACAAAAACTAAATACAAAAAATGTATCCGAGATTGGGATTCGAACCCGGTTCGGCCGGTTCTACGGCCGGTACGGTGCAGCGGTGCTACGGTATCGTACTGTGGGAAAATTACCTATTTGTGAATTCAGACTGATACTAAATAATTACTGTTTTACTATATTTTTACAAATAATTCAAAAAAATATTATCTGATATAAAAACCATCTACAAAAAACAAATTTCAAAAAGTGGACATGAATCTGGGATTCGAACCCAGTACCATCGGACTGTTGGACTAATACCACAGATTACTAAATAGTTACTACGTAACAGATACATCACTCCCATACAAAAGCGAAAATACCTACGCCATAATAGCCTACAAAATCTTAATAATAGTACCTGCTGTTCGCAGCGAAAAGAAATGTACCATAAGCACGCGCACAAAGAGTCGAGATTGTGTTGCCCGCCGTGCGACTCACGTGCAAGCTCATCATCGCACGAATGCGATAGGGTTGTCTTTCTAACTTTCTCGTAAATTTTTAAGGAAGAGTACCTACACACAAGAAGCATTTTAAAATTACTAGGTACTACTAACTGAAGCCAGCTAAAATGCGTCCCTACTTTCAAATAACGTAACGTACCTTTCTTCATCTTTCGGCAATGAAAAAAAGTATTTTTTTATTTTTCTTTTGACTATGACATCCAACGAATTCACAATAATCAACCATCGTGTCGTTAGTCAAAACTTAATATACGTAGTGTACGTAAATATCGGAATAATGCGTTTTGAGCGGGAAACGTGTTGTGCGCGCTTTGTGTCGCGTGCGGCAGCCCACTGGCGATCGGCTCGGTTACGCGCTACATAGCGATAGGCACATAGCGCGTGACCTTGAGCGAGTGACGGAGGCCTGCTAATACCAAAGAATGCTATAATTTACTCCATCCATTATTGACATCGACTGGCCTGTTGTACTAGTGGCACAGATTACTAAAGAGTTACTACGTAACTAGTGGTTAGTGAATCTAATCCATGAGGGTTCGATTCCCATTCAGGACCAATCTTAGTGTGATATGCTCTGTCTGTCGTCTGAGGCTGTGCCAAGTTTGGATTTAGATGGTGTGTGAGTTGTCACAAAATATTATAATTAACCTAATTTGGCTAAGACAGAAACAATTCAAACAGACCCTTATCACTTCAAACAGATTATTTGTTTATTTGCACTGATAAATTAATTGCTTATTATAGTTTCACGAATATCCTTTTTAATAAATCAATTTATATTATAGGTATACCTAATATAAGCCATCAACAAAAAAATAAACTTAGGTTAATAGGTATATTAACATTTTAATATACCTAAACGGGAAAAAATTGTTTAGCCCGGGCGAAACCGGGGCGGAGCGCTAGTTAAATACGGAAGCAAACAATCAAAATAAGTATATTTCGTAAAGCGCGTGACCTTGAGCGAGCAAACGTGGCCCGAGCCCGAGACAATGAGTGATACCTACCCTTTATGGTCGGTAGATCTATGTGAGTGATGAAGTAGGTGCCTACTATATCTTGTGAAAAATATAATTTTAAATAAAGTGTCGCCATCTGTTGATTTTATGTGTATGCACGTAATCTGTTGGATACAGACATCTACAGATAGATAGATAATTAAAATTTAGCCCGAAGGTTAGCCCGAGTTAGCGGGGAACCATTTCTTTGTATGGGATGGGGTATCTGTACTAGTATTATATTATCTGTGGTTGAGGTAACATTTAAACGGCACTCCCGGCTTGTATCCGATATATCTGTCGCACTACTGCCACTGCAGTGCCTACTGCGGATATTTTGCTGTGGTATGGGTATATTTATATACAGTCTCGTTGGTCAGGTGGTCCAAATATATAAAATATGTAAAGTCCCTCGTGGCACAGGGCTTATTTCGTAGTACGGGATTGTCAAACAAAATAAAATAAATAATCCTACTAATATTATAGATGAAAAAGTTTGTGAGGATGGATGGGTTTTTGTTACTCTTTCACATAAAAACTAATAAACGGATCTGGATGAAATTGAATCAAAATCCAAATGGATTATAAATAACCGTAGGTCAATTGTACTACCGGTAGTACCACGGGCAAGCACCGACGCCGATGTAGTCAAATCTCCTATTATTATAATATGTAACGATTTCCATGATACCTTTGAACCTTACGATACGGAAACATAATGTCAGAATCTTCTCGCGTAGGTAGAATTGAATTAAATAATTTGTATTCGAACACGCTGCGGCTGCGCGAGTTGACATTATTTACATGTCGTCGACCTCCTCCTTTGTAATTAACTACAATGTCTCCATTTGCTTGTGCAAATGGAGACATTGTAGTTAATTATAGGAATACAAGTATACCGCGTAGATGTCGGTTATCACGATAAAAAGTAGCCGATATGCTATTCCAGACTATAATATATAAAAACCTACATACAGCACGAAATTGGATGCTAAATAGGTAGTAAGGTTGTCCTTACTACCTATTTAGCATCCAATTTCGTGCTGTATGTAGGTTTATAGTACACATGGGGTAAATTGTTATGCTATGTTAGTTAGGCTGAAAACATAAACATCTATACCTACTAATATTATAAAGCTGAAGAGTTTGTTTGTTTGGTTGAACGCGCTAATCACAGAAAGTACTGGTTCGATTAGAAAAACTTTTTTTGTTGAATAGTGCACTGATCACGCTATGATCAATAGGAGCGGAGCAGTAGTGAGATATGTTGCAAATAGGGGAAAGTATTCCAAATTACCACGCGGACGAAGTCGCGGGCGACCCCTAGTTAGTATATAAAACATAAACTAACGACCCGCGTTTCCCGGATTTCTCAATTAAAATATGCATGTATAATACATAATAAACCTTCAGGAAGAAATTCTCTAAATGATCGTGAAAACCGCATCGAAATCCGTCGCGTGGTTTAAAATATCTAAGCGTATAAACAGCGGGAGCGACTTTGTTTTATTTATACTATGTCAAAATATAGACCAACCACCAACAAAAGAAGTACATATTATTTTTCAGAAATAACATTATTTTTAATCGAATTGATGCGCAATAAAAGCTTTAAAACTTTTTATTTATATTATACTACGACTAACTGATTGTAAGCAATTACCGTAGGCTATGGATGCTGGCAATACCAGAAGCATAACTCATGCGTTCTCAACCCTACATCTTGTAACACCAGAGCTTTGTTTTATGGGTAACCATGGAATAAGGAAAACGTTATTATGAAAACACTCTCCCATAAATGGACACTGGTGACCTGTATATGTTTATTACAAAAAGTAATATTACGCCTTATCCTTCGTAGTTACGATAATGCTACAAAATCCATACTAATATTATAAATGTCAAAGTTTGTTACTCTTTCACGCAAAAACTACTGAACGGATCTGGATGAAATTTGGCACAGAGATATATTATAGTCTGGAATAGCATATCGGCTACTTTTTATCGTGATAACCGACATCTACGCGGTATACTTGTATTCCTATAAATAAATACGATCAACAATTACTTATTTCTAATTAATTGCGACTTTATTTCTATCGTGATATTATTAAGAACTCAAATTACTTGTACGACAAAAACGCAAGGGCTAAACGTAGTCACGCTATTTTTATGCAAAATTCTGAGCAACGATTTATGTTAACCATTTTGCATTAATTTGAGGACAACTTTGAACTTTACTTGGTATTCATACTGGTTCAGTTAAGGAGGTCAGAGGACAGGCGCATGTTTATTTATAAGGGCCCTAGTTATGACTGGATTTATTTTTATAACTTAGCATATTGCTGCCCTAGGTAATATACGCACATAAAATGTTTTTAGATTGAGTATTGTAAATTAAAAATGTGTTAAAAAATTAGGTACAGGTTTCCAGCGCTCATATAGGGATGAGTTTTGACAGAAACATTTTCCTATCCCAGGGATACTGCATCTTGGTGCAAAAAAAGGGACGCAGGGGTATTACAAGGATCCATTGACAACTGCTTAGGTGGGCCTGGGTATGCTTGTTTGAAACCCAAGTAGTTTTAAAAAAAGGTTAGTAGTCTTACCCTTCGATCGTAGGTATATACATATTATATAGTGCCCGACATAACCGCCTCGGTTCCCAGGGACATGGTATGCATAAGGTCGCAGCGGTTCCATCTCAAAAAAGAAATACCTACTGAAATGCGTGACAATACCATCATCATAATAATATGCAAACTGAACTAAACTATCATTTAAGCAGGTACTCGAACATCAATAAAATTCTAACAAGTTTATTGTTATCCTTGTAATTTAAATGTCATGTTACTCAATCTCGTTTAAATGATTTTTTAAATTAACCAACCAAAAAAAATAAAATTATATTTATGTTTATCATACAGAAAACTATAGGTCTACTTTATATATAAATTCTAACTTTAAGTTAGACTATATATACTACTACTATATACTATACTAATATTTCTGACTGTTTGTTTCTTATTGTATAAATAAATAAATAAAATTGGCCTAGTTATCAATTCTTTTGCCGACTATACTTACCAGTACCAGCGGTCCTCTTACAGCTGCAGCAATGACGCACACGTACACAACCGATGTTTGTTACATGTTTAAATAAATGTGTATCATCATCTATGCATTATAACATATCGCGTCCGTTTCCTCACGGAATAGTTCAAACAACTTGTCAAAATATCGAATTGAAAAAGGTATAATAGCAATAGGCTCGCCACCAATTACAAATACCAAGAAAATAGGCGGGAAAAGTATCTTAATCTCTAGTTTACCTTGTAATAATTTTTCCACGCTCAGAAATGAATAAATAAATAAAATGTGCCTAGTTATCAATTCTTTTGCCGACTATACTTACCAGTACCAGCTGCCTCTCACAGCTGCAGCAATGACGCACACGTACACAACCGATGTTTGTTACATGTTTTAGTAAATTTGTATCATCATCTATGCATTATTACATATCGCGTCCGTTTCCTCACGGAATAGTTCAAACAACTTGTCAAAATATCGAATTGAAGGTATAATAGCAATAGGCTCGCCACCTATTACAAATACCAAGAAAATAGGCGGGAAAAGTATCTTAATCTCTAGTTTACCTTGTAATAATTTTTTCACGCTCAGCAATGACTAGGTAGCAGAGACATTCACTTCAAGTACCTATATATACATTGATCGCAGTTCTGCTATAATTGCTAATTACCATCAATTAGCAAGTTCAATTAATGCTAGAATCCACTATTCTCCACTCCATTAATTACCGCAGCAACTTGTGCTTTGAAAATAAGTAGGTAAGATCTATTAAAACATTTTTATTATACTATACAAATAAAACTAAATTTGGTATACTTATTAATATTATATTTTTATTTATCATTATTTATACATCTATATCTTAATATATATATTTCTTGTGTGCGTGTGTATGTGACTGAACTCCTCCTAGACGGGTGGACCGATTTTGATGAAATTTTGTGTGTGTGTTCGGGTAGGGCCCTGGATGGTTTAGATTCACAATTGGACCCGGTAGGTGGCGCTGCTGTCGGTATTTCGGCTTTTTCCGGCAGGACGACGTCTGCCAGGTCCACTAGTATACAATATAATTATGTTTACACTAATTCAAAGAGAAAAAAATATAGAAAATACACAAATAATTCACATTCCAAACATTCTCTGGTATACTTATATTATTACTAGCTGTTGCCCGCGGCTCCACCCGCGTAGATGTCGGTTATCGCTGTAAAAAGTAGCCTATGTGTTATTCCAGACCATAATCTATCTCTGTGCTAAATTTTATCCAGATCCGTTGAGTAGTTTTTACGTGAAAGAGTAACAAACATCCATCCATCCATCTATCCATCCATTCATCCATTCTTACAAACTTTCGCATTTATAATATTAGTAGGATATCAACGCCCATTGTTTTCCTTAAACATGCCTTTGTATATATAAATTGCAAATAAGTATGTAAGTATCATAATAATATTTTTATCTTTTAAATATAAATTTTATTTTTGGATATTAATAAATAATACTTAATTATGTTTACGGCAAAGTTAATCCACGGACGGCTTTCACTGACTCTGTATAGCCTTATCCTGGGATTATATTTCGTTTATTTATACCTAGTACCTTATATCAAAATCCATCCTAAGACAAAGTCTATTCAAAGATTTTCAGAAAGCCTTTAAGTGATAAGCACGCACATTCTTATCAATATATTTCGTGTAGGTACAATAAAAAGTATTATTATAATTACCTCGCAAAAGAAACGCCCGTCCGAAAAAGGCATCAAAAAGCTTTCTTGAATTTGTCTCTGTAATGTCACTGCAGTATAAATAAATTATTTCTTTACTGAATAATATATCTACTAGACAATATTGCTAAGACTAAAATTCGGTGCCTAGGTCAAGGTGAAATGTTATTCAGGTTTATTTTGCTGGAAAATTCTTAGTACCAGTTTGGCTTTTGGAACAGTGCCCAATAGTCAGTAATTGCTGCAGACTCGCCCCTTGTTTCATGGGGGTAATACATCTCTGTCCTAACCGTCTGGCAGTTACGCTTTACGTGTATGTGGGTAATTTTATATTAGAGTTTTGTTAAAAGCTATTCGGTATAATGAAGGATAATCGTGATTTTACGCTATTTTAATTTGGTACATACTTAGTTTTTTTTACATTCATAAAGTGGTATTAAGCGTCTGAGCGTCTCCATGCTTCGTAGGGCATGTTAAAAGTCGGTCCCGACTGTTAACAGTCGTACGATCACGACAGAGGCCTAAATATAGGCCATCTAAATAACCCTGTCATCAGGCTGGCCACTACCAAGCGATAAGAAGTTGATTCATTATTGCAAAAATTACATTATTTTATACTTTCTTCTTATTTTGTTTTTTTATGTTACCATGGTTACAAACGGACTGCCAGTTATCGTAACCTACATATGTATGCTTGCAATATCTACATTTTGTAACACCAGAGCTTTAGGTTATGTGTAACTCTGGAAAAAAGAAAGCGTTATATTAAAGTGTTTTCCTGAAATGGGCACTGGAGACCTGCATTTATTTCATGGCAACATTACGTTTTTTCTCCAAAGGGACATCGACATTTCGCCAGCTGTATTATGTACGTCTCATTTAATACTGGTCAAGTCTATTGCATTTTTCGTGGCATTATTTATTTACTTATTGTTTTGTGACCTCTTTTCTTTGACCTTTAGAACTGCGATCTCTATTAGAGATTTATAGGTGAATTCCCTTATATACAATATTTGATTGTTTATAAGTTGTTTAGGTTTTTTATACTACTTGGATGCCAAACAAGCATACGGCCCGCCTGATGTTAAGCAGTTACCGTAGCCCATGGACGCTTGCAATACCAGAGGTATCACTCGCGTGTTGCTAACCCATTCTTTTACACCAGGGCTTCAAGATGAGAGGTCATATAATACCTATATATAATAAGTTGCTTTTATTTTAATTATTATGACTGTTGTTACTATCTATAGTCTTGTTGATATTAAAATGATAAGCACGCACATTCTTATCAATATATTTGGTGTAGGTACAATAAAAAGTATTATTATAATTACCTCGCAAAAGAAACGCCTCTTCGGAAAAGGCATCAAAAGACTTTTTTTGAATTTGTCACTGTGATTACGCTGCAGTATAAATAAATTATTTCTTTACTGAATAATATATCTACTAGACAATATTGCTAAGACTAAAATTCGGTGCCTAGGTCAAGGTGAAATGTTATTCAGGTTTATTTTGCTGGAAAATTCTTAGTACCAGTTTGGCTTTTGGAACAGTGCCCAATAGTCAGTAATTGCTGCAGACTCACTCCTTGTTTCATGGGGGTAATACATCTCTGTCCTAACCGTCTGGCAGTTACGCTTTACGTGTATGTGGGTAATTTTATATTAGAGTTTTGTTAAAAGCTATTCGGTATAATGAAGGATAATCGTGTATACTTATTATTTATTTCAAAGGTCATCACGCTGCGATGATTAGGTAAATGTTATGCCATTGTTATGGTTTTCATATTGTATTGATTCTATTAATCTGGCCAAATAGAAGTCTTTTCGTTGTTTACTGAATTTTTACCGGCATACAATGCAATGAAACTGCGAACAAAACCTGATTCCTTGAATACTTTAGCTATAATATATGTATAATTTCCGTGCCTATACGGCGAATTAATATTCATGGACAATGACACGATGGAATGGATTGAAATTCGAAAGCTCCAGGAAATGGGAGCTACAATTGTTATTATCATGTCAACGTAGCACGGAGATTAATAATAAAAATACTTTTTTATACTACTTGGGTGGCAAACAAGCATACGGCCCGCCTGATGGTAAGCAGTTACTGTAGCCTTTAGACTCAGCTATACCAGAGATATAACTTGCGTGTTGCAGACCCATTTTGCTTTACACCAGAGCTTTAAAATGGAGTATCCCTGGGATAGGAAAACGTTTCTTAAAAACGCATCTCTAAATGAACGCTGGAGACCTGACCCTCTAGACAAGTGACATAAACGATAGTCGAATCGTAAAGTCAAAAAAACTAATGTATGGGATTTGATGTAAGTCTACGATATGATGTCGTAAACTTACATCAAATCCCATACATTTGCTTTTTTGACTTTTCGATTCGACTATCGCTTATGCCATTTGTCTAGAGGCTCTGTACTCACACACAGGAACAAAACTACACTGCTATGTGTAGTTATTTGGCTGTGGTCTTCTGGTAAGGTGGAGGTCCTTCCTCAGTCAGGCTTGCTCGCTATTATGGTGCCCTACTTCTCTTCAAAATGTATAAGCTAGACGCTCAAAGCCAGTTTATAGAATAAATAATATGGCCAGGCGCACTCTAAACCGCCGCTCATTTACTCAAGCAATCCGCGAAAATTGTGTGTAGATTAAGGCCTAAACCCTCTCTTGATAGAGGAGAAGAGACCAGTACCCAGCAGTATGACATGTATGTTCCTATCATTTTAATGGATACATATCGTAAATATTATTTTATCTTTCTGATAATCACAGAAGCACTTAACACTTAGGAACTGTTATTTAACGATTTATTATTAAAGACCTGAAGCTCTTCCTACGCAACACTTTTATGAGAACATAACTTGTATACCTCGGATTATCTTCTACAACTTAATCAAAGTTATAACAAAGTTAACGTGGCTTTACGTGGGTAAATAATATGGTTATTGGGAAGTATATTAATACTGTATTATTATACACATCGGGTATCTCGGATTGCTTGGCGTATCGACCAGGCTACTATTAAGTACATATGTACCGGTGCGTGGAAAAACAATACTGTGAAGATAGATAGACAAAAATACCTAAAAAAAACCTGGAATCGAGGACAATAATAAGACTGAACGATTGGTTCAGTGTTTGCATTGCTATACGTGCAGCGCTGTGCAGTGTGCTGTGGGTATATAATAATGGTAATTCCCAGTGCAATGTGTTTATAAAGTCCACAACTATACAGAGCTTGAGAGGTACATATTATTTCATACAAAGCCATTCTAAAAACGGTCAGGATTAAAATAAATTTAATGATGATGCCAAGATTTGTGAGTATTACGTTTTTATAAACTTCAAATCCAGAAAGTGGCGATACTTAATCATTAGTTTCATTACATTTACAGGCTTTAAGACAAAGCCCTTTGTTATAGATCGTTTATCATTGATATAACTGCCGTTTTTCTTAAACACTTTCAAGCAAAATCCTGGAAACAATCCAAGAATTTCGATATAATAATCTGGACATCGATCTCTTACCCTAGACGGGTATAATAATGACATTCAAAAATATTTCCATAATCACGACTCTTGGCAAACTGTATAATACCCTAAAATATGTGTTGGTTTCTTGTTAGTTGGCTGACATCATCCTTCTGGCTTGCTTAACCTTCATTAGTGCTACTTCGTAACCTAAATAAATTTGATTTTGATACTGAGCATAGCAGCGGTGACGTAGTACTATTGCATATCACTGCGATATGCAATAATACTTCGTTTCCCCCATGGTCTTCTACGCTATTCAATACTACACTTAAACGTTATCCATTCCTCTGAAAATCACATCAGCGTTTTTAAGGCCTACCGCGGCGACGACACTCGTCTTCAAGCACGAACTGACGACCTTAGCAATGACATATTATTATTTATCTTGGAATTATTTAATATCTTACAATAGTCATAACCCTCGTCCCAACTGTCATAGTCAAGTGACACTAGTAACAGATCGATCATGTGATGCTGTAACACGTGCATTTTTAGAAAATATTGAGCGCAAGCAAATTGTTTATTAAATTAGGCAAACATGTTTTTGATACTACTAAGGTGACAAATAAGTATACTTATTTAGGTTGGCAACGTGCAAGTGTTCTGCCTAAGGCCCAGCGTCCATCCGTCTTCCGACATATTGTATCGTTGACTATTAGACTATTATTTTTGAATATGGAAAGCGTTCGGGGACGATGACGCGAGTCCCATGATTTTTGACAAAAATTTTGAATATAGAAAGCGTTCGGTGACGTTGACGCGAGTTCCATGATTTTTGTTCACCCAAAAAGTGCTCAACGCGCCTAAAGAAGTCTTTACTTCAAAAACTTAAAAAAAAAACCACGTCCATTTATAGCCTGTTTTATTACAAAATGCCCCGCAGTACCTATAATTTGCAGGATACAGCTTACATCTCAATAATTAAAAACATTTTTTTTCTTATCCCAAGGTTATCCAAACAAAACCCCACTGTTACAAGCATAAAAACTTGTTATGTTAGGGTCGGAACGCGTGAATTTGGATCCTAACATTGAAAGCATCCATAAGCTACGGTAACTGGTTACCACCAGGCTGGCTTGTTTGTCACCGGAAAGTTTAACAAAACATCTAAAAAAACTTTACGTACTTGTATACTGTTAGCCTTATTATGCTCTGAATATCCTCAGAAAGTCCCTTCCTATGCGGTAGACATTCCTATTAATATTTCTATTCAGCTTTAGGAAATGTTTCAACGAGCACACTTTGCGAAAGTAAAAGCAATTTTCCACACAAACAGAGAACATTATTATGTGATATAATAATTTCGGCATAACATGAAACTTGCTATGAGTATATAATTACTACAGTTAAGTGAAACTTTTACGCAGAAAAGTAGGAACATATTATTATTTGGAACTAGCTGTTGCCCGCGTCTCCGTCTAGGTAAATGTCGGTTACCCCAATAAAAAGTTTATTATTTCATCTAGGTCCGTTCAGTACTTTTTACATGAAAGAGTAACAAACATCCATACATCTATCCATCCCACGTTAACGAGTAAGTAAATAAACAGTTAAGCGTTGACTAAGTATTTTTTTAACTTAGAAACTATTACAAATTCAATTTCATTTATAGTATACAAAACATTAGTTTTCATTGCTTTTAAAAACGCAAAATTATGTCTGAAAAAGCATGCAGAATCAAATTACTTGAAAAAGTACGGAGTTACAAGTATTTGAAATAAATAAATTTATTTCTCATGATATTCAACTTATGAACGTCACAGAAAAGCTATAGCTACTCCGTTGATAAGGGTTGGGTCATGAGAATTTTGGTAAGAAACTTGGACCACTCTTTTTAATCGCCAGATAAATTACATAATCTAATGTATCACGACTCCCGACCATTACTGTCAACTTCAGTTATGATTAGGAAAAAGGTCTAGTGAAATTTTGGCCGGGGCAACTTGCCCCCTATTGCATGGGTTGCAGTAGGGGGCGAGTCTATACTTTTTACGTAGCAACCGAAATGCGCATGCGGCATGTCATATACAGCTGCCTACCCCTTTAGAGAAAAATGTGTCATGTTATATTGTGTCACATATGAAATAACAAAACAATTTCATAGGTTACAGTCACTTCGAATTCCGTCTAGTGGAAAATTTATTATTCTATACATACATACATAATATATTTTATTTTTACTCAGATCCCAGTGGTCAGAATTTATATTGTTATTTTATGGTTGGCGAGGAATTCCCCTAACGAAGTTTATCACAAGTTATTGTGAAAAAGAAGAAGTATCAATTACTTTAATACTCCATAGATTTCTCGCGGGCGAGAGCAAACACTTAAACTTAATGGAGCATAAATTATCGCGGCAATTGAAATATTCTATTAAGCTGTGTTTATTCGCAAATGCGGCTATTTACAGCTTTTAATCTTATTAAAATGCCCACAAATTGTATCGTGAGATATCAAGGCGTTTGGTCGAGTCATCGCACGATCCTAACGCTGGCCTTTACTTGGGGTCAACGTATTAGCCTTGCAATCCAGCGTGGAAATGTGGCCAGTCTTTTAGGCACCTTTCCTCAGAACTGCGACCTCAATCAGATATTTTATTAATAGGTTAATAATATGATAAGGATATGAAGATGATATAAGTTAGGAAGATATTTTTATACTACAACGGTAAAATACAAGCGTTAGTCTAAAGGTAAGCGGTTACTGTACTGTGTATGTGTTATGGGATTTGAAGTAAGATTACAATATGATGTCGTAATTTTACGTCAAATCCCATACATTTGCTTTTTTGACTTTTAGTTTCGACTACCGTTTATACCACTTAGTAGTCTAGAGGGTCTGTGTAAAATGCTTTTTTACTTTTTGATTCATCCAATTTTAGTCACTATATATCCTACTTATATTATAAATGCGAAAGTTTGTAAGAATGGATGGATGGATGTTTGTTACTCTTTCACGTAAAAACTACTGAAGGAATCTGGATGAAATTTAGCACAGAGATAGATTATGGTCTGGAATAACACATAGGCTTTTTACAGCGATAACCGACATCCACGCGGGCGGAGCCGCGGGCAACAACTAGAACATATAAGGCATATATGAATATACGTTTTTGTATTTTATACGACTTTGAAATTTACGAGGGTCACTATATTGACTTACGATTCGACAATCTATATCTCTAAGTTCTTTTTGGAACATAGCATTTTTTCTTTTGTGGGAATCTCTGTTCAATAAGAGGAAAAAGTGATGCTCTAAAAGTTATAGACTGACTTATAATGACTCAATAACTCGATAAGTGTTCTTGTTGTTGGACTCGACCAGCCTAAAAACGAAAGACCAAATAAAACTTTATGTAATACCAAAAGATCTGCAGCCGTAGTATTTAAAACTGTAGGTATTATTATTTCAAAACGAATGTGTTGAAATATTTCTGTACAGAAAAAAAAAAGTGTGTCTGACAAGCCTTGATTATACGAATATTATTGTATGGATTTGATGCATTCGGAGAGCCAGATTCGGATTCATTGTTTTTTTAGCTTTATGGTACTTATTCGAAATTCAAATTTGAATCGAAAACACCATGATGCGGCTCTTAAACATAAATTCGCTTATTTTAGTCCACTGTTGGACATAGGCCTCTCCTAAATCGTGCCACATCACCTAAATGAACCATGTACTTTTAATATGCCTTATCGCGACAAAGATGTTTTTCTCTTGTGTGAGTGAATAGAAAAGGAAGCCTCTTGACGTCTCCACTCGTTCCATTGTCAGCGAATGCCTTTGTTTAGTAGTGGTGGTGTATTCCCTTGTCCATACTGCATCGATATTGTTCTGCATACACCTACCTATCATGTTAACCTACTTTGAAGTACTTTGTTATAATACTATGATATTTCACATTACTTGCGTTGAAATAAGAATGGGCGATAATTAGTAATTTTCGTTATTTTAGTGATTAAAGAGCAACACAATGACTGCTCGGTTGATTCAGTGACTTAAGTGGTTACCTTCGTCACTTACCACTGCGCGATGTGTTATGGGTTCGATCCGCACACGGGACAAAAGTTTGTGTGATCCATAAATGATTGTACCGAGTCTAAGGGACACAAGGTAGACCGCGACACAGGCTTGTTAGGGAATTGGGGAAGTCAGGAGTTGTATTTATTAAAAATAATAATAATAAGAAAACGTTTCGTTCAAAACACATTCCTATGAGTTCTGGAACCTGTACTCACACTCAGAAACACAACTACTCCACTTTGAATAGTCATTTGGCTGTGATCTTCTGTAAGGTGGAGGTCCTTTCCCAGATAGGCTTGCTCACTAGTATGGTGCCCAACCTCTTTTCAGATTCTATCCCTTACATGCAAACTCAAACACAAAGTTTACCTCTTTATGATATCTGTATAGATAGATAGATTGAACGCAACCTTTCCCTACGAACATAATACGAGTATAAAACACAATAGATGATTGTTGATGGTTCATTAACGTTTTAAATGTTTTTCCTTTCAGCCGATGGCATGACGTATTCGTTCGGCGTGTTCTATGCAGAGTTCCTGACCTACTTTAATGAGGGCAAAGGCAAGACCGCTTGGATCATCTCCATCCTCGTCGGGGTCACGCTTAGTTCGGGTATGTAATCAATTTAATATATCGTAATTCTGACTTTGAACATTCCAACTTTAGGGGGATGATGATGTCATATAACAGAGAGCTTAAATATGTTGTAACCGTTCGGACAAAGACTTTGTTGGCTTAATCGCAAACGTAACAGAATATACAAATGAATGTAGAAAACAATTTGTTGAGATAAAACAGTATTAGTTTACAATGACTCAATTATTTAATATCATTTGAACTGCCCACATGCAATATGATAACAAAACTAATACAACACCAAAGTACGAAATAGTTTAGTATCTAATTTAGTTCTAGTGATTTTCAATTCTCTGATCTCTGATCTGTGTCCTAGTAGCAACGAGATTTGATACGTTTTTTGACAACTAGCGCCTGTAGCGAAAAGTACCTAAATACTCTAAAAGTAAGACAGTCTAAACTTTGCAGCATGAATTCTTCTACCACATAATTTTAAAATTATATTTCGAGTCATTTCTGATGTTCTAAAAATACAAGTTATGTTCACCTCAGTGGTACATAATGTCACTTTGACGAGGTTTAAAGGTATCTTTTTTCGAATCAAGGAGTAGTACTAGGGATAGGCTATTAAGTATTTTTGTCATGAAATGCTTAGTGTCGTAGTTTGGAATAGTTCTCGGTGTTTTCCAAATGGCTCCTCCTTATAAGACAAGTACAAGGGGTGTACCATAGGTAACCGTGGTGTAATTTTGTTTTATGTTATTAAATATCTGTAACCAAGTCGTCTAGGAACATACAATGAAGTCGTAGATATATGTCAAATTAATCAATACTTTGTAAAATATTGCAGGTCCTATATCAAGTTCTTTCGTAAATCGATGGGGCTGTCGCGCAGTGACGGTGGCTGGTGCACTATTGTCAGCTACATGCGTCGTAGCCTCCGCCTTTGCTGGCAATATACTGACGCTAATTTTCACTATCGGCGTCGGTGCAGGGTTTGGCTTTGGACTTATCTACCTGCCAGCCATCGTCAGTGTTACTGTCTGGTTTGAACGCTATAGAAGTCTTGCTACAGGTAATTTGCTTTCTATTTTTTATTCAATGAATTGACTATAGACTGATCACATTCTAATTAACTGTCCTTGCTCCTTTCAGGTATTGCTGTATGTGGATCTGGCCTTGGAACATTTTTATTTGCACCAATCACAGCAAGTCTAATAAACTACTATGGTTGGCGCGGTGCTATGGCAATTATTGGTGCCTTTATACTCAACTGTGTGCCATTAGGACTTATATTCCGACCAGTACCTGAACCCCCAAGAACTCCAGTCACAGAACCCATGCTACCTAAGCATAATAAGTCTCCACTCAAAAGATCTCAAAGTACAGAAAATGTGATTAGAGCCAACGGAAATGTTGAAGACAATGACGTTGCGAGACTAACTCTTTCCCAGCCAGCACTAAATAAGCCACAAGAACAGAAACAATCACGTTCACGTCATGGAAGTGGTATTATGCATAAGCCAGATATATTGTACCAAGGAAGTATGCAAAGTCTCGCCAAATTTAGATCATCGTCACATATACCAGAAAAAATACAAGTACAAAAAGAAGAAAGGGAAGCTAGATGCAGCTGGCTACCTTGTTCATCAGAGTTCAAATCAGCTCTATCAGAAATGTTAGATATATCACTTCTAGTAGATCCTATTTTTATTTTGTTCGCTCTATCAAACTTTTTAACTAGCATAGGCTTTTATATCCCATATGTTTATACAGTACCAATGAGCGAGCAACTGGGTATTGAGAACCCACCATACTTGATTTCTATAATTGGAGGTGCGAATTTGGTGGGCAGGATAGTTCTGGGCTTTATTAGTGATAAGCCCTGGGTGAACCGGTTGCTGGCTTATAATTTGTGCCTTACAATCGCTGGAATTAGTAAGTATAATTTATTTTCAAAAATATATTATTAAGTAAATGAATATTAATGAACTGTTTCTATAACATTTTTGTTTTACAGGTACAGCTTTATCAATGGCGTGCTGGGAATTCTGGGGCCTCGCTTTATATGCTACCACTTTTGGCTTTACGATCGGCGCATACGTGGGACTGACATCTGTCGTTCTCGTAGACTTATTAGGTCTGGAGAAACTAACCAATGCGTTCGGCCTGCTTCTACTCTTCCAAGGAATTGCGTCTCTTATTGGACCACCTTTTGCAGGTAAAGTAATTTTACTAAAGAATTTAAGCATATTATCAGATTTAAGATATTTAATTACGCACTTTCTCTTTGCTACAGGTTGGTTGTATGACACGCTCCACTCATATGCGCCAGGCTTTTACGTAGCCGGGGGTGCAATCTCGTTAAGTGGAATAATTTTGTTCCTAATTCCTGTGATCGAGAGGCGAAGCAAGAGGCGGTGCTACGAGGAAACCGCGATGGCGGAGATATAGCAGGAAGGGTACCGAGGGCCTCCGCGCGATTACCCAGTGATCGTGCTCAACAGCCCCTCCACACCGTCCCCTAGAAGTTCTAGCGAGGACACCTACAGCAACAGGGTATACAAAACTACAATAATAGAAGAGAAAAATAATTTTTATGTAAATGATGATGAAGATTTAAGTGACTTTGTAAATAACGATATGATGGATGAGTACGACGAACGTTTCGAGCATATTACGAATTATTGAGCCCATTCCAAAATGTGTTGTGAGTGTGTGTGTGAATATATGTATATAAATAGTTAGAGTTAAACAAAAAGGTGCAATGTAAATTTTATCATCTTTATATCGAGTTGATTTAATGCTAAATATAATAAAAAGAAGTGCCGACGACTATACATTTCCTATGAACTGCAACAAATTGATGAAATATTAGTTTTAAGTAGTAAAGTTAATAGTGTATCTATAAAAATTGCAAATAATTTTAATAAATATTGTCAATAGTAAATAAACTAATTTTCCCAACTCCCCGTGGGAGTAGGCAGTGGATAGATAAGTTCTTAGCCTTTGCACCAGTGCAGACGGCATTTGTTTCACTAGTTTTAGGTACCTAATTTCTCAGCGTATTATGCTTTCTAAAATTGTTATTCAATATCAATAGTCCATCCTTTTTATTCTGAAATACGTAAACCGCCTATTTCTGTATATAGAGGCTAATAAAATATACCTTTGAATTGTATAAATACGCAAAATTATCGTCAACGCATCAAGAATAGCTGGTTAGATAAAATGTGACCATGATGAGATAAAACATAAATTGTACAAAGTACATTACCGCAAAAACTGTCCTCCATTCTTTTAAAATCCCGTGCAACACTGTGAAACATTTGAAAAAGTTAATGATGTACTTTATCAGGAAAAACCTCGGCAGGACGCGCATTTCCCAAGCTGATCGTATCTTCGATCGTTTATTTTTTTTCCTAGCTGCGGTCAAAATGTAGTATTTTCACGGTTACATTTTATAAAGTGTGATTTATAATAATATAATATAAGGAATGAATTATTCGCAATTGTAATTATATATATAAGCCTAGTGGTGAACGATTAGAGCATATTACGTAGATATATAGTAAGTTTCTTATATAATGTTGATTATTCATGCTGATGTATGTCATGCGTATTTTTACTCTGTAAACGGCCTTACTGTGGACCAATCGGTAGAATATGAAGCATCAGTACCTAGTAAAGGCATACATTTTTTACTTCATTATTCATATGTAATACTACATTTAAATTGCCTTTTATGTTCTTTAGTAGCGATATTTTTACACGTTGTGTTCATTAGTGTAATATATCGATAAGAACTAGACCTGTCACACGTGTAGCTATAATATATGATAATATGAGCTATTAGTAAGTAAAACATCGATAGCCTCCATAGTGCATTGGAAGTGGATTCGGACTGCAAATTACACAAAGCCTTATCCAGAGTTTGATCAGGCCTTAGTTGGTACTAAACACGGCTCAAGTATGTATTTATTTAGGTCAAAAAAAATACCCGGTATCATATCGAATCGCCCTCTATTGAACCTAGACTTCCGAAAATCTAACGTGGCTGGCGAAAAATGCTTTGAGACAAAAGATTTCTATATATAAAAAAAAAAATTAAATACGACATGCTTATAGCTCATAAAAATATATTATTATAGTCACTTGTGAATATAGGCTGAATTTGATTACTTCTTTAAAAGTGGATGCTTATTTGGCAAACTAATAAATCTTAAAAAAGTATCTCAAAAAGTAGCACTGCATTTCTTCTTTTTTTGTACAAAAATTGAGCAATGCTAATCACTAGTGCTAAGATTATGAGACCTCTTTGTAACGCGCCTTTAAAGACACTGGTTACACGTTCAATATTCCATCACTCGACCAAGGATTGATCAGATTGTCATGCCTTTATTGACAGACAATCCGTATTGAAGGATATTAAAATATATTTCTGTCGAGATAATGTAATTTATCGACGTCCTAGTAAAGTTTGCAGGCAGACGATTGAAATGATGAATCGGATTGATATAAATTGAACGTGTGGTCATGGTCGATCTTAGGTTTACCTTGTTAAATACTCGGTAACATATTCGCCAATGAACCGTTTATACTAAACTATATAAATAATGTACATTTCGACTGAATTAGGTAATCATACAGTATAACATACTATGGGGATGGACTGCGCTGATATTCTTCGTACAAATCTTTTTCTCTTTTTATTACATTGTTGGCATTCTTGCAATCGTATTTAATACGGTTTCATACATTATCTAATGTTACTATTATATATACTATACATAACTATCTAAAATTATAATATATTTAAACGCTCTCAGTTTTATTTTATAATCCTCTACACAACAAACAAAACTTCGTGTTATCCTAAAATGGATCGGAGTTTGGATGTACTTTGAGCTTAGAAGTTGTCTTTTAAAAAGACCTCAATCAAAATCACGCCAATTTTTTGTAAGTACTACGAAAGCAGTGAATAAGCATACGGGCTGCGTGAAAGTAATTACATAGCATTAAGGCACTCAACGTGCACTCAACAGTGGCCATCCTCAGGCTGAAATGACAATTATATAAAGACTTAGGGCCCGCGACTTCATCCGCGTGGTTATTTGGAATATATTCTCCGATTTTGCAACATATCTCACTACTGCTCCGCTCCTATTGATCATAGCGTTATGTTATATAGCCTTTAGCCTTCCTGGATAAATGCAAAAAAAAAACTAATTGAACCAGTACTTTCTGAGATTAGCGCGTTCAACCAAACAAGCAAACTCTTCAGCTTTATAATATTATAGTATAAATGGGATATTAGCAATGCTGTAGGGGCATTACGCGCTCGTTGCTACTCTGTAATAGATCAAGACCCTTCTGCTACCCCAGTTGGATTGCTCGCTCGCTATGCTCTACCTCAGTTAACTTAGCAAAACAGGAAAATGAGCTATCAAGGCGATTCGCTGCGGGGTGCGTGGCGAGGGATAAAAATCCGTATGTTGTACTACGCGTGTTTTCCCACTCGGGCACTGTGCTAATCGCCTAAGTAAAGTAAGTTAATACAAAAACGCATGCGTCTTAAATTTTCTATGACAAGACTGTCACATTAGTACCTAGGTAAGTATGTACCTAGAATAAAATATAATTTAAAAAGATAAAAACAAATAAAACAGTAGACAATCGAGTTTATTCTTTATTAAATTTCAATTCCAATCAATTATTATTACAACTGACACAGAAGAATACATTAAGAAGTACCTATAGTACAATCTACATTGTAACTACTACAATATGGAAGTATATCAAACAACGTTAATAATATTATTATTAATCCGTTTTGTTTTCATTATTTTCAATTTCATGTTCCGGCGCGCATAGATTAAACATTTTGTATCGTACTCGGTCGTCGATTAAAAACAGTGCTATGACGGTACACGCAGGCGCTACCTGAAGAAATATAGAAAAGGTAAATTTTCTGCTAGTAAAGTACCTAATGATTTATGACCAAAAACAGTTTTAATACAGCTTAAAATACATTAGCACCTAACAGCGATAGCAACCCATGCTTGCCCCACTGCCGGGCACGGGTCTCCTCTCCTCAGAGAGCTGAGAGAGTTTAGACCTTAATTCACACACGCTGGTCCAATACGGGTTGGTAAATCAATCGTGCCTTTAGAACTTCTTCTGAGACATGTGGGTTCCTTTACCGTTAGTGTACCGAATTGCATTAACATGTACTACAACTCATGTTTACACGTCGATTCTCACTCAACTGTCATCGCTTTTAAAAAAATACGTCATTAATCAACAAAAATAAAGCTGGGAACATAAAGTTTTACCGCACAATCTCGTCCCATAGACTAATGTCAGATTAAATGCCATTTAGCCGGTGTGTACAGAGTAATTTGTCATTTTTACGATCGAGATCTGATATTAATGATAGCGTTTTGGCTGACATGTGCCAATTTATACACAGTTGTAATACGCACGATGTACTCTCTGAGTCACAGCTGGCCGTCTCTAAAGCAACATTTAGCAATTACGTAATTATAGAGCACATACAATGAATAATATTGGATGTTTAAAAGAGACAGATAAATTATGTAGGTATAGCCTTAGTTTGCAGCGGTAATTCATACGATTGCCGTGCAAACGTCTCGAATTTGATCCCGGGTTGTGGCAGTTTAAAAGCATTTAATATTATTGAATAATTAATTAAACAAACACCACAGAAGTCAACAGTTTATCTGTACTAATATTTGTTATGTGAAAATGGGGATAACAATATTCAGATTTCCAAACTTAAGATAATATCATACTCTGGTTATTATACTAGCCTATAATAGTGTGTGTACTTTCAGGACTTATCTATTTTTTCTACTAAACTATAAATAATAATAAGTAAAAAAGAGACTATTTGCGTCTATATATACCAACTTATGTCTTTATTTTGACATTAACAGCAGCTGTGACAAAAATAAAACGGTTGCCTAACGATCTGTACCGCGAAGACGATTTTATGGTGACCTGAATGCGTTTTAGCGCTTACGCTTTAGATTTTAGCGCAGGGAATATATTTAAATAGCCTAAACTTATTCAAAGCAAAACAGAATTATGTACTTTAAAGAAGTTTCCTTTTAAACTTAGCTATAATATCTAACCTACCTAACTTTTCGAATGGTACGGCACCGCCAGCGTCCAGGTAACAATGGTTATTTTTTTCTTTTGTGTCTGGCTTGCTGGTTTCTAACCAGTCACATAGGTACTGTGACGTTTGACATTTGGAGATAAATATAAATGCAAATGATAGACGATTAAATTAAAACCTATCGATTGAATAGACGTACATCGCAATACCAGTGCTATGTGACGTAGACTATAAGTGCCTAGGGATAGGAATAATTATAAGTACGTCAAGCCGGCCGGACAGGGACTAGCCAACTGAGTGGTATTTATGCAGTGCACAAGTGTATGCGCATACACAGTTTCAAATTCCTTCACTCTCTTAGTCCGACGGAAAGAAATCGGAGAGAGATCAGTTGCAGGACCAACGGCATTGATTTCCGAGGCAATATGTATGGTCTCGCTTTACTTTTAGGAAATCAATATAAATCTCCTCAAAAAACCCGAGAGCACTACATCATCCCCACCACAACACTAGCAAACCCAGCCTAGCAAACTGTGAGTACTACGTTGTTCTCCTAGAACCACCCTTTACTTACCCAATGAATCCACATTGCCCACATAATATAGAAACTTGAAATCGTTGGTAGATCCACATACATCAGCTGAGACAGTAGAACACTTCCTCTGATCAATGCGATAGGTGCCCAGCAGAGTAAATTCACCATAGTTATCACAATAACGCTCTGAAAATTAAAAAAAGAGAAACATTTTCATTATCCATAATAACGTTAGTAGAAGTGCCTATGGGTTCGATTCCCACATCAGTTTCAAAGGTATACAGATATTCGGGGTTGAGGAAATACTTCATTTTCCTTTTTCTTGCATGACGCGCCCTCGCTTCGCTTCGTTTCTTTTTTATTTTATGAAAATATAACGTGGATGTATGATACATATAAACCTTCCTCTTTAATCACTATATCTATGACTTAAAACTGCATTAAAATCCGTTGCGTAGATTAAAAGATGTAATCGTACAGACCGATGTTTAGATACTGTGTACCTATGCTACTTAGGTGGTATATAAAATGAACTTACTCAGTGGTAACGAGATTAGGAAAAATGAAATATAAATATTAGAATTATGAGATTTGCCAGTTGCTTATTTGCAACTGGCAAATCTCATAATTCTAATATAATAATAATAATATAATAATATACGTTTATTTCTCTCAAAGGTTACAATTTAGAACTTTACAAAAAGATTATAGCTTAGGTAAGTATAAGAGCTAAGAACCTTGTGAGAGCTGGAGTCCGTAATAGGTTCAGGACCTGTGTGACGGATCTCCAGGCTCTCTCCTTTATTCATAAAATACTTGACTCCAGGCTATAGGCTTACATTTTGGAGTAGAATGAGATCATAATATTATACATTCAATAGTAGATTGTTTTTATTTTTAGCTATTTTTTATGTTTGCATGCAAGTGTGTGTGTGTGTGTGTGTGTGTGTGTGTGTGTGTGTGTGTGTGTGTGTGTGTGTGTGTGTGTGTGTGTGTGTGTGTGTGTGTGTGTGCGTGTGCGTGTGTGTGTGTGTGTGTGTGTGTGTGTGTGTGTGTGTATGTATGTATGTGTGTGTGTGTGTGTGTCTGCGTATACTGAGTTACGTGATACAATTTACTTATTTTAAAATGACCAAAATGTTTTCTGTTTCTGTGTAATCTAGCGACAGTAACCATTTAGTTACTGCCTTTTTGCATTCAAATTGGCATAATGGGTTAATATTTAATATTTTATTGACCTTGTTATATACGTAGCCACCTAGGAAGAGGAGGTTACGTTGCGCTGCGGTTGTGTTTACGGAGTTAACTTGACAGACAGCATATCTACGACGCGAAGTATTATATTTGGTAGGATCATGTGGCGATCGAGTGTGGGTATATAGGATCAGTTTGAGGATGAACAGCTTACGGACCGTGAGAACATCACATATTCTATATAGTTCTGTGGTGGCAAACTGATAAGGCAGCTTCCAACCAACCTTTAGTAGAGCTCTTTGGCCTCGCTCGAGTCTCAGAAGGTTAGTTTTGGCAGTGCCGCCCCATGCAATGATACAGTACTGGATCAGAGACTGAGCCAGTGCCAAGTAGATAAGTCTGAGTACATATACGTCGGCAGAGTGTCTTAGATTTTTAAAAACAAAAATGAGCTTCCGTAACCTGGACGCAATGGCTTCTACGTGGGGCTGGAAGGAAAGTCTGTCATCAATAAGTATTCCTAAGTATTTGATACAGTCGGTTTGTTTTAATGGAGAGCAGCTGCAGTTTGTAGGGGATGGTACCCCACAGGAGTGAGCGAACAAAGGACTGAGGGTGGAGGTTGGTTTTCCAGCGGATGTAAATGAGAAGTGCAGGTAATATGTTTTACTAACATTTAAGGTGAGCAGATTACTAGTAAGCCAGTTGGTGATCTGGGTAAGTCCCGCCTGCGCACATGCAGTTACTGAGTCCCATGTGGTGTCTCGAAATATCAGGGCAGTGTCATCGGCGTACGTGTAAATAGAGCCGTTTCGTAGCTTAAGGTGACAGAGGCTATCTATATAAATAAGAAATAGCGTAGGGCCGATTATACTGCCCTGGGGCACCCCGTAGGCCATCGGGAGCTCGCCACTCTGCCATTTTCCAATCCTCACACATTGTCGTCTATCTGTAAGATAACTAGAGAAAAGCGAAAGCTGCACCCCTCGTATTCCCAGCTTCTCAATCTTAGCCAGTAGCAGTGGGACAGAGACCGTGTCAAAAGCCTTTGCGAGGTCTATAAATATGCCTAGCACTTTTTCTTTTTTGTCTAGGTTGGAGATAACTTCGTTGGTTCGATCCAACACAGCATTTTCCGTTGAAATGCCGGCGCGGAAACCATACTGACGAGTCGAAAGAAGTTTATGTTGCTCTAGGTGCTTGATGAGTCTATTGTTCATTAGCCTTTCAAGGAGTTTCGAGAGTGTAGATAGAATGGCTATTGGCCTATAGTTGTCTGAACGGCCTCTGTCCCCGCTCTTATGGATCGGATGGACAATGGCCAACTTGTATGCGTCTGGGAAAACTCCTAGGTTTAGGGCCATGTTACAGATGTGTGTGATTGGTGGGATTAAAATGTTTTTAAACCTTTTTAGAAAGGTGCCTGAAATATTGTCTGAGCCTACTGCACAGTCATTTTTGAGGTTCATTACCAACTGCTCGATTTCTGACTCATCCGTTTCCAGCAGAACGAAAGAGTTTGGCAAACTGTACGATTCTGTGACTGTGTTGGGATTGGTCGTGGTTATGATTTTTTCCGCTAAAGAGCGACCCACGTTGGAAAAGTAGGAGTTTATTTTATTTATTGAATTGATGGGATCCGTGGGCGAGAGGAGTTCGTTGGCCTGTGTTTTTATTTTAGTGGTATACGTGATATTTTTTATGACCTTCCATAGCTTTTTTTTGTCTTTTTTCGCTACTTGAAGTTGTCCATTGTCATAGTTTTGTTTGGCCTTCCTGAGTAGGTTTGTACAATAATTCCTGTATCTTTTAAAAGTGGTTATTAGAATGTCGTTATTAGGTGAGTTTTTTAGCTTAAAATGTAAATTGTCCCGGTTTCGTAGACACTTAAGAAGACCCGGTGTCATCCAGGGCTTGTGGAGTCTTTTCCGATTTGGTACTGGTTTTAAGATTTTGTTAGCGACCAAGATTGTGTTTAAGCTACTGATGAAATAGTTGGTGGCCTCATTAACGTCATGGAGATTGTAAATTTGGGAAAAATCCATGTGCAAAAGATCTGATTCTATTTTGTTGTAGTCAAAAATTTCAACATTTCTATATTTATGTGTATTAGTGTAGTTTTTCTTTGTGCAAAGAAAAAACAAAATAGTGTCGTGGTCAGTGACAGAAGTGTGAGCCACATAACAAAACGCTGAGTTTTTGGTCTTAAGAATTAGATGATCGATACAGGTGCGATTTTGTCTGGTGGGTATAGTATGAGCAGGCAGCATACCGTGGTAGGCAACCATTGTTAGATACTCTGCTGAACGTTGGTCATTGGTGTTAGCTAGAATATCGATATTTATGTCTCCAGTAAGAATAATATTTTTATACGAGGAAAATGATTTAAGTAAGATATTTAAAGATTCCAGGAATACGGATACATTATGTTTTGCAGGTGGTCGGTAGACGGCGATCACTACAGTGTCCTTATCCAGGATCAGCGATAAACAGTTAGCATGTTGTAACGTGGATCCAGCTACTAAAACCTGATTATGGGATTGATGGTATACAATCACACCTTCATTTTGCGTGATATGGTTTATCGAAGTGGTAACAATGTAGCCTTCTATTGTAGGTATGGGTGGGGATTTAAGGAGCCAACACTCCGTTAAAACTATAATATCCCATTTTATTCCGCTTCTTTCCAGGAGGACAGTGAAGTCATCGAAGTTCTTACATATGCTTCTTATGTTTTGACACATAATTGAGATGGTATTTCCGTGTGATTTAACGATTTGTGGGCAATCCTCTATTTTACATGTCGCTGAGACAGCTACCGAGACATCATCTATGTCGGAATGTAGATTATTTATGGAATCGAATTATGAAAATAGAGTTCAATAAAAGACCAATCTAAAAATTCATGTGACTGGTGGTGGACTGTGTAATAGCAGTAATTATTCCACAGGTGGCATAAAAAGATGGGTGACGGTGATAAACGTTGGTGTTGTGATTGGTAAGGTGTGAGGGGAAGGGGGAAGTTAAGTAAGTTAATTAATGTGAGTGTCGAAAAGTGTGGATAATGTGTGAATATTTATATTTCATTTTCCTAATCTCAATAGAAGAAAAATTATTTGTGAGATATGTTTGCAATTTGTAAACTACTTCGATCAAATTGAAGATAAAATCGGTCCCAATATCTCATTAATATGGATTGATGTTCGCAGACTACAATTTAATGAATACAATAACATTCATGGAATATGAAATATAGCTTCATAGCGTGACGTTCAAAATAAAAAGAGAAATTGAAACATTTTGATTTCGTAGAACAAACTATTACATAATAATGTAGTTAGTTTCATTTGATTTCTATCAAAAACAATATTATTCTTTTAATAAATACTTATAGTAAATTCTCGGTATGAGCACAGGTAGATATAGCTTTCAATGAATGTAGGTACTTACCCTAGTAAAATATTTATGATGTTTCATAGAACAGGAGAATTTGCTTTCCAGTACACGAGCCCATAGAAGCATCATAATCCTAAAACATAATATACTTGTCAATATAATAAAACTTCTTATTTACATTTAGGTCGCCTAGTAAAAAAGTGTGGCATTGCCAATTTGAATTTCACATTGTGAAATTCATACGTTCCTTTAATTTACCATCTGTTAATGACGAAGGAACTCATCGTGAGGATTTTTTTTTTATACTACCAAGGTGACTACCGCCTGATGGTAAGCAGTCACCGTAGCCTATGGACGTTTGCAACACCAGGGGTGTCACTCACGCGTTGCCGACCCTTTAAAAACCCTATAACTCCTTTCTTGAAGAACCCCATGCTATAGTCTTCTCAGAATTCTAGAAAAGCGTGTATGATTAACCAACCCGCATTTTGCCAGTGTAGCAAATGTGTTATAGATCCGTGTTGTAGCTAAATATATGTTATATAAATTGTCGTGCTGCTTTAAAAAAATCACGGTCTAAAACATATAGTGTTGGTGTATTCAGCGTATACTCGTATATAAACGCTTCAAGCGAATGAAAAGCCCCCTATGCACATGATCACGCTGCGCTCTGGCGAATGAGCCGCTCAGTGATGCAAGCCGATCTAACACGGACGCCTGAGCATATTCGCAACGATCATGTTCAGACCTCCGTTTTAAGTAGCTTATTCGACAAGGCGTGCCCATATTATGTACATTTTTTGCATTGAATAAATATGTGCTAGGTATTTACACTACATTTAACCACAAAGTAGCAAAATATCGTGAACATTGCTGTTCGCTTTGCTTTGAGGGCGGATCGACCTACAGATAGAATTTATGAATCAACACGATCTTTAATATTCTAATCCCATATTTTGTTTTATAACTTTATTTATAATCGATGTTAATGTCTAGTATCAGTATAAACTGAGATAATTTATTAAAGTAATTGTACAATTTACAGAATTATAATTTATTTCCAGAAGTATTGTTAAGAATGATTCTACCGTTAGTCGATGCAAAAACACATTATTAGGTTTTTTCTATACAAAAGTAAAGGAAAACGTAAAATATTTTTAGTAAAAGTCCGAAGACGCTGCCTACGTTTCAGGTAAACAGGCATGAGTCAGGCAATTGATCAATTCTTGCCACCACTACTACGTTATTGGATCGACTAATTTCCATTCAAAGTTGAACCACTAAGTTCTCTGTTTATACTAAAACTAAGTAAATTTGAGGCGAAGCAAATTGGTTTCATTGATCTAATTACGTAGTAGTTGTGTTTACACATACATTTGCATCAAGTCACTAGTTTCATTGTATAGCTACTTATACTTTTAAATAATACTGGTATTTCTTTAACTATGGATATGATACGAGATCTTCTATTTTACTCCTTGGAGCCTTTATAATTATTAGGTACTAATAAAGCTTTGCCTACTACTTGGTATGAGAATAATATGATGAATGTGAAAAGGCACAAAATAAATAAATTTCCAAATCTATGTTTGATTACCTGCCTTTAAATGTAATATACGTACATAATAATCGTTGACTTGATGCTACGAAGAGCGAAGATGGCTACCACGAAGTATCTCTGCCAGGTCTCTGGCAGTATTACATCGAAGGTGCACGAAGTACAGTGAAAGTCAAAGCCGTAGCGTCCAATACCGAACAGTGGCGGTAAAGAGTACAAACAAGAGAAGAACACACAAAGACAGAAATATAAATAGTAATGTTCCTTTTTTATCTGCCAACCTTGGAAAAAAAATACATTAAGTTAAAAAAGAAAACATGTTAATTCTGCTATACACCGAAGAAAAATAAATATATTAAAATAATCTTAGTATCAATATTTTGTAAATATGATATAACACAGGGCGCTTCAAAATAGATAGCGCTTATTAATGTCACAGATAAGACAGTCAATTTAACATTCCTTAATCTTATTTTCACAAAGACCAGAATCGAACAGATTTTTCACACAGTTACAGAAAACTATACATTTATGCAGTAGAACGTTTTGACATAATTTCTTTCTCGTATTACTGCTAGGTTTAGTTTTATTTCGAAGCATCACTACTTTATAATAATACTACGATTTCTATAATAATAATAATATAATCGTCAGCATAAATTGCAGCCCTTTGCTGGACATAGGCTTATCCGAAGGTAGGTTGCTTGGTTCGATCCTCGAAAAAAAAAAATAACACATGTAAAAATTCACTTACCATTAGTAATATATTTTGCTAGAACATATCTCTCAATGCAGACGTGCGTGAGCCACTCAACTTCAAACACTGCCAAAAACGTCTCCAAAAAAGCAAACAGTTCACATGAGAATGTTTGAGTTCCATACAAACTGTAAGTGGAAATTAGTGCAAACAAACAATCTCGGTTTCTATATTTAGTTATATCCGATAGAAAAACTTTTATTAAAATAAACAAAGTTGTAACTTCAAACTCACGTTTCAATACATCTGACGAGGGGTAGGTGTAGCAACGTGGGCACAATCCGCCTGACACACGATACCGAGGTAAAATTAGCCAAGTTACGATAACTGCTATCAAAACGGAGATTCGTGAACAAAAGGGTCACGCTTAACCACCCACTAAATATTACTGATAGAAGGCCTGGAAAAAGTATTAATAAACACGATTGTTTAAATCGATTAAGAGTATAGTCAAGAGAGGATTACATGGACTACGTTACCTGTGAGCATAAAGCCTTGTTCCAAAATAATTCTCTCGTCATCATTAAATATTTCATTCCAAACACAAATGTTACTAAAATTAGTCTGGATATATTTTTCTAATTTCATTTTAAGACGACTTAGTTGAGCTTACAATTGAAAAGTAATTACAAAGCAAACTATTTTCGTAGATAATTAACTTTATAAATAACTGTTTACAATATTCTACCAGGGCAGCTCTAAAGATGTGAAGCAACTCACATCAGGCCCTCATGTGTTTAAAACAAGAATCTCAGGTTCCATCTTGAGTTAACTACGAGTATGACACTGGTTAGGACATGCTCTGCTTAACTTATTGTCTAAACCCGCATAGAAGTAGCTGGCTATACAACAAAATCTGGTTTGGATTTCAAATAGAAGTAGATCGTTTGTAACTTTAACTTTTATTTTTATAAGGATATACATTACAAATGTGTACAGAATCACCGTTTAGGAGCATCATGGATAGCTGCTAGGAAACTTAAGGTACATTAGAATACCTTCGAAAAAGAACCCATAAGTAAGGAACATTAGACAGAAATTTATCTTCCATAACTTTGTGGTCTGTTATTAAATCGTTTAGCCCGTTCTGGTTGCAATAGGGCATAGTGTTTTCGCATTCGTCCAAGTAATGCAGCTCGGAGCCTCTCGTCACCAGCAATAAAACATAACACGGGCAAACTTGTTGCTGCCTGAAATAATTATAACTAATCAAACACGAATACTAAAATGTTATTGAACATAGTTCAGATTTAGATAAAAAGTTTTACTGTTACAATATACATTTATGCGCGTCACAATTTTCTATCCCTATGCAAAATAAAATGTGAGTATGCAAAGCTTTTTTAGATACTGAACTCTGTCAGGGATTTAACATAGTTTTAAACTAATCATCTTTTTAAAACTCTAATTATTCATTTTATTTTGTGTTAGTTTTGGAAAATTATCTCTAAAATTCACATAGTTTTATTCCTTTTACCGTAGTCCGCGAATTTTCTGTCGGAAAATTGGTTCATATTGACTTTTCTAAGTATCATACTTATATGACTTTCGAGTTTTACTTTACAGCCTTTGTAGGCATAGTAAACCAACAAAACATGTGTCAAATCTCTTACCTCTGAAGCTATAGGTGCTATTAAAGCCAAAGCAGGCGGTACATGAGTCCTGTACCCATACACAAGTAACGGTAACCATTGCCAACCGACTAAGATGCCAGCAGGAATCCACAGAGCCAGTGTAGAAACACAAAGCGTATGTAAGCTCTGAAATCCAGTTACAAAATATTTGATCAAATTGAATAATGTGTCAATATTAATCTTTGACACGTTGATTTATTACCTGAGTGAGCCGCGTCTGTTCTCTTTGTTGCTCACCTTTATAAAATATTTTTTCCAATCGAACGGCTTTGCCCATATAATAGAATCTGCCGACAAGACATGATTGATATCATCATATATTATATTAGAATGTAACATACTATAATACTGCCTGCGATATTACAAAATCAAAGAGTTAAATAGTATACGAATGACAGTATATAGCTTAGTCGCTATTCATTGTTAATCGTACACTGATATTTATTTCTGAAAAGGAGAGTAAGAATTAACTGAGCTATTCTTCGCCCGCGTGCGTCTGCGGAAAATTGACTTGTGCGGAGCATAGAAATGCGCATTTTCATTTATGCACGCTGGTGTGGATAAATGTCAGTCCTTACGGATGTAGAAAAGTCTGTCTGTGAGTTGTGAGCCAGAAAAGCTATGTCAGTGACACGTCACTGGATGAAATACTGCTATGTCACACTTCGACATACCAGATTTAACTGAATTTATTTATAAATAAATCCAATAATTTGTATCACTTTCCAAAAGCCCTTAATATAGAATATATTAAAATTTAATCAACTTACATAGCAATAACAGGTAAGACTCCGCACAAAAGAATATAAGGTATACTGAAGCCTATGTGCTTCGCGCCTGAAGTAGGAGACGGCCAGAGAAATGTGCAAGCGGTTCCAGTTGAGTCACAAGAATACTTTCCATATCCAAACAATGGAGGTGTAGCGAATATAATTGAGTTAACCCAACTCAGGCCGACTAGTGACCAATACAGTCGCATATAAAGCGTTCTTTCTGAAATATTAAATACACGTTTACAATGGAAATACATTTTTCCGCAGACGGGCGCGGTAGTTATCCGTTGTTGAGCAACCGCAAGCGAATGCGGGCAAATATCGCTTTTTTAGTTTAATGGATAATATGACTAAATGAATGTCGTTTATTCATGTATTCTTTTCTTTATCTAATATCACGTTACTATTCTAAAACACTCTTACTTATTATTAAAAAAAATAAAAGACACTCGCTTTCCCAAAATCTTGTGGTAATAAAAACCACAATCTGAAAATAAGTTTATATTTAGTTGTATTGGTTGAATAAACCTATACATACCACGTCTGTAAAATCTTGCTAGCAAATATCGTTCCAATACAGCTACAAATAAAGCAGTCATTTGAAAGACACCAAAGAATTGATTCAAAAATGCATAAAGTTGACAGCACGCTGGACCGAAAAGCCATCTAAAACAAA
The DNA here is from genome assembly GCA_947095525.1 of Trisateles emortualis. Classification (NCBI taxonomy): domain Eukaryota; kingdom Metazoa; phylum Arthropoda; class Insecta; order Lepidoptera; family Erebidae; genus Trisateles; species Trisateles emortualis. Next base: position 16,137,589 of record OX352732.1, on the reverse strand, counting down.
ATTAATTTATTTACTAAGTAGCTGTAATAGTCCTAATTTAATACAACCATCAATTTATCAAAGTAGGTACCTATGAATTAAAAATAAATGCGAACTAAATTACTTAAAAAAGCAGTTTAAACCATGTGGCTAACAGATCACGTATTTGGACTTTGGTTAATCGAACAAACTCTGTGTTAGTAATACATAGGCCTCCCCCAAGGTTTTCCACATCACAGGATGTGGAAAACTATTTTGTATATATATGTATGTTTCAGTTCAGCGCCAATACGCTATGCATTGGTAACTACTTACTATCATACGGACCGTATGCTTGTTTGCCACCGAAGAAACCTTGTAGCACATAATAATAAAAAGAGATAGAATAAGTTTAAATTTAATTTACCTTTTTGCTATAGCTGATGATCCCGCAAATGGGAACCCGACAAGGTTCCTACCAAGTGACGCTGTGCAAAGATTAAGTACCAATATGTGACTCCTGAATATAAGTAGGTGACTGTGTATGAATGTGGCAAAAAGCCAACCATTGAGCAGCACCCCGAACACACCTATTAAATTATATTCTTACATTAACACAATAAATAAACAATAACAAGCGGAGGTTTTTAAAGGATTGGTAACACGTGAATGTGGTGTTACCATCGTTCATGGGTTACGGGTAACTGTTTACCATCAGGCAGGCCATATGCTTGTTTGCCTCCTCAGTTGTATAATATACTTAAGCCTTTTTGTACAATAAAATTTATTGATAGTGTCCAACCAAAATACCGATAAAAATATTATAAGTAGATAAAACATATCCTTACTAATATTGGAAATGTGAAAGTTTGTGAGTATGGATGGATGGATGTTTTTTGTAAAAACTACTGAACGGATCTGGATGAAATTTTACACAGAGATAGATTATCTGATTATGTCTGGAATAACACATAGGCATTTTATAGCGATAACCGACATCCACGCGGGCGGAGCCGCGGGCAACAGCTAGTATATTTATATATTTAAATGTATGATATTTTTTACGATAAGGTAAACGTAATGAAATACTGTGTATCTTTCACTATACTAAATTATGTTTATAGAAAATACTAGTACTACTTACTTGTAAGTTTAATAGTTTAGACTTAATTTTTGGTTTAGTCAATGCCAACTATTAGTTCGGTAAAATAGTTTCGGTTGGATGCTATTTATTGCTGACTACTAGGTACACTTACACTTTGCCAATACAAGCTATAAAAGTATAGTTGAATAGAAAAAAAAATAACACTAACCAAATATAAAAAGACAAGATCCAAGCAGCAGTTTGTAAGAACCATCAAAATAATACCACGGACACTCGTCTTGGAAATCATCAAACAAGTTTTGCATCTCTTATAAAGTAGCAGAACTAATCAATCACTGGGCTTCAGGCACCGGAAGAAAAGTTCGCGAGGTAAAAGTGATACTGCGCATTTAGATTAATTTTCATAAACAAATAAACGTCCACGTAGGTGAGGTGGTTACAGAGACTGGTCAGGTTGTCGAACTAACGAGTAGGGACTAGGTTTAACAATGGGAGAGGATCTTGTTACATTCCCTGACGCCACTTTGTGTACGACATCGAGTGCGTGAACGTGTCTACGAGTATGTTCTACTATGCTGACCGAGCAGAACACGCTTTAACTATGTACTTACATAAAATAATACATGTCATAAACCATCTAATCTTTCTTCAAACATTTTAAAAGTAATAAAGAAAAATCATGCATTTGACATATTTATTTCATTAAATATTCATAAAACTTTTTAGTATCTACGATTTATTATCACCCTCATAGTTGTAAAACACGAGAATCGTTTGAGGTGAGACTAGATAATGAACTCATTGATCTTTTCGCAAAACTACACTAAATTATAAACTCGCCTTAGAGAAAATTATTAGTGGACATATTTACGTGTTCTTGAATTTAGCTCTCATTATATAATGAATTATTGCGGCACCACGTATATTTTTATGTGTTTAACCTGAGCCCTGAGCCACTATATTACACTACACACCGATTTAAAAATAGTAATCAACCCGATCTATATTTACATCATAGGTATTTGTATTTTTCCCAGATGTCACAGCTTCGTCTTTCACACCGATCGCAGGCAAGGCTCAGGTAACCGCTGAATACGTATAGTGTTCTTCCAGACGTCAAATAACATACACGACGTGTAAAACCTATACGTAAATTACCTGATAATCTATAGGTTATTGAGTTGGCAACGCCCGTGGATAGTACGTCAAGACCGCGTACCTACTCTACACGGCCGACGTACCTCGATCGGACTCAGTTAATTGCGGAGAAGATCACGTTCGTTTTTGGCTATGTAATACTTCTAACCGATCATCGCTTAGCTGTTATCAAACTCGCTGATTTATTTATTCGCATTGAGCGCGCAGTGCAGTGCCGTCACCGGCCGGGTCGTGGCAGGATGTTGTCGTTGGAGCAATTGTCACAAATGGTAAAGGAACACCTCGGCTTGTGCAACTACTTCGACGATATACAATATACGTGTAAATGGAATATCGGCTCATCGCCCCTGGGAGGCCGGGGCATTATTGCTACCGAAGATATTAGTGCTGGAGAAGTGCTGTTTGTTGATCATCCACTGATTTATGGCCCGCGCGCCGGTAATACGATAGAACGAGGATGTACCGTGTGTGGAAACTTAGACAGTGATACTTTTTATAAGTGTTCAAAATGTGCTTTACTATTGTGTTCCGAAAAGTGTCAAAATACTGATATGCATTATAATGATTGCGGCATAATTTCTCGCTGGAATAATAAAATACCTATTGAGGACATCGATGACTCAATACTTTCGCGTGCACTGACAGCAATAAGAGCGCTGTTATTAAATCAAGATCAGCGAATACTTATGACTTCACTTCAAGCTCATGTTTTCCCTATACATGGGTCGGAAATTCATAAATTAAAGCAGTTCTTCGATTTACCGGAGGAAGAGGAGGAACTAATGATCCTTGCGTGCCGTGCACTTGATACCAATGCATTTCAACTTGCTACTCCATACGGTAAAAAGGAAGCGGACATGCGCGGTCTGTATCCCGTATCAGGATTGATGAATCACAACTGTATATCAAACACGAGGTATTGTTTTAATAACGACCTTCAAATGACAGTAAAGGCAGTGAAACCTATAAGAGCGGGAACTGAAATAGTATCATGTTATTCAGGACTATTATGGGGTACTCCAGCGCGTCGTACACATCTGTATAAAACCAAACATTTTCTCTGTAAATGTGACCGTTGTGCTGATCCCACTGAACGTGGAACATTACTTGGTGCTTTAAAATGTTTTGCGACGCAGTGCCCTGGGTATTTGTTGCCTATAGAGCCATTAAATACGTCAACCTCTTGGCGATGTTTGCACTGCGATATGCGGGTTCCTATGAAAAATATTTGTGCTATCCAAGGTGCCCTCGGCAGCCTGATGGGAACATTAGACTTTCAAAATGTGGGACAGTTGGAATACTTCTTAACTCAGCGGATAACAAAATATATTCCGAAAACAAATCAAATTGTAGTAGATCTGCAATGTAGACTGATATGGTCGTTTGGAGAAATTGAAGGATACCGTTGGCATGGTAAGTTTAAATAATAATAAAACTACACTAATTAGAAACTCCATATAAGATTATTATTATTATTTGACAACAAGTATGGATATAGCAATTTTGATGGCACCAAATGTTGTGTGTTCGATTCCCACACGATAATAATATTTGTGCGACTCACAGATAGTTATTCCGAGTTTGAGTTTACTTTGGCTCAGAAATTGTATTTATAATACTTAGGTGGCAAATAAGCATACGGCCCAACTGATCGTAAGCAGTTACAGTAGATAGCCTGTGGACGATTGCAATACCAGAAGTATTACTTGCGTGTTGCCTAACACTAACCTAACACTGGTGTTTTGTAATGGATTACCCTGGGACAGGAATTATTCCCTATTCAGGAGTTGCTTTAAAAAATATTTACATAGTCGTACTGTACGTACATAATTCAACAATAGAATATTTGAAACATACTTAACCTTTTGAAGATCAGATTTGAATTATCAGCTATCTTAAAACGAGATATTTTATCGTTATCTGAAACTACACATAAGTTGGTTTGACATTGGAAGAAAACGCTATCGGAATTTTGGTTTTTCGACGTAATTTGTAAGTATTTTCTATTAGCAATGTGTAACTAATGGGTGATTGATATCGTGTGATGACGTAAACACTCAAATGTTCTCTCAACGATGTTGATAAAAGCTTAGTATAAAAATAAAAAGGGTCAAGTGCGTTCTCAGTTTCTGCTCTCAGGATTCTTTCCCTCTATCCTAAATTCACGAAATACGAAATTAGAGTGTCTTTTTATATACTTAAAAAAGTTTAAAAAATACCAGCATAATAAAAAACAAACAGTTCATTTTAACAATGAACAAATGCAAATTTGTTCTCTGTACAATAATATAGATACAACTGTCATGTCCTGTACTAGAAAAATGGGTGGCAAATTTGTGAATTTATGTATGATTGCTTCGCACACATTTATAAAATAACAATGTTACATTATTATTCAAACGATAAAATAAACACATTTATATTTTGATAAACAATTCTAAAATAATTTTCCTTATACTGTACTATTAAGTATTCTGTGCTTATACTCATAACATTTACATTAGGTATTACTTAATATAGAACAGAGTTTTAAACACGTTACAACGCAACGGTAGTAGTATTATACCGAAAATAGATAGATATAGGGAAACTATACTAAGTATACTATAGCGAAAAAGTTTATATAATATATTTCATTTCATTTTAAAATTATAATAGATACATTGTTTTGAAAAAAAATTATGCTCCAAACACAGGCATACTCAATATTACAATCTCATAATAAAAATGCGGTGGTGGCGGAGTGGGAAAGTAACCGACTTGCACGCAAGAGGTGCGAGTTCGATCCCGCATGTACTAATCAAATGATTCGCTATCTGCTAACGTTGCAGGAAAAACATAGTAAGAAAACCCTTAGAAGATATTTTAAAGACATGTCTGATTTACCAACCCGCATTAGGCCAGCGTATGTGAATCAAGGCCTAAACCCTCTCTCTCTCTTGATTGAGGAGAGGAGACCCGTGCCCAGCAGTGGGACATATATATACCATACCCGTATCACTGCACTTTAGTCTAGCGGTAAAGGTCACCTCGCCACAGACACCGCGCCAAGTGTTCCGGGTTCAAATCCTACTCGGGTCAGAGCTGTGATAAATGTTTGTGCCGAGTGAATTGTGTCCGTGAATTGTTTGTTTTGTAAAGTCCTCCGCGACATAGGTCTTGTTCTCTAGTGCGTGAGTTGTCTTATAAAAAAAAGAATAGGTACTTGTATTATGTTTAAAATGCACAGGTCTCTTCTCCGCTATCAATGTTGAGAGGGTTCAAGCCAGACATGCATCCTACTAATATTATAAACGCGAAAGCGCTACATCCCTCCATCCATACTTACAAAAAGTATGGATGGATGGATGGATGTTTGTTACTCTTTCACGTAAAAACTACTGAACGGATCTGGATGAAATTTGGCACAGAGATAGATTATAGTCTGGAATAGCACATAGGCTTTTTATCGCGATAACCGACATCCACGCGGGTGAAGCCAGGGGCAACAGCTAGTTTAGATTATATTCTAAAACACGTGACTTTCCTCACGATGTTTTATTTTTTACTGTTAACAGATGGTAAACCATTTTATTGTAATTGCAACCTATATTTGTCCCACTGCTGGATGCCCAGCAATAAGTGTCCTCTCCTCTATCAAGAGAGCTCGGAGGGTTTAGGTCTTAATCCACACGTCCTCGCCTAACACGGGTTGGTGGATCAGACATGCCCTTTAGAATTTCTTCTTTCTTTCCCCACGATGCGATGTTTTCCTTCACCGTTAGCAAATGGTAAATCATTTTGATATACCTATCATTTGAACCTATCTATAAATTCCACTTATTAAATTTACGTTGGTATAGCTACCTGGGATCGAATAGGATCTCACGCCTTATACACGAGTCAGTAACATTCCCATTTGGACAGCAACTAAAATTTGAAATTGAAATTATCATAATGTACTCGTATTTTAAGAATGTAATTTGCTTAACACTCGTAGAGGTGTTACTAATAAGTAACATCACAGAAATCTTAACTTATCTTATTTAGATTGCCGTGAGAAGTGTTTTCTTATGTACACAACTATAGTACCTAATTTTTTTGAAGGACGTTTACAATATAATCTGTGGTAGCACTAAGCTTGTCGTGTTTAGTCCATGGGTGGAAAACTGTTTTCAGGCGTTCTCTAAAAAAATCGAAACGTGCAGCGTAACGCTATAAAGCCGTTTGTCAAGCAATTTATTTTTAATACCTATTTAAATTTCGAACAATAACAACCTTAAAACTAGTTCTGTAATAAAGTTGATATGTTACGATTTTTAAATAAGTTGCTACGGTTCCTGATTTCTCTCGTTTAGGCATACATTTGTGTACATACTCTCCGGACGCCACCACAACTGGATTTCGCAACCAGTTGACTGCCTCGATGGTCCAGTGGCCGCAGTATGCGCCTGCAGTGCACGAGGTTGTGCGTTCGATTCCCACACAGGATAAAACTTTGTGTGACCCACAAAGAATTGTTCTGAGTCTGGGTGTAATTTGTGTCCGTTAATTGTATGTTTGTAAAGTCCCCCGCGACACAGAGCTTGTTCTCTAGTGCGGGAGTTGTCTTTTAAAAACAAAAGAAAGAAAGTTGCGTTAGAAAAACTATGCTTCAACTAGAAAATGTTGATATAATAATTTAGACCACAGTCTCTGCCTTTCCCAATAAAAGACAGGCATAATGTTATAAGTATGTATTTAAAATAAATTTGAAGCATGGTTAGTATATTATTTTGATCATTAACATTAATCATATGAGTACAGTACAATGGAGCAAATTAATGTCTTTGACACTCAGTAAGCACGTACGTAATACTAAATAGATACATAGTTATTCATTACCTTATAAAGACACGGAACTAATAAAAACAAGTTGTTTTATTATTCCTTCTCTAACTACCTACGGTTTTATTCGCGTGATGTTTCATTCGGGATAAAAAGAATTCATGTGCTATTCCAGACTATGAACTATCTCTGTGACATTAATTTCCAAAGTTTCACATTTATGCTATATTCGCAAAATGACCTACCTACTGACGCATAATGTCATATTCGCAAAATTTATTCTCTAAATATGCCACATTAGCAAAATGACACATTCGCAAATTGTCTTTTCTCAAAATGCCAAACTAGCAAAATGACATATTCAATTCAATGCAGTTTTCATCATTAGATAGAGTGTTTCAAGAGAAAGGTTTAATATGTATAATGCATGTTTAATAAAACACCGACAGTAATAAATTATTAATAGAATATAATTTATTCAAATATTACTGCACTACATATGTATATTTCACTACATATACTCTATAATACTACTGCTTACACCACTTCAAACTTAAACCCAAAAATACCCGTTTCGTCTCTGTTCCCTCCGTTTTTAATTGAGTAACAAAAAACCGAAGTGAAGTTCGCAGAATTCGGCAGATCGCTAGTATAAATTACATATAAGTGTATTCTCAGTATGTGTAAAATTGCAAATGCCTTTACCTATTTTCGTTACTTCCTCTAGTCTAGTCAGCGCACGGTGTTTAGATATTTTATAAGCGTTAAACAGTGGACGAGACTACCTACACCTGCACCTGTAGTGTATAATGTTCTATTGTACGTAACAATGAAACAAAATCTGACTAACCACACAAAGGTATAATCTATACCTAGTACCTACTTACCGACATAGTGGAAACTTTTCTGACATACAAGAGGTAGGTACAGAATACAGAAGTTCACAGCCAAATAAATACCGTTCCTGTGCGTGAAAATACGGAGTAGATCTTAATTCTCATTCAAGAAAAAAATAACAAATAACATTTTATTTATATCTAATTTATTGTAATTTTATTTTAGATAATTATACATAACTCATACGGTGAACATTTATTTTCTTTTGCATTTAATTTATGAAATACAGAGATGTCAAAAATAAACAGAGCAAATAGCCAATTAGGTACCTACTTACCTAGTTATATCTTCTACACGGGCGACGCTCAGTCTCAAGCATATAATAATAAGAGTATATAGGTATAAGTATGCAGGCAACAGCTAGCAGGTAATAAAGTAGCCATTTGCTATACCAGAATCTATGTGTGCCAAATTCATTCAGATTGAGTAACAAACGTTCATCCATTCAAACTTTTATAATTATAGTAGTAAGATATTATACAATGTGTCGTATCGTAGTCATTCAGAAATAAAAATGCCGTCTTGGTACACTATACTTTACCTACTTTGTGTATGTGTTAATAATTGTGCTCCATTGACATTTGCGGCCACTATACTCGTATCCACTAATAACTCCATTCGATCTCTCCGTGATTGTTGGCTGATAAATAGGTAATGAATCAGGTACATATCACTAACCGTCTAATAATATCCTCCTGTGGTATTGGCTAATTGTATCACGAGGAAATCTATGAACCAGTTTCAGCAGAGTACAGTTTGACATTTTGGTAAACATCCTGCTCTTAAATACTCATATCTTGTATTTACGTAAACGCTAGTACTATACTATAGATACATTTAAAGAATTATGTAATACCTAACAATATTTGTTTAGCTCTTCATTTGTTTTTATATTTTGTTTTTACCTAGGGATAAAAATAAACAAAAAAAATAGGCAGAGGAGTAAGATACCCACGTCTCGCCAGTTATATTATTCTATTCTAGTCTATTTAGTAAGCTGCCTATTACAACAACAATTTTCTAAGATAAAAATGAAACAAAACGTCTCAAAAACAGTTTTCAATAGAAACTGCTTTCACGTGATGCTTTGACCTGCTTGATATTGAATTTTATCAAATATTTACGTAACAAAGAAACAGGTAACTTCTTATAATTTTTGTAGATCATATTTATTCATCAACGACGATGAGAGAAAAATATCTGTAATAATATAATTATGTAACATATGTAATAAATAATATATGTAATTTGTCACATAAGTACCTACTCTTATATGTATCTATGTACATAAGTGTAAACTGCCAAATCAAAGTTCAATGTACTACCTACAATAAAAATAACGATAGATGATACCTACTTAAGATAGTTTAAAAATACTTTTAAGAAACTTTTACTATAAACTTTTTACTGATAGTTAAACATGCGAAGTCGACTTTTAGATCTCACTGTAAACATAACATGCTATTTCATGCATTACATCACATTCGACGCGTGAGTGACGTGAGTTAGCTCCATGAATTTATTATTTCCAGTGGCTATTTTCATTTCGGGTCATGTACCTACATCGATGTTAGATTGGCAGCGTCAGTCAGATGAGCGCGTTGCAGGACTTGCCATGGCTTCCAGCGCACAATTAGTTTGCCAACATTACCGACATGACGTGTACATTCAAAGAAACAATTCTCCTGCTGGAATATCTTGAACAAATAACACAACCTCTATGGATTATCAAAGAATCGGTCCTCGGCGGAAGAGGATTATTTGCTTCTCGAGCAATCAAGAAAGGGGACCTCATCTTCAATAATAAACCTCTGGTCGTTGCCCCACGGGCGGATCATGTACAACAAACTTACTGTTCTATATGTTATAAGTTAAGTGATTCGTGCGTCCCTTGTGAAAAATGTTCTTCGATCATCTGCAGTGAGGAATGCAAGATATCTCAAGAGCATCATGTGGAATGTAACTTCATCACGAATAACTGGAAGGTCAGGTGTAATTGTGACAAAATTTCAAACGTGACAAAACAAGTGCAGATATATTTACGCTTCTTACTTTTAACTGAACAACAAAAGTCATTAATTTCAATTTTGCAAACCTGTAACATTGAATGTCAAATTGAAGAATTAGAACTATTGTGTTCAAGCTACATAATCCCAGAAGATCAAATTCAGTTCATAAAATTTATTAACTCCGTATTAAAAATAAACTCCTTCAGAATCGCAAACAGTTCTCAAAATAAAAAGGTACCATTACGAGGTCTGTTTCCATTATCGGCATACTTAAATCATAGTTGTGTGCCGAATACCAGAAATGTATTTAGAGAAGACTACAGTATGGATGTTTATGCTACGAAAGATATAGAAATAGGAGAAGAAATATTAACATGTTACACAGGACTTTTATGGTGCACGCCTGCAAGAAGATGTCAGCTATTTAAAACCAAACAATTTTGGTGCAATTGTAAAAGATGTGAAGATAACACGGAGATGGGTACAAATTTGTCAGCATTAAAATGCTTAAACAAAGAATGTGTAGGTGTTCTCCTCCCAATGTCACCTTTAGACCCTAAAGTTGAATGGCTTTGTGACAATTGCAGTTGTAAAATCTCATATTCAAAAATTTGCACAATCCAGAGTGTTCTAGGCAGCTTAGTTGGATCACTAGATTTAGATGACCATTTTCGCCTCGATGCACCAATTTTAGCAAGATTAGCGGATTTTATACCGTATAGTAATCACATCTTCATTGATATAAGACTGAGGTTAGCGCTGCGGCTTGGATTCACTGAGGGATTAAAACTGAATGGTATTTAAAGAAATATCTTTACGCTATCGATGGACTAACTAAAGCAGAGTAACAGGTGAAGAAAGAGTCAACCCAGGTAATTTTAAACAGAGGAACATTTCTCACAAACAGGGTTCTATTAGATTTATGACATGTTTTTTTTATCAATACTTAGTGGTTAACAGTCTACTCTAATGCCTTACACGATGGCATGATACCTAATAATGAAACTTCTACCTTTAAGTTAGTTTCAATACAAAGTATATTAAAAAATTTCCCCCAGGACATGTTTCTTTATTCTTTATTGTACACACAAGAGGATCTTTCTCAGGGAAAAAGATAAAAGCGAGAAAGCAAATGAAGTGTACCATTTCTTTTAGGTAATTTTATAACTTTAGGTACCTGTACTATTAAGTATTCTGTGCTTTAGGCAAAAAATTAAGTAAGGATACTTGTTTTCAATTATAGCTCTGATTACAATTACCGAGGTTGAATTATTACGACTTGACTAATTTGTTCTTATTAATATTAAAAGCTATTGTATGTCTGTAGTGTAGTAGAATGTGCATAATTTAAAAAAATCTAAATATTATAATGTCAATAGACTCATCCCCTATTTTATTACCTATATCCGTATTATATAACTAAAACTGGCTAAATGTGGATGACAAATAATCCTGTCTACCCTTTCAGGTGTAATGCTTTATTATATTGTTGTAAAAAAATATACCAAATAACCTTCCTTTATATAAAAAGGTATAACATAGTAAAATATTTATTTTACTATGCTATTTCCGAAATAATGTTATATAATCATTAAAAGTTTACGATACTTATTAAACAACTTGAACAGTATCTAACAGACGCATTGTTATATGTGATCAATGTGCCTATTAACAGCTTTGAAAATATCTAACTATAATATTATTGTATTTGAGAGGCTCGTAGATAAGTGTCCATTTTCTAAAAATAAACTGAGATCCGACAAAAAGTACAAAAAGCCGGATCTTGCGCCTGATATCTCTCCAGTCGTGTCGAATTTGCCTATATACTTAGGTCTGGAGAACTACAATATTATAGTAAATGCAATGCAATTTCTGATTTCCGACAGTCAATCAAACTCTTCATGGATGAATTTGTGTCCCAAATAATATATCTGCTATCTCTTTGCTCGTAGTACAAATAATGCTGCTAAAAACAAGTGATTTTTAGGGTTCCGAAGTAAACAAGGAACCCTTATAGTTATAATAGTAGAGAGGCCAATGCATTAAAAAAAAGTTTTCGTAGGACTGAAAAGGTTTATAACGACAAGTGAAATCGTTGGAATCGGCATGGTTTGCTGATACTCAAACTGCTTGTTGTCGCTTTCTAAAGTGGTGGAGGGGGTAGCTATGACGTCATTTGTGACGTCACTCCTGGTTTTAGATTTTGTCGATTATTGCGATAACTTTTCATCCGATTTAAACAATATGGGTATCAAATGACAGGTAATTAAATTCCTAACAAAACATGCAAAGCAACTTTTATTGTAGGTATTATATTTTTAAAGATATTTTGTAAAAAACGGCGAAAATGCCGTTTTTTTTCTGAACATAAAATGTTTGGTGCGCAATAAACCTAATTAATATAAATATTAGACCAACACTTGGGCAGTAAAAAAAATAGCTATATTATCGAAGTATACAATAAACTTGAATTTTGCAAATTGCTGTAAAAACAACAAAATTATGACGAAATTAAACGCCGCCATGCCCAGCCCAAAGACGCGAGCCGGCGAGTTGTTTCATCGTCAGACGCTTACACACGATGATTCTGATGATACGTACTTACGTACATTTGCCAGATCATTGCCTATGTTAATGTAAATTTCAGTAAGTCAGTCAGTAAATTTATGTATTGAAAATTAGTTGATTTTATTTTATGTATTAAAAAACAACACAGGTACATAGGCAAACTGAATGTCGCGTCGCCGTCTTAGGCATTTCTACCAGTCAATTTTAGATTGTGCAAAAATAATAATAAAATCCATGCTGTTGTAAAAAGAGCTTATAGCAAAAATGCTAAAAATATGTATTTAAATCATTTAGGTACGTACTAACATATTTAACGCATATAGACCAAACAGGCTCATTGAGCGACAAAAATAATTGTGTGTGCATTTACGCTCTAACTCTGTCGTGAAAAGGTTGCATCGACTATAAGACATTATAGGTTTTCTATATTGCCATATCGCGTTGTGGTCTATATTCAAGATAATATACATATGAACTTCGCTATGTGGTCTTTCTGTGTTTGCCACTATACGTCATGAGTGTTTTAATTAAACCAATAACACGAATGTCGCGATGTGAATGTTTTTCAGTTACCGCAACCATTGTGATCTGTTTTGTTTTTACTTATTGAGCCTTTTCGGTCCTTTAGCGAAACATTTATTTTATTTCAAACTTAACAACTATCATTTGTACATAACATACTAGCTTCGCGGTACCGGCGTGTTAAAATACCACCATTCCTAATCATCTCGAGGGTTACGTAGTAACTATTTAGTAATCTGTGTCGAGGGTTTCGCAAAAGGAGAAGGAACATGATGCTCTATAGGTATGGGGGGCGGCAGCGCCATCTTCAACTATATTACCTATCTAAGTTCAAAATGCGGTCATCAATCTACATTTCAGGCATGGTGATTATTCGCAAAACCCCGTTAACGACAGACACAAAACTACCACGGCCTCTAGTCCAGCCCCGCTAATCCTAGCTACGGTAGCGATCAAGGGTACGGCGGGGCAGGGAATATTAAAAATCCTCGACAGAGAACCAGCTACCATCCCCAACAAGGACTGGCGCTAGTGATATACAACGCACGCACGTTGTGATCTGAAATAAAAGATTGTGTTGGGAGAAAAACTAGAGTAGAATATAGTTGGACTATCTGAAGTCCTTGAGCAGGACTCGATACTACTTGAATCTTGTTCTACTACCGGGAGGACAACTGTCCCTAGGTGATATCGGGTTTATCGTCCACAAGTCCATCATAAACAACTCCTTATCATCAGGCGGGATCCGTATGCTCTTTAGTGATATAAATAAGCAAGTAACGCCAAGACCATCGAAAATGTGTCGACTAGGGTAGCGTAGGTATCTTGTGCTTAAACACCAACAGGTATTCACTGAATTTACGATGACGAATTCACGAATATATTGGCTAATATAACTATACAATACAATATACTTTATATGAATAGTTATTAAAATGAAAGTAACTTAACCTAAATTACCGCGAATTATTACAAATTGATATGTAGGAGACAAAGATTAGCAGACTTTATGGTTTTTTTTTTAATTTAATGAAAAAGCCTTTATTTCATGAATTCGAAGCCACGAGCGACTTTATCCTCTCATTGAACAAGCAAATATTATGGTGATGTATCTGTTATCAATGGGGTAAGAGGCACACTAAATATTAACTAGACCTTAAAAAAGTCGGTTGATGAAGTCTAGGTTTTTTTGCCTAGAAGCACTTTTAATGCCTAGAAAACCATATATAAATGACGGGTTTTCGGGACAATCCTACCCACATTCCTACCGCTGTGATTCCTGAGAGCCATGATAAACAGCGGAGTAACCAACTGATACACCGAGTTTTGACACTCGTGCGTCCCGTGGACAACTAAACCTACTGTCTTGGACCGAATTTAATGTGACGTAAATAGGAGGGGATAGAATAAAAAGTTTCCACTTTCCTCTAAGGAGGACCTTAAACTACGGGACCTATGTGAGCTAAGTTTGATTGCTATAATATGTATGGCAGAAACGTTTAAACGCACGGAAATTCCCTCCAGATGAGACTAAATCCCCATAGTAGGCCGCTCCAGATGATACATGTAAGCTGTTCAACATAATAGTACGATCATTATGCCAAAGACTACACTCCCAGAGTATGTGATGAGCAGACTGCTCCTGATCGGAGCCAGGTGTTGAGCATTGACAGTTCGGCGAATCAACTAGCTTAAATGAGTATAACTTGCTCCGAAATTTACCGTGACCCGTAAGAAACTGAGCGACACTGTGATCAACCTCCTCAACCTTCAAATGACGGGTTGGCAGTTTAAGTGGTTGTAGTAAAGCTTTTAGAAAAAATATCTTAGCTCAAACTCTCAATTTATGAAGGTTTAGCTTAAAATGATTTCAAGTCTTTCAGAAGCTTTTTAATTCCGTAATCGTCGAATGAACCTAGTCTAAAGTATGGAAGATATGGATAAGAGGAGTAGAGCTACTAGTTAGCAAGCCCAAAATGTATGGGGAAGGACCTATACCTTACAGAAGACCATAACTAAATGACTACACTCAGCGGTGTATTTGTGTTCCTATCGTTTCGTCTACTATACTATCGTTTTAACGAACGTTTTCCTATGCCAGGGAAATTGCATTATGAAACCCTGCTTAATTTTGGGTCTGCAACACGCTAGTGATACCTTTCGCATTGCAAGCGCCCTTAAACTACGATAACTGTTTACCTTACGCTTGTTTGCCACCGTAGTTGTATAAAAATATGGACCAGAAGAGTGGTGGTTCTTTTCTTTAAAAGCCACAACGTAATAAAAAACTAGACTCATTTCGCTTCTTAACCATATCTACAAATTGTTTTCCCAGGGTTACCGAGATTTGTCTGTAATGCAGATTTTTAATAAAAGAAATAAAATCAACTAACTTCACTGCATAAATCCATGAATTACTGAAATTCACATTAACACATGGCAATGATTAGACAAGTGCATTACGTACGTATCAACAAAATCATCGCTTGTAAGCGACTGACGCTGAAACGCTGACGCGCCGGCACGCGTCTTTGGGCCCGGCATGGCGGCGTTCAATTTGTCATAATTTTGTTGTTTTTACAGCAATTTACAAAATTCAAAGTTTTTTGTACACTACGATAATGTAGCTAATTTTTTACTACCCAAGTGTTGGTCTAATATTTATATTGATGAGGTATATTGCGCACCAAACATTTTGTGTTCAGAAAAAAAACGGCAAAAAAGTTACATTTTTTAAAATATCTTTAAAAACATAATACCTACAATAAAAGTTGCTTTGCATGTTTTGTTAGGAATTTAATTACCTGTCATTTGATACCCATATTGTTTAAATCGGATGAATAGTTACCGCAATAATCAACAAAATCTAAAACCAGGAGTGACGTCACAAATGACGTCATAGCTACCCCCTCCACCACTTTAGAAAGCGACAACAAGCAGTTTGAGTATCAGCAGACCACGCCGATTCTAACGATACCACTTGTCGCTATAAACCTTTTCAGTCCTACGAAAATCGTAAATAAGCGACTTTTTTACAATTGGCCTCTCTACTATAAAGAAACCTTATAGTTTCGCTATGTCCGTCCGTCCGTCTGTCCGCATCTTTGCTCAGAGACCCTTAGTTCTAGATAGCTGTAATTTGGCACGAATATACATATTAGTCATGCCGACGAAGTGGTGAAATAAAATCTTGAAAAATATTTTCTTTTAGGGTATCTCTCTCCTGTACATGTAAAGTGAGGATGTTTATTTTTTTTCTCAACTACCCCATGGTGTTGGGTATCGTTGAATAGGACTTTTGAAAATATTGTAGGTTAGTTAAGACAGTTTTTTGATTAAGCGATTCGTTTGTGACATATTATTAGGCTTTTAGTGCTAATTTTTGTTAGAGTCAAGTGTCCGAATCATGAATAGTGGAACTGAGTCGGTTTTTTTGTAATTTTCGTACTCTGTTAAGAGGCCGATATAAGAACAAGAAGGCAATTGCAAAGTAAAACAAATTATAAATTACGACTCAGTGGGTCCCTCCAAACGACAAAC
This sequence comes from Trisateles emortualis, assembly GCA_947095525.1. Lineage (NCBI taxonomy): Eukaryota > Metazoa > Arthropoda > Insecta > Lepidoptera > Erebidae > Trisateles > Trisateles emortualis. The sequence goes on along the minus strand of OX352732.1, from coordinate 16,121,026 downwards.
GACATCGTGGTTGGCCTAGGCGGAGATGCGGTGCAGTGAGTGTGACTTATTTAACAGGAGACTAAGCCTTAGCCCTAGGGTGGGGCAAAACAGGTTCAAATTTGGGGCGGCAAAACAGGTCGAAAAGTTGTATCCGCCTCAATAATAGCAACCCATATATGTCCCACTGCTGGGCACGGGTCTCCTCTCCTCTATCAAAAGAGAGAGAGGGTTTAGGCCTCAATTCACACATGCTGGCCTAATGATCCTAAGTCTAAGTATCCGCCTCAATGCAAGTTTCAAAATTCTGCAACCCACTTATGTCGAAAATAAATGGAAAACGAACTAAATATTTCATTCAACAGTTCATCACTTGCCAAAAACTCATTAACGAAACAATTGTTTTTCCAATTAATACTTAGAAAGTTATTGACATTACCAAAATATCCTTCCAGCATACCACGTCATAAGTAGTGTTAATTATATTATTTGTCATTTGTCATCTATCCCAATTCTATTCATTTTTAACAGTCAACCGATTTTTATTTTTTGGGTTTTTGTTTTAAAAACTCAACTCCTGCACTAGAGAACAAATTAACAAGCCCTGTATCGCAAGGGATTTTACAAACATAGAAACATACAATTCACGAATACAAATTACACTCAGAATCAGAACAAACATTGAGGCCATTTAAGTTGTTTTCGTAAGGGTCATTTAATTATTTTTTTAATTGAAAACGAAATTACCCACTGATAATGTAACTTTCTAAAAGTAAAAGACTAAGTTAAGCAGTTTTATAAAATAGATCCTGTAGTTTTTGAGTTTATTCATTACAAGAATACAAAAATATAAAACTTATCCTTTTATAATATTAGTATAAATAACCATATTTAAATTCAAATGAATTTTCGAATAAGGATAATGCTGTCCCTTTTCCATAAAATAAACAATAATAAGTTAGTATTAGTACAGTCAATTTGTCATTGGTTTAGTTACTAAAAAGCCGCATATTTAATGATCGTATGTAAATATTTAACCTAGTACTAGTACTTAAACGAATAATATTATTGTAGCCAGCCGCGTTGGTATTAAGTTTCTAGGACGAGTTGTGGTATTTACTACTATGTCAAGGTGTGTTCTAACAATACGTAAGAGACATACAATTATTATACAGCCACATATTTGCTTCACCTGGGACCTGAAATACAGGGTTATTTTGTATTACCAAGGATGCAAACAAGCATACGGCCCGCCTGATGGGAAGCAGTTACCATAGCCTATGGACGCTCGCAGGGGTATCACTCGCGCATTGCCGACTCTTTAACAAACTTTCTTTGATCCCTAGTTTAGGCTCCACCCTACCATTAAATAACTCAAATTTGTAATTAATATACAGCACAATTATATTATGTTGATATACGATACGATGTGGTGGAAAATAAATATATTTTTATTATTTATTTTATTATACTTATAACGCAAACAGCAGGTCAAATTGCGTATTATAGAGACTGGATCACATGGCCATATTTATTGGTAATTTTAAATATATATTTCGCCTTCTTGCTAGTATTACGGTGACGAACAAATGTAATGTAACCTCATTAGGTCAGTATTCTCACTTTTTATGTGTACGAGTCCTAACCATTTTGAGCAGTTAGGGCTCATACACATAAACAAATTACGACGAGACGTAACGTGACACGGCACGGCACACAGGCACACACATATCATTATTATAAATGTTACACGGTGCCGTGTCGTCTCACAGGTTGACGAGTAATAGCCGATTAATTTATAAAATGTTATTGGATAAGTTAAAATTAGATTGGGTCTTGAATCAAGTCGCCCGAATTATAGAAATCTGTAACCGTGGAGTTTCGTCTTAAGCCTTTCTTTATAATTGTAAGTTCCCCTATTTTCCGTAAATACTTAAAAAAATCACGAATAGTGGAAATGAGTCGGATTTTTTGTAATTTTCGTAGTCTGTAATAGAATGTAGGAGTAGAAATACCATATTAAAATAATCAGTAGGTTAGGTTTGGTTAGAACTGCGACCCCCTACGCACGAGCCGAGCTAGCGAAGCGAGCGTGCTGCTGCAGCGGCCGGTGAATATCCCCCTTCTTCTACCACCTCCTTCCCGGCAACTCTTATAATGCGGCTCATTTCAAGACTTTTACCAAAATTTTTACCATTGTTATCATCCTATGTTCTCAGAAGTCATGAATGCTGAAACGATAGATAACTTATTCGCAGTCCGCATTATTGGGAATGGCAATTTCGGCACCCTACATTGTGCGTGACTCGACATGCACTTGGCCGGTTTTTAATTATATTTTTAACTAGTTACATAGTTAGATATCGATTGCTCTTAAGGGGGACATGATATTCTTTAAAGCGATTTATTTTTGTTCTTAATTTGGTCAATGACAACCTTGAAGAGAATTTTAAATTGAGATCGAAAATTAATCGATAGTACAACACAGGATCCTATATAACAGTCTCCAGGTTCATAATAGCTTTCGACAGAAACTGAAGGAATATTATAAACATCACATATTTATAGCTTTTTCATTTTCTATGGAAACTGAGATCTTTTGTTATTGTTGATCATCGCTTTCAAGTACTCCTTTTTTACTTTCTAAAAATATAAATCCTCTCTTAGCAAGACTGGTAAAATCAAGAGGGGTCATTAGTTCTTATATATCTTCTATTATTTTCATTTTGTTATTTTCTTATAATGAGAACACCTGGAACATAAAAAGGGAAACGTGGGAACATGCGTCCAACTCGTAGTGGTCCTTAATATGTTTGTAAAGTCCCTCGCGACACAGAACTTGTTCCCTAGTGCTATTGTGTTTTTAAACATAAGCAACTTTTTTATAGCGTAAGTATCTTCATTAGAAATAAATCGCCGCACTCTACCTTTAAATATTATGACGTTACCTGATCGGAAAGTGTTCCTGACTCTAAATTCATGAGTCATGACGACATGCCCACATGCCTTACCCCTACTCACCGCAGCGCAAAATGTTACCTAGGACTAAATTCAACCCGTTAATATTAATCGGCCAGCGGTCTTCTTCTTATCGTTTGGTTAGTGGCCAACCTGGTGACAGAGTTATTGAGATCGCCCATATTTAGGCCTCTGTCGTGATCTAACGACTAATAACAGTCGGGACCGACTTTTAACGTAAAAGCACGTAGACGCTGAGATGAAATACCACTATGCGGTCACCCATCTATAGAGTTACCGCGCCCTTGGTAGCTTAATTCGCTGGCCTGACCTGGCTATGAGCGCCTCGGCCTCGGTGAATATTATTTATACATATTGTTTATTTTTTCTTTGTTTGTTTCTTTAAAAGACAACTTCAGCACTAGAGAACAAGCCGTGTCGCGGGGGACTTTTCAAACATACAATTAACGGACACAAATTACATCCAGACTCAGAAAAAATCTTTTTGGGTCACACAAAGTTTTGTCCCTGTGCGGGAATCGAACCCACAACCTCGTACACAGCAGGCGCATACTGCACCCACTGGACCACCAAGGCAGTCAAACTAAAAAAACTAGGTGCCCATCAATTAATTTAATTAATTTAAGATGTGAAAGCAACTCTGTCTATTACCTTTTTACTACTAAACAGCTGAACACCTTCTTTTTTTTCTCCTTGTCAAGTTTAGTTAAGATACCCTTTCTTAACTAAACTTGACAAGGAGAAAGATGTTGAGCCCTTTCCCATATTAACATCTTTGTCCTTGCCAAATGTAATTAAAATGGGATAGGGTTCTTTTTATCGCGAAAACTGATATCCCCAACAGCAATCTAGTAAAATATAATGTACCTAATGTTGTAGATAAACTCTTTTCAATTATAAGATGAATGGTAGTTACCGTCGCTCTAAAAGCAATTATATATAGTCTTAATTAACATTCCTTAGATCTTTCAAACCAAAGAATGTAACAATAAATAAAGACTAATTAAATTACTTCTAAAAAACTTTTTAATGGAAAAGTTACATCATAATTAATTATTAAAATCTGTTTTCATTGCTCACGTTTATCATTAGGTAGGTACCTAAACCAGTATTTATATATTTTGTGTTTTACCTTTTGTGTAAATAAAACTTGTCGGGACTCGTAGCTAGCATGCTTGTCGCCGTTGGTGTATATATTATAGCTGTTGCCCGCGGCTCCGCCCGCGTGCATGTCGGTTATCGCTGTAAAATAGCCTATGTGTTATTCCAGACCATAATCTATCTCTGTGCCAAATTTCATCCAGATCTGTTCAGTAGTTTTTACGTGAAAGAGTAACAAACATCCATCCATCCATCATTCTTACAAACTTTCACATTTATAATATTAGTAAGGATGATCGTGTACTAAAACTTATCGAGCTCCTCCGTTAAAGCATTAAGAGCAGTTAGAAAACAAAAACCTTCTAATCGTTTTTCGCTCCAAATTAAAAAATAACATTACAAAATGAAACACCATGTGTGTAACATAATATTTTTATTCCTTTAAAATTATTATAATTAAAATACAAAGCAAACAACAAATAAAAAATAAATGTTTAAAGTATCCTAAAAATAAATTTAGCTTTTTATTGCGTAGTTGCGCATCCATCGTAGTAACCGGTAGACAATGAAAACGCAATTCCAGCCTGACGCATGTAATATCGCGTATGAGTAAATGTTACGGCCGCTGCACATTCGGAGCACAACAGCACACTACACATGCTCTCTTTGCCTGTACACTTTTCAAAATAATTACGTCTACGTATCCACTATTATAATAAACAAGCGACTAGCCCAGACTTTGCATGGATTTAACAATTTTTATATCCGTTTAGAGTTTGAATTTTCAAAAATCTTAAATCTGTTAGTGTACTCTGTGTGTGTAGTTGTCCTCTTTGTGCAAACTTTCAAGTGACTTTATGTTCCCCAGCGGTTTAGTTTCTCCGTTGATGAAACAGTTAGACAGTCAGTCCGGACAAGTAATTTTAAGTATACCTTCTATGTTTAAATTTTAATGTTACTGTGAAAAATTGCCACATTGACCCCTTATAGCAACTGACGCGAGAATCGAGATGCGTCTAAGTTTGTTGCATCGGTGAATGTTGTAATTAAATTTGGACTTCTTATATTAGTTACCAATTATAATCATATTAGGATAATGTATTATATGACATAGTACCCAAATAGCAGGCAACGGCCACCTGATAGACCTAATGGGAGATGGCCTGTAGAGTCGATTGGCTTCAACTGGCAAAAGAAAAAGTGTCATGGAAAAAGGAAGGAGAGGTCATTACCCTGCAAAGGGACAAATAACAGGCTAATAGTAATAATTACATAGTATTACCAAGTATTACGCATTCCTTATATTATGGATTCTTACTCCAAGGACATTATTATTAACAATAATTACGTTCATGTAACATTTGCGCAGTACTGCGTCATTCTACAAAAGCAAATGCGTAAAACTCTAAAGATTTATATAGAATGTGTAGTTAGTATTGCAATGTGAGTTCAGTATAACGTATGCGACGAGTACTACGCAACAAGTGAATAAAATCGTTGACGATTATATTGTGCGGGGCAGTAGTACGATTGACCGCCGATTGACATGGGCGCCGCCGCGAGAAACGCCCGTCCTCACGTCGTATCCAGGTGGATCTGTCTACCTGTACCGTTAGTACCTATCATTCATAATAATTCTATCGTCCGCTACATTTGCAGTTATGAATTACTGCCAAAACATGTGAACTAATATCAACATAGTGGCATTGACAATGAACTGCAAACTTCAGTCAAAGTTTTAGTGCAACAATTTAGAACACTGTCTTCTAGAGGTGATAATTAATTGGTTTGTGTGCGTAAATGACGAATCGACTTGCACTATTATGTATGATGATGATGATTAGTGCTAAAATATGCTACTCAGCATTTACACTGTGCGTTAGACTTGGCGTTTTGCCGTTACACAGATCGATGAAGGTCTACATTTTCTCTTCTGCCAACTATTTCTATTCCCTCGCCAAAATGTATTGAAAATCAATTTGTTGTACAGGTGATCGATTGGTAAAACATTAAACTCTTTAGAACTTATTAAACATCAATTTGCAAAGATAGCTTTCTAAATTAAACGCATACCAAAGATAATATTGTGCCGCTTTTGTTATGAAATTAGTCCAATCACGAATGATTTATGAAGCTTTTGTTGCGTTGTATGAACCAATCGGTACAAGTGGTTGTAATCCCAGTCCCATCTCTATTGAAATTTGAATTAGGTAATTTATCGATGAAATCTAATGTTAGGATGTTTTTCAGTTTACTTATGTAGGCAGGCACTCGTAATTGCTGCCTCGTTAGTACCAGGGTTTGTGAAGTCGGGTTTGATTCCCGGGTCGTGTGTTTTACAATCTTACCAAAACAATAATTTTGCCTACGATATTTACCTACTCTAAAATTTCCCGCTTGATTAATTTAACCAGTTGGTACTTAACACAATTATCAAATTCAACTAGGTATTTGAGATTGAAAAAAGTGGCTTCAGTTTCTGTGTTGCCAGTATTTTCCTAGGCTCTCTGTTCCTAGCGTCTTATTTGGCTATTTTCAAGTAACACCAAAGTTTTGTTATAGGGTGTCGTAAAACGTTTCTTTACTAACGCACCCTAAATAAACACTTAATTAAACTTGATTTGCTATTTGGCTGTGGTCAAAACAAAGTCGCTTCCTGCTGTCTGTCCCTATGCACGCTTTGATCTTTTAAACCACACAACGGATTTTGATTCGTTATTCGAATTTCTTGCGGAAAGTTTATAATAATATGTACCTGTTATACATGCATATCATAATAGAGAAATAAAAAAAAAACATAGTGATGCGCGAGCAGGTTTCTGATATAAAGCAAACTGCAAGTGAACATTTTATAATAGGTAGTAGCTATCATGAGGTCACGCACTCATGCATGGATCCACACTTTGCATGCAAATGATATTTGACTACATATGTAATGACTACATTATTATGTAATCACGTACAAGTATCACGACCAAACTCTAAACACGCTACGATTAAACGTTGCGTGTACCACTATGTATATACTCGTAGTAGGTACCTATCTATACAATTATAGTTGGCTATTAGAGCAGTAATTACTCGTCAGTAAACTACGCTTTTTCTTGCACAAAGAAAAATATGGAGGCAATACATCCTTGATATACGTGACATGACAGTGACATTAGTTAGTACTTTTTTATACAAGGTACCAAGGAGGCAAACAAGCTTACGGCCTGCCTGATGCCGTAAGCAGTTACCATAGCTTATGGACGCTTGCAACGCCAAGGGTATCTTTACATCCTTCAAAAACCTAACTCCTTGAAGAACCCTGTGTCTCAGGAAAACCTCGCAAATGGAGCTTTTTTGCGGTGAATGCGCAAAATTGTATCTTAAAAGACAATCCCACCCACATGCCCACCGCTGTGACGCCTGTGAACCAACTGATACACCGAGTTTTGACACTCGTGCGTCCCGTGGACAACTAAACCTACTGTCTTGGACCCCGCAACGAATTTAATCAGAAGTAAATAGGAGGAGTTAGAAAGAAAAGTTTCCACTTGTATCTTATCTATCTATCTATATTCTCTAAGATAATATCTGTTTCTAGAAGAATTAAATTTGACAAAAATTTTGCGTCCCAATACAGACACTGTAGAAAGAGTGCTACTGATTTCAGATACAAGTTTTACGCGACTTTCGTCTACAATGGAACGAGGGATATTTGCGCGGCCCGTGTAACAAGCTAACAAGTGTCCTCGGTGCTGTCGTCCGCATAACAATGAAAGTCTTCGATAGACAACATAATATCATTAATATGCAGCAGAAACGAAAGAAAGAACGGTGCTTTTGGAAAATGAGCTTTCATTAATAATTTACAATCTTACTCTTCGAATGAAATTTGAATACTTTTTATCGCGATAACCGAGCACAGGGGAAAAGCCGCCGGCAACAGCTAGTACGACTTAAGTAGGTACCTATATTACATATAAGTAAATAAATTATATTTGTGTATCGTATTGCAGAGCTGTCGGAATCTCGACTGGCCCTGAAAGAGAGCCTGTGCCGCGGCACTCTGCGCACGTTGGCGGCGCTGGGCGTGGGCGACGCGCACCTGCGAGGCCTGCTGCTGTACCACCTGCACGCCGCGCTGGCAGAGCGCGCCAGGCGAGCGCCAGACCTGTATGAGGTAGGTACCTTACCAACCGATCAATCCCTCACCTCTTCTGAATTCTGGGGTTACTTAGATACCTATGTAAGTATATGACTTTGAATTTACCCACATGTTTATTGTTTTTTTATTTAATTTAAAAATTTGTTAAAACCTAATTTTTGGATCAGTCTGAATAGAATTTCATTTGAAATTCGAATATGGTTAAGTTTCCAACTGCTCTAACTTTGCTTAATTGACTTGACGACAGGTAGGTAAATTTACGCATATTTTTTTGTAAATTGATGAGTGTGCTATGTTATGTTACAGGAACTGAAAGCTGAAATCGAGAGTACCATAGAACAAGCTTACAGTATACTCCAAGGAGATATATCAGCGCCGCCGGACCTCGAGCTGAGACGCCGCTACCTTGGCCCCGGTTGTGATAAACCCCAACAAGAACGGTTCTTTATCTTAGATGTTTGAACCATCATCTCATGAAACATGTCATTTGTATACATAAATTATTCCTTACCTATACCATAATATTATTCTTATGTTACCTATTTTTCTACAGCTAAATATAATATATTATTATCTAATAATTTATTTACTAATGAAAATAAATATTATAGAGAAAGATTGAAATACAGTACCTATTTATTATTATTACATAAGTAGGTGCGGAAGGAATACCTACGTATGCTTCTCCTCCAGTCATCGGTCTTCTTTAAATTTAAATTATTCATCCATCGAGAAATCTAATAGCCCAAGGAGCTTACTTTACGGAGCAGGTCGGCGCGCGAATTCAATTTTGTTTACTAACCCTGCCGTAGGTAAGATCCGTACACTTACTAATTACAGTTAGTCGATTTGTCATTACAGTTCACAGCAACGCTAACTTCTACATTGGGTACTAATTTAATCAGATGTCTGATTAATTCATTAGGTACCTCAATCAACTATTAATCAGTATGCTACACTAGAAAATGTAAAATTGGCGTAAAAAGCATCTATCTTAGACAAAGTGGCTGTTGATGCATACCAATTAACTGATAAGAATTAATAAATTTGTTCGATAACAGTAGCTAATTTTATCACTAAGTTTAATGCTCTATGCAAAGATATTTCTTCAACCACTGTAACACTATCAACGTATTACAGTTTCGCTTCGCAGTCTGTTACGATCTCAGTACAGAGAACATTTTCTAACTCCATTAATATGTCGTCTCATCGCCAAGCCTTGTTACTTTCGTCGTCTAGTTGTCATGGTTATTCCATGCTAGAATTCGCTAAACAAGAAATCTGTTCATTTTTGTTGCGGTGAGTGCGTACCTATATTTTTATTACACTGTTCTATAAAACACTAACTTTTTACCAACTTTTTAATTACAGAAATAATGTAACCGAGTTAATCTTTGTTCCTTATGCCCAAAACGATCACGACAGTTACACTGCTAGTATAAGAGAAGTTATTGGTTCATGGGGATTCAAAGTCACAGGATTACATACTTTTCCTGATCCTGTTCAAACTATAAATACCTCAAAGGCTATTTTTATTGGGGGAGGCAATACATTCTTGCTACTGAAAACACTTTATGAAAAGAATTTGGTGAATGCTATAAAAACTAGAGTTCATGAGGGCAAGCTAGCATATATGGGTAGCAGTGCCGGAACTAATGTAGCAACCAAAAGCATTCATACTACAAACGATATGCCAATAACATATCCTCCAACATTTGAAGCTATTGGTATTATATCTTTTAACCTCAATCCTCACTATGTTGATTCAGCTGAAACTGACACCCATAAAGGGGAGACAAGGGAACAAAGGATTGCTGAATATATGCAAATGAGTCATGCTGGACCTGTGTTAGGCTTAAGAGAGGGTTCTATGTTGCATATTGATGGTAATATATTGACTGTTAAAGGAGTATCTGGGGCTATCTTATTCCTTAAGTAAGTATCTATCTTTTTTAATACGCTGCTAAAGAAATCAGTTTCTGGGTGGCAGACAAGTAGTACAATCATGTCTGCCTTGGTGGTCCAGTGGTATGCGCCTGCTGTGCACGACGTTGTGGGTTCGATTCCCGCACAGGACAAAACTTTGTGAGACCCACAAAGGGTTGTTCTGAGTCTGGGTGTAATTTGTGTCCGTTAATTATATGTTTGTACCCCGCGACACAGAGCTTGTTCTCTAGTGCGGGAGTTGTCTTTTCTAAGAAGAAGAAGGAAGATGGAAACATTAAGAGGAAATGCGGGCGGAGAGACTTTTGAATATTAAGTATTTGAATAAACTATCGCTGTCGCTCTGCGAGCGCTCGGCCGCGCGATTTGTGCGACAAGGACAACTGCATATCCGACTAAACAGCATAAGTAAAAGTCGTAATTCGAGGTTTGGCTCTCGCCTATTTCCTCCTCCATTATTAGACCAATTTAAAAGATATTTCGTAAACTGCATGATTAGGATATAAAATGTGCCCCTATGTTTTCCTTTTTTTCAATAACAGTTGTCATATTTGTATACCAGGCGTATGTTGACAGCCGTCTAAAATGGTTATTTAGAGCATTTTTAAGGGTTTCTAGTGCTTATAAATATAATGAATCATTAAAAAGGAAAACATAGGAACATACAAGAAGTTGATATTATTTTATTGCAAAAAATGTTTACTTTAAGATCGTAAACCAGGTAGAAACAGGCGAGAGCGTTTCTATGGAGAATAGACACACCGCATTTCCTCTTAAAGCGAAAATGCGAGCTTGGCTCTAGTTTTAATTTAATTCAATTCAAAGTTATATACTTACAAAAAATTGTCAATAGAGAAAAAGCCGAGAATGTTGTGTTTCTTCTTTCTCTTAAAAAGGGGGACTTTCATTCCGATCTGATTATTTTAAAAAGCAGAATAGGATTTTAGAATTTCTGTAATATTGTGTTTTAAAAACCGATACAAAAATGTTAATAATATAGTAGGAATATGTGGGCATTTTTATTATGCTTTTACTGGTACATTATGTAGGTACGGAACTATAATAGAGCGAAGCCCGAGTCACACTTGCGGTTTACACTAATAATATACTTTATTATTTCAGAAATGGAAATAAGACGGAATATTCCACTGGGTCAAACGTGTCTTTTTTGTGTCAAAAGGAAGACTAATATGATACCTTATTATCATTATGAATCCATAAGTACTAAAACAAATAAAATGAATTCTACAACACAGTTTTAATATCTGTATTTAATAGTGTTTTAGCCAAGGATCTTATATTAATGGATTGAGTACTTCAACAAATATCGATTTCCATAATAAACCATATTTTCATGAAAATAAAGATCAAAATTGTACGCAGAACTATCAGGGAGAAAAACGGTCCACATGAGATAGCCAAACGGAGTGGAATGTGTCCCTTTCTAACAAGCATGCCAGTACAAAATTAGTAGAAAATATTACAATTGGTAGTTACCTGAGATGTTATTTATAAAAAATATTTACGTTCTAATTCTTAGCTGAGGATTTCTTAACATGAAGGTAAATATAGATTTATTATTGTTAAAAATTTATAATCTTATTTCTACTATAAAACAACTTATTTATAATAAGTTTTAAATTATTAGAAGTATTTATAACAATTCATATGGCAACTAATATTTCTGTTTTCAAACAATATGGCCGTACATGTTATCATAGCGAAATCATTTAGGAATCTTAATAATGCGATTTTAGAAAATTATAAATAAAAAGGGTAAAAAAGTGTTGTGTAATAAGATGCAAAAGTGAATCCTTTGCGGGTCGTGGCATTTCCTTTTTGAAGTAAGTAGATAATTCATTGTAAATCAAAAAATACAACTTTTGTTTACATTAGGGGGACAATACGTTCAACATTTCTCGAATTGCTTGTAGATTTCCAAAATGTGATCGACTATGTCAGCTTTGGATCAATACCGTGCCAGGTAAAATCACGAAGCACTCGGTGGTCTGTCAACGTGTCAATGTTTAATCCATATTATCTTTTGTGATTTTTTATAGATCCTACTATATAATATTATAAACGCGAAAGTTTGTAAGTATGGATAGATAGATGTTTGTTACTCTTTCACGTAAAAACTACTGAACGGATCTGGATGAAATTTGGCACAGAGATAGATTATGGTCTGGAATAACGCATAGGCTACTACTACTTTTTACAGTGATAACCGAAATCCATGCGGGTGCAGCCGCGGGCAAAAACTAGTAAGAAATAAAAACGATCACAATATTCATTTGTTTTATTACCTTAATACCTTTGTAGCGACATCTATCGGACTAATAGAATAACGCCACAACAAGCAACTAAGTTCCACATAAAAAACACAGATGTCACTATGCCTAGAACCACACAACCGCAGAACAAATATTCGAGATGCTGAATCGCGATATGGAAGTTTACACAGATACTCAGTATATATACAACGCCCAACGACTAACCGTTGGGCCGCGGCCCGCCAGGCACGATCACCTAGCCTGGTCGGAGGATCCTCCCTTTTCGTTGGAGGTGTGTGACAGCTTTCACATCTTTAAAGATATATATTCTAAGCGTCAATATCGTGCTTGCTGCTAACATAAGACACCCATAGGCACATAAATGTACCGTCACGGTTCTTTAATAAAATCCTATATTTATCATTGAAAGTCGGCGTTTTGCTTTACACAGAGATGAACCCAAATTTCAAGACATTTTGTTTTTTTTCGGTCGAATAGACGCACTAAAGAAAGGAACGGTGAGCCCCCCGATAGTCAGAAATAAATTTATCAAAATCCTATTTATTTGAAAACCAGATTTGTTTTACATAGAAATAAACCAAAATTTTGAAACATTCCAGCATTGATCAATCGCATGGACACCCTATAGAAAGAGACACAATCCTCCCTAATTGCGGACCGAAAATCGATAAGCCGTGCGCATTCCACTTGGGTATAAGTTCCTTGGTTTTAGCTACGTATCTTTCTCTGATACCATAAACGGTAACACATATAATATTGTTAATAGCTGGGGATTGAAAAGAGTGGTCGGCTCGTCAGTGAATTTTGCAATAGGCTGATTATTATCAAACGCCTCATTTGTCATTTTCCTCGATCTGTATCTCACACCGTCAGAGAGTCATCATGGTTTGACCTATATAATTAAATGATATTTAATTTGAGTTTGTTTTTACTGACGTTTCATTTTCTGTTTCCATCTAGTAGATAGGTACCTATGATGGTGTGGTATTTGTGTCATTAATGCATAACAGAGTAGTTAGGTATAAGTATTATTCTATTTTATAAGATAACTACTTCAGTGGTATGATGACCACTTTTAGCACGATTTATTTCAACAACTTACCACGCTAATAAATAAATGTAGTTTGGATGTACATATTATACAAGCCAAATTATTATTTTTTGGATGAACGTAATTATAATAACGAGAAAAAATAAAAGTAAATTTATGTGGCATCTATAATTCTATACATATACTTTATGTACCTACGGTACTACCTAGATAATATTTTGATCAAAATCCTATTTGAAAATGAAAGTTAGTCGTACATAATATTACTATTTCCTCTCGCAGCTCTAGTACAGAATCAGCTGTTGACATTGCTTAACATCAATTATCTGTCAATGTCAATCAGATTAAAACGTCAACTTTTTATCTGATTTTATTTTCATGTTTTATTTACTTTTTTTTCGTTAATATTATATAAATTTAAAATTTACTAAAAGAATATTTAATGGTTGACATTGTTGATCGAATAGTAAACATTCGTGGGCTAATTGCCCGAGGAAAAAAAAAGATCCAGCTTAATGCACGCACAGTGCAACCAAAATAAATTGGCGTAAAAAAACATGTTTATCAGAAAGTGTTTATTATTACTGTTGATACATATCTATTAACTGATAAGGTCTAGTATTTTTCGATAACAGTAAGAAATTTATCACCAAGTTTAATGCTCTATTCAAAGTTATTTTATCAGCCACTGTGTTACTACCAACATATTTCAGCATTACATCGCAGTCAAGTCGCAATCTTAATACAAAGAACATTTTCTAACTGCATAATTATGTCGTCTCATCGCCAAGCCCTGTTACTTTCGTCATCGAATTGTCATGGTTATCCCATGCTAGAGTTTGCTAAACAAGAAATTTGTACATTTTTGTTACGGTGAGTACTTATAGTATCCCTAAATGCAAGAATAATGTGTAGTTTGGTGGTTTTGTCTATTTATTGCATTGTAATGGCTAAACAGATGATGATTTTAATATGTAAGCTTTTATAATTTAGTAAACTTGGATAGAATTTACTTCTAATAGATATTTTTTGGAATTATTGTTTATAGTTGTTATAATGTAAATAATACTTTTATTTTTAGAAATAATGCCACAGAGTTAATCTTCATTCCATATGCACAAAAGGATTATGATAGCTATACCGCTAGAATTAAAGAAGTTTTTGATCCATGGGGATTTAATGTCATAGGATTACATACTTTTTCTGATCCTATTCAAATTATAAATACCACAAAGGCTATTTTTGTTGGAGGAGGCAACACATTCTTACTACTAAAAACACTTTATGAGAAGAATTTGGTAGAAACTATAAGAACTAGAGTTAACAAGGGTAAGCTGGCATATATGGGTAGCAGTGCGGGCACTAATGTGGCAACCAAAAGCATTCATACCACAAATGACATGCCAATAACATATCCTCCAACATTTGAAGCTATTGGTATAGTTCCTTTTAATATAAACCCTCACTATATTGATTTCGCTGAAAGTTCTACTCATAAAGGGGAGACAAGGGAACAAAGGATTGCAGAGTATATGCAAATGAGCCATGCAGCACCTGTGCTAGGTTTAAGAGAAGGTTCCATTTTGCATGTTGATGGTAATAAATTGACTTTGAAAGGAGTTGCTGGGGCTGTATTATTCATTAAGTAAGTATATGAATTAACATCTACACCGAGTGGATAATGCTAAAAATCTGTTTATAATCTATTTGCTTTAAGAAAATAATGACTCAACATTCTCCGTCAACTTTGCTACGCCCCTT
This sequence comes from Trisateles emortualis, assembly GCA_947095525.1. Lineage (NCBI taxonomy): Eukaryota > Metazoa > Arthropoda > Insecta > Lepidoptera > Erebidae > Trisateles > Trisateles emortualis. The sequence goes on along the minus strand of OX352732.1, from coordinate 16,105,764 downwards.
GACATTAGATCATAGTATGACCAGTTGAAGTTAGCCCTTCAGTCAGTACAGCAGCTTTCTAATCTATAATATAAAAATGAATCACTGAATGTCTTGCTAATCGCAAATCTCGAGAACAGCTGAACCAATTTCACTAATTCTTTTATTGCAATGTTCATTATTGTCAGAAGTTTCTTGTGTAAAAAAAAAAGAAAGATAGTTGAGTTGAAAATAGTTTTTAACCCAGGCGTTTGAAATACTTCTATTTTAAATGCAAATACAAAATGCAAAATACCTATTTTGTATTTTGCATTTAAATGCCTTTTAGTAAAAAACATTTTGTATTTTAAAGTCGGGGCGGGCCACTAGTTTAACATATATTTTTAGCAAGACTTTCATTTACAAAAATATTAATCACCATGTTGGCAAAAAACTTTGTTTTGTCAGTACTTTTGCTTTTTATATTAATAAGTCATATTGTTTCAGAAACCAAAATAAAACGGAATATCCTACTGGTGCTGATGTGTCTTTTTTATGTCAGGAAGTGCATTTGAATCAACTTTGATATTATAATTTATAATGAAACTGCAATTATATAGCAAATGATATATTTAATCAATTATAAACATATATAAATGAAATTAATCTTGGAACACAATTTGTTTATATCTTGAAACCACTAGCACTAGTCAATCTGTCAGAATTGTTTATGGAACATAATGACTTTGTTCACTTTAATTTCTTTGTCAATTATGTATGCCGCATTACCACTAAAAATCCACAGTTTTCACTAGCTACAGCAATCGGATTCTTCAGAGAATCAATCCATCGGGTTTGTAAACTTATCACTAATTAACAGTGTCTAAAAATTGCACTTAGAAAGTTTATTTAGCTAAGACTAACTCTGGGCTTCCAGAGTTGCGATTTATATCAGCCAGCATGCAATAACATGGATCTAGCAGCATGAAACAAAGAAGCCTGTGGTGTCACTCGGGACTGTCCAGTCCGTTCAGCTGTTGGTAAATGACACAAGTATCGTCGCAAAGCCAGATCACGTCGTGCACTTAAGCCACGTGTTATCTCACAACCAGTACCAAATAATACAGCTCGTTGACGCTTTCGCTTCTGTACAGCCACCTACAAAAAAATTAAACAATGTTAGGTAAAATTATTTGAATCTGTGACTTACTGTAATAGTTATAAACATCAAAGAAATACCTGAATGGCAGCAATAGGATGTAATGATGTAACATCAGGTTTTGATTCTGTTTTCTCTTTCTCATGTGTACCATTTAGTTCAATATTATCTTTTGGTCCAGAATTCTCCAACTGCTGCACTTGATACTTATTTTGTAAGCTTTTAGCATTTTTCTGCAAAATATCTTCTACAACTTCTTTTCCAGCCATATGTATGGAAAGACCAAGTCGCGCTAGGACTCTTTCAGGTCTCCAGTGATCTCGGGCTCCTCCGGATGATACACTAGTTTGTTCCCGTCGGCGTACATCCGCTACTAAACTCGCCCAGTCGACTCCAAGAGCGTCACCCAGGCCAGCTAAAATAAATATATGTTTATTATTTCTGAAATAACAAATACCTATTCTTATAGCTCAATTGAATTACCCCTTGTGCGTTCCTCTTCCAGTTCTCCATCAGATATCTCTTCAAAGCCTAAATTTGCTACATCTTCATCATCTTTAGTGTCTTGCGATTCCTTCTCCTCAACTGCACCACTTGTATCCTACAAAATGCAAAATTTTCTTATAAAAACAATTATTCATGCAGACAGTTTTATAGATGTTTGGCTTATTAGATAAGGAAATACTTTACCTGCGTAGACTCCTTCTCAGAACCTTCGGGCTTGGAAGCATTGTCATCATTTGGTAACGCAGTTTGACTGTCCTCATCTATAATTTGATCTGCCATCTAAAATAAATGAATAAATAAGCACAAAAGGAAGACACATAAAATTTAAAAAATGTTAATTAATTACTCATACATCTTCTCTATTGAGTATGTCATCAGGATCGTCACTAATTTCACTAAGGTCGTCAGGTATAGGTTTATCATCGACTTCAACTTCCGGGCGTGGCGCTGCTGCGGGCGCTGTTTGTGTAGAAGGGGGCGTTTCTTTAGAAGATTGCTCTGGTTCATTTCTTGGGGGACGCCGTTTATTACCCTCACCTCGAAGGTCCATCCTCATTCCTCGTCCATAATCATCTGCAATTATAATGTAAGTATTCAAAATGTGTACCCTACTAAAAATAAATTACATTGTTATAAAAGATTTCCTTACCTTTACCATGCATCCTACCACGATGAGGCCCAGGGTGACCCCTGTGATGCCAAGCATCCACATCAGCCTCTTTATCACCCCACTCGTTCATCTGTAAAAATACAATAAATAAGGTAAGCACCCCCAAGTCATATTTTGAAATAATTGTACATAAATACCCATAATTATCAAATTATAATCAAAAAATATACATAATGTTATAATACATATCAACATACCAAAGTGAGGATAAGGACAGCCAAGGAATATGTGAGAGAGGATAGGGCAGGGAGTTATGTTTTTACGATAATCAATTGGTTCATTCCAATATAAAGTTTGGTAGTGCAAATTCATCTAAAGCAAAAGATTACAAATATTTAATTTAGAAACATTTCTTTAGCTTTCATTTTATTAATATAACATTTCAAATGTTACTAAGTAGAATATGTGATTACCTGTGGGTCATGCATTGGTGGCCAGCGTCTTTCTCTGCCCCAATCTCCAGGACGATAATCATCATTATCCCACTCTTTATGAGGATGCATGTAACCTCGTTCTCTGTCCATGGAACCTGACCGCCCTTCCCAAGAGCGGTCTCGATGAGGATGCCGTTCATCATAACCTCAAACATAAACAGAAGTTTAGACTTAGAGCCCATGTTTTAAAGCCACATTTTAAAATAATTTCAATCTTACCCATATCAACACCTCTATGATCACCCATGTGTTCACCATATAACCTATCATCATCTTCAGGATAACCCCGTGGGGGTCCTGATATATCATAACCAGGATCATAGTGTCTGTCTCTCTGTATATTATAACCTGGCGACCTGTCATCTTCTCTTGGACCATCATCATAACGATTATCACCTCGATCATAATGATCTAAGTTACGATCATTATCATATGGACGGTCCATACCGATATCATAGTCACCTTGATCTCTGTCAATGCTATCCAATCTATCTCTTTTTGAAGAACGATCCCTCTCAAGCCTATCTTGTTTGCGACCACCCCTTTCAGAATGTGAATCTTGTCTATCTTTAGATGTTGAAGAATTCTTATCAATATCAAGAGCCCTGTTTGAGATAGCTGCCAATGCAGCTAGACGCTCCTCTGGTCTAGGTAAAAGTCTTTCCATAGGTTTATTTGGCTTTTCCAATCCTTTATCAGACCCACCTCTTCCTCCTAAGCCTCTGTCACCTCTGCCTCTTCTCTTACTATCATCTCGTTTGCTTTCTTTATTCCTGTCTCTGCCTCTGTCCTTCCTATCATGTCTATCTTTATCATCATGTTTGTCCTTCCTTCTTTCTAAAGATCTGTCCTTGTGATCTCTTCCTCTATCCCTATCTCTGCTTGCTGATCTCTTTCTATGCCTTTCAGCACTACCATCCCTTCTAGTTTGCTTTTTGGGTGAAACTGGTCTACTTCTTTCTGAACTCTCTTTCTTTCTGACATCTTTTAAATGTGATGCATGCTGGCGGGGTGACCTAGATCTTGCTTTTCTAGGTGATCTACTACGAGCTCTGGTTCTCTCTCTCTCTTTTTCACGCTCTTTATCTCTCTCTTTTTCTCTATCCTTGTCTTTAGTTCGGTCTCTATCTTTGTCCCGGTCTCTAGCACTGTGAGGGGAAGCACTTCTTCTTTCCCTTCTCTGTGGAGATTTCCCATGTTTAGCTGTACTTTTTGTGAGACTTTTAGATGTAATTGGAGGAGTTCCACCAGACTTCTTGCCTGGAGAGAGTGATTTTTTACCAATAGTAGTTTTAGTTACTGGTTTCTTTTTAGCTGGAGTATCATGTTTTTTTAAAAGTCTGTCATCTTTCTTAACTGTTTTCTTAGTTTCACTTTTGTCTCTCTTTGTGTCAGTTTTTGTAAATTTCTTTTTAGAAGGTACATCACCATCTGAGGATGAACTAGAATTTCTTTTTAATTTTCCTTTCTTTCCCTTACGCCTAGCTTCCCTATAATGCAAAGGATGAATTAAAATTATATAATATTATGGTCTAAAATTACAATATTCCCAATACAAAAGAGCACTTAAACATATAAAAAATTAGAACCATACCTTCCAGAAGATGAAGATGATGAACTATTATCTGATGAAGATGACGAAACGCTCGACGAACTAGAACTGCGGGACGATGAGGTGCTTGACATAGTTTTCTTTTTATCTTTACGCATGTCTTTACTGGAGTCCATTTTCAATTGCAATTCTAGCTCACGTTGTAATTGCTGTCGCCGTTTTTCAAGGACGTCTGTGTCAGCGTATTCTAAGTCATTCTGATCCCAGTTGTCGATTTCACCATCTGGACTACGGCCTGATCGTACCACCACGGTAGAATGCAATCTACTTTTAGGATCATCTTTCAAACCACGTTTATGTTCGCTGTCTTTATTGGCTGCACGCTGTTTAGAAGGACTTATAAGCGTATGAGTTGATGCAAATTTACAACTTTTACCGTAAGCACAACTCCCGTTTTGTGCCCACTGTCTACAATGTTCAGTTGTTTTCTTAGCGCTAGATTTTTTAGTACCAAGGCGCTCAAAAACGCTAGGCCTATTAGCTAGATCTTTTGATTTAGGTAATTCAACAGTAATTTTTCTTTTACCTTGTTTTGACATTATAAAGGAAAAACATTGGTCTCGCACAATTAGAAGCGATTATATTTACACATTTCTACCGGCACTGCTATCGCCGCCATTGTTGTTTGTTTATGGATTTTTGACTTTTTACCATAGACAGACATATATTAGCATAGATCAAGGAGGAAATATGACAGGAGGTAACATACCTATACATACAGTGTTCTGACTTTTGAATCAGCGTAGGTGTGCGTACGGATCTCAATACCTTGTTCACAAAATTGCATTATTTCTCGTGAGTTTGAGTTTATTTTCGGGAAAGCTTTGTTTAGTGTATAACTATAAGAACTATGGCTTTTGTAGCTTCAGGCTGCAAGAGTAAAATGCGTGTTTTATTGGAAAATACCCAAAATATATATTTCCATCGGAAAATATCGACCTCTGAATTTATGCTTTTGAGTAGATAATGAATATTACAATGTAAGTAGTTTAAAACTGTTTACAATCTGAACGTGAAATAATATGCGTGTTTTATTTTCAGCTTGTTCTGTTTACAATAATCTTAAATATTTATAATCTTATTTTAACACTTAACATTTTGTGTACCTGAGATTTTGTTAATAGTGATGTGATTGAGTTACAAATTTATCGACTAATTTACACGCCAGTATTTTTGTTTAAACTTTAATTAAATCAAATGTGACATTTTCAGAAACTCATATATATTATATATGAGTTTCTGAAAACTTTTAGTTATGTGACTAAATTTAATATTTCCTAACAATAAACCTACGTTTCATATATATATGAATCAAATAAAGAATAAGTACTTAACATTTTGATACTTTAGACGAAGCATATTGTTCGGGATAATTTGCAACATAGATGTATAAATAAGAATAAAAATCCATATACTGTTCTCTCTCTAATACTTAGGGCTTATTATTACGTATCTAATTTGGTGTACAATAAAGTTAAAATAAATAAAAGAAACGTTTATTTTAAAATATATTTACAAGAATAGTTATTAAAATAAAAGTATCTTATCCTCAACTACTTTGGATCGCAAGGCTACTGCGTTGACCCAAGTGAAGGTCAGCCTTAATAAACTTAATAACTTTTAAGAGAGGTAGGGCACCATACTAGCGAGCAAGCCCGACTGGGGAAGGACCTCCACCTTACAGAAGACCACAGCCAAATGACTACACACAGCGGTGTAGTTGTGTTCCTGTGTGTGAGTACAGGTCTCCAGCGCTCATTTAGGAATGCGTTTTGAAAGAAACGTATTCCTATCCCAGGGTTACTTCCATCTTAAAGCCCTGGTGTAAAGAAATGGGTTGGCAACGCGCAGGTGATGCCTCTGGTAATGCAAGCGTCTATAGGCTACGGATACTGCTTAACATCAGGCGGGCCGTATACTTGTTTGCCACCCAAGAAGTATATAAAAAAAAAAAAAAAAACTGATTTTGTTTAGTGGTCAATTAATCATAAGCCTGTAAACAACAATAAGTCATAAATATAAAATATACTGTGTATGTTACAATCATTTTGTTGTTTCATTTTATTGGTATTGTTTTATTACCTACTGCTCCTCAAAAGAGAAATTTAAATTTGTTTTCCACACATTCAGATGAATGAATAATATGGCCGATACTTTTTTTTTGTATCAAATGTAGGTATGGAATAAATAAAACAAGACACTTCTTCAAATTCAATATAAAAGGCTGAAGTAATATATCTACCTTACTAGTATCTTACTACTTACATTAAATTCTTTGTGCAACAAACAAAGAGTGTAAATATAATGTAAATATATGTTTTCTCAATATTTTTTTGTGATATTGTTTCAAGCATCACTACTATACGATTAAATTTCAACTACAATATCCAGCCATTGTTGGTTTTGTACAGATTACATAAATATGATATTCTAAAACAATACGTAGGACATTTATTCTTTTTGCTATAGATTTATCGATACGTAAGTTGTCGATATGACAGGAGCGACACTTGCAAGTATATATACACCAAGGATCTTATATTAATGGATTGAGTACTTCAACAAATATCGATTTCCATAATAAACCATATTACCATGAAAATAAAGATCAAAATTGTACGCAGAACTATCAGGGAGAAAAACGGTCCACATGAGATAGCCAAACGGAGTGGAATGTGTCCCTTTCTAACAAGCATGCCAGTACAAAATTAAGAGAAAATATTACAATTGGTAGTTACCTGAGATGTTATTTATAAAAAATATTTACGTTCTAATTCTTAGCTGAGGATTTCTTAACATGAAGGTAAATATAGATTTATTATTGTTAAAAATTTATAATCTTATTTCTACTATAAAACAACTTATTTATTGTTTTAAATTATTAGAAGTATTTATAACAATTCATATGGCAACTAATATTTCTGTTTTCAAACAATACGGCCGTACATGTTATCATAGCGAAATCATTTAGGAATCTTAATAATGCGATTTTAGAAAATTATAAATAAAAAGGGTAAAAAAGTGTTGTGTAATAGGATGCAAAAGTGAATCCTTTGCGGGTCGTGGCATTTCCTTTTTGAAGTAAGTAGATAATTCGTTGTAAATCAAAAAATACAACTTTTGTTTACATTAGGGGGACAATACGTTCAACATTTCTCGAATTGCTTGTAGATTTCCAAAATGTGATCGACTATGTCAGCTTTGGATCAATACCGTGCCAGGTAAAATCACGAAGCACTCGGTGGTCTGTCAACGTGTCAATGTTTAATCCATATTATATTTTGTGATTTTTTATAGATCCTACTATATAATATTATAAACGCGATAGTTTGTAAGTATGGATAGATGGATGTTTGTTACTCTTTCACGTAAAAACTACTGAACGGATCTGGATGAAATTTGGCACAGAGATAGATTATGGTCTGGAATAACGCATAGGCTGCTACTACTTTTTACAGTGATAACCGAAATCCATGCGGGTGCAGCCGCGGGCAACAACTAGTAAGAAATAAAAACGATCACAATATTAATTTGTTTTAATACCTTTGTAGCGTCATCTATTAGACTAATAGAATAACGCCAAAACAAGCAACTAAGTTCCACATTAAAAACACAGATGTCACTATGCCTAGAAACACACAATCGCAGAACAAATATTCGAGATGCTGAATCGCGATATGGAAGTTTACACAGATACTCAGTATATATACAACGCCCAACGACTAACCTCACCTAGCCTGGTCGGAGGATCCTCCCTTTTCGTTGGAGGTATGTGACAGCTTTCACATCTTTAAAGATATATATTCTAAGCGTCAATATCGTGCTTGCTGCTAACATAAGACACCCATAGGCACATAAATGTACCGTCACGGTTCTTTAATAAAATCCTATATTTATCATTGAAAGTCGGCGTTTTGCTTTACACAGAGATGAACCCAAATTTCAAGACATTTTGATTTTTTTTTCGGTCGAATAGACGCACTAAAGAAAGGAACGGTGAGCCCCCCGATAGTCAGAAATAAATTTATCAAAACCCTATTTATTTGAAAACCAGATTTGTTTTACATAGAAATAAACCGAAATTTTAAAACATTCCAGCATTGATCAATCGCATGGACACCCTATAGAAAGAGACACAATCCTCCCTAATTGCGGACCGAAAATCGATAAGCCGTGCGCATTCCACTTGGGTATAAGTTCCTTGATATACACATAAATACTGATTTTGTTCGAGTCTTTGACTCAGTGACAAAAAATGACATGGTTAAAAGTATAACTGTCTCTTTTTTTCATATGACATTTCGTTCACGTGAAAAGAGAAATCCGATGTTTAAAGTTCATTTTAAATATTCTATAACTTGGAAATCTTTTATCTTTGGCATAGATGTTGTGCTTGTGCCTGTGCAATAACCATAGAGTTCCTACTTCTACCTCATTGTATTAGTGATATGACTCACTAATACAATATGGAAACCCGTAGGGGTATTCCGTAAGAGCAAAAACCGAGCCACCGCAAAAACCGAGCAAAATCCATCTGTCAAATTGAAAATCGGTATTCCGTAAGAGCCCTTTTTGACGTTTAGTCAATAGATTGTGCCGTCCCCGTGCAATCACAACTGTCAATTTTGCGATCACAACTGTCAGTTGGCCATCGCTGTTTCTTAGAGAATTAGCCGGCCGGAAGCTTTACTTTAAACATTGACATAAAAGAAAGCTACCATAGCCACTCTGTACCTGTACACATACACATTTACCCACATTGATTTTGAATAACACCCTTAATGCTAACAATGCTTATTCTACAATCTTTCACATCATGAAACTTATTTTCCGTTATAATTAGATTCAAAGAAAAATAGTCTTAACAGCGAACTTTCTTTCAGTTTCGTGGTAAATACTAATAAATTAATTTATTGCAGATCAAGAGGTGCGCCAAGAGCTCTATAGGGAAAAAATTACTTCACCAAGCTATATCTATTCTATTCTTCTTACCGTTTGGTTAGTGGCCAACCTGCTGACAGAGTTAATTAAGATCGCCCATATTTAGGCCTCTGTCGTGATCTAACGACTGATAACAGTCGGGACCGACTTTTAACGTGCCCTCCGAAGCACGGAGACGCTCAGATGAAATACCACTATGCGGTCACCCATCTATAAGGTTACCGCGCACTTGGTAGCTTAACCCGCTGATCGTTTACCGAACAGCGAGTACACCTAGCTATGAGCGCCTCTATCTATCTATTCTATGAACATGGCAACACTGTCTATGTGACAGCAGTGATGAGAAGTGACAACTGACAGTAGTGGAGTCAAGTAATCATATTCTTTCTTGCTTGGCGATACAGTGTATAACCTTCAAAATACACAACAAAGATAATAAAACTTTGTATTTTGCAACAATTTTACAGAATATTTGTTCGCTTCTCAAGGCTTTTTAAATAAACCGACAAAATGCCTATGCTCGATGGCAAAGAAATTGACATTTTTTTTGTAAGTATTTACTTTATCAACAGTTTGTAAACTTCAAAGATTGATCATCTAATTATGCAAAGATTTGATTGTTTGTTTAAAATATAGAAACTAAAAAAACAAATGGACCGATTTAAAAAAATCATTCAGCAGTACAATGCTTTGTTGTACTACAGTATATGGAACTCTTTCATTATATAGAGCTCTCAACACTTTGTTCCACTGAGTAACATAGTAATATAAGTATATTTTATCTCATTTACATATATATAGGCTGCATTTTTCTAGAAAACTAAATATATGTGGTCCAGTGTAGAGCCAGAATGTGCCGTTAGTAATAAGAGACTGTCCAATTATTTGTTTCTTTTACTTTATTACAATGTAGCATTCTTCTAGCAACTCCTTCAGCCCTTCGGAGTGTGGCATGCACATAATAAAATGCTTTTTACTGTCAATGCTTCTCTGAAAGCAGATTTTTTATTATTTTCAGCCTATACTATCCATATATCCCATAGGGCAAAGGCCATTTTCCATTTATCTTAAGCTAAAGTCGATTAGTCTATTTTGTACACATCAACCCTGTCCTGCTGTCTGCATTTGGGAGATATGCTGTTTTTCTGATCTGACATTTTAAGAGACTGTTGTTTGACATGTGGCAATGGCAAACATGCTGGTCCAGTCCCGGTTGTAACCCCCTTGTCTTTTTTTAAAGAGCTCCTGCACTAGAGAACAATCCTGCGGAGGATTTTACAAACATACAATTAACAGACATAAATTACACCCAGACTCAGAACAACTCTCTGTGGGTCACACAAAGTTTTGTCCTGTGTGGGAATCGAACCCACAACCTCGTGCACAGCAGGCGCATACTGCGGCCACTGGACCACCAAGGCAGTCCTTGTGAACTGGAATGTAAATCCATGAAATGCACTCCTCAACTATAAAATTCTTACTTGTTTCAGAGCGAAGAAGACTTACCATATGAGGAAGAAATATTAAGAAACCCCTTCTCAGTGAAACACTGGCTTAGATACATTGAACACAAAAAAACTGCACCTAAAAATGAGATAAATATGATCTATGAGAGAGCCTTAAAGGAGCTGCCAGGTTCTTTTAAATTATGGTACAACTATCTCAAATTGAGAAGAGGTCAAATTAAAGGTAGATGTATAACCGACCCCTGCTATGAAGATGTCAATAACTGTTTTGAAAGATCATTGGTTTTCATGCATAAAATGCCCAGGATATGGATGGATTACTGTGCATTCCTTACTGATCAGTACAAAATTACAATTACCAGAAAAGCCTTTGATAGTGCTCTTAGAGCTTTGCCAATAACACAACACTGCAGAATCTGGCCACTGTACCTTAACTTTTTAAGAAAACATACTATACCAGAAACAGCTGTAAGAGTTTTCAGAAGATACTTAAAGTTAAGTCCAGAGGATACTGAAGAATATATTGACTACCTTATAACAATACATAAATTAGATGAAGCTGCAGTCAAATTGGCTCAAATTGTTAATAATGAAAATTTTCAATCTAAACATGGTAAATCAAACCATCAACTATGGAATGAACTTTGTGAACTAATATCAAAAAATCCTGATCAAATACATTCTCTTAATGTTGACGCAATTATAAGAGGAGGATTAAGACGTTACACTGACCAACTTGGACATTTGTGGAATTCTTTAGCAGATTATTATGTAAGAAGTGGTCTATTTGAAAGAGCAAGGGATATTTATGAAGAAGCTATACAAACTGTAACCACAGTTAGAGATTTCACACAAGTTTTTGATGCTTATGCACAATTTGAAGAACTTAGTTTAAGTAAAAAAATGGAAGAAGTTGCAAAGAAACCCAATCCTACTGAAGATGATGATATAGACTTGGAACTTAGACTTGCTAGATTTGAATACCTCATGGAAAGAAGATTGCTGTTGTTAAACTCTGTCCTTTTAAGACAGAATCCACATAATGTAGCTGAATGGCATAAAAGAGTTAAATTATATGAAGATAAACCACATGAAATCATTGACACTTATACTGAGGCTGTACAAACAGTGGATCCCAAACTGGCTGTAGGCAAATTATACACTTTATGGGTTGGATTTGCAAAGTTCTATGAAAAGAATGAGCAAATAGAAGATGCAAGACTTATTTTTGAAAAGGCCACACAAGTAAACTATGCTAAAGTTGATGATCTGGCTTCAGTCTGGTGTGAATGGGCAGAAATGGAAATAAGACACGAAAACTATGAAGATGCTCTTAAGTTAATGCAAAAAGCTACTGTTTTACCAAGTAGGAAAGTGGCTTATCACGATGACACTGAGACAGTACAAATGAGGCTGTACAAATCATTAAAAGTATGGTCTATGTATGCTGACTTGGAAGAAAGTTTTGGTACTTATAAGTCTTGTAAAGCAGTTTATGACCACATTATAGATTTAAAAATAGCAACACCACAAATAATCATTAACTATGGATTATTTTTAGAAGAACACAATTACTTTGAAGAAGCCTTTAGGGCATATGAAAAAGGAATAGCATTATTCAAGTGGCCAAATGTCTATGATATATGGAATACATATTTGACCAAGTTTTTAAAGAGATATGGTGGATCAAAGCTTGAAAGAGCTAGAGACTTGTTTGAACAGTGTCTGGAACACTGTCCACCAGAATTTGCAAAATCAATTTTCCTCCTTTATGCAAAATTAGAAGAAGAACATGGACTAGCAAGACATGCTATGGCTGTATATGAACGAGCCACTACAGCAGTTCTTTCAGAAGAGATGTTCGAGATGTTTAATATATATATTAAAAAAGCTGCCGAAATATATGGAGTACCTAAAACGCGTCAAATATATGAAAAAGCTATTGAGACCCTACCTGACGAAAAAGCAAGAGAAATGTGTTTACGTTTTTCAGAAATGGAAACACGACTTGGCGAAATCGATAGGGCACGTGCTATTTACGCGCATTGTAGCCAAATGTGTGATCCCAGAATTACTGCAGAGTTTTGGAATACATGGAAAGAATTTGAAGTCAGACATGGTAATGAAGATACAATGCGAGAAATGCTTAGAATTAAGAGAAGTGTTCAAGCTACTTATAATACTCAAGTGAATATGATGTCTGCACAAATGTTGAGTTCAGCAGCGCAAGCAGCTGGCACTGTCTCAGACCTTGCCCCAGGTATGAAGGATGGCATGAGAATGTTAGAGGCAAAGGCTGCTGAAATGGCTGTTCTAAGTAAAGGCAACATTGCATTTGTACGTGGCGAAACACAAGGTCTTAATAAGGATGGCGATAAGATAGTGAATCCTGATGAGATTGATATTGATGAAGAATCTGACAACAGTGCAGATGAAGAAGAGGTTGCTCCTGTACAAAAGAAAGAAATTCCAGCTGCTGTATTTGGAGGTCTTGTTAAGGAAATTGATTGAAGAGTAAGGAAACTGATTATCTTGTAACTGTAGTAATAAAGTTTATAATAATAAATCAACTTTTATTCATAAGCTTAGATATATTTTACATTAAGCCATATTTACAACAGAAATCACAGAACACATTTTCGTTAATCAATAATTATTATTAAATTGCAAGTTTATTACTCTTGGAGAAGATTACTAGAGCAGATGACATTTACTGTAACATTTTAATAAAACAACATTTTTTATGAGCTTACTCAAGTGTTCAAAACAACTGATAACAATTTTGAACTTACATTTAAAAAACAAAAACATCTATCAGTGTCAGCAAGCAAATAAACTCTTATTATACATAAAAAAATATTGTAACAAAACAGAGAGAAAATCTTTAATCTTATTACATTATTTGAATTTTATATTATATCTCTGGGTGGAGTAATAAAATGCAATGAATTTGAGTACATACTCTGCTGTTCAGAGTAGTTCAAATTACTGATATCATTATGAACACCTCCAAACATGATTAGTTCTCCATTACCTTTTACTAAAGAATACATTACCAACTCTTCAGGGGCGCCTGTCATTTCTCCTAAACGAGGACAGAGCCAAGACACATAATTGAAAGAATTACCATCTACAATAGTTGAAATATCTAGTACATGCATTGTAAGAGTGTTGCGTTTGACTTTCTTCACTGCAGGCTGACTTGGTTGAGGGTTAGGTGGAGAAGGCAGTGGTTCTCTTCTATTTTCTAAATGAGCTATTTGTCTTTGATTAATGAGATCATTTTCAGGGGCTGTGCTACTGGACGTATCACATGCAAATGCTGCCATCCTATATTTATTAGCTTCTTGTAATTGTCTGACTATTTTCATCCCTTTATTCTGAAAATAAAACATAAAATTTAACTCCCCAATTGTATTTCATTTCAAGTGTCATTTGTTACAAGTGATAGCTATATGAAACTATGGTACTGATGAGATATCATAATTACGTGGATATAATACCTGATCAGATCAATAATTGTGCATTAGCCTATTATTAACTAAATTTAATAAATAAATATAAAGAAAGCCAGAATTAATAAATATTTCAAAAATAATTGTTTCTGCATTTTAAAAATTACGCTATCAAAACAGCACTTCATGGAATTTTCCCAAAACACAAATCTAATTATTATGGCAACTTGATAATAATTGTCATGCCACTGAAGTACAGTAGTTTTATTACTCATGTTTGGACTTAAAATATTATGAGTTAAAAGACTAACATGTGAGTCAAGTACAACATGTGGTTAGTTACTAACCTTATTTTTATTCCTTCGCATGGCCAAGTCTTTTTTACCAGCATCTAAACTGTTACTCACTTGTCTGGAATCTGAACTTCCTCCAGCAACAGCAACTAGACCATTCTGATCAGAAACATTCTCATTAATCACTACTTGGTTCTGTGGTTGTATTTGTTCATTACTAGGGCCAGCAACTGGTTCAATTTCATGGTTCCTTTGCTCTTGCCTAGGAGGATTAGAAGGTCTTCTTTGTAACACTCCTCTTCTTCCATTAATATTTTGATCTCTGTCCAAAGGCCTTTGTAAACTTTGTTCTATACGAACTGACACAGGTGCTCCTTCAGGTCTACTTAAAGCAGACAACCTTACAGCAGATGTAACTAATGGTTTTGCTGAATTCCATCCATTTCTACTTCTACTTAAACTCACAACCTTATCTCCAACTCTGCATGCTGGGTTACACCATATGTTGGCTGAAGCCCACTCTTTATTTTTAACAGCTAATTCTTTCCATGTCCAGGTAGATCCTGTCATAGTTAGTATCCAACAATCACTGTAGACAAACCGATTATGTAATGTTTGCACTCCTCCTAAAAGCATCAATCTTTCAGAGTCCAAATATATGAGAGATTGAGCATATCGTGGGGATGGTCTTGGTTTAGTAGTTAGTTGCTTCCGCCATGTAAATGAAGGGATATCTAGTACCCATACATCATTTGAACATTGAATTTGAAAATTTTGAGCAGCGGACATCACTAAACCTCCAAACACAACCATCTCATCACCCTTTATGCAAGCTGAATGACCTGCCATTGGTGGGGGACTGTTTGTTGCATTGATTAGTGCCCATTTATTAGTATTGACACCATATAAATGTATTTCATTAAACATAGTTACATTCTGATAATATTGAGAATGTGAAGGATATGTCCAGCCTCCAAAAACAATTAGGCAGTCTTTATAATGAACCATTGAAGTATAAGCTTTCGGGACAGGATATGTTCCTGTAGCTAAGGGTCTCACCCAAAGTCTTTGAGACAAATCAAACCTCCAGAGATCATTAAATGAAGTAGCATTAGTGGTACAACCGCCAAATATGTACATGTTATTCTCAAGAACACAAGCTGCATGTGAAAACCTTTTGGTGATGGTTGGCACCATATCAGTAGCAGCTATGTTTGACCACAATATATTAAATTCACCCACAGCTTTTATCAATTTTATTGATGTCTTGTGAAGAACATCTGAAAATAATACAGTGAATCATTAAATATATAAGGTTTATTAATTGTTACAACTTAAATTTAACACTCGTATCCAAATAAAAACTTACTTTGAGCGCAATTATACCATCGTTTACATACTATCATACAATTTTGTAAATCCTTATAGGGAGGCAAAAACCCTAATATGAACTCCAGCACTTCGTCTGGAAGATCTTCTATAGTACTTTGCAAAGTTTGCTGGCGCAAGGACTGATGAATTACGTCCATTTTTTAGCAGTTGTGAGAAATAGCTTTCATGTAATCATCACATTACTTTAATCCAATTTTTGTTTAGCGAAACACTTGAATTCAGGATTATAAACATTGAAAATATTCGGAGACTGAAAAATCGGAAAATTGATTGAATTTGATGACAGATTTTGACATTATCATAATGCTTGCTGTATTTGACACTGTCTTCTTGACCAGTGTTGTCATCGTAAAATTTTGCATTGTCTGAATATTATATTTTAAGAAAAAGACTAAGTACAAAATTTCCGAATTCATCATTCATATATAAAAAAGGCTATTCCTCGTTTGTATCTTCCTATCGATCAAATTTAACACGGATCGCTGCTCGGCACCAACTGAACTCAATCGCTTTGCAGCGGGCTAGCAGTGTGACGTTTCATGGTGCCTAATTTGGCTGTTAAAAATGCAAAACTAACAGGTTATAGTGTCGTTCTTGCGAAATATATAATTTTGTTATTGAAGTGAAACTTCTTTATCGACGTATGGGAGAAATTTTGTAGCAGTGTAAAAAAATCGTCACGTTTTTCGGTTACGCGCCATGTTGCTTTTTTATCAAAGTTTAGTATAGTGACGTAAAGAATATAATGTAATATATTATAATAATAACAACAATATATTAGTTTTGAAGTTTGGTTTGAAATAAGAATAACAATATATTAATTTGAAAGTGATAAAATAAAAAGACTTATTCAAATTTAAGTGAATTTACAAGAAAAGTGAGAGTGATTATATATTTCGTTTTATAAATTCAACACGTATGAGCATGATTTTAATATTTATTTGAGGTTAACCTCACTTTTTGATTGTAAATATCAGTGAATGTATATAAATCTGTTAAAATTAGCAAGTATTTATTAATATGACTGTAAATCTAGTGAACATTATTAATTCTAAAAACAATAAAAAATATAAATTAAATAATAAAATATAAATTAAATATACCTAATATAAATGATTTATTTATTCATTTTTAATTTTATAAAATCGTTGCATTTTTACAAGATTAACTGTCATCATATAATTGTATTACTTTGAAAAGATCATTAAGAAGAATTAAGATAAAGAAGTTTCACTTCTTACCTGTGTACTCTGGTACACACACAATTTTTTTTTATATTCTTAATAATTTCCCATGTAAAATAGTATTTTTATTAGAAATATCTGATTCTGAACTTATAATATTATAAAGAGGAAAGATTTGAGTTTTTGTTTCTTTGTTATGATTTAACTCAAAAACTACAGGACCGAATCAAAAAAATCTTTCAGCATTAGAAAGCTACATTATCAGCGGGTAACATAGCCTAAATTTTATTGATAAAAAACGGGATACGAAAACTAAATAAATGTCCACCCGTGCGAAAGCGGGAACGTGCTGTTATATTATATTTGGCTTTTTCTAATCTCAATAACTTCCGATTCCTGTTTATGATCTAGTGAGTGCTTGTCCTCGGTTTTTCATTTTGTCGTACATATCGCACGAAACTTTTAACTTCGTTACAGTTTCGTGGATTTTCAGAGACAGAGATGCGAAATAAATATAATAATTTATTTCGCATCTTTGTTTTCATATTGTTAACTTTATTGAAATTGTCGTGGTGCTAATTTCTAAGGTTAAATTTTTTTTGACTTCTGCTGAGAATTTTTACTCGTCAAAAAGTTCGGCAGTCATTTTTTATGTTCAGAGTTATTGCAGCATTGACAGAAAAGTCTTTCCATTGGTGTAATGCACAACTTCTTCAGACGTCAAATAATTGAGAAGCGGAAGAATTTTATGGCTGGAGTGGATTTTATTTCCGTTTTAAGTTAATTTAAATTATCATTATTATCATCGCTTGAACGTAGGCCCTTCCCTGGGATTTCCACATCATTCGGTTATGAGCTGACCTTGACTATCGGCTGCCTGCAATTTTGACTAAGTCGTCGGTCCACCTTGTTGGATGCACCCATGCTGCGTATTAGTTTGGGGACTTCACTCCAGAACCTTCCTATACCAACAGTTATCAGAGCGAGAAATGTGTCGCAATACTTCAAGCTACGTCAGTCTCTTTGGTGCTCCTAGATTATAATAATAGTAAATTATAAAAGTGCCTAATAACTACAGCCCGTAGTTAATGAAGATCATAATAGTAAATAGAACTGATAATCAAATGATATTTTAAGTAAATAAATACGATTGCTCTTTACCTATTAGTCATGTCCATAAAGTACAAGTTGTGTATAACACAGTAGACATTAATCGTTCATCATCATCATCATCGTCGCGGCGTCGTTCCCTTACTGCTGAGGATCGCGACCACATACGACGCGTCACTCTCGTCTTCTGAAGTGTGAACATTAGTGGTTACATCACTATTAATCATTAGTGAATCAGTCAATTGTCACTGTCAGGTGTCGCATTTCGATTCCTTCTGAAATGTCACATTGACATTGTGATGACCGCGAATATTTAAATAGTATTTGTATAATTTGATGATTTACGCATTAATGTGGCTTATGTAATTTCATGAATTGTAATACTACAATTGCATAAGCTATGTGCTTTAAAAAATATCATTGTAGTATGTATTAAAACTACTTATACACTAAGTGCTGTGTTTTGACAGATAACCTAAAATAACTGTGATTATATCAGCATTGTAAATAATATTTAAATAGAGAGTTTATGGACAGTAAATAGTTCAATTAAAATTGAATAATGCAGCTGTTAATACAAGTTAGTCCGTTTATTGACAAGTTGAAACACTGGCATCGAGCAATGTCGTTTAGTGAAGTGCAATTAACAACATCACAAAAGGTTGGTATTTAGTTAGATCATCTTAGAATTTATTTTAGTATTACGTATGGACAAACGTGGATTCCTAGAAGCTATGCGTTATTTAGACCACAAAAGTAAATGCATAAAAATATTATATAAACTCCTTTATTTTATAAATTATACAAATTATTTAGAATAATAGAAACTGAAAAGTTGTTGTTTAAGGTCATTGATATTCGCTTTTCAATATAATACAGGCCAAGGTGAACTTGTATCTACTCTTTAGTATGAAGGTACATGCAATTATAAGCGAGTAAACACTTAACATTAATAAAAAGTAATTAATATTTTCATTGTTTATGTTTCAGGTAGTTCTATGGAGTTTAGGAGTAGTGGGCACAAGTGCAGTAGTGGTGGGGGTGCTGTCGAGGTATCTGGCTAGACGCAGAGCTAAACCTATTATTAATCCTCGAATACAGCGAGCAATTAACAAAAGAATTTCTCGTATGAGAAGTCCAATGGAGGTAATAACTGAAAAAGATTGAGTAGATATATTTATTCCCAAACATAAGCATGCTTATGTTTAACTCTACATAAAATAAAAATGTATTTACAAATATTTTTTATTTTGGATAAGCTCACGTTTTACCGCTATCTCAATTTATGTAGAAAACCTAAACATGCTTATTAAATATAATAAGCTCAACATAAAATATGTACTTATTTTCTATTTTGGATAAGCAATATTTTACTGATAGTATTAAAAAAACGTTAACGGCTATAAAGTATATTGTCTGTATTAAAATATTAGGAGTTTATTTTGAACAAAAATAAATTTGCTCCCAATTTTTCTTCTAAGGAATGGGGTCAGTTGCTAGCAGTGGTGGGCGAAGCAGTCCGCTAGGTTTCAGTGAGCGGTTATCGCTAGCATCTGGGTCCATCGGTTCAGGAGCTGGAGATGCCTCGCCCTTGTCGCCACAACAACTTGGTGTTATGGGTAAGTACTCATCTAGATTTTTTAATTTGTAAGCAGCGCCATCTGTTGTCGAGTGGCGTTGTACATGTGACGCACTATATTGAATTATTTGTCCATTATTACATTAGAGTGCATACGGAAACAATAAATAAAGAGCGTAATATTTTTATTAAATAATAATTAATATTAAAAAATAAATCACCTTTATTAGTAGGAAATCATCAAATTTATTAGTAGGAAATGTCAATATTTTAGGTATCTCCAAAAGAGTTTAATATTTTTGTTTAGTTTTTATAGTTTCGACGTGTTACTAATACAAGTATAAAGAGTTTAACAATAATTTCGATGTATAAAAATTTACTTGGTACGCGACACATTTTTTGAAGCGCCATCTCTTATTGAGTAGTAAAATCACGTCAGTATGTTGTGTACTACGTTTGAATTAAGTTCATATGGCGTCACCTAGATGTCTCACACCTGATAGTAAATTAAAAAGTTAAATTAGTTCTATTTTTTTATCTTACTTACTAGGTAGGTATTTAATAAATGTATTGCATTTAAAATTTATAGAATTCGTATGTGAGTGATCTGTCAAATCCAAATGATGACAAATTTATAGGTAAGCAGACACAAGATTTGATTCTCTGATCTTGAAGTGCCTGAGTGACCTAATAAAATGGTTCAATTAATATATCGTTTAGCTTATTAGGTTACATTAATGATCGTCCACGGTATAGGTAGGCACTAACATTCATTCCAATAGGTATGCCATTTAGATACCTATCTCGCAATACTCCCCTGTTTATTTACGTAGGTAGGTAGGTACCTAGGTAGGTACCTACCTACCTACGTATTATATTTTGGAAGTAGGTACTTCCAAAATATTTCTGATCTACCTACCTAACTTATTGCTTAGAAACACAAACATTTCTTTTGGAAATATCTAAAATCAAATAGGTACCTACCAACCTCAGACTGATAGTCTGAGGTACCAACTTATAGCCAGCCGACTCAGTCTTAGGATTTGTTAAGTATTTAAAATATAATAGTTCTTTCTTCCTTGTATGCTGCGACTGTTACTTGCCATATAGCTTCTCCTCTAGGCACTATTAACACATTGGGTATGTAGGAAGGTACTAGAGACGTGCCATGACCTTATAGTGAAATCGCCGAATTCCGATTTTAAATTGAAAATTCTGATACCTATGTCAACTTTCATTTTAAACTAAGTTATTTCACGTTCTTATGAACGTGAACTTACTTGTATCTTATACCCATTTGTCGTCACTCACACTAACCACAAGAAAGATGAAATCTTAGTCAATGCCTACGTATTCTAGTAAACCATTACATTAATAATGTCCCGCTGTTCTGTTGACTGTCGGTAATAGACTTCCTTGTGTCTTCGTTGTGGGTGGCGTAACATGTATCTAATTAAGGAAGTATAATAGGAATTAGGAATTTAACCGGCTAATAAATAGGTATATGAGATGAATAATGACATCATTTTGAAATCATCCGAGATTGCGACGATAACCTCTCAGTCACCGCACAATCGTACTCTGTAGCGTCGTCTGCGGTATGTAGCGAGTAGTGACCATGTAGGAGGTCTCTCTCTTTTAGACGACTTTTATTTGTTTAAAACTAATTTCCACCCGCGGCTTCGCCTGAGCGAAAAGACCCACGGGAGCAAGTGTTTATTCTGGGACCCTATGTGCTATTCCAGAGTAAAATTTATTTCTATGCCAAATTTAATTCAGATCTATTAGCCTTTCTGGCGTGAAGAGTACCAAACATCGAGATTTATAGGTAATAATAGCAAGGTCGATAAAAATTACAAATGAAACGTTAACTAATTAGCCTACTGCTAAATTCGCTGACTGAACAGACGGGGGTAAAGCCTAATGATATGAAATAAAATCTAAAATAAAGACTACATAGTAAGATCTAATTAGATAGTTCTTAAAGGACTTTGAGTCCTTGAGGAACTATCTGACTGACATTTCAACGAAAACACAGCCAAAACATTACTGAAGCTAGGTAGCTCTGAAGTTTGACACAGGGGTTTCATAAGTAATGTAGGTAGACGATGCGACGGCTAAGACAGGATACCTTGAAATTCTTACGATAAATGGTGCACCTACCTACATTCCAGAATTCCACGCAGACAGAGTCGTGCCAAACAGTTGGCAATGAAATTTATGATACGTTCATGAGGTCTCGACTTAGTGTCTAGCAAAATCATAAGTGTTTTTATTAAAAATGGGCCACTCCTATTCAAAGTTTATTAGAATTTATAATGTTATATGAAGTGGCGCACTGGCCGGGACTCGATTGACCATAAAATACCTATAAATTAATTAAGTAGGTACCTACTATTTAAATCTTTCATATTAACTTTAAAACTTCCATAATACGTGAACCTCAAGGCCAATTGGAGTAATCCTTTTATATAGGTAGGTAAGCCCAGCCTCTTCATAAATGGAAAGTACTTTTCCGGCCACGAGACGGTTCTCGCCATCACCTTTCCATGATCACTATTCCATGATCACAGATTACTAAATAGCCATTATGTCCTTATAGCGATTTAATTTCGATCAATCTCAACGTTAAAGCTCGGTAATAACCTATCCAATGACTACCAAATTAAATTCGCAATTAAATCTCTATAAGGACGTCATGGTACAGTACGGCCTTAGGTTACGTAGTAACTATTTAGTAATCTGTGCCTTAGGCTCCAAGCAGATATGCTACTTTCAGCATCGGCAATCAATGATTTTGCGACTGTATCGATGCTTTATCGTGTTTTGGCAACCAACTCGATGCGACCGGGCGGCGGGCGGCATTCGATTGTGTGCGGAGTGAAGCGTTCGTCCCTGTGTCAAGCTTTCGAAATGTTTGTCGTTTTTAAGTGTGCGGTGTTGAAGGTTTGGTCGCAGCATTTAGCTTCTAAAAAGCGACTTACTACACCATCGCGAATTTTAAATGTTGATTTCTGTCCATCCTAAGGTCACCTGGAAGAAATCGCACTTAGCGATAAGGCCGCCCATTGTACTTGGCTATTTTCTGTTTGTAGGTAGGTACCTAACATAAGTTTTTTTTTATACTACCAAGGTGGCAAACAAGCATACGGCCCGCCTGATGGTAAGCAGTTACCGTAGCCTATGGACGTTTGCAACACCAGGAGTGTCACTCACGCGTTGCCGACCCTTTAAAAACCTTATAACTCCTATTTTGAAGAACCACATGCTATAGTCTCTTGAGAAAACCTCGGCAGGGAGCTCATTCCAGTTTTGTTATCTTATGGTTATCTATCTAAATCGCAGATCACCGATGATAAAAGTCATGCTACTTTTATCATCGGTCATCGGTCTGCTGAAGCAGCAGCTTAGTAAATACCATTTTGGCACTTCTTTTACATCATCTCATTATAAAAATCAGTTTACAAATCTTTGCGCAAAAGGACCTCCAAGAACTTTGCATTTGCGACTTCTACGTATACAATATTTTTTGGTCTTATTTATTTTTACCTTAATCTAGAAACTACAGTTGTATATGCTTTGACGACGAAGATTACATATCAAAATGGTCTTATGACAAGAATTCACAAGAAAAAAACTTTCCTCTTGGAGTTAGCGTGAAGTCGCAGATATAATTACAGAGGCATCTTAAACGAATAGCTAATATGTTATTAAATGAATAGCTAATAGCCCCAAGGTAACATTAAGTGCATTGAGAAAATTGAGTCAGGTATGTTCTCAGCATTGATATTAATTCAATCCCGTCGTCGCTAATATAATACGATTTCTGATGTCAGAGCTAAATCGTACTTACCTCGACCTACTAAAAATGGAAATATACCTAGGTATGTACTTTTGAACACGTCACGACATAACACAAACACATTTTTTGCCGATTAGGTAATCTACATAAATAAAAGTACTAGATTTTGTCCGTGGCTTCGCCCGCGTACTGTTCCACGGGAACTGTATTTTTTTCTGGGATAAAACCTTTGTGCTTCTGCTATTCCAAACTTTATTCCATCTCTGTGCCAAATTTCATTTACATCCGTTCACCTGTTTTTGAGTGATTGTGACAAAATTCATCCATCCACATTTTCGCGTTTATAATAATCCTAGTATGTTACCTATAATATCCAAAAATAGATCAGGATCCTGATCTATTTCTGAGCGAACACAGTCGAGTGTCGACAATTAATAATTATCGTAGAGGTCGCACGGATTGCACCATTACGAGCTTATTACCATTTATTATCTAATCTAAATCTGAATTTAGTTTAACGAAAATAAATTTCTATAAGGACATCATGGTGTGGAAGAAAGCTATATTATCTACAGTTAATTTAGAAACTATTCTATTGTATCCTTGATTTTCTATGAAGTGTCAATCATATTATTGTACCTGTTATGTTCCACAATTTGAATTTAGTTAGGTAGGTAGGGACATTATCTAAGTTAGTAGAACTGTAGAAGGACTACTTAACTTTAAAGTCTATAACATTATATAGGTACCCTCGTCACCTAATGTAATGTCAAGGCAGTTTATTATCGTCCTTTCATTTGCAGTAGGTATTGCTGCTCAAGTATTCGTACCTACCTAAAGTAGTAACTATTTAGTAATCTGTGCCTAAAGTAGCCAGTAGGTACTTAATTAGGTAGGTACCTATGGTATAGATACGAACAGAACACCTACTGTTTTATCAATCACCTTATATTATAATAATGTCCCCTAGACCATTTCGGTCACCTAAGCCACGAGCCCATCTAGATTTGGAAGCATTTTAGTTTTTAATAGTACGTTTAGTAGGTATCTGTTATCTAATAGTTTAGTCTAATGTTTAGTTATTGTACCTACCTAGTACCTACCAATATCGAAATCGCTAGTAGTATACCTACTATTGTTGAGATCGTTGGACGTTCGAAAAAGCACAGATTTTTTTTATATGACACACTGTATATTACGATATTACACTGCCTTTCACCGGAGCGTTGAGGTTTTATAATCGATAAATGACGTCGCACTCCGAAGGCCACGCGCGATCATTAAATTCGCTCTGTTACAATGTGGCTCGTTGGTCTAGGGGTATGATTCTCGCTTTGGGTGCGAGAGGTCCCGGGTTCAAATCCCGGACGAGCCCGTCTTTTAATTTTTCTTTTTGGCATTTTATATTATTTTTTGTACAAATTACTAAAAAAATATTTTTATTTTTATAGAAAAAAATAGTAATAAAAGTATAATGAAATATCTACTTTCTAAGATTATTACTTTATTACCGTATTTTATTATATTTATAGAAACTGTTATAAGGCTCAAATTTGAATAGAAATAATTTATTTGTTTGCTTTTAAACGTGGTTACGGGTGAAGTTATTAATTTAAATTTATTTTGTTCAACATGTTTAGCCATATTAATGACATGAATAAGTTTCAAAACATTAATTAATTAATTTTTGTACTCACATTTGTCCATGATTTTAATTGAGTTTTCAAAAGTTTAACTCGGTAGAAATCGGCTGTGGAATATGGTTGATAATATTTATAGGTTGGTACCTACGCATACGATAAAATTAATACATATTATAATTATATGGTAAAAAGAGAGATCCTATATTTTTAAATCTTACGCAATGTACGGGTAGGTACCTACTTGTACCTATTTGATTTTAAAATATCTAGTTAAGTATTTAGTAATCTGTGGTTTAGTGCTGCACTACCAACTCAGGCTGTTTATAATAATGTAAGACACTACATTCAGTAGGGAAGGTAGGTACCTACTACCCGTAACTAGTAGCTACGCTTGTGTGGCAATTTCAATATTCAGCTAATTTGCATTAGTTAAATATTGGCTGGTAGTATTTTGTAGGTACTTAAGTCTTTTTCCCTAAGGAGAGTGCAGTGTGACGTGTCGTATGTTATGCAATTTTATTGCTGTACAGTCTACACTTTACACATAATTATCATCACGTAGCTAGCCTACTTCGCAGTACTATAGCTAGTTATCACAATAGCTGTTAATCCTCTGGGAGCTTGAAGTCCCGTCACGCATCGACCCAGTAACACGCAGTGGAATGGCGACCGATTGCGAGATAAGGCAATTCGTAGCTAGGGCTACCAGATGACAGTATTTGTTTTGCCTAAGGTATTTGTTGGGATTACGACCGGAATTTAACCTATTTGGTGTTTGATGAACCGTGCATATATTTATCCACTATATATAGTGGATAAATATATAGGTATATATCTACCCAGGATACCTATATTTTTTTATTCGTTACTGGAAGTTTTGTTCAAAATTGTATGCTTCTTACTACTTTCTCTTACTCACCGATTAAGCTGTGGTTTGTCCGTCAGATAGTGTAGAAGATAAGAAAAGATTTGTTACCTTCTATAATTAGGTATGTACCTTTCTTTTCTTTTTCATATGCTTAAAAAAATAACTAACCTACATTTCTGATTTCACAAAACTCGCGCACTCACCGCTAATAGCGTTTTTTACAAAGATTGTCTTTGTCAGGACTTTTAAGTTTTGAATTTGATAACCCTAGATCCGTACCAAGATATCTATTGTGAAATATTCTTATTACGAACGGAACCCACATACGTATTTCTATGCGTATATGTGTTTCGTAGAACATTATTTGCTTTTGAATGACCTGTTATTTGTTATGTGTTTTCGGTCGCCATTAAATGCCATTCACCTAAACATTAAGGGATATGGCGGCCAATTTGAGGATGACATGTTTATTTAGGAGAAATTTGATAAAATATTAGGGTATCATAATAAGATAAGATAGATCACTAA
The DNA here is from genome assembly GCA_947095525.1 of Trisateles emortualis. NCBI lineage: Eukaryota > Metazoa > Arthropoda > Insecta > Lepidoptera > Erebidae > Trisateles > Trisateles emortualis. Next base: position 16,079,163 of record OX352732.1, on the reverse strand, counting down.
TAATAAGTCTTATAGTGATACACTATGGGCGGCCGTATCGCTAAAAGCAATTTCTTACAGGCATCCTAAGAAGGGACAGAATTGATGAAAAAATAAAGAATACCTAGTGGGAAGTTTGAGTTATAATAAATATATAAATAATCTGTGAGGAGAAACGCTTAATTGGTTCTTATACGAGGTCAGACTGAAAACCTTCAACTTATTTTCATTATATTATTTAGCTGCAACCCTAAAGTAATACATTTGTCAGATCAACGGTCAATAAGCTTGCAAATAGGTAATTTTATGAAAAACTATTTGACTTTCACCGAAAAATACGCCGAAACTGCATTCCTAACTTCGGGTATAAATTCATTGTCTCTAGGTTATTTTTACTGTTTTAGAAACACATTAAATTAATCCATTTATATTATTGGTGGCACTATCAATATCTGCTTCGGACGTGGGTGGGAGGTGTAACGGAGGTTGTAACCCCATATTTGATCCTGGAGGTGACACATAGATGAGTGAGGGAACCTACGTCTAATTACTCTAAATTTTTTTAAAACCCAGACCATAAAATCAATATTTTTCGTTATATTTTGCGACTTCGTTGATTGATTCGTCTTTGGCGAATAGTGCTCACGTTCGCTGTTAATTATTATCTAAGCATTATTTGACTGATTTATTGATTATGTAGTAGGTAGGTCAGGTCTGGTAAGTATAATCGCCCAGATAATTCAATAACTAAATTTAATAACTTTAAATATGTATATTTTCTATATACCTAATTAATTGTGCTGTTATCTGTGACTCTAGTAAGAACCGTCATTGATATTTCTACTCCTCCATAGATGGCGCTGGGCGCAATGTATGCAATGTTTTAACCTCGACATTACACGCTACGTTTTCTCTCTAAATAATTGTTTTTATCTTTTGTATTAAAGGTTTATAATAGGTATCTAATTGATAAATTTAATAAAATATTATCATTTATATGTAGATTAATGTAACTATACTTTAATTTCGGACCAACGTTCAACCGGCTCGTTGGTCTAGGGGTATGATTTTCGCTTAGGGTGCGAGAGGTCCCGGGTTCAAATCCCGGACGAGCCCAAATCATTTTTTGTTTTCGTAGATAAATAAACTAATTCAATATAAAAATAGTAAGACATTAACATTATTTTAAGTTTTACGTTAGTCGGGTTTTAGTTTTATAGATATTTGAATATTTTTTTGTCCGCCCAGGTATCTATAATAAAAAAATGAATCGCTGAATGTGTTGCTAAGCGCAAATCTCGAGAACAGCTGAACCGATTTCGCCAATTCTTTTTTTGCTATGTTCGTTATTGTCAGGAGAAGGTTCATGTAAAATAAAAAGAAAGTTGAGCTGAAAATAGTTCAAAGTCACGGCGGGCTAAAGACAGTTTGTTTCTTTTGAAATATTTTTGCGTTTGATAACCCAGTTCTCGAGGAAGGCTTATAAAGTATATCTACTTATCATCACGCAATGTGGGAACACGGGATAACCGCGGCAATCAGCTACTTGATATATATATTTACTCAGAAAGAATAAGAAAACACAACTTACAACTGTAGTTGATCCCGACGATTGCACCCGTTTAGTAAACAAACGCTTCCAGCGAGGTTTCCCTAGGGATGGCTTTCGTGATCCCTTTCCTTGTTCCTCCCTTATATGTGGGGAATAATTAAAGCGCCTCCAACCTACCTTTGAACGTGGCTCTGAAATGTGTCCACAAAGGCCCTTGAATGCGCCTCGGGTTAAAAGGAACACCCACTATTTATGCAACGGTTTCTTTTTAACTTTTGCATACGACGTGTGGCCTCTATTATTTTCAATGTCTTCGTTCAAAAACGTTGGCAAAAAGTAACATTTTATGTATAGGATTGTTTTTCTTCTACAACTTTCGTGATTAACAGTAACGTTTTTGTTTAAATAAATAAATAAAATCTATCTAAGTCTACATTTTTTTTTGGCTATTATTTAATCGGTCAGCTGATTAAAGACGTTTTGGTCAGCTTTGTGTTTTGTCAGCAAACAGATTAAATTTAACTGTTTCTAGTGGTCGGCAAAAATAACTAAATTGTTGGCATAAAAATGAAAAACAAAAAGCAAATTTAAAAATAAATTTATCACGATGACTAAGGCGGGGGAGCTCCGTTACGCTACTGTAGGTGAAAAGGTGGACGGATGAACTAGTAAAGGTTACGGGTAACCGATGGAGAAGGTCAGCTCAAAACCGACTGCTGTGGAAGTGCTATAATCGGTAGGGCAATGCTCAAGAATTTCAAGCAATGTCTAATTTTCATTGCATAGCATTTAACTGGGGATAGTATTTAAATTAATAAACATTTTATTTGTATGGTGTTTTCGACTGACGAAGTAGTGGTTACATTTGAGTCATCATGCTGTATGTATGATAGTGCAATCATGTACCAGTGTTCAAAACATGTTTTTATGTAATTGATTCGTCAGTGGAAACGCATGTTTATATGGATAGAATTGTTTTTCTACCAGTTATGTGATTTTATGGAATTTCCGTTAAAACTCCACAAATAAACAATAATTACTTATTTGTTTGTGGTTAAGAAAACATATAGTGTTGGCACTAATGGTACTACAAAAACATGTAATAAAGTATAAAAATAAAATAAAAAATACTAAAAATATATATAGGTACTGTAACTTTAAAATTAGCCATAAGAAATGTTATTATCTGAAGTTAACTACGTTTTGACTCACCACAAATAAGGAATAAAGTTTCAAAATGATGAAGTTAGGTACCTATAATTATATTTATTGTTTTTTCTTTATATTTATTCAGTTGTTTACTATACAGTCTTCACTATAAGAAGATTAATATAAAAATAATAATAAAATGAATTTGTTGGTGACATTTTCAACCGTTTGTTTGCTACCGCAGAACTCCATCATTAATATACCGATTTGAAAAATGCTAAACTGCAAATAAGCATACAGTACGTATGCTTGATTGTTAGTAGTTGCCATTAGGCATGTACGGGCTTATGTAGGTACACTTGCAATACCAGGGGTATTATAACTTAAGTGTTGTCAACCCAAAAAGTTATAACAGGGTTTTGTGGTGATAGGGTGGGTAGCAGTGGGTACCTGGGATAGAAAAACATTAATTTAAAAACACGTATCCCTAAATAATCAGTCTTGTACCTACTCACGCACAGGTAGAGTAAGTTCAATTACACCACTGTGTGTAGTTATTTAGCTGTGGTCTTTTCTGTAAAGTCTTTCTATGAAGTCTTACCCCAATTGGGCTTGCTCGCATGTATAGTGCCTACCTCTTTTAAAATTAATACAACTGTAGGTATTTCGTCTTTTTAAGTACTTACGGTCAACATAATACATATTATCTATTTATGTAAATCATGTTACGGTACATCCACGTTTGTGTAGTAATTAAACGAACAAACGTACCTTAACGAATTGTTTACTCATAATATATAATATATAAAAATTCAAATAGATAGGTACCTATATGAATTTGTTGTTTTTGTAGATTTGTACATTTCCATATTGAAAGTATAAACAGACAGAATATTCGCTCGTGTGGTGCACGGTCCGCCGGACATTATTATTATTAAAATCAATATACCTAATATGGTTCGGAGCGCACCATGATCGTGGTTCGGCCGGAACCAAGTTCGATCGTCTAGACTTTGAGTCTTCCGTAAGACGATAGGCTAAATTGACGTTCGACCACCGCACCACTATTAATGTAGCGATTTTGGCCAAATTACTGAACTAAAATGTATTATTATTTTACTGTGTCAGTTTATTTACCCGTAGACTATGTTCAATCTTGCGTAGATATACCCTATTGTATTTAATAAATAAATAACCATTCTATAAGTTGTCGAGCGCCATTTTGCCCGTTCTTACATATCTAGGTACATACTTAGTATAATTTTATGAACTTATCATAACAGCTACCGGCGGTAAAGTTACTAAGTTAATTCTAAAGAAAGTTCCTAGTCGTCAGCTATGGGAGTTTAAGTACGGCACAAATAACTTTGTCAAGCTCATAAAATGTTTATATCTATACATATAATAAAATCGTAACCAAGTCGCGTCTGTACATTGATTTTTTTTTCGAAAAAACAATTTATATACGTTGTATTTATGTTACTGAGGCCAAAAATGTGGTTTTTAGAATTTTTGTCTGTTTGTCTGTGTGTCTGTTTGTCTGTTTGTCTGTGTGTCTGTTTGTCTGTTTGTGGCCGCGTTTGTACGCGATAAACTCAGCAACCACGCAACCGATTTGAATGCGGTTTTCACTTATATATTGTGGCAACCTTCCCATAACATATAGGCTTTATTTTATTCCAATCGGTTCACAAATAAAAAAGTTATGGTCACTTTAATAACACACGTGCTATACAAGAAACACGCTTCGATTTATTTAGCTGAAACTTTTTAAAATGTAGTTTCTAAAACCACGTTTAAAGTTTATATGAAAATAAATTTAAAAAATAATGCGAGGCTTCGGAGATATAGCCATCACCAATTTAAGTTGAACTGTCATCAATATCGGCGACCATATTAAATAGAGATCAGCTGACTGGTACATCACGTGTTAACGGTACTAGGTTAAAAGTGACCATTTTACAACGAAATGTAATAGAAGCAGACATTTTAACAGGATGCGGTGCAGGTGATAATCTTTTATACCCCGGGTTCTTTTGAATTTAAACAATTTTCCGTTTAGCAACTCCAGGAAACTCTATGTTTTAATCCCTGAAGTCTACGCAAACGAAGTCATATCAGCTATACATATATACACACATTAATAAAAATTAAGTGTCTGTTTGTAATATCAAAATAACAGCTTTCTATTAATTTTTTATTCATGTGGCTGTTTACATAGCACTTACAACAGAAATACAATTTCAACAGTTTTATCTCTCTGTCTATCTGTTTGTTGCAGCTAAAATCGTCTTTGATAAAACTAAAACTATATAAATATACTATAAGTACGAATAAAATGCGTTAATCATGCCAAGACCTAAGACAATCACTGATCTTCTGAATCACACAAACTATAAAATATTACTATAAAATGAATGCTATTTCATTTTGTGTAGGCGCTACCATTTAACAATACCTTAATTTAGGTAATCAGGAAAGCAGCACAGAAAAGAAAACACTCCACCGAATCTGTCTGTCTGGTCACGATAAACTCCTACATAAGTAACTACCAAACAAAATTTCATATGATTTTCACCAGTAGACGGCGTGATTCTTTTATTATAGTTTTGCGAGCGTGAATTGGCTGAAATATTACGATGTTAGTTGAGCGAGTCGGAAAAATCCTGCCGTTGGAGGCAATGTTATTTGCAAATAGATCTAAAAAATCTCCGCGATACTATGTGTCTATCTTCGACCAAAAAAATCACTCACAGTGAAACGCATAATCGGCCTCTGTCTCATCGGCATACTTAACTGATACATATTTTTAACTGAATTTTTAGAGATGAGGTTCCATTGCATTGTTTTTTTATCCCTGAACATCGTCATTTAAGAGCCGATTTGTAATATTTTCTTTTTAAGTGACCGACATAGCTCGAAAGATTGCCTTAATTAAGTGACAATGGGCAGAGCATATAGCTCACAGAACCGATGGCCGTTGGGGCAGAAAGGTTCTAGAGTGGCGACCACGAACTGGAAGACGCAGCGTGGGCAGGCCTCCAACAAGATGGACCGACGACCTGGTAAACGCGGGCAACCGATGCACAAGGTCAACTCAGGACCGATTGATGTGGAAAGCCTTGCGGGAGGTCTATGTCGAGCAGTGGACGTCTTATGGCTAAGATGCAACTACTTTTGTGGCAAACAAGCATATGGCCCACCTGATGTTAAGCAGTTACCGTAGCCTATAGACGCTTGCAATACCAAAGGTATGACTTGCGTGTAACCAACCCATTTTTTACACCAGGGCTTAGATGGGAGCATCCCTGGGATAGAAATACGTTTCTTTAAAAACGAATCCCTAAGTGAGCGTTAGAGACCTATACTTACACACAGGAACACAACTACACCGCTGTGTGTAGTTATTTGGCTGTGGTCTTCTGTAAAGTGGAGGTCCTTCCCTCCTTTTAAAAATTCTCTTAAAAATCTTTTTGTAATTGGATGGATAATCTTTCATATTGTTCTCAGTTTTTAAGTAATCCAGTTCTGGTGATGGGTTCCGTAGGGAAGTGAGTAACCTCATCAAATACTATAGGCATACTGCAATGAATCAAACAAATGCATTCAGGAAGCATCAATTCGTTAGTGAAACTAATAAAGAATACTGCAGATGGCCAACTTCTCAATGATAAATATTTTTCCGATGGAGATCAGACATAATGTATCTCAATTATGGTAATTAAATGACAGTAACTAATCACATTCAATGAGCAAATTAAAATGTTACAATTGAACTAATATTATGATACAGCCGGATATAGGCATCGAAACTTCGTAATTAAACAATGTACAAAGTAATAAATGCATAGTTTCAGAGATAAAGATAATAATTAACAGATACCTATATACCGAATTTACGTTGAACTCTCACTAATATGGTCGACAATATTAAATAGGGTTCAACTTACTGATTTTTCATTCAGTTTTGTTCCGAAAGCTTATGTAAAGTACTATAACTGTATTAAAAGAACAATGGATTAAAAGGAAAGTTCAATTTCTGAAATCCTTGAGCACTACGATGGACCATTATGCCCTTTAAGAATTTAATAAATTTTAGCCCACATAAACTGTGTAACAGTACCTATCCGGTTAGAAGTGACCAATCTAAAACGAAATGTAATAGATGTAGAGATTTCTACAGGGTATGGCACAGATAATACATAACAATACATAAATTCAAACTATTAGCTAGGCGATGGGCCAATTAATGTTATTCACGTTTGCGCTAAGACAATTTGAAGAGCAGAACAATCATACAAACAAGGAATATTTCTTCATGAAGTTTATTAATTGCAGAATCTAAATGTTTAAAAGAAAAACGTGACTGACTTATCAACAAACGCACAGTTTAAATCATTAGACACTCAGATAGCTATTATAATATAGGCATCCGCAAAGAAAGGTTTTTTTAAATATAACCACTAAAGATGAAAATCAGCCGATGAAAGTTTGTATAGGGATAACAGCTGTAGCTTTGAGATTTCCAGTAAAAGACTGAACACGCGAACGAAGTCGCGGGTACAGCTAGTCTATGATATACCTACAAACACCTACGGAACTCTTTAAGTTAATGCGTGGCTAACACGCAACTTGCTTTTTCTACTCTATTAAATAATACTACTTCACACTTGGTGTATTTGTCTTCAAATATTTGGTATTAGCCAATAGAACACCGTTGCAACGCGCCGCACCCATTTTTTTTTGTTTTTTTTATAGGTATATACTATATACTACTACTATTATATTATCTGTGATACTACTAAAGAGGCAAACAAGCATACGGCCCGCCTGATGGTAAGCATGGGGTTCTTCAAGAAAGGAGTTATAAGGTTTTTAAAGGGTCGGCAACGCGTGAGTGACACCCCTGGTGTTGCAAACGTCCATAGGCTACGGTAACTGCTTACCATCAGGCGGGCCGTATGCTTGTTTGCCACCTTGGTAGTATAAAAAAAAAAAATTAACAAAAAAAAAAAGCAGTTACCGTAGCCTATGGACGTTTGCAACACTAGGGGTGTCACTCACGCGCTGCCGACCCTTTAAAAACCTTATAACTCCTTAAATTAAAACTACCTTCTTAAAAATCGTTGAAAGATAAAAAAAACAAATGATTTTGAACACCAGGGATTTATGATGTAGTATCCCTGGTATAGGAAATCGTTTCTTTCATTTGATGTTACGCAGCGCAGTTACCGTAGCCTGTGGACGCTTGCAATACCAGAGGTATCACTTGCGTGTTGCCAACCGATTTTTTTACACTAGGGCTCTTAAATGGGAGTATCCCTGGGATAGGAATAAGTTTCTTTCAAAAGGCATCCCTAAATGAGCCCTGGACCTGTACGCACACACAGGAACACAACTACACCGCTGTGTGTAGGTACCTAGAGGTAGTCATTTGGCTGCGGTCTTCTGTAAGGTGGAGGTCCTTCCCCTGTCGGGCTTGCTCGCTAGTATGGTGCCCTCTACCTCTCTTTATGTAAGGTAAATGAGCACAAAAAAAAATCCCAAAATTTTATATGTTGATGTATTATAATATGTAGGTACTAACAAAAGCCTAGGCGATTACTATAAACTTGCCTTATTGCCTATTTGCCTAATAGATTCCATAATACACAACCATGTTTATTAACACGGCTCTTTTTATAGGCGTCAGGTTTTGTACGTGTACGAGTATATTCCGACGATTCCGATCTGTAGATTGAAAATTACAGTATTATGATTTTTTTAAATATTTCATCAATACGCCACCTAACTCATAATGAAAGTTCAATCTATCTTTATGAATAAGAAGGTTTACGGTTATAGGAAATTGCGTTATGGTGTCCACGAGTAGTAGATACCTATGGGAAGTAAATTATGCATTACGGTGCGCTGTCGAATTACTGAACCCTTCTGGTTGATTTATGTGACATCACAACCGTTACGCTACCATGCGAATTCTTTTAACTTTGTTGCTTTATGTTCGGTCGTTTCCTACATGTGACGTCTGATATAAATGACCCGAGTTGTGTATTTCCTATTTTGTAATGTTTCAAGTGTTTAGATTTATAATCTGGTAATATCTGTCGTTGTTAGGTTCCTTAGGTGTATTAAAATCATTTCTATTAAAGTTCCTTGGTCTAAGTTTGGTTTGATTTTTAGGTTTATTAGAAAGTCTTAATAACTGACTATTTACTAAATTGCAAAAAAAAACTGTTGGTAGGTCGCGTTGCTAATGGATTTTCGCTGTAGGATATGTTCTCTGAACTTCTCTCACGGTACAAGTATTTTAAGAGTATTAGGTACCTACATACAAAAAACAAAATACACCATAGCCAAACAAATTTCTATAGATAAGATACTATAGACGTATGCTTTATTCCATTTAGTCTATTTAAGGGATAGATTGGAACAATATGTGCTTTGTTTACATAAATATTTCATGTTTCTCAATCAATCAGTCATGTAATACTTGGCGATTCTTCTACACATTACTATGAGGGGCACGCAGAAAACTACCTCTTCATTTTTTAATGACACGTAACGATGTTTCCAACAGTTTTATAGCCTCATGCCGTCGGGTATCCTTGGCAGTATTCACGCCACGGCGCTGGTCGAAATGGACGTTTTTATAGGAGTTTGCGGGTCGATGCTTATAATAAGACGTAGATGTTAGGAAGAAATGCCACTGCCGCCATGAACTTTCAAAATGACGCTATTTGGAATAATGTACGATTTGTAGATATCCAAATGTCAAGGCAAATTATCACGCTAATTGTCTACGTCAGGAATGATTCTAACCGTAATAAACTTAATCGGAGGATTTGCTATACAAAATTAACTGATTAAAGGATTCCTAAAGACGTAAGCTAGGCTATGGTTGAACTGATTGAGAACGCTTATTTTTATTATAGCGACTTTATTGACCTGTTCGCATCCGTTCTGCTTCCGTTATAACGTTTTTTTCAGATCTAAGTAAATATTATTTATTTTAGAAAATTGCAAAAATTCTGTGTTAATTAGGAGTTAATGTCGCGGCATGCGTTGCAATGACTCTTTCAATTATTTTTATCAAGTACCTTCTATGACGCGCGCACAATAACTCACAGTCAGTTAAGTTTTATCGTAATCTGATAATTGGTTTATGCATGAAAGACGAACAAACAAACAAGTATTTATTTATAAATATTAGCTGATGAGATAATAAACTTTTTAGATTTATACACGTAGTTTCGATAGGTGTATCAGTCGTTTTATTGTTTAAAAAGATAATATTGTTTGTTGCCCACGCATGACTTTTGACATTGATTGACAAAAACCGTAATTGATAAAATTGAAGGTAGGTAGTTAAAAAGCTAATTATTTTACTCATAACACTAAAGGTCGTCAACGTCAATAAATACAAAAAATAAGAAAATTGGTTTACATAGAGACAAAAAGGGAACTGAACTATTTTATCTTTTACCAGGAATTTATTTATAGATTACTAGCTGTTGCCCACGGCTCCGCCCGCGTGGATATCGGTTATCGTTTATGTCCTTCCTCGGTATACCATCTATCTCGGTGCCATATTTCATTAAGATCCGTTGAGCCGTTTAGTCGTAAAGAGGTTCTTTTGCATTTAAGAAATAAGTATGGATTATTTGTTTTGGTGGGAATAAACTTTAGCCTTAGCTTTACTTTATGTAAAGTGACTTTAGACCAAAAGCTGTGAAATTTCTTAGGGACGGCCTATGTCCAGCTGTGGACATCTTTCATCTGAAAATCGTCAAAGAAGGAAATCAAAGTTAAATAAATGATGGCGATAATGGCCGCCTCGCACTATACAAGTAACACCTGTTCAAATGAACTCAATAGAATCGGAAGCAGCAGTTTTATATATTGTTTATCGATCTCAATTAATCGATCGTAATTTGCCAAACCGGCTACAAGTGGAAGTCAAGGCTTGTATTATATAAGTATTAAGTATACATCCTGGTAAATGTCAAAATCTTGCATTTATTTCGTAATATTTAAATTATTTTGTGAGTCACTAATTTCGTGGGAACGACATTGCTTTCATCTGAACTTGTTAACGAGAAATTGTTTCAAAATTGTTTGCATTTAAAATGAATGTTACGTAAGCTAAATTCAAAGACCGTCACACAGAGAGTGCCCGAGGACGGACGCCGCGCCGTCGACGCAGACCCCGAAAACGCTGGCGTGATGAGCTGGACGGTTTTGCAGTGAACTGAGTAGATTTGGAATCGAATCGAGAGGTGTGGAAGACCATACGGGATCGGGATCGTTGCTATTTTATACTTTTTTAAATTCTTTGTTTGGCTGCATTTTTACAATTGGTTTGACTTCAAGATGTGGTCTTGTGGTCACCTCGCCAGCAACACCATTTTTTTTAACACAACTTCCTGCACTAGAGAACAAGCTCTGTGTCGCAGGGGACTTTACAAACATACAATGAATGGACACAAATTACACTCAGACTCAGGACAACTCTTTGTTGGTCACACAAAGTTTTGTCCTGTGTGGGAATCGACCCACAACCTCGTGCACAGCAGGCGCATACTGCGGCCACTGAACCACCAAGGAAGTCATTCCAAGTGCTGTGTGTGGTATCAATTCCCACACGAGAAAACTTGTGTTGTCCATAAATGTTGAGTACATTGTGTCCGTAAATTGTAACTTTGTCAGCAAGACTTGTTGCCGGATGAAGGAGTTTTCTCTAAAATAATGGTTTTTTTATGAGTGAGATTTAAATTTGTTAATTTATGAGTGAGAGAACATCAAGCTATAGTTATCAATCGTGAATGTCTCTCTTTAGACGAAACAAATATTGAGCCCGTTCGATAATTTCTTATTCTTCGTGTATTGTGAAGGGACTGCTCAGATACTCGTTTGAAGAGTTTTTAACCCTTTCAACGAGTATCCGGACGGTTCCTGCTTTAAAATGCTTAAAAACCCTTCAAATAAGTATCTGAACGGGCAGTACCTTCTACAGAACGTTACATTGTAAATAAAAGCTGTAATGTGTAAACAAAGTCAAACTCATTTATTCATTTACATTAAATACATGATGCGTAGGAACGTCATACAAACAAATGCCATAATATGTTATTCAGCCTAAGGCTATTGAATACCGTAATTATACCCGAACTAGTTGAAATTATATGACTGCCTTGTTAGTTCTAGTTATTTTGTGAGGTCCTGGGTTCGATTTCCGGGTCGGGCAAAGTGTCTGCTAAGTAAGACGAGGTGTCACCATTATTTGTTCTGTGTCTGGGTGTTCATTTATAACGTATCAAGAAACAATAATCAAGAAATTTATATAATAATACACAAGGTATTATTATATAAATTTCTTGATAACAACAATATACCTACTTATTTTAGTCTATTTTAAAAAACTGATGATTAAATTAATTTTGAAATAATAATGACGATAGATTGAGCCCTTATTATTATGGTTATGACATCATAAAATGGTATCTTAGTTTAGTTACTAGTGAATAAAAACACATTATGAATAAATGAATACCAATATTAATTTTGTATGGTCAATTTGTGAATATCTACATAATTAACGTCTGTCTCATTAATTTTACTTGTGGGCGGGAGACGTATTGTACAACTAATTTGATGACATGTTGGAAGTGTTAATGAACATTTTTGTACACATTTTCTTAGATCTATTTTTGAGTATGTAAGGCGACAACGTGCAAGTTGTTTTGAATATATAAGGCGAATATTTCCAACGTGCAAGTTTTTTAAGGCAATTTGATTTTCGTAGCATCTTTCACTACTTTCTACAAGGGCCATTTGCCAAAACGGCTTTCCCAAAGAAACCGAAACAACAACTCCCGAAACAACAACAGGAATATTACTAAATGGACAACTCTCGAACAGACGATAAAATTCAATGCAACTTTGCAGATATTGATGTGAAAACGACGATACTTATTTTACTTTGCCATACAGAATTCAGGCCTTGTGTATAACGAAATATGTCAAACTGTTTACCAATTTTCCTACATATTACAACAGCTTCACTTGATTACATAAATAAATAGTAACTGCCGCTATCGAAGTTAGCTGGACATGCCAAGGTACTTCTAACCACAGTGTCATAATGTATCGCTAAATAAGTAAATAAACAAATGAATGAGGTTATTGCTTACGGACCAGGGTGACTCTTGTGACTCTGTGTGATTTGTTTTGCCATGAAAGTCCCCTATGTATCTGTTATGTAGAAGTTGTATTTAGAACGTTTATTGTATTTATTAATTAATGGCTAATTATCTCTCAATTGGATGTGAATCTTTGATAAAAAATCACGTGCTATGAGATGAGATTGAGCTGCTATATTATAGTCTCAAATCACAGAAATCTCAAAAAAATACCCAGACCCAGACTTAAAACCAACATTTATGAATCACACAAAGTTTTGTCCCGTGTGAGAATCAAACCTACGATATTGAGCAGTCAGGGTCACAAACCACTAGACCACCAGTCAATATCAAAAGATGTGGACACTGATTCAAATTCTCCATACAATTTTAGCAACAAAGAACTTTCATGACATACACTAAGCGTGAAATTATTGAATATATCTGATCCAATATAAATTAACCTTCCACCTAAAACGTCACAGCTACTTTGATGTCAAACAATAGAGGTTCTTGTTAAATGGTCGGATCGATGACGTGCCGACAGTGTCGGCGCCGATGACAGATTACTGCCGTCAACCACGTTATGATACACTACAAAATATTACGCATTTGGTCTACTATTTATTTATAAATGTGTTTATGAATTACTAGGTACTATCTCTTGTGGTTAGTTTGTTACTATGACATAAATTAAGTTGTGGTGTATATCCGTTTATCATTCTTAAAATATAAACATTATTTCTTTCTAATTTCGTTGTATTTTAAAGACCACTCCCGCACTAGAAAACAAGCTCTGTTATGCGGGTGAATTTGCAAACATATTCGCAACAAATTCACGAATACAAAGTACACAAATATTAGGAAGAAATAATAAAGTATAGTAGATCAGATATTTTGCTCCATGTTGGTAAATGCTGTGCGGTGGTTAATGACGAGGTAACCACTCGAGCTATTGAACCAATCATGCAGTCAACATAGTAGGTAGGTAGGTACTACTAATCGCTATACAATATTTTGTTACCGTAACTTTCTACCGAGCACCCGGTTTAGGCTGCCAATCATGTCATGTTACCGGAGATTTGACTTGTTACCTGATATATAATGTGTTATGTTATTACTCCATGTTTAAGGCAATTGTAATTTAACCGCCTAGCTTAAGGGCGTGCCTTCTAAAAAAACAGCGGAGTGTGCGTATTTTTCATTCTATGTTTTCCCACTACAATTTTGAGCCAGAACGCAATTTTATTTGTCATTCCATTCCGATTCCACCTTTTTTATTCTTTTTATCTATTCTACAGTGATAACGAAGCATACAAGCCGCCTGATGTATAGCTGTTACCGTAATTTATAGATGCAATTCCAGGAGCATTACTCGCGCAGTTTTGACTCTACATAATTATTGTAACACCAGATTTTTGTATCAATAAACCTATCGCAGTCCACTGCTGCACATAGGCCTCTCCCAACACGCTCTCAGTCAGTCCCAGTGACCTTTATACCTGGGATAAATAAAACCTTATAACGTCCTTTCATTATTTTTAAAATGCGTCTAGATTTTCTCCATAGGGTTTTATCATATTACTTCAACAGCTATATCTATGCACAAGAAATAATTAATCAGCTTACTGCTGGACGAAAGCCGCTTCTATTGACTCTGGTTCTCTGACCTCTCGCAAATATTTAAACTAAACTAATTACAATTTATTGTATTGCCTGGATACATCTATTCATAGGATTTCGGTTATGCTCGTAAGAAGCATACCTACCTATAAAACATACTAAACAAGTATTGTAGGTACATATTTGTCGTTTGCACTGTTTATACTTCATCGTAAACCTTGAGTTTTACTAGTTTCGTTACTCCACAAATACGTAATATTATACGATAGATTGAGTATAACCACGCCCCAGCCCTTGTGAAGGCCGTAGACGTCGAAGAAAAACTTGCACGAGGGATGTTTTCTAGCCCCGGAATTACAAGGGTACGGGCAAATTTACTTTTTACGATCATATCAACGCTAGCTCAACATTTTATGTGTTAGATATACCTAAACGTATGGATTTTTTTATACGTCCATGACTATACGTGTTTAAGCTTTTACATAACGAAGACCTACGTAACAGAGCTGCTAATGCAACTTTAATTTGACTGTCACGGATATCTATTTCTGTCTATCTTCAATCATTTTTTCAGCAGATATATTCTTGCTTACGTAATCGACAATAATAGGTAAAATATTGTCGTTAAAACGTGAGCATGTGCAATAATTTAGTGGCACGAAATATCAGAACGTTCGTGAAGGTTCGACAGGTTGTTATCTCATGGGGTATGGGTACTGCTGTTACATTTCAGGCACATGTTATTTAAGCTTCCAACTAACTGTGCAGTTAGCTTTATAGCGTTTTTGTTAGGCCATCGGTCCTGCACTCCTGTCCTCCTGGTATATCTGGTCGTGTCTGACTGCTCCCGTAGACTATAAAAGTAAGAATAATGAGTGCGCAAGTATTTTCGCACACATGTCCGGCGACTAGTTGACTAGTCTTCGTTAAGATTGGATGCTGTAGCCACCAGGAGCACTATTGCTGTTACTAGATACTATCTCAATGATCCAGATTGTAGATACGTAAACCATTACTTACTTTGTGACAATATACTGAAAATGGCATCATCATTCTCCTCGATTTAAACCTATAAAATGAACAGCTTTAAATTTTAAATTGAACGAGTGCCCATTTTTTTGCGAGTATGTAATTCGATCACGCTCCGTTAAGTCGGATACAATAAGACCCAAAGGCGCCGTCTTCCCCCAGGCTGTTGTTCCGACGTCTCACACTAATGCGTCTACAAATCCTGTAACGTTCGCCAATTCAGCTGTACACAACTGCACACTTAAAAAGAAACACCTTCAATAAACACGAGTGGGGTTTACATCAAATACTGGCCGCCCCCAATCCTGAATCAGAATCTCTTACCTCAAGAATGAATATTTTAACCTGTTTGTACAGGAAGGGGGAAATTCAATTTAAAGATAAAAAGAAGAAAAAATATTACTCAAGTTATTATGAACAACCTTGCCGTTGTTTGGTTTTCATACGAAGTCTATCTATGCTAGAAATGTATCAGTGTACCTACCTGGTCATAATTACCTATAGCAGCCCTGCCTATTATCTTGAAAGTGCCCGGTATATTTTAGTGTTTTTAAGTACCTACGATCATTCCCAATATTGCTTTAAATATTTTTTTTAATATTCAAAAATTATGTTAATAGGTCTTTCGTGATTCATATCTTAAAAAGTAATATTGTGGTTCAAATTAGGATGTTTGTTACATTTCCTTTACAGTTTCATAACCTCGTAGTGTATTAATAGGTTTGAGTAAACTTTGATTACTATGTACTGTTTCCTTGTCGATCCTTGTTAGCTTACAATACTGGTCTTGTTTTCAAATTTCTTCTTCCATCATCTAATTTGACTGCCTTGGTGGTCCAGTGGGTACAGTATATGCCTACTGTGCACGAGGTTGTGGGTTCGATTTCCACACAGGGACAAAACTTTGTGTGACCCACAAAGAGTTGTTCTGAGTCTGGGTGTAATTTGTTAATTGTATGTTTGCAAAGTCCCCCGCAACACAGAGCTTGTTCTCTAGTGCGGGAGTTGTCTTTAAAAAAAATGTTAAAGAAAAACATAGTATGGAAACTCACTTGTGTGCAAAAGATATTCTAAAGACATATCTGATCCACCAACTCGAATTAGGCCAGCGTGTGTGGATTAAGCCCTGAACCATCTCAGCTTGATGGAGGAAAGGAGTCCCGTACCATGTAGATATGGGTTGTTATTTTTATAAATGTTATATAATGCATCTACTGAAACATCAATATTTAACACTATACACCTTATATCTCGTTCATATACACATTCACATATTGATTGCTTCTATAGCAAATTGTTAATTCATTTCTATATTTCTTGGTTGTGCAATCTATCTATCCAGAGGAGCAGTCAAGCACCGGTCATAAGTGATTTTTAATTGTTAAATGTATTGTATCCTCTTGGTCTAGTGGTTAGTGACACTGACTGCTACGCCGGAGGTCGTGGGTTCGATTCCCACCCAGGACAAATCTTTGTGTGATGAGCATAAATGTTTGTTCTGTCTGTCTGGGTGTTATTTATCTATAATATGTATGTATTTAGAAATATATAAGTATGATTATCAGTTGTCTGATTGCCATAGTACAGGCTCTGCCTAGTTTGGGATCAGGTGGCGTTGTGTGAGTTGTCCAAAAATATTATTATTATTATTAAGCCTAGTTTCCAATAATGTGTTCGGCATAAAAATTGCAATAGAAAGTGAGTCACTGTCTATTGCATGGCACCAAAACGTATCTCATTCTTCTTCTGTCAACTGTCTACCCTTTGTTCCGTTCTGTTTATATGTGTAAATCGAGCTTCTAAATACTGATCATAACAATAGTCTAGTAAAACAACAAATTGTTTCAGTTACACTTTAATGAATTTAAACAAAGTAAACTTACATGGAACATCACAATTATGCTTCGCAAAATAATGTTGATGTTGTGAGATTCATTGATAATATCTACCCAATTAACAGGGTCTATTTCAATTATAATATAATAGGTACAACAATAGAACATGCCTTAATATTATGGAATAGATTTTCTACCTAACGGGAAATATAAGCGATTTTCTAAAATATTAGACGTTGAACATACAGTCATTAACCTTTAAAAAGTAGACAATATTTTTTTTTCAGGCGTACAATACAATATACACCCCTATTCCGCAAATAGTTCTAACATCGAATACGACATCCGAGCAAAATTCTGAAGCTGCAAAGTGAACAATAAATAATTATATACTTTTTTAATAATATTTAAGTCTTAATTAATAATGGTATGCTAGGTGGGACGTTGATTTTATAAAATTATATATTAACCAAGAGATGCCATTGCTGTCTCTAAAACTAAATTTGCATTCCGCGAAAAGGAATACTGACGCATACAGAATTGAAACCATAGAAATAGTTTAAAATATCTATAGGCGAAGACAGTTCACTTACAATTAAGGCGAACACTTACAATCGATTTCAATTCATACAAAAATATCATTCATTTTCTTTACACGTTGACAAAAGTCCGTTAAGCATACTACTACCAAACGATTCCAAAACTATTAAGATGCTACTTGTATCTAAATGCTAATAAAGTGACGAGTCCATTTGACGGATGGATATGATTTCAATGGTTTATTGGGCCTAAACTAGTCAATGTAGGCAAAACTTACAAAGTATAACTTTGGTTCAAATAACAAAGTTAATACGTAATAAAATATCCTTCAGGAATATCCCGCGTTTGATGCATTAGGTGTGTTATTTTTATTCAGAACCTACAATACTCGTATTTATATAATAAAAGTAATAAAAACAAAATAAATTATTTGTGAATAAACGCTAAACGCTCTTAAATAATAATATCGCTTCATTCTGGATCTTAGACTCTTTTAACTTAAAATTAATAATAACAATTAAAATTAAGAAAGTACTAAATAATAAGAGGTACTAAAGGATGTGCCTATTACTATTGCGCGAAATGAAAATGTATGTGCGTTATATAAAATCAAAACTATACAGAAAATGTTACTGTGGTAAGTTAGATCTTTTATAATATGTGAAAAAGTGAATCTAAGCCATACATAAGTAACAATAAACTACAAAATAAATTATATCGAACGCAACAGATAGTACATCCATTTTAATTGAAACGGATCTAGAAAATGTATGGTTACTTTTATACTTTTATGTAACGGCACATGATGACAATAAATTACTTAAAACATAAACATATTTGCTTATGGAAAATAACAATTTCTTAAAAACACTAAATGGCTTTAGCCTTGAAGAGAAAACAACATTAAATGGAAATTCATCATTGGAATTAACGAGGATCATTAACATTCTGTTTTGTACATTTAGTTTATGGTAGGTAACATCTGCTATAAAATTGATTTCGATTTTTATTTTATTTCATTCTTGTAATATCACATTTGTTAGTTAAATGTTCTGTTGTAAGGTACGTATTATGTGTGTTTATTATAGCTTTTCATTGGTAACAATGTCTTACTTCCCTCCTTTATCCCTATCTACGATGTCCACTATTGCCATCACATAATGACAATTTTCTCTCGCCGCTCTGCGACTTCCGTATCAGTAACTATTTACACATATATATCTATTTACAGTTATGCGATTAATTTTGGCTTCTCGATTTAAACATTGGAATGAAATCACATAACAGGAATGTCAAGAAATCAAAATATTTTTATTTACATAATATTACCGCGGAAAAATCGATTTATTTACATCTCGGTCTATAAACACCAGCATCAAGCTTAGTTGCCAAAACATAAATACGGATATAAACGACCAAGCAACTATATTTTAGTGATATCTTCTCGTTATTTACATTGATTATTAACTTGTTATTTTAAAGTAAAAGTGTAAGCGCTGGAATGAATAACGTAAAAGTAACAATTCTAACACTACTAGCGTCACTAGCTGGGTTGCTGCCGAGTCCACCAACAACAGATTTTTTAATATCTTCTTTTTGCGCGGGAGCTTTATCCATGCCTTCATCACTTTCATCGTTATTTTCACTGCTGTCCATCTGTTCTGGATGATCGGATTTTTTTATTTCAGCGGCATCGTTTGCAAGAATGGGTGGTGGAGTCTCTGGCGGTGGTGCCGGTGAGGTGGTCGTCGATGTCGTAGTAGTACTAGTAGTTGTTGTTGTTGGAACCAAGCTGTTATTACCAATGAAATATATTTCTCCATAAATGGCTTCTACTTCCAATGTATTTTCGATACGCTGTCCTCTCATTTGCCTCGATCTAGAATCATTGTCTTTGTAAAAGGTCACCAACCTTGCAGTATACTGCACATCACGGTTTGTTAAGTTGCCTCTGAATGTGACGTTGCAAGCCGTTCCAGGTTCCAGATATTGTTCCAGTTTGTAAAATTCCGTTTTTCTTTCATTATATTGATTGGCCCATTCTATTTGGGGAAATAAGGTTCCATCAGCCATTTCTATTGTTGTGTTTAAACCAATAGCTATTCCATGTCCGTGATCCCAAGATAAAGTGTAGTTAAATGTATATTTTGTTTCAGTGGTAACAGTCGCAGCGACTTTATCTTCGTTCTTCAAAATCCGCTCTTCAAACACTTCAGGCTCTGTTTGGCGTACATGTTCAGTGGAATAGTCTAATACAACATTTTCTAACTTGTAACTTATTGGTTCAACTTCTTTTAATATTTCGCCATTATTTTCTATTATTCCGTTGTTGTGTTCATCGAAAGTGATTAATTGTCCAATTGCACTTTCATAAGCTATTCTTCCAATATAATGTGAATATCCACTAGGCGCTTTCATTCTTCCTATAAAAACGAAATCTACAGACGAGTCCAATACTACAGCGCCATGAGGTTTGGCGTAGAACCTAGACCAAGGCACCCAGTGAATCAAAGACGCGTTTTCAATGTTTTCCAGCACCTCAAATATTAAATAGCTCTTGATTCCGGAGACAGCGCAGAGTTTATAATCTGGTTTCAATTGGCCCAAAATCATATCACCTTCATGACGTGCTCTGCAAAGGTATATAGGTCCTGTGAAAGATACATTTTCTGTAAGTGTCGATATATTTGAAACAGTACATCTTAAAATTCCTAGACTAGCTAACATACCTTGTTCCGATTTTGCTCCAACTACATAGTTGGCCATAGATTCTTTCTTCAGACTAGTCCACTTGAGAGTACTTGAACCCACTACTTGCTTCAAATTTGCATTAAACAACCCGACTCCAGCTTCTGCCGTAGCTGTAACGGCTAAGGTAGCAGTTAATAGCACCACCCACCAGCCACTCTGACAATTTCTGTTCTTCTTCATATTTATGCTGCAACAAAAAAAATGGTTATTTAGTAGATGCATCTAATATGTACCAAGCCGCATTAGGCCAGCGTGTGTGAATTAGGCCTAAACCCGTGTCCAGCTGTGGGAAATAATATATGGGTTGCTATTATTATTATATCACATTACATCAGTTACCTATGGATGATTACCTATGGATGAAATGGATAAAGATTATATATTGAAGTCGACCTTAATATCAAGTACCAATAGTAAATTGTATTCATTATAAACACATATCAATGGGCATAGAGAATAAATACGGTTTAAATAGATATAGGAAATAGTAAACAAAAGAAAATGGAATGCGCGTCTTTGTTTTCCAAACGATTGTTTTTTGATAGCTTCGCAAACCAGAGGGTGGAAGAAATCTTCAAAGGATATAACTGCATGATTCAGACAAAAAATGTTCTATACATACCTACACCCCTTTTATATATTTTTATTGCCGTTGTGCGTTACATTAAGATTTTTGAACTCTAACTTTGAAAATACCGTCACATTCATAGTACGACCCTCAAGTAATAAATTTCCTCGACCCCCAAACTTTATCTAGATGTACATTCACAAGATATAAAAGCAGTCGTTTCCCTGTTTATTGCGTTTTGTAATTGGCAGTAAACATGTTAGAAATGAATTTAAAAAAAAACATTATATATTATTGACTAGAAGAAGTTCCAGTTTACCCACCCTAGCCTTTCTGTACGCACAGGTAATTTTATCAAAGAAGGTTGATGCAATGTTTCGATCTCCGGAAACTCAATTTTCTTGACAAAGTTACGGAAAGCAGATCGCTTGAGTTCAGCTATAACGCCCCCAGCTAAGTGTTGATACGGGAGATGAGGTTTTGTAAATTTATTTTTAAAATGTTTTACATATTTTTAAAGAACACCTTACATAGGATAAGACTTTTAGAATTATTATGTGAAGGCCCAGTGTTATAACATAATATGTTAATCATTACATGAACGTATGAGCGATCAGGTATTTCTGATTTCTTTTTAATGTAACCGTAATTATATTTTTTGACGTTTAAAAATTAGGAATACGTAAACCTTACTAAACGCCTTTACATTCCCACAATTATTATGCATTTATCGTATTATGTCATTTATTATATATAAATAGATAAATGTAAAAACATGAAAGATATAGACAAAACATTGTCGTACATCATCATCTCAAAACTTATGGCTGCAGTACACAAAGTGCCTGGTTTGAGGTAACGTGCACTTAGACACGTTTAGTAAATAATCGATCAGGAGGCACTGCAGATGAAAATTTTCTCTCGGTTATTCGTATTTTAATAATTCCTATAGGTAAATTATATGCGACTTTTAATATTTTTTAGATTTTATTTATATTATTAGGTAGGCTTAGGTGGCAAATGAGTAGGTATACGGTACTCCTGATCGTAAGCTGTTACCGTAGCTAATCATAACGCTTACAATACCTAGGCATCAGTTAGGTGTTCAACAGCCATAATTTGTTATATATGTATTTATAGAATGACTTCGCACTTTCATCTAATTCCCAACGTGGCTTAGAAAATAAAAACACAATAGTCTTATCTTTGATGTTTTAATTGTATCGTTAAGATTACTTCCTGTGCATTTTCATTTTAAAATTAAACTCGTTATCAAGATGTTTTGTTAATATTGAAATAATAACGTACACAACAAATTATTACTCGTATATGAAAATATAATTAACGCGAATATTTATTAAATAAAAATAAATTCATTTATCTTCGCTTTATTTACCTTTAATAATTTTATAAATTAACTGCATATATAATATAATAATAATAGCAACCCATATATGTCCCACTGCTGGGCACGGGTCTCCTCTCCTCTATCAAGAGAGAGAGAGAGGGTTTAGGCCTTAATTTACACACGCTGGCCTAATGCGGGTTGGTGAATCTGACATGTCTTTAGAATTTCTTCTAAGACATGTGGGTTTCCTCCCGATGTTTTCCTTCACCGTTAGCAGATGGCGAATCATCTGATTCGTACATATAAACTCCACAAAGTGAAATTCACATTGGTACCTACTGCCCGGTATCGAACTCGCACCTCTTGCGTGCAAGTCGGTTACTTTCCCACTCGGCCACCACCGCTTTTAATAACTGCATAATATGCAATAATGCGTAAACGCAAAAATACATTTATTTAAAATAAATATTATTTATTTTAAATAAATGTATTTTCTCGTTTATGTTCTTTACACAAATTTACTTTATAAAACGTGTAAACTTAATATTATGTATTTACTAGTGTAGTTGATACTCATAATATATAAAACATTATATTTAATTCTGTTATAATAAATGTGTGTCAATGAGTTTTATTTATTGCAAATATGCCGGACCATTTGTAATTAATAAATAACTCGCGGGTCTATAATTAAAGAACTTGTATTTTGTTGATATATAGATTTATATTAGGTACGAATATGTTCTAAATTGTACGATCATTTATATAACTGTCAGTATTTAAAACCAAGGCTAGTGCGTTCGTTCGATAAATAGGTTTTATAATTGCTAATAATATCCAACTTGTTATATAGAGTAATATACTATATTTTGTGCGGTATTAGTAATTAACGATGATGAATTTAGGCTAGAAAAAAACATGTTAATGCAAGTCACATGCCAACGCTCATAGCAATAGCGTCATGAGCTATATTACGATTCTCAAACCTAAAACTCGGGCATGCTATTTATTATAGGTAAGTCTGCTAAAATTATACTAATCTTGACAAAATTTTAATGTTAAGATTCGTATGTAGTTAATTTGTATTTCTTCTTTTTTCAGGTAAGTCGACTTGTATATATTGGTAAGTTTAGCTTATGGAAATGTTTTAAATCTTTATTTTACTACTACCTACTCGTATTTAATTGTATTGGTAAGTATATACTACGTCAAACGTGTACCGTCAAATTATATAGTGCTACGGACGGTTACATAAACGGCATGAGAGTACGGAATGACTTCAGTATTTAGGTGTTTAAACATTTCCAAAAATTGACTCTGCCCTCCCTCCCCTCTACGAACTAAGGGTAAGTCTATACAAGTATAATAATATGTGTCTATGGACTAACGCAGGCCGATAAATTGATGCAAAGGTTGATAGTTTATGTCTATATCTTCTTTGATACAGTTTGTGTACGTTCGTATATAATTATTTTTTTTTGTGAATGATAGTTATTTTTTATACACCCAAATTGTATTTGTTAGGTTAGATTATTGAATTAACTATAAATCATCGTTAGTGCCACTACGGATCGAGTTAATTTAATAAGTTCAATTGGAGATTGACACGGACCATTTTGTGTAGTACAAATCTGGGCGCTTCGTTCCATTGTTATTTGATCAACTGGTGACATAGTGGTTTTGTAATAGGGAAGCCCCATTATAAATCAAATTATTTGTAAGTATATAGATAGCCATGTGTGTTTTATGGGAAATCCCATCAGCCACATGGCTCCTGTTTAGTCATCTAAGGGGTCCCTTAGTGATCATTACTTTGAAGAAACTCTTGTACATAATGCCATGCTTCTATAGGCTCATCTTATCACAAAGCCTGGTATCGTGTGTGGATTATGATCTAAACAATCTTATTAACAATTGTATAAACAGGTTATGCTATTTTCTGCATTTATTTAGGTACTATTCAATTTAGCTTTTTATGTCATTGGAACTTAACAGGCTCAGAAATGTATAGTTACTGTGTGCTATTTACTTTGATCGTAATCAACCGAATATAGTCCCTTTGTGGCGGTGCACGTGGCATGTCCAAACGTAGCCTTTGTGTGCCTGTCAATATGACACCTAGCAGAATCGATCACTGATTTAAATCTATGCCCTGTACAGAAACCACGTTCTACAATATATTGTTAACCACCCAGTACGAGTATAATAATATAATTTAAACCAACCCTCATAAACTATAAGAGATTTTTCTCTGTATATTATCCTTGTAGACACATTAATATCTATCACGTTTAAGTAATTGAGCTTATACAGTCTCCCTTTTGAAATTAGAAATGATAACGGGTACAAAGGAAGCTCAGACAATTACTCAGCGGTGGCTCTAATGAGTCGATTTAAACACCCCATACGTTCCTTCCCACACAATACCTTCCGTCTGCGTTTTGAGCAACTCTCGATGCGACGAGGGGAGACAAAACTACAAACAAAACCGGAAAATCTTTCGTCTGAGTGCCTCACTTCAGTAAATCATCACCACTCAACCGTCGACGTTGTATTTTTCCCTCAACATTCAACCAGAAGCAAACAACAAATAAAATTTTTCGTCCTAAAATACATAATAACATTTAATTTATCTAAGGTTTCATTTTATGTTTTATTGTGTAATTCTAAAAATAGCTTTCTTTTTTGTCTCGTTATTTTACCCGGACGAAAGGTCGACTATTATTAACGGAATATGAGCGTCAAACGTCGCTAAAACGTTGTTGGCAAAGTTGTATATACTATAAGTTATTTTACATTGATGACATCATGGCTAGTAAAGGCAAACTTGTATTTTGTAGCAATATTGTAGGCAATAACATTTTATTATGTTCGACGTGGTTTGTGGTGACTGCATCATGAAAGGTCATATTTTATGATCGTGCATCAATAGTTGGTGCCGTAACGGTGACCGGAATTGCAAACGCTAATCCTCAATGTCTTTGTCAATGTCAATGTTAGTTGTGGACTGAGGCGTGGCACGGCTTTTAGAAGTTTGTTCTCCGCCCTTGCCGTAAACAACTTCAGCAGAATTGGCATTATACTTAGGTATAGGTATAGTTTGTCTATATGTATCGTTGCCTTTATGCCATTTCCAAAGCATTTCTGAGATAGCGTTATCTATCTGACTAGAATAATTGACTAGACATCTAATTGTATCGGTTGTGAACTGTGGTATAACTGCGTGGGAATAAGAATGCTTCGGTTCAGATAGTCATTATCGAATGGTCTAAAGAAAGTTCATCTACGTCATCAACCTCTGTGCATGCAATTCAATGAATTGTTTCATTAGTATCTGCGCCTACCAAGTAGATACTTATAAAGGTACTTTGTTATCTTTAGTTCCGACGCTTCATTGTTGCCGCAGAGATCATTAATCTTGTTCTTAACTACAGTCCTGTTACTGAGTCTCGTTTTTAAAAGTAGCTTCAATATTGTTGCGAGCATCTGCACCAATGTAAATAGAGTCAAGCTTGAAGATATTACAGTACAGATTAATATGCATGTTAAAAAGAGTAGATATCGTAGACACAAAGAAGAAACGGCATTCACCAAAGTGTATAGGTACAGACGTGTCTTTAAGAACTTAACAATATTTTGTTATTTTATCATATTTATGATAAACTAGTGTAGATAAAGAATACTTATTATTGGTTGTTCAAATGAACAAGCATAAGCGAATAGTAAGATACATTTCTTATCACTCCGAAACACTATAATAGTTTTACTAATCATTCTTTGTTTCATCAAAATATCCAAAACAAGGAGCCAAGCCATACAAAGGGCGTAGAACCATCGCAAATCATAAACCGCTGGGTGAAGAAACATAAAATTTTGCACAAAGACTCCTTGTATTTGTGGGCTAGTAGTTAAAACCTATAGCGAATGATGTATGTCCTCAAATCTGACTAATATTACAGATATACATACATAGTACCAAAATTCTGCAACACTGAAAATAACATTTTCGCGCATAGTCGTGTCAAATGCGCCATAATTTTATTTATATAGTGTTTACTAAAATAGTCCCTAATAAAAGTAACACCTGCTTTTTCTTACCTTCAATATTAATCTTGTTCTTAACTACAGTCCTGTTACTGAGTCTCGTTTTTAAAAGTAGCTTCAATATTGTTGCGAGCATCTGCACCAATGTAAATAGAGTCAAGCTTGAAGATATTACAGTACAGATTAATATGCATGTTAAAAAGAGTAGATATCGTAGACACAAAGAAGAAACGGCATTCACCAAAGTGTATAGGTACAGACGTGTCTTTAAGAACTTAACAATATTTTGTTATTTTATCATATTTATGATAAACTAGTGTAGATAAAGAATACTTATTATTGGTTGTTCAAATGAACAAGCATAAGCGAATAGTAAGATACATTTCTTATCACTCCGAAACACTATAATAGTTTTACTAATCATTCTTTGTTTCATCAAAATATCCAAAACAAGGAGCCAAGCCATACAAAGGGCGTAGAACCATCGCAAATCATAAACCGCTGGGTGAAGAAACATAAAATTTTGCACAAAGACTCCTTGTATTTGTGGGCTAGTAGTTAAAACCTATAGCGAATGATGTATGTCCTCAAATCTGACTAATATTACAGATATACATACATAGTACCAAAATTCTGCAACACTGAAAATAACATTTTCGCGCATAGTCGTGTCAAATGCGCCATAATTTTATTTATATAGTGTTTACTAAAATAGTCCCTAATAAAAGTAACACCTGCTTTTTCTTACCTTCAATATTATTATCAGAATTATTTTGTTGTCAGAAGAGACCGTTCATAGTATTAGAATATCGGTATCATATTTATAAGACATAAATCGACCGTGAGTTCACATTACATTTATATACGAGTACTACACATCATTTATACATTTCAATGGACAACAGGTTACTATGAGATCATAAACAGCATTATATTAACTTGAACTAAAAGACCGCTTTGAGTTATCGTTTGTTAATCGTCGGCGCGTCGTCCTATCGTACTTATTGTAAGAAGGTAAGCTCCCAGGGCAATAGCTCGCCCAGTAATCGCATTACCGTCAAAGAATCAATAATACTAGGCAGGATTACTGTCCTCCTCGGCTTAATAAAACTGCTGTATAATATATGCCGTAATAAAAGTATGTTATTAATGTTTTATGTTTAGCAATAACGTTTAATTATAACGACTAATTTGATATAATGTATTTAATATTAGGGATACTATATCGTTATTATGTAGCACGTTATAATTATAATCAAGTTAAAAATGCTATTATTAGTATCTTCCTACGTTAAAATGTTTTCGTAAATATAAATAGAGTTTGCGAAATGTCGCGCGATGGTTATTTTATGTAACAAGTAGATAGAATCAGTAAAGGTCAGCGTTAGTAATGCGAGTACGTAATCATGAATATTATACATATATTTATTAAGACTTACGCGGGGCACCATTATGCCATATTATATTACACACAATTTCTATAAGAGAGATTTAGTAAATATGCTATATAACATGTTTTAATTGTATGAACGACTAGCTGTTTCCCGCGCTTTTACTCGCGTTGTAAATGACTTTTGTTCTATGTGACGGTCACTTATTGCTACTTCCATGCTCCCATTGGGCAATAGTGTGATTTGTGTCCGTGAATTGTATGTTTGTACAGTCTTGTCCGTTGCTTGTTCCATAGTACATAGTTCTCATTAAGATATATATCCTATCGCCGCCCTTGAATTAGGCTGTCAAATGAAAAAAAAACGAAAACAAATCTGACTGGTATTTCTAGAGTTTCGCGCATTCTAACTAAAACCTATCAAACTCTTTATCATATTACTACAGGCTAAGGAATTAAGAGTTCTTTACACTGTGATATTACTTAATAGTATTAAATAAGAACATAACACATGTCCGCTGTAAACATGCTTTATATGCGATTGTCCTGAGCAGAGTGTGCAGAACATCAGTAAGCTTTTAACCCAGTTGTGTTGCTGCTTACAATGCAAATATTCCGTTAACGTTAGCGCATAGACTCCGGGTGAATCGGACACTGTACTAATTTAATACACCGTATATAGTTTTAAAAGGAAAATCCAGTAATTTCACAGCTAACATTGATGAAGTTATTACTCTTAACGGTTTACAATTTTATTAGAGAATTCTTCAGTAATTGAACATGCTATATTGCTAGTCATTATTGACCCGTTATTATGGATAATTGAAAAACTTACAAATTACTTGTCTCCTATAAATTTGTCTTATCTCCGCAATAGAGTAAAAACTGCAAATACTTTGATAAAAAGAAATACGGATATATTTTCATTGATTATTTCCAAATCAAGGGATAGTTACTGAGTATAAATTAATAGCAAATCAACTGCGATAACATTGTATTTGATAAAATGCGATCATGTATTTCATGACGATAACAATTTCAAAAGAATGTAGCATACACACAAACAATATCATATAACATTTTATTCCATCATATTATTGAAAACAATTAGTGCTTTGTCTTCGTCTTGGGATATTTCATTGCCCTTTCATAATATATCACGACAACATAAATCCATTAAATGTACATTTTTACAATGTTATTTATGAACGTGAACAATATTGTCCCTATAACTGCCGGCCAGCTTGTTATCCTCCTATAGTGAACCTCTTCATTTGTCATGTCATCATACTTAATACATTGCAGTTCTGTTCTGAGTAGTATTACAGTCGGGTGTTAGATGGGCGGTCCGTAACGGGAGGCAATTATCAAGGTAATGGCTTCGTTATCAAACCTCATTTCATCTCCTAGATAACCTTAATAAAACGGACACGGGCAACGGGCTTTCTTTATTAAACAAGCATATAACAAGCATATTTATTTCCGTTCATTGTCTGTTTAGTGAAAGCACGGGCAAGGTCATATTTAATGCTGTAATAGTTTTTGTCACGCCTGCCACTTCATAGAGACGGTCTACATTCACTAAAAGTCACTGCCACTTGATTATAGCTGGGAGATTTGTAACGGTGGCGTACCAACAATTGGAATTTTCAGATACCGTTAGCAATCTTGTGGTTTTTGTTTTGGGAAACAAAGCTCTCGTTCGATATCGAGAAAAGGTTTTGTCTGTTTTACAGAAAGCAATCATATTTATTCATGAAGCATTCTATACAAGTGATTCTTCATGAGTTATCTTTATAAGTAAGTTAGCGGTACATGCGGAACAATGTGACATCGTTCCGACGACACAGGTTCAGTATCTATAGGTACACCGGTGATATGAGTTTTTGCGGCGGAATAAATTGCTCTCCTGGGCGCCATCGTCTCTCGTGTACCGCTGCTAACTGTCAATAAATCATTCTCTTCATTACTAGTACCTTTTTATACTGCCGAATTTACTGCAAAGGTTTTAATGCATTTTTAATTTTATAATTGGTAATTGCATTTTTCTCTGATCTGTGTGGTTTGTTATCGGGCGTCAGACGGTGTCTCCGACTGTTGCGTATGCGCGCTGACGCGTGAACCAGCTGATATCGTGGGAACAACTACATGCCTAAAGTTCACAATGCTTATATACTAGTACAGTATGGCGCCTCACATCCGTATCTCAATTTTGCTGACCCAAAAATCACTGAACCCGACTTAGACTTAGCAAAGATGAATAAAACACAAGGAAATGGAAATGTATCCTATATAGTTATTGGTGTCAAAAAACGCAACATATGTCGAATGTTATATGTATGTTTGTGTAAATTTATTGATGTAGGTACGGTATCGCGTTGGCCGAGCTGCGAGTCGCGAGGGGAGGGCGTCGCGACTGACTCACAATACAAGGCATACTTGTATCTCTTCAAAGCTTTATAAAACAAAAGCATGCGGGCTTTCTTCTGCGGCTTGTTCACAATGTCGCCTTGAGCTCGTAGACATAGTTGACAACACAATTAAGTGCTCAATGAGCGCCAATAAAATAAAGTAGGTTCATCACGAGACTGTTTTATCACAGACATTGTATGTAATCGTAAAAGGAGCTTAAAATCACTTGTCGATTTCCTACAATCACACTATGTTATCTTTTGCGACAGGAAGAAAGGGCTTGCCTTATTGTGTGCTTTAGATAAATAGCTTTTATCTAGTATACTTTTCTATAGAAATCGGTTATACGGATGTGAAATATGGTAATCTGTATACATAGTAATAAGAGCGACTTGTTGACGATGGTCACGCGAGCGATGGACTGCTTGCCCCACATGCTTGTCCACTCCAACACCTTAATGGAAGTCATTGGTTGTGGATACTCGTAACAAATTTCGCTTATTATAATGGTTTATAAATACAGTTAACTTCCGCTTGTTAAAGTTATGAATTAGATAGTTCCGTTTGGGCGGACACTATTTGTTCGCATTGAGTTCGCAGCACTCCAGCTGCGAGGCGTGACGGTGTTGGGAGATGTCCCATGATAATAACGGCAAATCCGCTTTAATCATAATTACTGTTCAGCTCCCTGTAGGCATTTCCGTTCCAAGTTCGTTGCACCGCATGTAAAAAAGGTTTTTAAACCATATTTTCATGATTGAAACATTCATTTCATCACATTTATCTATATTTTAATTAATTTCATCATATGCTTTTATCTCGATTATGTTTTGCATGTATTTTGCTTTAAAGCTTTATATGTTATACTTGTTGTATTTTTTTTATTAAGCTGTAAAATTTTGATTTATGAATTATTTTGGCACTTTAAAGCCTATTCATTGAGGTAGGCTATTTTTTGGCTTTATATGACGTTACGCTATAACCCTTAAGAGAAAAAAACTATAAAAAGCAGTAACCATACACGTGACATGGGACGAAACCCAAATTTAATATCACGGGTAACAGCTTGTATAATATAAAATTTATACATTCCTACTTAATCTACATTTCTATCCACAAGTCCTGTTAAGTAACCTGTTTTCTTGGCTTATTCTTACAATCTGTACAGAGCGATGTGCTTTTATTAGTTATCTTGATCAAGTGCTAAGAGATATTATTTAAACGATGCATAAATTTACAAGACAAGCGATATTTACAATTTCGCGCGTCATCGACCATAGTCGTTGCTTAGATAAATTAACTACCTACTATTTATCCCGAAGACAAAGTTAGACAATAAATCAACCGGCAAGGGGCTAATTAACACCGGCTCGGATAGAGTCCGTATCATCGCACCTGCCGCCGGAGCCGATCTGCGGATCGATGTAGCAATACTCTAGTTCTAAGGTAGAAATTTTCCTCGTCAAGCCAAGTTAAATGAGCAAGCTAAAGATTTATTGCAAATTATGCAGCTAGATGTAAGAATATATCTCGTATTAGTTGCTCATAAAATAGGAACAGTAGACATGTACGGAACCGAAACAAGTGTTACGGCAGCGCGGCTTTAATTCAAGCCTGAGGCTGTACTTGACTTATGTGTATTTTTTTATGATGATTGATAATATATAATGATATGACTTTATTAATAACAATAACCGAAGACACTGTAACTACTTTATAATGATTTGATTTGCAGCTATCAACGTATTTATGGCTCCTATTATACTGGTTAGAGTCGCCTAAAAATACTTTTAATGACTAAATATACACCTGAGTTTGCATTGGATGCTTTAGCCCTGAAACGGTAGCTTTCAATCAACATAAGTTCAAACATATGTACCTATTTATGAAACTCTGTGTGTACAGAGATGACAATGCATTACAAACTAAACTTGTATGTCCAGTCCAAACATTCTTGATTGTATGACAACTTTTCAACGAGATTGTAGTGAGTACTAAACCTGTTCCCTAAACGACATATTTGGGTAACAAAAAGTAATGGAACTAGTTTATATATTTCAGAGCAAAAAAACTATCTTGTAGCTCAATTAAGAATTTATTAAATAAGTCTAAAGATTATTGTGTAACTACAAATAAAGGCTTTCTTTATTTTTGGAATGTATTTTTGGTAACGGTGCCATCTTACTAATTTAAAATTTTCGTACATCGGAAATATATCGTTATAAGGACGTCATGGTACGACCCATGAACTTGAAAGCGTTCTTAAAATAAACGTTACATCAAACTGTGAACTATAAACATACTTCGCACCACAAACATTAGAAAGTACAATGTGTTAGGCCGGGTGAAAACCGACACCTCAATTGCTAAAGATAAGTCATATTGATTACAGCAATTTGTTGAGCTGAGACAAGTCGTTGTCCATTTTAGATCGTGTCGTGGTGACCGTCTACGATGTATGGACTCGACTATTTGTGCTTTATTGAGTTTGATAACTTGATATGGAGATAGAGACGTATGATGATGACGTGATGTTAAATCTTTGTGGAATCTACTAGTAAATCATCTATTACAATTGTTGGAGAAGGGTGTGTATCATGAATTAAACAATACCATGACATGGGTTTATCCACAATATTTTTATTCATCAGGGAATCGTGTGTTTTTATTACATAGATATTAGATCTCACAAGATTAAATTAACACTAGTGCTATCGGACGGGATCGCGATCGAACTCATATCTCTTGAGTTACAATTCGGCTCAGCCACTAATCTTTGGAGGATGAGCTAGTTATAAGTACATATATGAAAATGGGAAAATTTTCAAAGGCTCTTTCGAAACGGATACGTACAATACGCATCAGTGAAGTGCAAAAGGCGGATGCCGGAATGGCAATCTGCGCCTCCCCACGATTTGCGCGACAACGAGATAGCAAGGTCGTCTGATTGTCACTAATAGTAGCACTTATGATATACTGACGACACATTGGCCCAATTTTAACTGCAGTTTTATACAGCTGAAATCATCCGCGCCTCATAAATTTCAATTCTAAAACTGTTATTTTAAAGAAGTATTAAGTGTTGCTAATGTGAAATATTTTAGAAAATATTACCAGTAATATTTTCTAAACTGGTCTGTTTTCCAGGTAACCTACCTGGATTTCCCTATTAAAGTGGTACCTAAGGATAATAGTCATTTGCTTAACTCACGATGCAGATCCGGCACTTCGTTGATGTTGGAAGGCCAATTGCTCGTCCTGGTTCTTGACAGGATGATAGTGGGCAACTCTCGAACGTGCCAGGCGTGACTATTTTTAGACCATGGATGGCATCATCAAAACATTCCACTAGATTGACAATTTCGTGTTTTTTGCGCTGAGTGCGTCTCGCTTCACTCAGCACGGTGTTATGTGTGGTATGTCGATGAAATGCTACCGTGACTAAGGTAATTGACAATGTCAAGTTCACATTGTTGTATAACCGTTTAATGTGGTTGTAAATTACATTACTCTTATCATGTCAACTTGACTACTACTAAATAACGCATACGATTCCATAATTTATAACGACTTCCTTGTTTATCAAAGGTGGTCTTTACTAGAATTATGCTTGGAAGAAGGCAACAGTTTGTATACTATACGAGTACCTTCTTTGCAAAGTTATATTAAAACAAATATTATACTTTTTATTTTATGCTATAAGGTCTTATGTAATCATATCCTATATACCATTACTTTATCTGTTGCCATATGAAATTAATGTTATTTTGGATGTGACTTGCTACTAACCCTCAGGTCAGTTAATCATTGTCATCAATCAATTAAGTCAATGTCTACTTTCCCAAACTAAGCAGATGCGTTAATTCGGTACAGTTATAACGCAAAAAAAATGTAATTATTACCTTTTTTAAAATAGCTATAAAATTTCCAGTTTTGCAACAAATCTCTGCTGAAGCACCAAATCTGAAACAAATTACATTCAAGGTTAAACTCGTTTATTCCTTTACATCATAAAATCATAGTTATGTACGTCAGAAAAAAATGTCAGCCAATTGTTTACGGCCAATTCGTTGATAAGGCTTTTTTGTACCACTAAGGAGGTAAACAAGCAAATGGCTCGCCTGAAGGTAAGCAGGACGCAACAGAAGAGATTTAACTAGCGCTTTAAATACTTCTTTGAAGTACCTTTGCTATAGTCTCTCGGGAAAACCTTTGCATGGAGGCTTGAGAAGAATTTTCAATATAATATATTGAAAATTGATTGAATACATAAGTACGTTATTTATTAGAATGGAACTAACAACACTTGCATGGGTGTGTATACTTTGTTCAGAATTGTTGTCATACATTGACTGTAATCTATTTTCGTCAATTCTCTAAAAGACCTTGTCCTTAATTTGGTTCAGTAGATTAAATACATCTTCTGTTGTAACATATATCTAACCTATATAGCTACAATTGTATATGGTAGTCGTAAACTTGGAGTTTTAGCTAACGTACTTATTTACTTTAACTTTGTGTTCATCAACAATCAGTAGGGAAAATGGTATGATTGCGAGTGAACGTGGCTAATCTTAGCAATAAAACCTGCTTATAGCAATAAAGTGGTTGCAGCTGTCTATTGTGTTTTGTTTGTTGTTTTTGCAACAGATGCATGACGATATCAAGTTAAGGCAGCTGGGCTTAGATTAGTCGTAATTTCTTAAATATTTTGATCTATTTTTACTCCCTCAAAGGCGTAGTAATTGTCGCGCTAAGGGTCGTACTATGACGCGTCCTTATAGCATTTTATTTATTTTGATAATCACAAGATATCAATTTCCTTACCACTTTAAGCATAAGGTTGTATGACAAGAGGCTCCCATTACAGAGGATTAACAACACGTGCATGAGTATGATACACCTCTGTTTACCTCTTTGGAGAAAAAGGCATGATGCTATTATATGTATAAATGATAGCTGTTGCCCGCGGCTCCGCCCGCGTGGATGTCGGTTACCGCGATAAAAAGAAGCCTGTGCTATTCTAGACTATAATCTATATCTGTGTCAATTTTTTTCCAGATCCGTTCAGTAGTTTTTGCGTGAAAGAGTAACAAACACACAAAAATACAAATCTTTCATCTTTATTATATTAGTATAGATAAATCTAACAGTATGTAGTCGTAATAACAAACAATAAAAAACATAAATAATGATAATGTCCGAAACCGCAATCAATGCATAGTCAGATTGCGGTTAATCATAACAATGAAGTAGGTAGAGATATTTCTATAACTTTTGCTTTGTTGTTGTCAGACATGGCGCTTGCATTACTCCCCTCCTATTAACATTGACTCACTGCTGATGCGACAAAGGTACTCTTACATGTATATCTAACTAGCCGCCCACCATACACAAATAGTATCCAAATCTCAGACTCTTCTCGTGGATTTTCCATAATATATAACATAAATCCTATCTACCAAGATTACGAAAAAATCAATAGACATATCGATTGAGCCATTCTCAAGTGATTCACAGTCATACATGTGGCAATTTATTTATATTTATACAGATGTAGTACATCTACATATTATATACATTAAAGATAAATACATAGCAGATACATTAATGTACTGGAAAAGTTCCTGATTATATAATGTTAGTGTTAGAATACAAGTGCGTTTATAATGCAGCCGTTATGCAGTGTTGGGTCGTCCTTCGCCACGGCAACGGTCCTATTGTCTGCGACTGTTACAATGTACACTTAAGAAACCAGATACTAGCGTCTTATATCTCGTAACGCCGGTTTAATAATTACATTGTAGATACATCTACACGGGATGTTTCCATTAATCATAACCACTAACGCTTGATTACACTCAGTTCCGTAACAGATCCGAAATTACTATTGGTACTGGTCATTATTCTAAGAATTTGCCGATATCCACTTTCTTTATTCGGTCCGTCAGTTGAGAACCATCATTCGTCGACTAAACTAAACCAATATACTCGTACAATTTTTGGTAATTTATTCTTCCTACTTTGTCTTTGTTAAAAATAAGGTTATGTACGAACAAACCAATTTTTGGTTAACTATCATAATAAAAAAACATGTGTATCTGACAATATGTCTGAGTTTTTCGACCAAAAAGTTATTTATTCCAATAGAAATTTTGAAACTTTAAAAAATAAGAAATGGTTTGAAGAGGCTTGCTTAAATCCTGTTATTTAAGATACCAAATGTGCCTACTAAGATCCCGTTTGTAATCAACTAGTCAAGTCGAGCTTTTACTGAAAATTATCTGCCTACACCTAATTGTACAAAGCTGAAGCAACGCAATCGCAAGTAAAAGGGTTCAATTATATATTTATAGCAATATATTAAGCGGGTGTGTTATTTCTGTTGTGTGTGTACGTGGTTTATAGTCCCATTTTGCAGAATTGCTCAGTTAACCACAAGACCGCGCAAGGAACCGGGATTTCCAATAATGCGAGGGGAAGCCGATGGACAGGCAATTGTCTTGACAGGGGTCAAATAACCAAAGAGGCAAAAGGGAATCGGAAAATACGATCAACCTTTGAATTTTATATGTCCAATACACCCAATATTTTAAATATTGTTAAATTTTATCTGTCATCAGACGTCTTTATGACGTGAATGCTACCAACGGGAGAACTTCTAAATTTTATTAACAGAAATAAATAATTCTCGATTTTATATTTTAATAATCGAGAAGATAAAATATAAACTGTATTCTAAAGTTTTCTCTCGTTTTAATCTCGAAATGCATCATCCATTTTGAATGGTCGCTTTTGTAAAACCTTTTAACCGTGAAAGGATATGGCTATACAATATGTCATATGTCTCGACGCGTGATATGGTTGTTCATGCAGACCGCCCCCACACTCCCAATCCTAAATTGCCTGACAAAATCTCGCATCCCTTTGTGTAATAGAGTTATTATTTCGGGCCGCTGATTTGATGAGGATCCCTCTAAAGTACATTGTTTATATTACGATACCTTTTACCATCAAAAAACATGAACTTGTTAAATTTATGCTGGTATTTTATCGACAAAAATAACAAAACCATGTTTTATTTCTATGAAAAGAAAATGCCCCAATATCTCTTGTTAGAAACTATATTACAAGTTGAAGAAATAGAACTGTATGGATCTGTATTACTAAAAGAAAAATCTTTTCTGAAAGCATATTTAATATCCTGATCCACTAAGATCACTCGGGCATCGAAAATGTCGGGCCTGTAGGTCGTTTACTACGGGTGGGGGTGAAAACTGCGTAGTTTTCTCTGTTGCCATGGCGACGCCCCCACGTGGGCCGTCTGTTCGCAACCTGCTTCCGAATTAGCAGACTGGAACACAAGCCATCAACTCACAGGTTCACATTATGGTTGCCGCCTCTGCCGCGAATGCTATCACATCTAATCGTGCGTGTGATACGACATCGCACAATTTAAAGCCCTTTAACTAAATGAATACTACCACGATGTTTATGATGTGGAATTGGAGTATACTTTCGTATTACATTTAAATTGATAATCGCGCCTTCCCCTCATGTTGCCTTCCGTTGAGAATTGAGATATTTCATAACATTTTTTTACTAAATGTTTTCTCTTACAGAGGCGTTTTACTATGAGCCGGCACCCTAGTCTAATTGCATTTTATTTATTCAGGACTGTAGGACCCTCGAACATAACCGACATAGTCGAGGGTTGCTGCCCTTGATGCTCATTAGTTTGTCCTTTAATGCGTACAGTTTAATAGTGAAATTATTGTATTATTTGTATTATTCATTAGCGAAATCCTTTGCGACTATAGCGCAATTATTTAGAAGCTTATTTAGAAGCTTCTCAATAATTGCGCTATAGTTGTTGTTTTATGCAAGCCAATAGAGGTATTTAATCCTACTAATATTATAAACGCGAAAGTTTGTAAGTATGTATGGATGGATGGATGTTTGTTACTCTTTCACGTTAAAACTACTGAATGGATCTGGTTGAAATTTGGCACAGGGAAAGATTATGGTCTGGGATAGTCTGGGATAACACATAGACTTTTTACAGCGATAACCGACATCCACGCGGGCAACGGGCAAGTTGGATATAAATTTAAAACAAATAGGTTTATTCTGTAAATGGAATAAATTATTCACCCTAACGCATTTAGTAAGTCCCTAATGGTGTGAGTAATTCTTCCGGATTTTGGTAAAGTCCTACAGTTATCTCCGACACTTTTGACTTTTAATCGAGTCTCGGAACCCGTAATCATTTGCTGAAAAAAGATTTCATTAATCGCTTCGACGGCATCAAGCCTCCCCACGGATAATACTCTGATAAACGGTTAAGAAACAATTCGGTTAGAAATTCAAATTGGATTCAATTTCCAGATAATCCTGACTTATGGTCTGATTGCTACGTCTACCGATTTCTATTTTATCGACCTAATCTCTCTCAGTGCCAGATTATAATTGGATTTTGTTGAAAATATAGGCTGATATTATTGATTTGTAGAGTATCTATACTACTAAATACCTACTACATTTGCTATTTAGGATACCGTTTAACGAGCACACAAAGCCTGAACAATTGAATCAGATAAAATAAACAATAACCTACCACAGATACACAAAACTTTACTTTATCATGAAGTATTTGCACGGTTTTGGCAATTACAACGAGTGGTCCAACGTTATAAAGTTATTCCATTAAAACTAATGACTTTGAATATTATATGGGCTTCTGGGATTCTACTAATCAAATATAAAACATGTCCACTAAAGCTTTTATAATTAACACATAAATATATTATAATATTTACCCTAGTGTTACGAAGTAACACGTAAGTATGACGTAACAAATTGTTGGTGATGTCATGACTTCAGTACTAAATAAAGTCTCCCTTCTTAGTTGTGCAATCGATACCGGGTACCTCCATTACATATTTACTGCCGACAGGGTCTCGGGAATGCTGAGGAAAATGGAAATGTCTTCCCTACTTTACTCAGCTGCTAAAAGACTGTACTTTCGATTTTATAGTAATTGCTGATTCGAAAAGCCTCTAATATTGTTTTTTCTTTTGTATCTTAAGATTTGCCAAGTAAACCATTTTTTTTTTAAATTTTGGAATTTACAATTTGTAGAGGATTTTTGAGACTTGCTTGACAGGGCTAACTAAAACTAGACAAGTTCTACATATGTAGTTAGCCTTATTGTTTTTGAGGCCCGCATTTTAAAATGTATCTCTACCTAATATGTTTGTTTTTCATATATTTTATTTTGAATAAAACGTTAAAATCTAATGTGAATAATGAAAACAGAATAATTCAGACCAGTCTTATTAGGTAATTGGTAAATATTAAATTGGAACTTCTATAATCTATCATAAGCGCAATACCACTGACTGATTTATCACGAAATCTTGAAATTCAGCAGGATGATTCTTTATAGGGATATCCAACTTCTAAAGTGGAAATCAATTGTTCAACCCGGCCAAGTTTTTTTTTAGTTTTCCTATAAATATGTAGTTATGAATTATTTATTTAATAGTAGTAGGTGTGATCTCACGGCAAGTAATATTCTTAACGTGACCTTTGAAGCAAGGCGAAGGTGCGACGTGTGTTCCTAGTCAGGGCGTTTTATCATAATCAATTCGTATTCATACCACCACAATACATACATAATCGCCCACAGTTTAAATTGTCCGTATTAAATATTAAAACAGTGCGCTATAAATTAGATTTTATGCTCGTACTAAACGTGAGTTGGTAACCAATCGATCGATGGAAATAAAGAAATACCTAGCTATTTGCGATCATTCCGGTTATGTTGATTATATGTGATTATATGACTGATTATATGACCTTGTATGTTCTGTGAATTAAAAAAAGTTTTATTTTTCTATTTATGGGTTTATTTAGTCTATAATTAATTATGTCTGTTAATAAAATAAACCCAGACTACATTACCAACTGTATCCACAAATGAATAATTTCTATACGTTACATCAAGTTTGAGTATAATACCCAATGGCTGGTAACTTTGCGTTTATATGGGCCGGGAGCTTTCGAACTTTGCATTAATTACTGCTGTGTAACTTTGCCTGCGAACAAAATTGTTCAGGCAATAAACATTGTGCAATATCTCACTCATTAGGTTCCTTGTCCTAACTTTGCAGTACGACGAAGTTAAATGATAAATTTATATATTTTACCAATATAGTTCTTCCAACAGAGTAGATAAATTGAATACAGAATCAAACACAAAAATAATAATAGTTGCCAATTTTACGTGGAAACCAAATGGGTTGTTATTCAGCCTCAAATGATTGCAAATGGACCAAGTTTCGGCTCCCCTAACGAAAAAGTTTTGCGCTTTGTAAACATAGCGCGGGCAGGACTTTGCCGTTTGCATATGAAATGCTGTTAGTGGTCCGTGGCACGGTGTGGGGATTAAACCTCGCACAGTACTGTGTTTTTATACGTATTTGGTACAGAGAAATGAGTCATCTGGATACTGATATAATTCCAACGAATACTATTAACTTACTACGTATTGCTCACAAATACAATGCGTCATTTTACGATACTTTGGTGATTCATTTAATCCTGCTTTAAGATGAATGATTCGGTTACTACCACAACATACTATTGTTAGTCATTTAAGGAAGAAATAAATATATTATAAAATTAACTTCAATGACTAGTGCTTTGCTTTAACTTTAAACGAAAATTCAATATAGATAATGTAGATTGAAATCAATCCATGTCAGACAACACAGACTGACAAAACTGTTTTAAAGTAATATTCAAATAATAACCTATTTTGTATTGGGGTTATAAATAAGCATAACTATAGTATATGTAATGTATAAGTGTAATTTCCAAGCAGGATAAGCCGGTAAAGACTCGCTGTAAGGTTTTAAGATATAAGAGGTCGACGAACTAAATTTAACGATGAGTCATGTTTTTCACCGTAGCAATTTCAATTCTTATACTTGCAAAAATACATTCCACCTAACTTTGAAGCATGTTTAAAACGCAAACAAACTCACTTATTAACTTCTCCGTCACGTATGAATGATAAAACTGTTGCTGCATAATGCTGATCACACGCAAATGCTTCCACAGTTATTCTTTCTGTCGGCACCACATCATATAGCTTAGACAACCTCTTAAATCTAACAAATAGAGGTTAATTGGGCACTCGAATATTACTCTGTGCTCGACGGTAAAGGAACAAAGCGAGCGTATTGAATATTCATTAATGAACGCCATAATAACGGAAGGATTCGAGAGCCCTGCATTCCGCGTAGTGAGAGCTATTAACAATACTGTGAGCCGCGGACGGAATGGACCGTGAGGGTCCCGTAATTTACCAGAGAGCTCCTCTTAAAATGTGCGAGAGTTAAATTACGTATAATGAGAGAAAGTACGTGGATACACACGCACGCATAGAGATAATTACGCACGATTGTTTGTTCTATTTTACTTATTATCGCAGTAGATGCCGCAATTGTTAAATTAAGTAATATTTGTTTGTATGAATTCAATAGAAGCTTCGTTTAAGCTTCCTGGTCTTACAAACTTGACCTAGTTACTACATGAACGCAACTAGGAGAGCACGGCCTTCATCCAGTTTCCAATACGAGCATGTGGAAAATTCTCGTGACAGAGCGAATACGTCAATTAAAGGGTAGCGCAACATGTAGTTTGTTTTATTTTTTGTTTTCAATACGCTTTTCATTTTTGATACATTCTGCTGAAAGTTAGCTTTGTTTGTTAAAAATTCAATCAAGTCGTTATGTCTATTTGTATCAATTTTTCGTGTGTTCTTCTATTGATACTAGTGGCTCGCCCCGACTTCGCCCCAGCTAAACTATTTTTTACCCCCTTAGGGATTCAATTTCCAAAAATAACCTTTGTTCCAAATTTATATTTCTAAACTAGTAGTTTTAGCTATGTGTTGTTCTTCAAATAGGACAAACGATTTAATCTATATATTTGATACTTCAAAACTCTTGTACCAATCTATAGGTATTTTGTCGTAGTAAACAGTTATTGATAAGTAATATTAAAAAATAATAACGTGTTGAACCCGTTTGATAAAGAAATTAATGTCTATAATCATTTTTTAACAGCTCTAAAACACTTAATATAGGCATAAACCCTACTGAGGTATAAAACAATTATTTTTTGCTCACAAAATTAATTTAAAGAGTGACGTGTAAACGTTTATTAGGCAAAGGTCATGTTGCCGATTAATTTCCGTGGTCACTACAAACAACACAAATGACACTGATGACACGGACGTTACACGTTTGTCATTACTTAACATAGTGGCGACAGTTTGTAAATGTATCATATCTCTCGTCACTTCATTCTGAGCTTACATTAGAAAAATCTTAATTAGTGTCCGGCCAAAACATGACAATCGAAACTGAAATAAAATATTTAGCGTCGGCCGAAACTGAAACCCAAGAAGATATTAATTACATCACTTTTAAGTTCGCTTTCAATTCGCTTTTTAAAAATAATCCCACCAAAACAATTTCATGTGTTACTTTTAAGTTCGGTTTCACGGCAAAATTACGTTTCGTTTAAATATTATCTTCATTCGCAAATTGTTTATTTGTAAGATACGGGTGCAGGAAATACTACATTAACTTTCCTGATATGAAATCTTCATAATTATATCCGTTGACATGTTTAACATAATCCCGCGCAGGTACTCTTAAGCAGGTGCAGTAACGAGAGATGGATAATCAGTGGACCGAGCACTAACGGGAGTCACACTTCAACTGCAATGGCCATATGATATATTGAAACCAAATATCTTTAATCTTGCCGTATTAAATTTATTAGGCAGCTAAAGTACACTGAGAACAGGTGCATTTGCACTGGAAACGCACTTAATATGTAGTGAAAAATCAATATAAAAATTAATATACAAGTTGAAGGGAAATATATAGGCTTGACGTAATAATAACAAGCTTTATTATTGCCAGCCATAACAATAAAATGGTACACTTTATTGCTGTAAACGTGGCCTGCGTGCGATCAGGCTCTCGAACCTCAAGTGGAGCGCTTTTACGATCAAAGCTTAAATAAATAAATCATTTCACCTACTTTGACAAGCGTTTCATAACAATTGTGATTGATATCCTCGATGGCAGTACGGACCTCAATAAATATTTTAAATGAGTCTGGAGACGCTAAAATTAGATTTAACTGTAGCATTATCAAAACTAAATATACAAAATACGATATTCGTGATTTTATAAACAAACATTGGTTCGTGTTCATTGTTTGAGAACAAAGAACAAAGTTTACTGAATGTTGGAGAACTCTCTAGTCAAGTTAGGTGTGGTGGCTTCAAGTACAAGTCGCGTTGAGTGCTTGTTCAACATGTCTCCTGTGAAGACGTCGTCGCCGCGTACTGCCACTTCTATTTACAGTGCTGCATGCTCATCCTTCTATATACCTGAGTAATATATGAACCACTGTTTTGTTCATATTTAATATTATTTGAAAGTACACATCACAGTCTATGATGCATAGTTACATTAATCACTCACTCATCATTTGGTATGGAGATAGACTGAGGGTTACCCCCGAGGGAAGATATTATTATATGCT
This sequence comes from Trisateles emortualis, assembly GCA_947095525.1. Lineage (NCBI taxonomy): Eukaryota > Metazoa > Arthropoda > Insecta > Lepidoptera > Erebidae > Trisateles > Trisateles emortualis. Next base: position 16,035,130 of record OX352732.1, on the reverse strand, counting down.
ACTTTTATCGACAAACTACATAAGAAATCGCCTGCATTTGTTATTTTACTACAATTCTATACTGTACATTAAAATTGACAGCCTACATGTTTGATACAATGAAAAGAATTTGTTTATAAGTCTAAAGCTTGAAAGCTTTTCTGACAAGTGAGTGTGACCTAAAGCCCCAAAAATTTAAAATTAACAGTGTCTTAATAAATTATTATATGACATTATTTTTTACATACATTATTTTTCTGAATTATTATTGAGTGCTTCAAAAGATTTTGAAGGTTATTATTTAGCTTAACACCTTAGAAGTTGGAGAAAATCGGCGCCCTCCAAGTACTTTCAAACTCCGTCAAAAATTTTGTAATGCATACTTTCCTTTTATGAAATTTAAAACAAATTCTAAAGTGTTTTAAACATTGCTTGATGACTACATTTTAAAATATTCTGCAGTAATATTGTAAACTATGTTGTACGTGCGTACGCTGCTCTGAGTTCGTGACCAGAGAATACGGACGATAAACAATTTCTTTTACAGTCCCAGCACGTTCTCCGTGAACTATATACGTCGTATTATATTCGTACTTGTCAGAAGTTTGATGACTTAGCTGTGTTCTTTAAACTTGTTAATTGGCAAAACGTAACGCTATTTCTTAATTTTTCCCAAGGATTTCCACAGTATTGGGTCTTGAGCCGACCTAGTCCATTGGCAGCAACCGTATTTTTCACATCTTTCTTATGAAACTATTCACATTTATTTGGCTACCCAATACCACCACAATTGCTACTCGTCGCTCGTGACGTTATCCATTTAAAATCGTATACCGTTATAATTCAGCGACCGCTCTTTGAAATCCGATGTTGAATACCAGAAAAACTTTAGACTAAAAACTTGAAGCTCTTTTGTTAAAATTAAACTAGATACTAGTTTTTAAGTCTCTATTCAGTATGACTTGTGGTTTCGGCTTTGAAATTGTGACTTCATTCCGGTTTTATGCCGCAATGCTAAAAAATAAATGATATTTCACTCGTCAAAATGATTTTAAGTTTGGTTAATGTTGCTGAGTTCTGTCAAATTAGGTACAGTTGAATATTTCTTCCCTAGAGACGGTTATGCAGTGCCGGCGCAGCGGGTAACGGAAGAGTTCAGTTCTCGGTTCACAATTAGTGCCTTGTCCCGTTACCGACTCATTGTCCGCGTTAATACTCTGCCTGTTATATGCCTTTGTGCATTCTTAATGGAAAGTTCTCAGATTGTTTGTTTTGCGTTTAGTATTTTACTAACAAAACTACCTATTGTGAAGGTAATCATGTTATTCATACTCTTATGTGTTGTTACACGAACTCGAAAATGAACCACATTGTTTTGTAGAGTATAACTTTAAGATTTTCGAGTTGTCATGAAACTCTTTGAAGAATCTGTAGCGGTTGCAAAATATTAATTTTGTTATCAATTCATCATCAAACATTAAAATGTATCTTTAAAAAAATGCTACGCTTAACCGTTAGAAAACGGTGTGGCGCCGTTGAAAAGGGACGCCGGAAATGTATCACCGTAAAACGCAACGGCTTCCTGAATTATTATTCATTTAATTTATAATTGGAAAGTTTAATGAGTTCACGGTCAGATTTTAATATAAATTAATTACATGAATCTTTAAAACAAAATTATATAGAAGAGTATAAAGCTTGAAGATAATTTTATCAGAAACCTAATGAGAGTATAAAAGGACCTTTCGTTGGCCTTCATGGAAATACAAGGACACCAGCTGCTCGCCCGGGCGAACCTTTTCTTCTGGCCTTGGATGAGAAATATAAGTCACGTCCTTGAACGTCCCTGAAACCTCATTACGATTGCTCTAACATATCTATATCATAAAATTAAATCCACCTTAAGCAATCTTATCGTTAACATGAAATATAATTGTCATGTAAGATGAAACATGTCTCTGACTTATAAATTCATAATAACATTACCTTGTTAAATTTACAAACATACATAATATCATCACGCTTGTCCCCGTGTGCTTCCATTGGGGTAGGCATGATACGCCAATTGCTTCGATCCAAACATACTTCCTTCGCTTCCTCTACATTTAACAACCTCTTCATGCATGAAAATCTTGTAAGATTTTGTCATTGTTAATTATACTTAGAATAAATAGCGTTCATTCTTTCTAGTGTTTAATCTATTAATCATGTGTTTCGAATGATCTATCACTGTCTAATATATCGATTATGATTAGATTTTTTCTTACTTTAAGTATCGAGGTTTCTTTTCGTTACTTTTCTTCTATAGATACATACTAATATTATAAGGAGGTAATGTTTGTCAGCTCGGATGTAGAGCATGAATGAAGAATGAAGCCGCGGTTCTGCTTGTTAGAAATCTGTGTAAACTTGTTTATCATCGGTTAGAGCCGTTAAGCCAAAGTTTATGCTATGAGTGGATTCATGTAGATCAATAGACTGTTATCACCTCCTTTGACCGTAATGTGAATTTAATATGGTTAACATGACATAATAAAATATTTTAGAGGAAGTCCTACAAAACGTAGTCTTTTGTCATTGTCAAGGACAATAATATCCACAGCATTAGTGGCTTGTTGAGGAAATAGGATTATTTTCGGGCGGATATTAAATTATAGCCGGTGAGAGCCGGATTACGTGGTGCGGGTTCTATTATAGTCTAAACTTTACAACCCAATTATCAATGACTATAGATAACTTGACACTACCACTAAAAAGGATAGACCGACTATAAATATTTTATAGTTTCGGTCCAATGCTTGTTTCGGAATGAACAACTATTAACATTTCCTTTAAATGTAATGACATGACAATAAAACCGCCATAACGTTGGTAGTAATTATGCGTGGACAGAACACGTGGTTGCGCACGCGCCGGAAGCTCACGGTAGGCGGTGCTCGCGTGACATTGTTTCACCTACACCTGTCGCGTCCGATCATGTGGAGAATTTAAAATAGATACTTCCGAAACACCTAATTATAAACCGAAAAGGACATGTCAAGGTCATTTGAAAACTACTAGAAAACTTTAGTTTTACTCTACTTAAAAATTGCAATTTTGCGTTGACTTTCAATAAGTCTTTTCTATAGTCTTTTGATAGAAAAGACTTATTGAAAGTCAACGCTGTTAGTTTGATGTTTTTCATATCACCAAAAGATACTATGTACCTACCTATGTTTTCTGTATGTATCTAACTTTTGATATACCTTGGTGTACAATAAAGAATTATCTATCTATCCATGAGCTTATAATATAAGCTGGATTATATATATTATAATCTAACATTTTAAAATTAGTTAATAAGTAAAGTTCACTAAGAAGCGTCCGCGCGTGTGTTCATTTAATTTCCTTGCGGTGACCGCGATAACCGCTTGTTGGTTCAATGTAAGTAATTAATTTTACCGAGCTCCGTTAATGCGGTCGGGATGACTTAATAACACCTCTCTGAACCATAACAACGAGAATGTTTGCAGAACACTAAAGCACTTCATGCGTTTTGAAATTGCATTGTTCTGAGTAGTGAATATTTCAGCAGTGTGATGGTGGATGAATTTCATTGTTTGCATTTTTGTGAGTCACTTCATTGTCCTCTTGTGTACAGTGTCATTACAATGATCTTTTTTTACATTTTTAACAACAATCGTAAATTCTGTCATAAGAAAGTCAATTCATTCTCAGATGTACAAATTCTATTAATTTTTCCAGCTATCGCTACAGTACTTAAAGCACAATATCAAGTGCAAACAATATGTGACTCAAGTCAAGGCTAGTGACTATAAGTGTTCCAGCTACCGGAGCCTGGTACGCACACAGTTCGCTCACAATCTCATCAATCGATTGTTCCAGTGGCCATGAACTCGAACCTCCTCTCGCTCCACGCTGACGACGGCGACGTTGCTACACGCAAAGTATTTGAACAAGTAAAATAACATCACGTCCTCACATTCAATTTAATAACAACTCACACTTTTAAACTTAAGTTATAGCTGTAATTTCAACTATGTATATGGAACATATCGCGAGTGGTAATGAGAGCCAGTAAATTACCACTATTTATGAAGTAGAAACTAACGGGGGCCGGTGACAGCAAAGTGTCGACTACGTCTGGCGCCTGAGGAAAAGTTGCAAACTTGCACCATAGAGACCACATTGCGTTTCACGTTGCGTCATACATGTATGTTAAGAGTAAACGCATCTTGACCACTTTTTACACTATTGTGAAACTGTCTCAATCAACTTTCAATGTATCGTAAGTAGGCAACGAAGAAACCCTATCAAATGCAAGATCGAGATGCATTTATCGTTTAATTTTTGCGGACTGTATGCGCCGCTAATGTTGAAACCGATACTGGAAGTGGTAAATGAAATCAAATAGCACACGTTTGATGTTATCGGAGAAAACGTATTGTTATCGACCGTATTTTGCGACCCAGTTACTTCCTACAGCAAATATAACAAGAATATGCTCTAAAAGAAAAGGAGCAGCTGCATCTCGCTCCCCTCGCTCTAATCATTGTTCGTCCAAAGGGTCGTCCGAAATGGGGAGCATTGGCCGTTGTACAAAAAAAACCTATTATAAAATAACGCATCCAGGTAACCACGCAGGGCTCTATAAATGTTATCTTGTTAAGCGACGAAACGTTGTAAGAAAATTAAAGTGATTTTAAAATCATTTCATGACCGTATAATATATGGGTTGCTATTGTCATTATAATTTTTGCAATATCAGTCATCATTACAATGTCTGTCTGTGTTATACAAATTGTATGTCTGTATTTAATGTCGTGTCATGTCTCAGCTGCCACCCCTTTCAACATAAATATATAATATGCATCATATCTGCTCTCGCAACGCCTGCGATATTGACCGTAGACAAATTGGCCTTATAGGTACAATTCATATGTCTGGTGAAAGCATGCGGGCGTGCAATATCAACTAACAACTCGCAATGCGTACAATGTTTGTGCAATGCGGACTTGTTCAGTTATGACGATGACTCCGCCGCAGTTCTGTACTTGCTAATTGAAATTCATTGATTCATTTAACTCTGCAATAAACTGAATATGTAAAAGAGTCTAATAAATTAATGAACACCTAATGTGGCACCCATTGCAGTGATAATTACTTACATTAGATGTTTAATCAGTTAGAACTTCAGTGATACTATTACCTTCATGAATTAGTACTCAATTAGTAGTTAAGTGTATGGGTTCAATCAAAGCATCCTGGACGTAACCTTTGCCGTTTCTAAACTAATATTTACAATAATAGAGTGAGTTAGCAGAACCAAACATTTCTAATATACTTTCTTCGAGAGGAAAAATGCAAAGATAATTTTACTCGTCTTAATATAAATTCATTCTATAAGATTTTATATTAAACTGATATTAAACAATATATCTATATTATCTACGTATGGATTACACATTGATTTCTCCCCTTGATATACGTCCGACTACCATCGAAAGTACATTAAGCTATTAGTAAGCAGTTAGTGCATTTCGTGATAAAATGGGAAAGGCTTCTTAGGGGAGGAGATACGTTCGGCTCAAATTTACCTATATTAAGTTTCTGTTTACTTCCTATATCAATATTTACATAGCAAGTACCTTCTTATATGGAAAATACATGGTATTATTAAGCAAGGCATTGTCAGGTTTACTTAATGGCATTGAACGCCAACGCAGCTTTGTTATGTGAATCATTTAATATGTTAACTTTGCCATTTATGTCGACAAATAAATCACGATTAAAGTACTCTGACCTGTTACCGAGGCATACGTAATACGTTTTATATATAAAACGATATAGTGCTATGATTAAGTATTATTGTTGTGATGTAAATTCTTGGTAGTTTAACGGTCAGCTTAGTACAAGTTTTTCATGTGTATCTGTCAATTTCACATTTTGGAAGGTCATCAGTGTACTTGTTCCGTCAAGATCAGGGCCAAGCGGTCACCGGCCGAGCGTGTTCCACGCCTCACTGATCGGCATGTTCATGTCAACAGTTTTTTTATTATTTTCCTTGGTCGTTCCCGTTGATGATGTCATCTTCTTATCTTTAAATATTTACTCGCTTCGACGATTCGATGTACCATCCATGCTTCATTAATTACAATTGCAAATTCTTTGATATTTGAAATGTCCTTCTATGTTAACAAAGACATAATGTGGATCTACAAAAGTTGAGTTCTGGGAAACTATATATAAGTATTATAGCTATGTATGGATTTAAAAGGTTTGACCAAAATAGAGATTACACATTAGAGTAACACACTCATAAATTATACCGACTTCAATGACACTATGAGCAGGAAATTGGAAAGATTTAGAATATTTCCGCGACGACGACCGCGACGGTGCGAATTAAACATATGTTGTTTCGGCAGTTATCTGGAAGCTGTCTTGAAGATATTTAATAAAGTCAAGTGTATTTGTTGTAGCAGACTTGTAAGTCGTACTCGCGAGGGAGGCGTCGCGCGGGCGCGTATCGATCGCGCCGCCACCGTGCGGCCTGCATACGAATACGAGAATCGCCCTCCGTTCAGCCCCTTATCAACCACTTCCACCTACTAGACTCCAAGCCCTTCGTTAGTGTCGTGACCCGCTTGATTGTTGTTGACTGGACACGACTTAACTATTAAACTTCCAAATAATTAACTGCAGGAAGGCTGGAAAACTCCTTTACTAAATTCTATAGTTCGTAGGTATGTCGTTGGTAATTAAGGGATAAAGCACGTATGTAATCTAAAAAGTTAATCACCAACATGCCATTGTGACACAATATGAATATAGTACTGGGACGATGCGACGCAAAATTACAAAAGGCTTTCCCTGTTTACTCTCGGCGCGAGAAATGTGACCTCGTTCCGTATAAATTGGACGAACAAAGTTTACCTAGACCTAACGATGAGGTCATGGGTGCAGCAGTAGGTATATGGTGCTGTAATAAACCATGACGTACTTCTACTAGGTATCACTAGTAGTAAGATAAAGCTAAACCGTGATAGGTACTGCTGAATTCTGATTATAGTTTATAAACATTGTATCAATAGTGTTCCATTTTTAGCATCTAGTGGATGTTAACGACACGAAGAATCAGCTATGCGACACCGATCTACCGCAGTACCTACCCATAACACGCTATCTAAACTTTAGCGGCTACTTCCATTAAATGCCATAGAACCTCAAGTAAAACAAAAGTACTGGAGTCAAATGGTCTAATTTGCATATTTATCTTTTTCATTCTATTTGCAATGTTAAACATAGCATAAAGGTATTTCTCGCTTTTAGTATTTTGAGTGTGTTCTTTAATTTGATATTTACTTCGTAAAGTGATAGGTCTTTCTTTGAACCGGTACATGTTCTAATTGAATAGATACAAAGTTATGGTAGAAAGGGAGATGGTGAAACAATATTTTTTTGCTAAGTAGCTATCAAATTTTATGTAAAATGTAAGTGCAATCAATTAGCATTTTACCAAAATATTTTGTCGTCTTCCCCGGTATAGTAACCTCCTTGTCTGGGCTATTTAGCTGATTATGTTTCAGGGTGGTTTCCACCCCAAAAATTGAAGCAATTTTCCAGCCGACAACTCGGCTACTTATTGCGTCGCAAAATGTCTTCGTGACGCCTGCACCCCGCCTAAGTAGGGCAGCAAAGTTGTGGGGCCCATGGATTTATACTCGTGTAAATTTCATAACTGGGGTTCGAATTCAGCATATTAAATTTGGATTAATGTATTCTGTGAACAAGCTTCTAAATTATGAAACCTTTGTATTAGCATTTTAATTTATCGTTACTAGAATTTATTGATTGTTCTGTTACAGTCTACACTTGGTATTATGCGAAATGTTGACGAACAACACAATCAACTCAATAAACCATGTTTAATTATGAGTTCAATGCTCTTGTTGCAGTAAATGAATAAATTGCACAGTATCGATGCATAACCAGCAGCAAGTTGATCGAGCAAACGGAAATAGGCAACTAGGAACGGAGGCGACTCGATGAAGGCAATTTAGCCAGCCTCCTCCCGGAGCGACGCCGCGACGTCTTATTACTAATCACTTTCAGATGATCAATTTCTGCTGAGTTAAAATAATAAACATTGTTTCTTATCGTTTCAAGTTCTATGTTAATATAAAGTACAAATAGACAATACTAAATCAACTACCAGTACCTAATATTTTACCAACGACCCATATTTCCGACGTCAAATCTTAAACGAATAAAATGGTCTTAGAGGAGTTAGATGTTTATTTTAGTGTGTGGACAGTGTCTCGATGACGTAGTCGTTAGCATGGACTCACAAATCGATACAGCGACGCCAATCAGTCGGTATCGTGACAACAAAACGTTTAACAATAAATACATCCAAAACTTTTGCTGCGCTTTAATTCAATTCTGCATTTTCCTTGTCTCTGAGTTTGTTTCTAGGTTTCCGAATATTCGCATCAAAAGCAGATCAGTAGATTTTGAATTCATTTCAGTATAAAAATAGATACAATGGAATAAACCTGGTGAATAATTCCATCCATTGGTCCCAAAATGCCATTATGCTTTTTCTGTGAAATCTGTTTGCCGGATTTCGACACAATGTGAATTCTAACAATTGTGTTGGTAAATTGTTTGTATTGATATGTATGTGGAAGGTACACGTGGAATCACAGCTGCAGCTTGTGAGGTAGGTAACAACAGATACCTACAACATACCTTCAGTGTCCTTTGCCCTAGCAGATGTTTGCGCGATTTGCACTGATAACAAACCGCGAACTTAATGCCTATCATTGTTATAAGAACATACTTATAGACAGTTGTAGCTTTTGTCAGATATAACAGAGATTCATGTCTGTTTCAGAGGGGTAGGCAGAGACTACGGATTACCAATTTTGTTAAAATATATGTATATACTAAACATATTTGTTTAGTATATATATTTTTGTTATTACAAAGGACAACGGGTCGAAATCGTGAAACATTTTTATGGGTTGTATACGTTGATGAAAACCTTATACACTTAATTTAGACCCGTTGTCCATTATAATTATGCAGTAATCATATATGAGTACAAATCGTTAATGTTTTAAAAAGTTTTAATTTTTTAATTATTTCAATATGTTTTACTAAATATTAAGAGCTTCCTATGTTAATTTGTACTAGAATTTTTATATGACTCATTAGTATTGAAGACATAACTTTTTATCAGTCAGTGGAACTGCGAGTTGATGTCTTTTTTGTATGTGTGGAATTCTAATGAGCAAAAAATATACCTTCGCCAACTTTTAGCGTACTTATACAAGAAGAGCTTTAATATAATTAACCTTAACTTACCAGAGCGCAATTGTTTGGAAAAAGTAAATGACTTACACACATTTTGTTGCTAGTTGCTCTCTGCATTCCTGTGCTGCGTTTCTTAGAATGTATTTTTATAATGTATTTCGGACATTGTTCTGTCGATTAGGCTTACGATTGCATAACCCGTATATTCGAATAAACCGGTTTATAGAAACGTGTGAGGAGAATCTCTTTTGAGTGCTCACGTACCAGAGAATGCTTCAAGCATTTGAGACCTCCTATAATATCCCTACTATTGATAAATAATGTTTAGTCACAACCCAAATTATATCTGACCTAGGACCACACGCAAATCTATCAATCCAGTTAGAAAATAAATAATAAACAGTATACAAATTAATAATGAATAGTTACCCAATAATATCTTATAATTATAACATTGCTGTACCGACTGATTGTGGGTAAAACTGATATTTAAAAAGCTCTGTCAGTAAGAATAAATTGAGAGCAAAATATAACTAAATAAACAAGGTTGACAAAATAAACTTTAGGACTTATAAAAACACCAGGATAATTGCATACTATCATTTTAATTTATAACAGAAATCCTATTAGGTATATAGGTATGTATTTAGGTTCTTGTCTTACCTGTCGGAAAGATACAAATCGGCGTCAATATACTCAGGACGAGCAGTGAAGCTTCTAAGAAAATTCACTTATAACGCAGTTTTTTTTTTATACACAGCACAGTAACTTTATATTAAACACTTTGTAGTTCATTATCTGGATGTAGACCACAGTTATTTTATAAGTGACAGTTAAAGAAATAACGCATCGAATAGATGTACCACGGTGGTAGTACGGAGCTTAGTGATAGGGCACACCGTCGCACTGCGGAGTCTCCGATTGACTGGCGGAGTGCGGGCGGAGACCATGCTCGAATGACGCTCGCGAGTTGCGGCGCCCCGCGCCTGGTTTTGCCCGTCCCGTACAACACCGGCATTTGTCGCAAAAATCTCTACAGTAGCAGTAGATGATGTTTCTTGCTGATACTTCTCATTTGTGTCCTATATAGGTATTTTATTAAAAAGAAAAAAAAATGCTACAAAATTCTTTTAGTCCGAGGCTACAAAATACTTTTGAATTTCGTTGCCAAAGCTTCAATTGTTGCACAAATTTAGTTTGTTGGTAGATATATTTTCTTCATCTTGCTATTTTATATTTATAATATAATATTTAATATTCGTTTAAAAGAAGTCTGCCTCATTTGCATATAATGGATCCACACGTTCACTTTTTTACTTATAAAAATCTTGCCGAACTTTGGCCTGACAATAAAAACCATGTAGGTGGTTCATTGGCGCCAGAGGACGGAGGTTTTAAAATCTTTTTAAGAGCGCTATAATATTTTATCTGTGGGTGGTAATTTCCGTTAAGTGTTAACTTAGGCAATTATTTGTTCATTTTCAAATTGGATATTTATATTAATAGATAAATTAAAAATATCTGTATCTTTTTTACTTTTATTTCACATAACTAGGTAGGTACATTCATTTTATTAATATAATAATAACTAAATTTCTACTCAAAAATATGGTAAGTTGGGAGGTACCTATAGATTAGCTATTAGGTATCCACGTATAACATTTAGGTATCCACGTTCTTGTACAAAATCATTTTTTGTCTTTAGTTAACAAACTATAAATGCATAGTAATGCCCCGCGGCTGGGCACGGCTTGCCTCTCCTCTATCAAAATTGCTTAGAAGATTAGGCTTTAATCAACATACGCTGTCCCAATGCGACATGCCTTTAGAATTTCTTGTAAGACATGTAGGTTTTCTCACTACTCACTATGTTATTCTTCACCGTTATCAGATGGTAAATCATTTGTTAAATCGTTTAAATTCCACAAAGTAAAATTCACATTCACACTTAAAATCGAACCTCAAGGATACAAACAGTTTAATTTCCCACTCGGCTACTACCGCATTTTTCAATTCATTGTAACACATAGTAATATACATGTATGTTTTTAGTCTTGTATATTTTATGTTGTTTAATATATTTTTACAAGAATAAATACCATTTAATAACGGGCCGATTTTACTTACTACTTCTACTTAACATTTTCATTATTTGGTGTGAATACTTTTATTCCAAAATAAAAGCTTCTTCAAAAACTGGGGACCCAATGAGATAAAATTAAATTTGTCTTAACAATTTTGATATTGGGTGTAAAATAAATATATCAATTTTGAAAGCTTATTATCTATTCTGTCGTTGACATAAATTTAGCATTTGCTTGTATAATATTCTTAACCAATGGAAGTGAATTTCATGAGACCTTACTTAGATTTATGGCCCTTACTTAATGTGCTGTCAAAACAAGTTGACGAGTCACTCACGAATTATTAAAACCAACAAAAGGGTTCATTCACTATCAGAGCTATTCGTGTCTTCCTTTGCATCAACAGGTTGTTCTTGCTTGTAATGTCTATATTCTGGTTTCAATTCCCACATACCCTTGTGAGGATTCTTTGAATTATAATTACATATCTCCTGCAAAACTTCTTTCAAATACATCATAGGCTGCCTAGTAATGCTATGCAAGTCTTTTATATTGTAATATTGATGTTTTTCAAAGGCAGAAAATAACATATTGAGAACAGCATCTTTATCGTCTCTGGATCTTTTGCCCTCAGCCGCCTTCTTCTTCTCGTAGTAAATGTTCCAAGGGTGATTTGACCTAGGTTTGTAAGTCTGGACAATAGTGGTTAACTGTTTGACTTGTTTTTGAGGAATTGATGCTTTTTTAAATGATTCCGACTTTAACTTGTAATACGCCCTGTCTGCATACGGTCTACATTCTAGCTTTTGTACAATCCTTCCCTCCATGTAAAGCTTTTCAGGATCAGGTACTACGGTATCTGTATTAGAAGGAGTATGGGCAAAAACTCCTAAAGCCTGTCTGGTAACGTTAGACACGTCTAGGTGATGTTCCTTGGGTACGTTCTGTTCTCCGTCTTCTTTGAGACAAAGGACAGCTTCTGACATAGATAGTTGCACTCGTGCACGTTGTCCTGGCGTTTTTGATATTTTCAACTTACCGACTTCAATGTTATCTGGAGCCTTTTCCCATCTATTCGCTATGTATTTAGGTACTTTCACCAACCAAACACCTCTGCTAGCGTTAGATAAATCTAACTCACGATCGACATGTGCAGAATTATTTAATGAACTCATTTTTATTATTTCACTATTGAAATACACAAATTGTTCGTAGTTGCAAGTTTTAAATCTAAAAATCAATGCCAACTTGATTTTTTTTACTAAAACATATTTTTGATGAAATGCAATGTTCTCTTTGTCACTCAGATAGTAAACTAAAACAACACTACTTATTTTGTTATCATATATCGTTATCAAGCAATCACGTCGATAAAACTGTTAAAATTGTATTAATAACCAGCTCTTTCTCATCATTGGCGCTACTTGCGGCTGCGCGCGGTGACTGATTTGCTCATAGTATTTTCCCAGAACTTAATTTATATTTAGTATTTACTGAATTATCTACTACGTCATGAATAATCTTTCGTTGACATACTCATGTTGTGACCTGCGAAAACTTGAATTGTTCCTGTCTGTGTTGTAGATAGATAGCGAACTGATTAGATATATAAATTGTATAATTTCCCAAATGATAAGGGTAATTACATACTGAACCTAACTACTTACTTATTAGGGTCGGCAACGGCATCGATAAATCTTAGCCTACACACCAGCCGGACTGATTAAAAATATTTTACCTCTTCATTAAAATATAAATAAGAAAATAACATAAAAGACATCTCTTCCTATTAAATTCTGTAAGCAGGCTGTAGTATTGTATGAAGGTCATTCTTCAGACAAACAAGATGGAACATATGAAATGGCTGCATTTGTGCATTTTAAAACCATTTTTATTTATATGTCAGTTAGGAACCTACCGATAATAGCTACCTGCCTAAATGTGTGCTGTGTCAAGAATTTTGCAGCAGGCAAAATAAATTTCGGAATCCGTGAAATTAATTTATGAAATGGCGGTTGAATTAATTGCTTTGTGAGTGAGAATTTGTAAGCGGATAAGCTGACACATAAATGCCTAGAGGACGATTTGGGACGAATGGAACCGACAGGTTTAGGCAGACAGGTACATTAGGGGGCTTTGTGAACATAATGCCTGAGCGTATTATCTCAACAGATTTGAATTCAGTTAACAAGATATTCCATTCTATTGGATTTAGTAACAGTTATTATTACAATTAATCCTACTAATATCCTACTAGTATTATAAACGCGAAAGTTTGTAAGTATGGATGGATGGATGTTTGTTACTCTTTCATGTAAAAACATTCTAACTTTGTTACTGCTATTGTTTTTTAAGCTATTGCATAGCTTCTATCGCGGGCCTTGGGCGTGGAGACCGAATCCAGAAATTCCGTAACGAAAATAATAAACCTGACACCCCGCACTCCGACCGGCACAGCGGTGATACTTTTTTTAATGACGAATTCTCTAAACGGCCAATAATAATATGTCAAATTTGTGTAAGGATGCTTTGATCTAAGAGAATATTAATGTGAAAAAGATTATAGTATAAGGAGTCTTAAGGAATTATTACAAGTATTCATTTTTATTATTATATATTTTTATGAATAATTGAGAATAAAATAAAATGATTTAATATATAATTCTGTAAAGTAATTTTTTATTTGTTTCGATAAAAAAATCATACTAAAAAATATGCAATAGCTTTACCGCGGCAGTCACCGAGTGCCACACGTCTTTACTTTAGATTTCATTGATTTAATAAAAATATTGTACTCCTAATAAACTACAGACCATGATAACAGGATTGTGATATATGCCCATGATTTGCTACTGGCTCTTATAGCACAGGATTTATCCTAGTTTAAGTTGCCAGGGATAAGTTCGTTTATTACACCTAAGTATTATGTAAACTACAAACTACCACATATTTTCTACCATAGGTATTTGTATTTGGTTCTTCTGTGCAATAAAAGATTTATTGTTATTATTATTATTACTGGTCTAGATGAAATTTGACACAGAGATAGATTATGGTCTGGAATAACACATAGGCTACTTTTTACAGCGATAACCGACATCCACGCGGGCAAAGCTGCGTGCAACAGCTAGTACCTATGTAATACTAGCTGTTGCATGCAGCTTCGCCCGCGTATATGAATCATAAAAACAATAGGCGGATAATAATACTAAATGAAACATAACCATGGATAAGATGAGCATTAAAATTTGCTTAAGTATAGAAGTAATGTGATTGACCTGTTTACAGACTTTTCGTCATTTGCCCCCTCCTATTCCTAATTAGTATTCGTGGGCTGCAATAATTTGAAACTTTTTTTTACGCACTTAGTAGGTAACTATTATTTAATTTGTAATGGTACCAAAGTCACAACACTCGTATAATTATAATCTAAGGCACTCAAGTGCCTTAGATTATAATTATATACATACTACATTGAGTGTCCCGTGCAGTACCGATAAGCATCGTTTATCTGCCCCGCCGCAAAATTAAATCGACTTCAAAAAGCTAAAAATAACTGCATACAGATTGAAGTCGATGTTCATCCTGTCACTTAATATTCAGGTTAGCAAGGACTTCAATCTGCAACCAGTTATTTTTAGGTTTTTGAAGTCGGTTTAATAAAAAAAAAAATCTTAAATAAAAGTAAAAAAATATATGAACTAAAATCATAGTTAATACCTTTATCATTTAAGGTTTGCCCTCGATTACCCTGGGATTCGATCATTAGATCCTGACTTGGTGCCAATGGGACCAACTCATGAGTATACTCTTTCACATAAAAAAAAATTGAGAATCGCTCCGCAAATGGGGAAAAACGTAAAAAAACATACAGTCGAACATAGAACCTCCTTCTTTTTTTAAGTCGGTTAAAAAAACCTTGTTCCATACAAACTTTTCACCCGCTTAGGGAGGTGCTATGTTATAAAAGAAACCCCTGTGCAAAATCTCAAGTTTCTAACCAAAATTTGTATTCATTGATTCATATTAGATACCTACGCAACGTAACATGAGGACTTTAGGTATATTGCAAGTTCCCGCCCGCGGCTTTGCCCGCGCGTACGATTATTGTACTATTCCAGACTATGTCAAATTTCATCCAGATCCGTTCAGCCGTTTTGGAGTGATTGATAGAAAAACATCCATCCAAAGACCACGCAGCCCAGTGTGATCAGAGAAAACAAATTTGTAATAAAATTAATTACTCCTAGAGTTCTGTTTGGTTATTAGAAACCTATAGGTACAGATATTATAATTAGGTACCTAGGTAAGCATGTTTTGATTGTTTATAATGGTTGAGGTTTTTTGTTCAACATTTTGTTTCATGTATTTTTAGAGTTCAAATTGCTAACTAATTTATTTTTAATTGAACTACAAAATCAAATAACTACGTGGTAAGTAAATTAATTTATCCTCGTCTACTGAGCCTCAGTGTAGGTACATAATATCAATGGCCTCTACCGTCACAATCACAATGGCTACTCGATAAAAGATGGCGGTGTTATACAAAACTACCAAGTAACTTAAAACTAAAAAAATCATTAATTGAAGAGTTTGCATACTGGACAATATGCAAACTCTTGCATAAATACCTACATATTTTTCAGTTGTAGAAGGATAAAGTTCTCTCGAATAAATAATTTGAATTAGAGGTCAGCGCCATGTTTTGCTTGATTTTCTATAATTATATTACAGTGTAGGTACTCTGTGGCTTGATATCAATCTACCGAGTTAGAAATTAAATACCTACTTAATGTTTTATACTTCAAGAGTATGTATAATAATTTTAACAAAAAATACGACTTTACAAGGCAAATACTTTAAAATCCCAAATCTAACGTACCTATTTAAACAGGATGAACTTTTATACAAACTTTTATCTTGCATCTGTTATGTATCTATTATTATTGACATTTTGCATCTTAAATTGCTGAATGATTTTCTATAAATTAAAGATGTATATGGGCTGGTTCTGAAATAAAACTAATTATTATTAGATATTATTATCTCACTTGTCCTTCCTTAAAGACGGTTTTATTTTAAATCCGATCATTAACAGCTAAAGTGCATCTCATGACTATTCAAATAAGCCCAAACACGGCTAGATTACATTGTTTAATTATATAATTCCGTTGTCTACCTTCCGGCTTCATCATCAATTCAGTTTCAATTGTACCATTTTCATTTACCTACTACATTTGCTTAGTGATAGTTGTTTTACAACTTTAATGGAAACTTATCTAATCGCAATCCGTGAAATACTTATTATTGAGAATTTCAGATGGCCATCTGTGGTTTTCTTCTTCAGTTTAACTTCACCAAATTACACTTTCTGAATGCAATTGTTTGATTTGTTGTAAAAAATATTGAATTTGCTATAAAAATGCCTATATTTATTGAGGAGTTCCCTAAATTTCTCTTGGATCCTATCGTCAGAACTTTCCTATGATAAACCAAACTCCTCTCAGACCAAAAAAGTTTTTTTCAAATCGGTTCTTAGATGACGGGAGTTCTGCGGTAACAAACATTTAAAAAAATACACACGAATTGATAACCTCTTCGTTTTTGAAGTCGGTTAAAAAGAAGCAATAGATATACAGTACAACTTCGATCTAATATACAAATCGTATATTTTATCGAAGCAAACACTAATAAATTTAATAGAAGCAAGACTTCTGGGCTAAAGTTGCCCTCTTCCATCACTTTATACATGTATTTTATAATTTTGTTATTTTTAGCTGATGTATTATTAAAACGTACACCAAAAATATAATTGAATTTTAATTGGTTTTTCGGAAAATAGCAATCAAATTATAAACATCGATGATCGATAATAATGAAAATATATGCCAATAGCTACATCCCTACCGCAGTCGCCATTACATATCATATACGCCGCTCGCTTGTTTTTGTTGCATTTGAGAAGGAGATTGCTAATGTCAAATAAACAGCGCGCGATTATTATTGTAATTGAAATGTAATGAGAGTAATTTATTTATAATATTTTTTGTTTATTGTATTGACAGAGTTTTGTAAGGTAAGCTCTATTGTTAATGAAGTTAACGCTATTTTACTTGCAAAAAGCAACATCGTCTTTGTTTTTGGTGTAACTTTTATTGAATCAATCTTTTTTTTTAACTACGATAATAACTTTTTAAAGTTTCATAAATTTAATGGTATTTCTAGAATGGCACCTCCTCGCCGTATATTGAGGCAACAGTTGGAGATTCTAATGGATTACTTAGAGGAAAACAGAGATATGTCTAAAGGTTTACTGCCGGGAACACCGGTATCTCATCAGAAAACTAGACAAAAGTGGGCTTCCCTCGCAAAACAATTAAATGCGGTACAATCAGGTGCTCTAAAAACTCCTGATGGTTGGAAAAAGGTAAACAATATTTTTTTACTTTTATATTTTAGCTGGTTTAATTCCTATAAATATATAGTTACACAATATATTCCCAATTTTATTTATAAAGTAGATATAATTAGTATATTTATTTCTTATATTTCAGTATTGGTTCGAATGGCGTCATAAATGTAGAAAAAAAGCAGCAAATGCCCGAAGATTCCGTTCTGGCTCTGATGGTGGTGCAAATAGATTTGTTCCATTAAATGATTTAGAAGTAAGAGTGCTAGAACTTAGTGGAAAAGGCTCTGTAGCTAGTGCTACAGCGTCATCTAGTCAGTTTGAAAATTTCTTGGCTGATGATTCAGATTCTGAACCACTTGAGAATATAAAAGTAAGAGCAGCACCTGCTGTGAAAGTCAGGCGGAGTGTTACCAGTGCACCCAGGTCACCCACAGGTAATATACCTACATATTATATTACTGCATCATTGATTTAGCAGCTACTATGGCAGTTCAAGTAGTAGGTTTGATACCCACACAGAATAAAAAATGTGTGGTTCAAATGTGGTTGTTCCTAGTCTGAGTGTACTTGGGATATTACAAAAACACAATTCACAAACATCAAAATAAATTATTTTGAGTTTTTTTTCATATAGACTCAACTTATGTATTTGAAAAAAATCCCAAGATTTTATTTATTTATTTCACAAACAAATTTGTATTTGAAACATGATTTCCATTATATAAAAATTATTTTTAAATTTAATAATACTTAATAACAATAGTTAAATTAAATTAAGCTATGTGTCAAAAACAAATGAAAAATACTTCACACCCATACATTAAGATTCTACTACCATAGCGGCAATAGAATAAAGACATCTGTTCAACAGGAAGGTCTTTAGCTGACACTGGGCTTATTCTCTTGTGCAGGAATATGCATGCAACTATCAGTTAGTTGCATGCATATTCCTGCACTAGAGACCTATAATAAAGTATTAAGTTTCTCTATTGAATACCATTTTTACATTATTAATTACATAAAATTAAATTTAAAAAAAATAATATTACAGATGACAATATACGCAATGTATCACCACCACCCAAATGGGCGTTAGACTTCGAAGAACGGAGGATAGCTGCAGAAGAAAGAATGGCTGAAGCTTTAGAGTCAATGGCTTCTGTCATGAGGACACAAGAAGAACGTCGAGGTCTACTTGAAGAACGAATAGCAGATGCATTGACAGCTATTGCAGGGACAGTACAAGACTTAAATAGTGGTGTTCAAGAGGCCTTAACACATTTACAACATTCAATACATCCTATACATGCTAATGGGCCTGATTTGAAAGGAGACGTGTTTCTATAGAAATGTCTAGATGTTTCTAGATTATTTATTTC
This sequence comes from Trisateles emortualis, assembly GCA_947095525.1. Classification (NCBI taxonomy): domain Eukaryota; kingdom Metazoa; phylum Arthropoda; class Insecta; order Lepidoptera; family Erebidae; genus Trisateles; species Trisateles emortualis. Next base: position 16,015,955 of record OX352732.1, on the reverse strand, counting down.
ATTAAAGATATTGCTATACAAAAAGCCCAAAATACACAATGAGCAGCATCTCAAATCTCGCATAAAATAAGCGTACCATTTGAACTTGTTGCGTATATTTTAAATAGTGTCGCGTCGCTACTATTAAATTCTACTTTATACCATGCGCGTAAGGTTGAATTTGAAAAATAATATGTTTTATTATTACTATAACTGCTTATGTATTTAGTTATGACTGTTTATTTTTTTCGAGAACGTGCGTCTTGGGTTTTTGTATAGCAATGATATAGATATAAGACTCTAAATGGGTTTTTATTAGTCGTTTAAGGGATATTTTATGTAATATCTTATTTCCTTTTTTTAAAGTACTAACTAAGCAGGTAATAAGCATATGGCCTGCCCGATGGAAAGTTAGTTAATGTAACTTATGGATGTTTGAAACACTAAAAAACATTTACTCGCTCGTTTTATATACTTTTATTTATCTGCAAGAATTACAACTCTTGCAGACAATAGAAAGAAAGAAAGAAAAACAATTTATTTTTACAAACAATAAAAATCTATCATAAAGAAAGTCACTTATTGTGATCAAGGCATAATAATTTTGTTTATAAGTAATAATATAAAAAATGCTTACAGTCAATTAATAAGGCATTTATTTATTTATTGATAATGTATAAGTCTTTTATGTAATAAAATTAAAATATATTTAGCGAAGGAGAAAGATCTTAATAAATACATATAATAATTAGATAGGTATTTATTAAATGAATATTGTACTTAATAAATACTATTTACAATGTTAAAGAAAATCCATGTAACTAATTTAATTCTGAATTCGAAAAAATCAACACTAGAAATGACATGTGTTTTGGAGAACACGGACGTACATAAACATTTCCAGTAAACTATTTATTGTAAGGTGTTCGAAGGGCTTTATAATATACAGTAGCCGAGAAACATTTTAAACAAAAGTCAGCGTAGTGAGGAAAATGTTTGCGTATATAAACTTTAGACCAAGACTATTGCCTACTATTAAATTTTCATATTTTTTTAATTATCATTTATATCATACTACCACTTAAATAACGCTTGTTGCGAAAAGTAATTTGTCAAGATGTTTTCCGGCTACTATACCTAGTGTTAGAACCGATTCCACTTTGCTATTTGACATAACAGCAGACCCCGTAAGGTCCAACGCGTTTTAATACTGTTAGGTATATACATATTCTAGCTTTAAGATATTTCCTAGAGTCTTAACCAGTCAAAGACTCCAATATAATGTTAAATTATGTAGGTAAAGAAAGAAAATAAATCAATTTATAATATTACATATGGAATTTTATTTATATAATATAGGCAAGTGAAAGCCAGTAAAGTATAATATGCACCCCACTATATATTTCGATCCTCTGATATTGAATCCATTTGCGGCGCTATATAAAAAGATATTTTGTCCGTACTAAGTATTAATTCCACGGAAGATTTATTATAATTATATGTACCGCTTCCCCTTTAGTATTATTTTACGTAACATTATTTTAAAGAAGTATCAAGCTATTAGGGAAAAAGAAAAGAAATAATGGGTCTCTAAAGTAACGTAAATGATTGTTGTTTACAGGCATGGAAGCATTAGAAACAAGTATAAACTACTGGGAGGACGCGCTGGCAGCGTTCTCACTGGGGGGGCGCGGGGGAGTGACGGGCACACTCGCGCTCACCTCGCCCGAGGAGGCCGAGTTCTGCAGGGAGATCCAAGACTTGCTGCAGAACGCGTATCTCTTGCAGGTAATACTCATTAAGCTTTACGTATGTATATATCTACGTGCACGTGTACCTACTGTCTTTGTGACGTCACACAGTGTGTGTCGATTACTTAATTTGTTTATTAACTTTTGCCCGCAGATTCGCTTGCGTTTTATTCTCACATGTTACCTATGTGTTTTTCGGCGAGGTACGCATAACAGCTCGTCAAAGTTTCAGTCAATGTGGCTCTGCTTTGCTCCGCAACAATATAAATTCTAACGATATTTGCCGTCGAAACGCTAAAAAGAAGTTCTTGTTAAATTTTATACGTTAACAGACGCCTGAGATTGGATAGCAGGTCATAAGTATATATATTAGCGGGAGAGAATCGTTTATTGTAAAAATATGATTAAAATATAAATAGTTAAATGAGTAGGTACATAACGTTGCAGGAGCGGTGCGAGCTGTTGTTCCTGGACCAGCGCTCGGTGCTGTTCCGCTCGGAGAGCGGCGGGGCGGGCGCGGCGGGCGCGGCGCTGGACGGCGAGGGCGCGGCGCGGCGCCGCCTGCTCTCCACGCACACCACCTCCGAGCACACGCGCCGCGAACATCACTCTAGCGCCGAGTCCTTCGCTTCTGCTGAAGACCAGGTATGCTACTCCTATATATTAACCAGCATTATGTGGTTACCTCGCAATTTCTGCGAGACGCGTAGTGGATTCGATGCCCACAGTAGACAAAATGTTGTATGATCATGTTTATTCTGAGTTTGGATGTATTTTGTGTCAGTAAATTGTGTTGGGTAAAACGTACGTCAAGCTAACCCGGCCCCACGGAATTTGATAATGAGATTGATATCAATCGAATGTACCCGCTTATACCAACATATGTAACACCTTCGTTTTCAATGTAACTCTTTTTTAAAGAAGTTGCAAGCACTTCTTGATGGCCGGGCCAGCCTGACGGTTTCAGCCCGGCCACCTCGTTTACCACTAATCTACACAATATACTGTCAATATTTTGGTACAGATCGAATGTACTCCTTATTACGAACATATGTAACGCCTTCGTTTTAAATGTAACTCTTTTTTAAAGAAGTTACAAGCACTTCTTGGTGGCCGGGCCAGCCTGACGGTTTCAGCCCGGCCACCTCGTTTACCATTAATCTACACAATATACTGTCAATATTTTGGTACAGATCAAATGTACTCCTTATTAAAAACATATTTAACGCCTTCGTTTTCAATGTAACTCTTTTTAAAAGAAATTAGAAGCACTTCTTGGTGGCCGGGCCAGCCTGACGGTTTCAGCCCGGCCACCTTGTTTACCACTAATCTACAAAAATACTGACAATATTTTGGTACAGATTAAATGTACCCTATAATTTATGCATATGTAACACAAAGTCGAATCCTAAAACCCAATAGCATACGAGATATTAGCGGTTGTAGGTGGCCGGGCTGAAATTATTTTGATAGTACAAAACAGTAAAACTGCAACACCTACCAATAAATAATACCAGTACATAATGAGGTATAGAGATATAGAATATATGTAACGCTTTCATTTTTGATAATAATATATATTTAGAGAGAAATAAGTACTTGAAATTATTTCAGCCCGGCCACCTAAAAGCGTTAATATCTCCTATAATCTTATGCCAATTTGTACAGTAAAAATTGATATAGCTAAGAAAAGAAAGTTACATTCGTTTAGGTTTAGTCGTATACCCTTAAGCCTTCTGTTTGACTAGATCATCAAAATCTAAGAAAGTAACCGTTGAGTGACCATCAGTCATGAACTAATTTCAGGACATTTGGTTTTTTTAATGAAACAAAATACGTAATTGTAATATTTTTTACTACTCACCTTTTGCAATTAGTTAGACAACATTTGTACTTATATTAATTAGGTAACGAAATAAATAACTACACAAGAATAAGTAAATGCATAAGGTAAACAACATTAAGATTCACCAAAAATTGCAGGTTTACACTGATAGCTTTAAGATAGCGCACTTACTGTTGGTAAATTACCAAAATGATTATTATGCTATTGACTATAAACGAAAGGATAAGATTTAATAAAATATATTCAGTTGATGGCATTCTATGGAGTTTTATTGTTAAGTAAATGTGTGTTTAGAATTACTTTACCTGTATATTTTTTTAAATAATTAGGTAGCTACCCACTAAGATTGTTTGTCGATAAATTTTATAATAATTTATCAAATATTATGTATTACCTTTAAAACATCACATCACAAAAAATATACTGCAACAAATTTTACACTCACAGTAATAATAAAACGAAAAACATGATTTCAGAAATGTTGATAGCTACACGATTCTTGCTCATCTATTCTGTCTACTCGGGGAAGATACGCGACACAGGCGCCGTCTAAAAATCGGTGGTAGCGTCCGTGATCTTTGTCTGATTGACCTCATTATGTACTGGTATTATTTATTGGTAGGTGTTGCAGTTTTACTGTTTTGTACTATCAAAATAATTTCAGCCCGGCCACCTACAACCGCTAATATCTCGTATGCTATTGGGTTTTAGGATTCGATTTTGTGTTACATATGCATAAATTATAGGGTACATTTAATCTTTTTTTTTATACTACCAAGGTGACAAACAAGAATACGGCCCGCCTGATGGAAAGCAGTTACCGTAGCCTATGGACGTTTGCAACACCAGGGGTGTCACTCACGCGTTGCCGACCCTTTAAAAACCTTATAACTCCTTTCTTGAAGAACCCAATGCTATAGTCTTTTGCTCTAATCTGTAGCAAAATATTGTCAGTATTTTTTGTAGATTAGTGGTAAACAAGGTGGCCGGGCTGAAAATGTCAGGCTGGCCCGGCCACCAAGAAGTGCTTGTAACTTCTTTTAAAAAGAGTTACATCGAAAACGAAGGCGTTACATATGTCTGTAATAACAAGTACATTTGATCTGTACCTAAATATTGTCAGTATATTTTGTAGATTAGTGGTAAACAAGGTGGAAGAACCAAGAAGTGCTTGTAACTTCTTTAAAAAATATTGACTATATTGTGTAGATTAGTGGTAAACAAGGTGGCCGGGCTGAAACCGTCAGGCTGGCCCGGCCACCAAGAAGTGCTTGTTACTTCTTCAAAAAAGAATTACATTGAAAACGAAGGTGTTACATATGTTGGTATAAGCGGGTACATTCGATTGATACCAATCTCATTATCAAATTCCGTGGGGCCGGGCCAGCCTGACGTACGTTGGGTAAAACTCTCTTGTTGTTTAAATAAAAAAGGATTATGACTTTGTTACAGGTAGCAGATCTAAGAGACTTCGACGATCTAACTGAAGCATTACCAGAATTAGAAAATTTGGAATTATATCAGGCAGCTGTTAAACATCTAGAAAATGGCATACCTTACAGGTATTTTTTTCTACATACATACCTACTGTTTTGTATTAAATTAACATGACTGCCCTGTTAGTCTAGCTGTAATATTAGTTAATGCTAGTAGTTTGTGCCGCCTAAGTAGTAGCAAAGTGGTATATTTTATACTAAAATAAATTTCAACTTGATACCACTCTGCTTTCCTGAGAAAAAGAGTCTTAAAATATAGACGGATAAAGAGTAGTCCTATACGGGACCCTAATTCAGCAATAGTAACATATTACCCGCTTTGCTATAGAAGGAAGTGGGAACTTTTCCTTCTAACTCCTTCTATTTACTTCTGATTAAATTCGTTGCGGGATCCAAGACAGTAGGTTTAGTTGTCCACGGGACGCACGAGTGTCAAAGCTCAGTGTATCAGTTGGTTACTCCGCTGTTAATCCTGGCTCACAGGAGTCAAAGCGGTGGACATGTGGGTGGGATTGTCCCGAGTACCTACGTTATGCATTTAACTGTACATATATACCTAGTATTGATTTAAAAACAAAAATGTTTTCTCTTCTTTGCAGAACGTTACGTACAGAGGTGGTACAATGCAGTACAGACTCGGAGTTCCTGTGTAAGCTGCACTGTCTTCGGCAAGCATTCACGCACGTGTTCAAAGACGCGGGAGTGTGGGCTTGGTTCGTGGATGCCGGCAGACAAGTACTCACCGATCTGCTGTTATTTGCCGATAAGGTAAGTACCTAATAAATAAAGTAAGAGAGGCAACATACAAACAAGCAACTTGGCTGGAGAAAGACCTTACAGAAAACTACAGCCGAATAATTACACACAGTAGTGTAGTTGTGTTGCTTAAACACAGGTCTCCCAACATTTATTAAAAAAAACGTGTTCCCGTCTCAGGAATATTCTATCCCAAAACCCTGGTGTTAAATTCATAGGTCGGCAACACACAACACGGTAGTGACGCCCTAGTTATTGCAAGCGTCCATAGGCTACAGTTACTGCCTACCATCAACCAATCCGTATGCTTGTTTGCCACCTAAGTAAAAAAATAAACTTACTCATTAACCATGATTTCACAGGAGCCAAAGGAATTTCTAGTGGCATACGAAGAGATGGTGTCGTGGGCGACTGACGGCGCTAACTGGGCCTCTATAGAAAGTGAACTAACTACTAAAGGAGTCAAGGTACCGTATTACTATAGTTTCTTACTAAAAGTGTGTTTGTGGGCTCTAAAAACCTCCGCTAGGGGATGGGCTAGATAGTATCCTAGATTCATTCTTAACCACTATGGGCAGATTCTGGATTCAACATATTGTAGATTAGCCAGAAAAGTGTTATGGCAGAAGTACAGTCAGTACCAACGTCGTATGTTAATCATAATACAGTGGGTGGGGCCATAGTCAGCCCCTCCTCATGAATCCGATGGGTTTCTAATATTTTATATAATGTCTACGCTGGTGACATTCATGGTTTGAACGAATTATTTTCAGAATGTCAGAGTTACAAAAGGTCAGAGTTTCAAAAGGTCTGCTTTTCAAATCGTCAGAGTTTCAAAAGGTCTGCTTTTCATATCGTCAGAGTTTCAAAAGGTCTTTAATTTAAAATGTCAGTTACAATTTCAGCCGATGTACAGTCAAACACAATTTTAATCATCAACTTAATTATATTTTATTCTAGAACTTAACCCAAAACCAAATGTGACTACTTACTACCTACATAAAAAATAAGTGCCATGTACTTCAGACATCAGCTAATAATTTCAAGCATTCACATGGCGAAATAATATTATTAATGAGATCACTTATAATATTGCAAATTTGATTTTCTTTCCGTATATCCTTAGTGAGTCTTTTTTTTAAATTATGATGCAATGCTCCTTGTTTGATTCGTATATCTTGGTAATTGGCTTCTTTTTTTAATAATTGTAAAAAATAAAATAGAGAACAGTGTTTTGAAATTTTGGTATTGATACGGTGGTGCCAACCTTCAATTGAATTTGTAGTCCGATATTTTTCTCCATAACAACTAAATAACTGTCCGTTAATTGTTGCCATCCATTGTTTTGTAAAATATACGTTGAATTTTGAAAAAAGCTCACAGTCTGAATCTTCAGCTTCATCGCAAATTGACAAATATCCCTCTGGGATCATATTAGGAGGTAGAAGTGCCAGACGAACGAATAGTTTTGTAATATGACGACCTTTTTGAGTCTTACTATAACCGATTTCATTTGATTTTTTCCAAATTGCTTGCATATAATGGAAGTAGCATCCTTTAATGCGAACATTTTCGTAGCATGTATTAATCGCATTTATCACAGCTATTTCATAATCGCATTTGTAAATATCGATTTTAATTTTTAATTGCTGCTTTAATATACTGAATAATCTCTCGTATGTTTTCTGTGATTTATCTGGCAATAAACAATATATAAGAGGTACAAAATGAGTACTTTCGGGATCGGAACTCAAGTCTGCAAGTAAGGTGTACATTTGATAAAAAGGTTTAGGCGTTACTCTAAATGTTCCGTCGCCAAACCAAACATTTATCTTTTTGCTTCTATCTATAGCAGCAGGGGAAGCAAAAATGAGAATTTTATCATCAGAACCTTCGTCGTACACAAAAAATGATTTAACTATTTCTTCGGGGATCGTTACATCTTTTAATGCATGATAATTTACTTTACGAACATTCAAATAGTTATATCTTGCACGATACAATGTATTTTTCAATGAATCTAATGTTGGAATATCGCTCAGCCTAACATTCTCATTATGATGATAAAAAACTGTCTCATATATTCTACCAACGGGTTCCATATTTTTACATACTTCTTTTTTACACAAAGATATTTTTTCCAGTACACTGTTTCTGTTTTCATCACGTAAACACGTGTGTCTACTCATTTTAACGAATTGATTATTTTTGCACAAACTAATTGAAGCATTGCATACCTTCCTGTTCGCGCACCGCCAATTGCTTCTGCCAGACTTGTGCTTAACGCTTAGATTGTACCGATATCCATCGCGAAGCAGAAGCTTTTTGCCTTTTTGGCTTGTGGTAAAAATAATTTCAGGACTAGACATAACAAAGCAAAATAAGTATTCCGTTAGCAAATATGTATGTGCAATTGTGCAATGGAATATTACTATTATAATTATAATAGAAAATCGATGACACTAGTCATCAAATTGACTTTACATTTTCTTATCTAAATGACGTAAAGAGAATAGTAAATAGGAGGTCGTATACACCTTCTGGATCAGTTATATTGTTTACTGATTACTATAATCAGTCGTTTTAACATTTAAGTTTATTACTGTACATGGCATTTTGAAACTATGACCTTTTAAAACTCTGACGATATGAAAAGCAGACCTTTTGAAACTCTGACGATATGAAAAGCAGACATTTTGAAACTCTGACCTTTTGTAACTCTGACATTCTGAAAATAATTCGTTTGAACCTAGATTTGAAGCAATATCTTGCTAATTCCGAGCGTGTATTTCTTGTTCACGCAATCCAAAATGTACCTTATCAGCAGAGGAACAAAAGCTAAGTTTTCTTGCTATAAAATAAATATTGTTCGTTGGTTTAAAACGGCTTGTCGGATTTGGGTTAACGTCTCGAATTTTGTCAGGTCGACATTTTGTAATATGTGTTAATTGATATTTCGTAGGCGCTAACATTTTATGACGTGGTCCTGGACTACATCTTGCTGGACGCGTTCGAGGACCTGGCGGCGCCGCCCTCCTCCGTGCTCGCTGTCGTGCGGAATAGATGGCTCTCCGATGGATTTAAAGAGAGCGTAAGTACATATCTATATATCATACAATTTTATTCAAAAGGTTCCTTAGGAACAAGTATATAATGAACCTGTAATAAAGCATTCAAGGACCTATTTTCCTAGTTCGGGTGTATTAAGAGTGTGGGTGTATTAATTATAAGCGCATAGTTCTAGCAGCCAAAAAAGTACTAGACGTGTAAAAGATATTTAATTTCTATCAAATCGTCTACAAAAAGGGGTAGTAGGTATGATGATATGTTAAACCTTTTAACGCATCACCGTAATGCCATTCGTATGCTATAAATATAAATAAAACGCATAAAAGTAATGTTTCTATATCTATATTTCGCTATTTTTCTGTAACCAGTTTAGAACAAGGCACGCTTGCGTTCAAAAAGCAAAAATATTGTCCTTATCACACATTTATGGATTTTATAACAAGCTATTTACATTTCAGGCACTAACCACAGCCGTGTGGTCGGTGATAAAAGCTAAGCGGCGCTACCTGCAGTACCCGGACGGGTTCATGGCACATTTCTACTCTATATCGGAGCACTTACTGCCAGTACTCGTGTGGGGCTTCCTCGGACCGCACGAGCGTCTCCGCGACGTTTGCGAGACCTTCCAGTCTGAGATAGTCGGTTTTATCTCAGATATATTTAACTTCCAAAAATGTCGTTACACGAATGTAGACGACCTCTCCGTAGATATACTACAACATGCTAGGTTAAGATCTGCCAACATTACAGATAAATTAGCGGAGAGAATTTAAGGTATCGCACAATTTATTTCATGCGCTATTTTAGTCTCCAATTTAATACTTACCTCGTTACCTCAAATGTTCTTTTTATTGAAGACACGTGTTTTACACGAATTTTGCCAACTTGTCGAGGGTCTATTCAGTACTATATTTTATAAGGGAAGGTATTAATGTGTGAATTCGACTGTAATAGGGTCTAATTTAGTATGTTTATGGAATATAACATTCCTGCGGTAGAGATGCCATTTTGTGCTATGAAGTTCAATCAAAACATATGAAGCTATTTGCTTCAATTAGTTGTAAGATGAAAGTGTAAAATTATTTTCTTGTCAACAATCTAATATCAGCAGCTACCATATTGCAGCATCAGCAATCTTAATACTAACCTTGCATTTTATGCTAATTGCTTAGCTAATCGTGCATTCCAAAGTACAGGTACTATCAGTCTATTAAATAATTGCATTCGAACTTACTAAAGCTTCCATATAAATGTCTATTAATAATATATAGGTATATCACATAGGTACTAATTTAAAATAAATTATTTTGCATTTGTGAAGTCGGTAGCAGTTAATGTTACTTTTACTTTAAGTCATAGATAAATGTAATCAAGTGTATTATTGCCTTTGTAAATATAGAATAAATTGTTTACCAATTAATTTGAATATTTAATTTCTGTAGATCGGTATGTATCGGGGCAAGTGGGCGCGGGCGCAATAATAAAATTGTCAGTCATTAGCAATGTCTTTCAATCCTTGTATCAAGTGAATGGTGGTAAAAGAGATTAGATTATATAGTAATTTGGGCTGTCGGTGTTATATTTTATGGAAACTAGATGACAAGCCCGTCTCGTGATAAGCAGTTAGGTACCTATCGCAGGCAAAGGACAATTGCACACCAGAGAGAAACCCTCTAATAGAAAACCCGTTTCTTCAAAAACGCATCCCAAAAACGAGACCCAAGGCAGTTTTTCTACCCCAGGGTTCTCTCTATGGTACGGCCCCTGTACTCACAACTACATCACGTGTTATTGGCTGTGGTTCTTTGTAAGGTGAGGTTCTACCTCTCTATGGCCCATAGTTTAAAGAAATGATTGTTTTATAACAAGATTCCTACCTAATTGTAGGACAAAATTTTACACATTCCTAACCACTGTTTACATTTAGCGATGGGATCAGTTAGACTCCTTAGTGTCGATGTCAGATTTGTAAGTTTACTAACCCATAAAACTAATATGGCATACCTCCAATTCAGTTTGTTCGTTTACTATGCGGAGTTGTCTTTTATATCTACTTAGCATTACTAGATGACCCAGCAAACGTTGTTTTGCTATATCAAGTAAAAATAGTAATATTGCTATTTAAAAAAATAGGGGTTCATGGTACAAGGGTCAAAATTTAGGTTTGTATATTTTAATGCCACATCATAAAAAAATGTCTAAAAAGTAAAATTTAGGGTAGACCACCCTTATCACTTAAGAGGTATAAAATAGAGACCTACTGAATATATATATAAAATTTCATCAAATCGGTCAAGCCGTTTCGGAGGAGTATGGTAACTAAAACTGTGACACGAGAATTTTATCAAGGTCATATAGACAATGTAACAAAATATAAAATGAGCATACTATTGTCTAATATTCAAGGTATCCCATGAGAATATACATACATAAAATTTCATCAAAATTGGTCAAGCTGTTTCGGAGGAGTATGGTAAAAAACTGACACGAGAATTTTATATATTAGATATTCAAGAGGACAGCAGGACTAGCATAATATTCAAGGTATCCCACGACGATGCCACAGAACTTACCTACCTATACAGAAAATATTACTTCATAGATACCTACCTACTACGAACGGACTAAATAATAAAATTCCAATCTAAAAAGTATATAGAAATTGTCAATCGGCACATAACAGAAGTCAGTTGTTTTTATTGTAAAATGTAGTTTTAGTTTACATTTATTTCCTTCGAGCATTACAATAATACAGCATGTTTCTTTTTTATATTTGGTCCGTTCAAAGTGCAGATCAGGAAACCATTTGTTTGTAGGTATATACCTGCTGCTATATAATGTCAATATACCTGCTTATATAGGTACTAGGTATTTATAGTTTCAAAGCCATGACACAGGTTAACTACTACACGATAAAGAGAGACGGTACAATCATAACAATAATAACTACTGCAGTCATCGTCTAGAAAGAAAAGAATGACATATGATTTGTAGATCGACCACAAAATAATTTCTTATAATTGTAGGTTGTGAAATAAAACGCGCATCTATTAGAAAATTTAGTATATCAATTTTCACAATTATAGCCATACGTCTATGATATAAAAACAAATGTGTAAACATAAACCTTTAATTACAAATTCAACGATAATAGATTCCCCCAAGGAGTAAGCACCAATTATTTTGTATAGTTTTTATACTTGGAAGTAAGTTTAAATTTTTAACGAGTCACTCGGCAGCCTCAACATAATAAATAGAATACAATTAAATAACATAGGGAAGTTTTTTTAAAAGCAGCAATAATTTAAAGTTTTTAATAATACTTTTGAGGTTTAACTAGAAAGGTGAGCGAGTGACATTGTTTTAGTCGGGGATTTTTCCGACAAGACTTTTTGAATTCAAAATTTTTATTTCGTTATTTGAAATTAAACTATCTCCTCCGTTCAAGTGTTCGAGATAGCATACTCTAACCATTTAAAAGATAAGAAAGCCTGACAACCACAGAATCACAAAGATTACGTTAGTGTTATATGTTTTAAGCCTCACTACAATACTATAATTATTTGGTTTAGTGCACAGCAAGTTTATTTAAAAGCTCTATTCATACAACAAAAATAATAAAACAATATTTTAAATAATATAATAAAAACTATAACATTTAATCTCTTTTACAGCTAGATATTGATTGGCAGGCTTCCTTTGAATATAAAAGCTTACGATATAGTGAGAATCGACACATCTACTCGTCAGGACTAGACACTAAAAGTCTGAAAATGAGTATACAAACACACGAAAGAAATGCATGCATTCTTCTTATAATAATAAATGGAATCACTCATGATATCCGAAACTAACAGAGTCAATATATACAACAAAAAATCAATGAATATATCAATGTTGTTTTGTATTAGACGAATGGACATTGTTGAAAATATTCTGTTCAGAATGTTTAGTGTAATACAGTTGGAAATAAATAAAAACATTGACGGGAGATCAACGTTAAACTGTGGATTTGTGCAAATCATAACACATCGCATTTGGCACGCTCTGTAAGTTTATCACAATATTATTTCATCAGATCCACAGCTAATTTATGAAATAAATATTCACAAAATGAGGTATACTATACCACCACTAAAAAAATAAATATTTTGGTGCGCTAATACTTTTATAATAGTCCGCTAAATTAGTTTAGAAGCTCGTTAAAGTAAACTCCTATCGTACGGACACGGCGGCGGTCGGGCAGGTCGGCGGGCAGGCCTGCCGGCGCGGCCGGGGCGTGCTGTCGTTCGCTCGCGTGCTGAGTGGTGACCGGTGCCTGGCCTACTAAACGAGAGTGGGTGGCGGTACGGAGAGTAGCGGGAGCGAGGTGCGGGGAGCGAGCGAACGTTCGGGCAGAGTTACTCGGGCTCGGGCGAGTCGGGCGCGTCTACCGCGGCCACCGTCGTGCCGCCCGCCGCGCGGACCTTCCTCAGGTAGCTGGCGCTGTCGAACTCCAGGCAACTCTGTCGATACGATACGATAGCACATTATCGACCGGGCCTTCTCCGTACGTGCGCGTACTACGTCTCTTGTGTTAGTATATGGCGTTAGGTCGTGAGCAGCCTCGTGAGTTATTTACAAGTGAAACCTACCACCGATAGCTAGAGAGAAGTTAGGAGGTAAGCGGAAATACAGGCAAAGACGATGAGTGTTTTTAAATTTTTTATATTTGAAAAATCATAAATTGACAATTGTATTAAACACTGGTAATTTGTTCTTACTCACTTAAAAACAATCAACAATAATAAATGAACATAACAGACAATCAACAGTAAAAATTTTGGACTTCACTCAACGAAAATAGGCGAACAGTTTCTACCTGTAGCGAACCCCTCTCGAGTAACCATTCTGTCCGAGCAGCGTGAACAAACAGACATGACAAATTTATATTAGCATTAGTAAACACTTAGTAAAGCTTTCAAAACTATCTTGTAAATAACATTGCGTAAAAGATTTATCAATATTCAACTGTCAATAAACACCTTTATATATTAGTACTAAAAAATTCTTTCATTATTTCAATAATGAAAAATATTTTTTTTCTAAAAGCCTATAGAATTTCCACTTTGTTAGCTATAATAGTCTTAATCTAATGTCTATTCAGTCTTGCGGGTTGGATGATGCGGGAGATTGATTATATTAGTAACGACAACTTGAGACAGACAAATTACACATCTCCACCCCGGACTCGGTCGGAGCCCCATCACATAATACTAGCTTCAGTCTTATCAATTAACTTAACTTACGTTACTGAGATCAAATATTTCCTATTATTAGAATCGCTTAAAATTTACATAGCGTTATGCTTAATCGGCTACTGGGGGGCCGGGTCGAGAGCCCGGGAGACGGCGAGATTCGTGCGACTAGAAATTTTCACTATTCTATCTACGAATAGCTCTCGAGATCGGCGGATTCGGAAAAGCACCATGCACAAGGATTAGCGAGCGGAAGCGAACAAGCGAGCCGGGCCGCCACCGTCGGCGGGCGGCGGGCGGCGGCCGGCCGCGGACACGAGAGAGGTTCCGGGCGAGGGCGGCAGGCGGCGAGCTAGTAGAAGTTGCGGCACAGGAGTGCGGCGAGGTAGTTGGGGTGGTGCAGCGGCGCCCACACGCGGAAGGGCGCCAGCACGCGCGGCGCCCCGCGCGGGCCCGCCACGCGCCGCCCTCCGCCCAGCGTTACCTTGCGCGCCAGCTCCGGCGGGAACGCGCCCAGCCCGCTCGGCGGCAGCTTGCTCAGCGGCGAGTCCGCGTACTGCACCAGCGTCTCGTACGTGTACGTCTGCCGCGCCGCGCCGCCTGCACAGTAACCTCACGCTCACTCACACTCACTCGCACTCCACCCTCCTACTAATGTGTACTTTGGTTACTACTCTTTATCTACGTCCCATTGTGAAGAGTCGCCGGCGACTCGTCCCTCGAACACTTCCGATCGTGCTCGTGACCATTGCTATCCAAGCACAGCATCACCGGTGCACGGACGGGTGCACGGTGATTGCGCGAAACTAGTGCAAGCCGTTAGAAGAATACAAGCATAATGTAATGCAGTGTTAGAAACAGCACGTCAGGCCATTGTTATTAACTAAGCGTATAAATTAGTATTGACTTTATTCGACTGACTGTTGCATTTCAGTGATTTTAGAGACAAAATGAGTGTGAAATAATATTAGCATCATGAACTGAATGTTACATATATCTCTCAACATGCACAATGTGGATAATTCTCTATATATTATTATGTATATTTATATTACCAATAAGATTTAAGACTTGTAACCCATTCAAAAATAATTATACTTATATTCCCAACAGAAGTATCATTATTTTGAAATGAGTTATGCTAATTTTGTATTAAATATTTTAAATGGTAAATTTCTTAAGAGAAAATGAATTTCACTAGACATAATAGATCTATAGAGAATGATCACACAAATGGATAAAAAACTGCATACAAAATGAATGTAGAAACTAACAATCTATAGTCAACAAAAATACTTGTACACATAATAATATAAGTGAAATTAAAATACCTACCAAATGTTATTCATTAACATAAAATGTGAAAGTTTATTATTGAACATTATTAATATGCCGTACCAAATGTTTATAGATTTAGATTTTTTTTCATAATTTGGCTCAAACTGAAATAAACTGAATTTCAAAAGGCACGAGCCGCGATGCATGGTTTTAATTTAACAAACAAATAAATGTTATCTAAATAGGGGGGAAATTAGTGAACATGGAGAGTATCGTGCATCGCGGCCCGCCATGTGCGTGTTTACCTTGGTTCTTGTCAATGCTGGTGGCGCGCGAGAACCGCGGGCGGCGCGGCGTCGCGTCCGAGTCGGCCGCCGCTGCACAAACGCCACGTCACACACACACGCTCACTCCCACCTTCCACCACGCCACCACGCCCTCCACGGAACCGACTGCACTACACTTGGAGAATGTTCCACCTGAATCGCCGGCGGCCGTAGCCTTGACCCACATTGATATTATGAACGCGTGTCCGTAACAATTTACAGATTACCTTCCAAAATGTCGATTTTGTATTACATTACAAATATATTGTGGGGGTAAAATTGCGGTGCAGTCGCTTCGGTGGAAAGTACATCGGGTTAACACTCGCTTTACAGTTCATTCCAAATACAAAGTCCTATTTGTCAATCACGGAGAACGTAACTCTCAATGTTCTAATTAACTAAATAAACAGTACTTATTAATTATTTAAATATTTGGCCAACATTTTAATGAAATCCTATTCAATCCTAATAATTATAAATAATTTGTTTACAAACGCTTTTTTTGTATAGTGTGTACATGAAATAATTAAAACTAAAATATATATATTATATTATTATATATTACACATCGCAATGGTATGGTATATTTTGTACTTTCTAAACATGTGACTCAAAGAATCTCATCATTTTTTATATTATCATAATCGGTAAATCACTCGTGAAGCCAAAAGACTGGTACTTGTTATTACGTATTCACAATTTCATTGTTATGTTCGAGTTTTTGCTATATTTATGTTAAGTTCTTGTTGTAATTTTTGTAAATGAATTTTCTCTTAAAAAGGAAATACCTACGGTTATTTAAAAAAACAACCAAGTACCTTTGTTTCAATTTAAATCGATGTTCGTTTTAAATTTATTCTCATTAGTAATCGAAAATAGATTTGTTAGACATCTGTATCACTATTTTACTTTCTGTACTTCACTATATAGAACCCTGCTTTATGGCGGCTGTCAAAAGAGACTTCGCGTATTTGGAATGGACTGTAAATATGGCAGGTAGTAGTGATCGCTGATGATAAGTTATAAAAATGTATCATGTTATATGAAAATTTTGGAAAAATCTGCCGCGACCGTGGATCGAGGTGGTTTCGAAAATAAATAATATATGAGTGACAAATATACATAATAAATATATTTTTGTACAAAAGTAAATACTCGATAAATGGAACTAAACACTGAGCTCGAAAGAGATGGTTCCAAATCGATGTTATGAAAATGTCGCTTTTTATAGATAATTTATAAAAAGAACACATGCTTCAGTCAGTCCCTAAGAAATCAATCTGTCTACCGGTTATTCAGAAATCACACCATCACTGTAAGTGCGAAATATCTCATGCTTCCAAATCGGGATGCGGCTTCGGCTACTACGTCATGCGCTGTAAAACTATTAGAAATTATTCTGCTTTCAATGAGGCAAATAATTGTATATAACGGGCGGCAAGGAAATCTATTCGCATAGTACTGGATAAGAAAACGCTATAACTCCGAAACCGGCGAGGTCTCCATGCTACTTATAGTATCGTACTCCTGTAAACCAACCGTCACCGGAACTCGCAGACATATCGATGGGGTATTTAATTTGGAACAAACAGATCCAGGATTATGAGATCGGTCCGCTTCGTGGTACTGTCGGAGTTATGTAAAAAAAGATCAAGATAGATTAAAGCAGTAATCGGTGGGTGTCGGGGCGGAAAGGTTGGGTCGTGGCTAAGACTGACCGGGTCGGTCGTCGGCGGGCGGCGCGGCCACGAACACGTCGTCGTCGGCGCCGTTGAGCGCGGCGTCGTCCCGCAGCAGCAGCGCGGCGGCGGGCCGCTGCGACAGCGTGAAGAAGTCGCCCGAGCCCGCGCCCATCGCCTCCAGCGCGCCCGCGCTCTCGAAGTACTCGTCTAATACTAACTTCGCAGTCTGCGAACCACACGGACGTACACGTACAGTAGGCGGAGCGACACAACTTCACGCGACGCGACGCCTACTGACGGTTTATACAGATTTGGATGGCAATACAGTTGATACAACTGTACAAATTTGGCGTGACTGCCGACTGGGGATAATTTTTAACAAAACATGTATTCACCTGTACGCGAATCCATACTTAGATTAAAATTTTTTTTGTTATTTAAATAAAGAACACTAATAAATCAGTGACAAGAGTAACTGAACTCACCTTTACGAGATCCAAATTATTGCCCGTGATCTTAATGGAATGTTGCCCAAAAGTCACAGTGTACTTATACTCTCCCAATGCGGCGTCATTCGTAGAAAAGCTATGAAGTAAAGCCCGGGAGTTGTGTGGAGATTTCTGAAGTAAAAATAATAAATACGCGAGTAAATATTTATTTATAAAGAGAAGAAAAAACCGGTATTTTATAATATTGTCTGGAGCACAGAAATAGATCAGGATAGAACGGCAAAGTAGGCGTGGCACGCGTGCCAACACTTTGATCGAATATTCTTACTTAACATATATTTCACATCGAGCATCCTCATTACGCCGAGCGACTCTTATAGCTGCGTTCGGGACGTACAAAATTATTAAGATCACAAATTGTAAAAATCCAAGTAATAAAATGAACAGGAAGAAATGAGGCATTTTATTTCATCGGTAAGTGTTTAAATATACTGAAGTTTATAGAACCCTCATTAATGAATGGCAACAGCGATTAGATACATCAACCAAGGGACGCCACCTCTACCAGTTTTTTCCTTCCGTTACTGATCGGTTGGCAAAGACATGGCTGGAGGTTGATCAGTGTCGCTCAGTTCCTTACAGGTCATGGTAACTTTCGGAGCAAGTTATACTCATTTAAGCTAGTTGATTCGCCGAACTGTCAATGCTCAACACCTGGCTCCGATCAGGAGCAGTCTGCTCATCACATACTCTGGGAGTGTAGTCTTTGGCATAATAATCGTACTATTATGTTGAACAGCTTACATATATCATCTGGAGCGGCTTACTATGGGGATTTAGTCTCATCTAGGGGGAATTTCCGTGCATTTAAACGTTTCTGCCATACATATTAAGGCAATCAAACTTAGCTCACTTAGGTCCCGTAGTTTAAGGTCCTCCGTGGTGCTCCTTTTCATAGGAGACAAACCTATACAGATTTATTTTGTCTCCCGCTTTGCTATGGAGGGAAGTGGAAACTTTTCTTTCTAACTCCTCCTATTTACTTCTGATTAAATTCGTTGCGGGGTCCAAGACAGTAGGTTTAGTTGTCCACGGGACGCACGAGTGTCAAAACTCGGTGTATCAGTTGGTTACTCCGCTGTTAATCCTGGCTCACAGGAGTCACAGCGGTGGGCATGTGGGTGGGATTGTCCCGAAAGTGTTTAAATATAACTAAAAACGAAGTTTTACGAGAATCAAAATTATTATTTCACCTTTACCATGTTTGACAAGGACGATCATAAATTATTTACTTTTCGTTAAGCTTAATATTCATTACTTTCGCTGTACAATGTTCTTACTCATAACCATTAATTGAGCGCGCAACGAACATCGAAACAAATGAGATTTACAATATTTTCAAATCGGTAATCACTTAAACCAACCAATCACAGCAAAGGACTGCCGTCTCGGCAGTCCTTTGCTGTGATTGGTTGGTCGTCGCATCGAATGCGCTAGAGATTGACGCAACGTGTCGTCACAGTCGTATTTATCGATAAATATTAGTACGTGTAGTAGTACGTACCTCCCTGGGGCGCGGCGCGTCGTCCGAGCCGTTAGAGTCGAGCGAGGCGCGCGAGCCGGCCAGCGCGGCACCCTCCAGCGCGGACTCCAGCCGCACCGGCGACGCGTTGCGCCGGATCGTATCGCCGATCAGGTGCTTCGCGTGACTGGGGGGGACCACACTCGCGTTACACTCAAGTGGCTTGCAGTACCAAAGGCATTATTCAAACATTGGCGATCTTGAAATTTATTCACTATAATCAATTCCACATAGCATGGATACGGTGACGTTTAACATTTAAAATATCTAGAGTTGTAGTAATGGTAATATCAAATTAAAAAATAGCTATTTAATAATTTAAACGATATAATTTAGTTTGAAGTAAGAATCGATTTAATGATTAAATTTAGAAACTAAAATAAAATCAGTTTAATATTCTAATTAATTATTTATTAATAAATGTCAATTATTCGTCCTGCGAATAGTCTGTTGTTTTAAAAAACTTTTTATACAAGCAATAAAAAAATATATTTGACGAAATAACCCGAATAACATTCAAATTTTAAGCTTTACAAGAATAACGGTCGAATTTCGACCCCTGAACGACCATATAATTAATTACTTATTGTAATTGATATTAAAATTTGGATACCGATTTTGAATAGTTTATAAAACAATTATCGATTATAACGATTTCATTGTGTCAATCTCCATGGTGACCCGTGGATGTCGGTTTTCGCGACAAAAAGTAATCTATGTGCTAATCTGATTTATATAACCTATAACGGTCCCCCGCGGCTCCACCTGCGTGGATGTCGATTACCGCTAAAAATGTTCGTACGAAAATTATTACAAACCGCGCGCGACCGCTAAACTCCCTTTCCGCATCCGCACCCCCGCCTTGGTGACACCTACTTCGCCTGTCGCCACGGGCCGCTTAGCGCAGAAATACTATTATATTGATGTTGCCATAACTTTCAAACCAAACGTCCAATTTTAATGAATTAAAGACTAAATATTATCATATATATTGTTACGACGCACAGGTTGGCCCTAAAAAAACTACCGCTATCCGAAAACAATACCCATTCATAAAGTGTCTCAAATAGTATAGAAAAAATCAAAGAAAAGGAAGAATAGCGGTCGAATGGAACGTGCGAATATGAACCTTAGCGTATAGGCGCAAGGTTTATGGCACTTAGCACGGTGACTTGCTTACACATGAATGGAGCGTTCGAGTAACGGATTTCTATGGAAGGACGTCATATCTAGAGTTTGCTACGATCCTCGCGTATATTCTCGATTCCGTGGCGAATTATATATAAGGGGCCGACGTGCGGCGGACAGTCTTAGTTGAGAGTCTTCGTTAAGCAGTCAACGAGTCTACACTGAGAAGAGCAACTGAGTAGTCAGTTGCGAGGACAGCGATACAGGCGATATATAGGGACGATATGAGATAAGTGTTTTGTGTTATAGTGAAGAGCTTAGCGAGTGAAATGTTTAGTGTGTAATTGTGTTTACGGTGTATTGTAAGTGACATTGTTTGTTTTGTGTTAAAGTGCTAATATACTCGTTATCGCGTAACCCTATCTTGACAAGTAACTATTGTTGACGTCATCGAACATAACAATTAGTGTCAGCGGTAGCTCGTAACAACTGGTCTCAGTGGTGGGATGTAACAATATAATATACATAAACAGTACTTTGTGACAAAATAGTTTATTTGGATAAGGAATAATGACATGTGTAAAATAAATGCGTTTAAATGAAGTCCTAAAAAATTGAAGATTTTTAAATAAAAAAATGGTTGTTGTGCTTGACTTGAAATAGTATAGTATAGTAGTACTAGTTGTATAGTGTGTCGCGGACATTTTTGTAGATATTTTTAAGGTCTTTAATAAATTAGAACATTTTATGGTTCTATCTTTTATAGTTTAGGCGGCATACGCCAAATAAGTAACTTTTTTGGATGATTTTTTGCACCTTGGGTCCGAAAAACCCAAATCTATCGGTATCTTACGAACGCATATTTTTTCTAAAATAAAATATTGCCTATGTTTCTCGCAGATAATGTAGCTTTCTAATGGTGAAAGATTTTTTAAAATCGGTCCAGACGATTTTGAGTTTATCCATTACAAACAAACAAAAATACAAAACTTTCCTCTTTATAATATTAGTATAGAAAACCATTTTTTGTAAGATGCGTGAAATGGATCTCATCAAACGTCACCGTACCCATGCTATGTGGAAAAAAATATAACTGTAGAGATAGAAATAAAATAAAATTACAAATCTCGCGTATATCTATCTACATATTAGGGAATCGCTCTCGAACTAGAGTTCATGATTTCTCGAGCTTTTCAATTTCTCGAGTCTCGAGAATTCTCGAGGCTAATTTCTCGAGGTTTCTCGGGTTGTCGAGAAATTTACATTTACGTACGTTTTCTCATATTATTTGGTTCCAATAACGTCAACAAATTCAGTGGTTTTCCTCTCAAATAAGAGTATCAAATTAATTATAAAACATTAATTGATTATATTCAAAAACATTAGCCCTATGAATAAGCTAATTAACTTTTTTTTTAATACACAAATAATATTATAGATACTCATAATTATAATGACATTCTAGCAGCTGTAACTTCTGTTTTTGCAAAATATGTCAAGAATAGGTAGCTAAATGGATGGCATGATTTACACATAGAACCATTTCACAGGGGCTTTCTCTGCCATTCTTTTTCATTACGTTTGGCCCATCGCTTGTTGCGGCAACAACATTCACAAATTTGATAGACATGATTTCTCGAGTTGACTTTTCTCGAGCTTGATTTCCCGGGAACGAACCCCAAAAGAATTCCCGGGAATGAACCCTATCTCGAACACGAAAACTGGTGCTAGTGATTCCTAAAACGATGGCACTACAAAAACTTGTAAAATATGAAAAAAATGCGCATTCTTTTCACTTTATCATTCCGACTATGCGCCACTAACACTATCGCCATTTTTCCTTTTCGAGAGCGTTTTTCGTCTTTCTATATTGGAACATGCGACCGAAAAATTAAACTCCCAGTGTGACTTGCGATTGCTACTTACTTCACATTTTCTTCATTCGGCCCAGTAATCTGGACTAGACGCTCCTTTGCACCAGGACTCACTGAAATCAGTTGACATAAATATGATTCTAACATTCTCATAAAATATACTTCATTCTAATGAAGTATAGTTTTGGTAATAAATACTAATTTATTACCAACTATATAAGCTCTTAGCTAGATGCGATTAATAGGCAGTGATATGAGGCATTACTTTGAATATTAAGACTTATTTCTAAACCATTCCCAAACATTTTATTACAAATATTAGTGGACGTAGAGTAAAATGTAGTATATTAGGTAATATTCCAATGCATGATTTTGGAACTTATCTCATTAACAAACTGGAACACTTAGGAACTGTTAAAAGAACGTGTTATAATGGTTGATATTGAGAGTGAAGGTTATATTAGAGAGAGATGTAAGAACCCGCCACACCATGCGCAAGCGCCTCACAGCCCGCACCGTGCGTTCATACCTCGCTGAAACGATATAATCGTGTCACTTAGCTCCTCGATCATGTGCACCCTCCTGCCCTTGATACCCATCACTGTAACACCACAACACAACTTCAGACACGCCGCCGGGATGCTCGCCTTTCGTCACCACCCACATTTCTTGGTTTCAACATTAGACATTCCCATTACTTTAATACTAGAATTATGGGATGGCGAAACATGTTGATAGCAAGACTAATGGGAATTATAGAAAAAAAAACTAAACTAAATAAGGCATACAATTAATTAGATCTTTACGTAAATTTACAATATTGTCTGTCTTTTATCGACGTGCACTAACAATTTATTCTTAGTATTTTTAAACATTTGTGTAAAAATACTACGAATAAAGAAGCGTAACATCGACCCTCCAGTCATGCACTGTTTCTTCCCAGTTTCACTTTTTATTTATCGACATTATACAGTTGAAAAAATCAACATGCAAGTACCCCATTCAAATAGAATTTAATCAGGTAAGGAATGTATTCGTCACCTTTCCCGGAGTCAGCATTCCTGATGACGACCTCGTCCTTGGAATAGTTCTTGCCGGGGATCTTGGTGGGCTTGGGGAACTTGCCCGAGGGCTTGATGATCTCGCCGGGGCCGAGCAGCGACGGCGGCTCGGCGGGCGCAGCCAGCGTCGGAGACACCGAGCCGCCCGAGCCCGACCCCTCCATCGTCGGCACCAGCAGTGGCTAGCGCACGCAACTTACGATTAGACTTCGACGCTACACGCCACACGACGGACACGAATTATTACTTAACTAGGTCAACTGCTACTTTACAGGAAGTTAGTATTGCGCATATTTTGCAGAATTAGGATATGTATAGTCAAGGATCATCTAGGAATTTAATAAAATTACATTTTACCTCAGCGTGCGTGCCGCGGTGTCTATAATATTGACTCATGTAGTCGGAGCCCTGCCAGAGTTTGGCGCGCAGCTCAATAAGCTCGAGAAGGTGAAGTCTAGTTTTCTTATCCAATCGTTCATCCTGTGAACCGTTGCGGAACACAACAAAATATCTAAAACAAAAAAAGCGAGCTGTAAATAATGTTTTTATGAACACCAAATATCAGATATCTATAAACAGAACCATTTATTCCCAATAATCAGTGAATGTCAAATAGCATCCTGAAAACCTACAGTTCTAGAATATACTTTATGAGAAAACTGAAATATTGAAAGGTCTCCACATAATATATCTCTTATAATATGTCTCTTTTATTCATCTTTTTACCTATAATGCAGATTTTCTCACAGCACAAAATGTAAAACAATACACAGGTTATAGAGAATATACCATATGTAGGTACATACTAATTTAAATTTATTATGTGGTGCAGTTGAATGTGCGAGTGTAATGAGATTGGACGTAAAGAGTGATTAAAAGTTTTTTTTTAATGCATTTACTTACAATGAGTAAGTCTTCAAATATTATTTTGCAGAAAAATGGACTAGGAATATTATTTTCTATATATATATATATAATTATCATCTCATAAATGTCCCACTGTTGGGCATGGGTCTCCTCCATACATTGGAGGGATATAAAAAGTATAGAGAAATAACTATATGCTAATAATTTGCTACATTTAAAACCATTTTATGACATTCGACAAATTATTCCTAAAAATTTAATATTGGTCAGCCTGTTTATAAGTAATTAAAACTTGGCACAGACCTATCAAGAAAGTCCTTGTAAAGTGCTTCGAGCTGAGCGCCATAAAGCTTCAGATTAGAGTACATGGTGGCCACATTGCTTTGAAGCGCACGGTCATAATTACCCTGCATCATTTGGTACGCCACCGCTTCTGTCAATACTATGAGGTCATCAACTGCAAAATAAAAATAGCATCATTAATATTTGCCAAAAAACAAGATTTTGTTTCAAACCCAAAATAAATCACCACTATATAACACATGGGTATCGAAAAATCTAACTAGCTTTGAAAATGTTTTTAAGGTATCTATGTAATTTAGAAAATAAGATGATTGCTAGCACAAATTAGGGAATTTAGGTCACATGCCATTAGCACACAATGTGATAAGGTGAGATTATTTTTAAACAAAAAGTAGTAAATAGTGTAAATACAATGGAAAAACTTTACTTCATTATGGCTCTGTCTACTTAATTATTTACATAGTGATAAGAAAATGATCAAAATTCATGATTTAATTTTAACTGTGATGAAACTAGAAATTTTAATTGGCATCATACAACTAATATTATTACGTAGTTGAATATAAATACAATTTTTAATGATTAAAAATAAAATACATTATATAAAAGCATAATTAAAATAATTATTTCATTATAAGCACTAAAATCATTATAATTATACAAATACAGCACAGGTGAGTGTAAAATGCTAATTATGTCATTGTAGCTGAAATAAATTTTATAAGCATTGCATTTTCATAACATTTTTCAGGTAATGGGAAAGAAATAAACAGTTAAAATTGTTATTTCGATTTAAAATACCATATTGACTTAATCAGCAAGCATTTTATCAAAAGGAAGAATAAATATATATATAATTTTAACTGTATGCTACATTCCAATTGTTTTTTTACTTTATTTGTTATAGTAAAAAAAAATACCTATCTATGTATAACTACTACTCTAAAATTATACAAAATTATTCATACCGCCTAGCACTGATTCATAGTACATAATAAGAATCCAACTGGATTGCTCCAATGTGCCTAAGCATCAATGATTTAAGCGGATCTATGTATTAACATGTTTCAAATGATGAATAAGCATTTATTGTGTTAGCACTATACTTTTAGTCGTCAAAACAATGTAGTTTTACATTGTATTTATTTGAGATAACCCGCACTGCTTATAAACAATAACAATCACAAAATTTCCAATCAGAATTAACATACATGGTACAAAAATTCAAAGAAAACTAATAAGATGCTTACCAGAGTTTATTTTGACGTCCAACACAGAGTTGCGGTTGTGTGCGGAACTGGTCGTCGATTTCAGGGGTCTGGGTACTTCCAGTTTCTTAACCGTGCGGGTCATTTTCGTTAGGGTCGACATGGTGCTGACAAAATAAACAGAATTTCCTTTATAAACAAATTCCAATAGCGCAATCGCTTGTTTATAGAACAATCATGAACAATGTCAAATTTTTGTTGGGAGGATATGAGTAACCTTGTCATAATTTATACACACAATAAAACAACCAAATAGGAACTAGAAATTATCGGGGAACTCACTCATCCATGGCGACAGCGCCTTGATGCACACTAGAACACTCTAAAGTAAATCGTGTGAAAAGTGAAAGTGATGACAGTGAATGATCCTAGCGAATAAATTCGGAACAAATCCAATACGTGTTCATTACTCGTAATAGTGGTTTTTCGTGTAATAAAAACGGATAAGGTGGAAAAATTTTGACTTTATAGAAGATAAAATATTTTGCTCGATGAAAAACATTTAGACAAAACAATTGAAAGCCATGGAACACTATGAAATAAGAAATAAACAAGAAAACTCACCTGGCTACGCCATTAATTCGCAATAAAAATAAAAAATTCGAACTAGTGAAGTCCAGTCAAACAAAATCTACTAATTATTTAGATATTTTAAATTTTTTTCAAAAATATTAGCGATTATATTAATTATAATTAAATTCTATTTGTTTTTATTAAATTTAATATGCCTTTTACATTTTATAAATTGATACTTTTGTATATTTGGCCAACACTAACTAGTAAGAACTACAAATCAATCAAGCACTGCTCGGTCATTTGTGGGCAGACATGTTGTCCATTATAATATTAACAGTTCTTCTTACTAACTACTAACCTGTCTAAATAAATTTTAAGCTACCAAAAATACAAACTTAAAAACGGAATTGCACCCTAGTGCAATGCCATTTTTAAGTTTGCATTTTGTATATACCTAGATATTGTATAATCTTGAGACAAAAAAGTTATAAAATAATGCACACTGTTTTATTTTCCCTTACGGTAATGAAATTATCTTTAAGTTGCTGCATATTGAATTCACAAAATAACTCTTCTAAGAGCGTTGTTTTTTAAGTAAAATATATTAAGCTGGTAAATTGTTTTTTAAGCAGAATCAGGTAATCACGAAGGAAAGGTATAGTAGAATATTGTTCACTCATAGAATAAAACACATGCTGAACTTTTTACTCTAGATTTTCACTATAATTTAATATTCCTATCGATCGAGGTCACTGGTGCCATGGCATGGCGGGCCGTTAATCTCAAAGGAAGTTAGTAAACTCATAACTGTAAGGAATTTATGCTGTTCTCTCTATTAACAAACCGTGGTTTACAGATCTACCTCTACCTATCGATCCTTGCTCATAAATTTAAATTTTATTTTCTGCAGAAATTAGAAAGAATATGGCAACAATATAATACAGAACTTCATTATTCGTTTTGCTGGCAACCCGAATTTAGTGAAGTGTCAGTTCGTTTGCGGAGTGCGTGGTCGTGTTTTTGTTTTATGAAACTCAACTATGTCGTAAAATGTTCAAATATAGGCATTTATTCCCACAAAAAAAATTGAATTCAAACTTACGTTTGAAGTGATAGTGTATACATGCAATGACGTGATCATTGCTTCATAGTAAAAATAGGTGAGTATAAAAACCGCAGAAGTTTATAAGTTTTTGATCGCCGGTTTTAAATAAAACTGCTGTTATTGTAATTTATAAGCTCACCACTTCCCCCCTTAAATTTATTTACAGTATAAACAAGGAAGAGACCATAATCTCATCAGTTTGTAATATTGTTTATTATTGGTATAATAGAACAATTAATCATGAGAATGGATTGCATTTTGCAGTCTATAGGACTTATAAAGGAATAATAATTATTATAATTATAAATAAATAGTAATTCGCTTTGTGAAGTAATTAAACCATATTCATTAATTTATTAATGTTTACATCTGCTAACTGGAGCAATGGGATTTAATAAAATGATATGAATTTATTTTCCTTAGTTGTATTAAAATAAATAATTATTTCTTTTGTATAAAATACTAAAAAATCATACATATTTTACAAATGTTACAATAACCAATAATTTATAGACTGTATTTACTAGTAACCCTTGAATTATATTATTATTAATTCCTTTTATTGATATTTTCAAATAAGCATCAGAATTAAAATTTTGAATGCATTATCATAATTTTATTATTATGTATATTATTGTAGTGCCTATAAAATTAATCACAATAAAATATGTAGATATGTTATCTAGATAATAATAATAACAACCCATATATGTTCCAATACTGGGTATGGGTCCCCTCTCCTCTATAAAAGGAGTAGAGAGAGGGTTTATCCCTTAATCCACACATAGCATAATGTGGGATGGTGGATCAGACATTCCTTTAGAATTTACATAGAATTTTGAAAAATAAAAAATCTCTTTTCATTGCAGTCAACAACATGTCCAAGTACTACTTAACACTAATACTTGTGAGGGTAGTCCTGCCGGCAAGCTTTCTACTAAGTAAGTATTACATTTCTTTATAAGTATATTGCCTCTTTGCAAGAACACATTGTTGTCTCTTAAAATGCCATGTTTTAGGAAGCAACTTAAAAAACATTAAAATGTTTCCCAGGACTTTATTTCCTAAGTTAAAAATCCACTTCCTAAGAAATTGCATTCTTTGAGATGACACAGGCTCTTGCAAAGATTATACAGATTAGAGATTTAGATTATGTAGATTTATAGATTTCTTGCAAAGATGCAAACCACCAATAATAATTAGATATAAGTAGTTTATCATAAAATTCCATGCAGACAAAGTTGCTAGTGGATGCTAGACACCAATGAGTTGATAATCCTACACTATACATGTCTATATGGAATAATTAGAGATATTTTTTATCAAACCATGTCTTCACTTAATGATACATGCTACCATAATATAGGCTCTGCCTAGTTTTAGATCAGATGGCAAGGTGTGAGTTGTCCCAAAATATTATTATAATGGAGTGCACACCCTGAAAATTAGTTATGGCACAGTCTCAAGATACACATGCACCAGGTTATTAAGCTGTAGTTCCTGAATAATTATATTAACAATCCTAATATTATTTTATGTTCTGTACCACAACTACCAATCATGTGTTAATTTCACAGTTTATTTTCCTACCCACCCTGGGTATGAAAATCATAGTTATATTATCAGTCATATTATTATTTGGGGGATTTAAATTCTATGTTTAACCTTTTATTTCAATTATATCTCCAAATATTATAATAATATAAAACTGCATGCAGCTCTTGCTCCAAAACAACAGCAGTAAATCTGATTTCTTTTATTAAAATATAGAGCTAAATCACTATTGTTATAAATTAAAATTTCTTTCTCTACCTTAAAGACGATTCTGTCCTTCCCAACCAAGGTGGGTTCCCTCTTGTAAATAATATAAAAAGATTTTTATTGCCTTAAAATTTTTGTAGATGACTGATATGAATAAATTTTTAGTAAGTACCATAATCATAGAAGATTTGGACTAAATTCATTACATAATATACTTTTATGTGGGTAGATGATAAAATAACTCGACATTAATGAAACTCGTTAAATCTGCCGGTAGTTGATTAATCTTCAGATAAATTTATGGCGACTTTAATGAGGCTGTATCCACCTTTTATTGTATAGTAAGTAACCTTTTTAATGTTTCTATTCACACTTTAATTTCTTCATAATCGTTTACCCGAATACCGCCATAATGTAACGCCATACAGTATTATGTAAGTTAATTAGCAATTAATGTTGAATAGAAGTATGTGTCTACATTATGTACTTCTTTGTTATTAAAAAACCTAAACGTTAGGATGAAAAATACGTAGGCGAGGCGCTCGGTTTCGGCATTTCGGAGACCCTATTAGGCTAAGATGGGCTTATCCCAGCACTGAATCGGCGTCATGGCTTAATATTTGAGTCCAAAACTAAATTAACTTTGCCTTTTGCCCACGCAGCTTATTTCCTAACATAACACAAATATTAATAGTGCAGTTACGATTTTAGACGAATCCGATAGCCGAGCAACCCAAATCATCATCCCATACGGTAATTAATAAAAACGCTGTAAACTAAAAGCAGCATTCTGATATGTGTGACGCAATCCGCCGGAACCGGCCCGTGCGCGACGACGACGACCGACAACGCGACGCGGCGTAGGGGCACCGCGTGTATCGCCGCGCCTTTATATTATTATGTATTTTATTCTCATCACTTCTGCATTAACACTGCCAAAATAAATCTTACGTCACCGTTGCGCTCGATAACTTGTTGTTTGGAACTATTAAAACAGCCTCAGATATGCTGCCCGCTCTTACTCTTATAACGTTCTGTTCTTAATGAGTTGGAGCGCTTGTTTAACCTAGAATTTATCTCTGCTGGCATTTAGCTAATATCTGGATAGAATCCTGAAGTTTATACTCATTGAGGCACGCATCGTCGCATTGCGGGAAGGAGTAACGTACTCATGTCCTCCCTCCCGCTGGGCGCGCCGGCTAGTTCTGGGTGCGTCCTCACGATTTGTACTATGACCCGATGACCGACTTGCCGTGGCCTTGTCAATGAGCCCTTTAATAGGTACCTATATTTCAAAATTTGCATGAACTTTGTAGCACGCCATCAGAAGCTGAAGACTATCCTTCAACCCCGTCAAGGACTAGGTCCACTTCTTACCATTGTTTATAAGTAAATTAGTCTAGAAATGACATGATTGTTTTTTGTTTTTTTTTGATTGACCTGCTGAATCATCCGAAGAACGTTTAAAAGACAGTTCCGGATGATAATAAAAAAAATGTTAAACCTGTATTTTAGATAAAACTTTATTCTTGAACTTGTTATATAACATACACTTATATCAGTTCCTTCATCTATACTAGTTTTCAACTTGTGGAAGCATGCTTGTTATTGGCGTTTTTATATATTTAATATCATAACTGTTTTGTAGCTGTAAGCTCCCCAAATAAATCAAAATAAAATATTAAGTACAAAAAAGGTAAAGTCTGGATGTAGGGGAGAATCGCTAATAGGAAGCTACACTATCCCCGAGGACGGGCTATGCACGTTCTGTCTCCGAGGGATCGAATCTAGAACGAGTTGATACGACAGACCATAGATATCGATATAGCTCGATAATAAGCCGGCTATGTTGAACTATACGAGTTTTTGAATATAGATCGCAGCTTGGTAAACGGAGCGTATGACGCCTTTAGGTTAGGTGTAGTAATCTGATCTTTGCTAAGTGGTGGGAAGCCGCTGGATGCAAGAAACCGAGGATCGTGCGAAGTGGCGTAGGTATACTCTTCACTTCTAAAGCCCCAGTAGTGGACTGCGCTATTCTGATGATAATGATCATCACAATCATCACTAAGTGCTATAGGCGACTTCTTATCGACCACGCCCGCAAAGCAGCGGACGGAAGCTAGTTACAAATAAAGTTTTAATGTCTACATTCTTTATGGTGTATAAATCTATTGGGTCTGTCAAATCTATTTTTGGAATCTTGATTTTTTTTTTGATTGACGTGATCATGTCATTGTTCAATCAATCATGACTGCCTTGGTGGTCTAGTGTCCGCAGTACCTATGCGCCTAATGTGCACGAGGTTGTGGGTTCGATTTCCACACAGGAAAAAACTTAATTGACCCACGACCAAAGAGGTGTACTGAGTCTGGGTGTAATTTGTGTCCATTAATTAAATTGTTTGTAAAGTCCCCCGCGACACAGAGCTTTTTCTCTAGTGCTGGAGTTGTCTTTTTCTAAGAAAAAAAAAACGTTATTTAACAAAAACCGGCCTAGTGTTTCCTTACTGAAGGTTGTGGAGCTCGTTTACTGTCAAATTACCAATGACCCTATCTATTTCAAGTATAAGTAAATTATATTCGCATTCTTGGAGGTAAATAATGAACGAAAAAATATTAATCTTAATGAAGACTAAGTTTTATTTAGCCTGTAATATAATATTTATAACACTGCTATCATTATTTAAGCGTTAGTTAGGTATTTTCGATTTTTCAGCTTGCAAATTTCATCAACAATTATCAACCCTCTGGTACCCGGTGTAGACCTTCTCTGCTGCGCGCCACCTGTTTCGGTCTCGTACCAAACTCATCCATTGCTTATTCGCCGTTTTTTTAAATTATTTATTGGTATATTATTAGTATATTTTGGTGCCTGCATATACTGCAAATTTAGCAAAGAATAACAGGGGCCATACCATGCCGTCCTAAAGCGATATATAAAGAAACTACGATAATTTCATGCAATTACAATCTTAAAGCTAGATAATAAAGTTGTAATTTTATCATAGGTACCTACTCCAATGAAGATCAAAATTAAATCACTATAAGAACGCCATGGTACGGCCCCTGATCGCAATGCATGACAATTTATAACAATTTGTATTAAACTACATAGGTCGGTAGGTACCTACATGCGAATTGTTATCGTTGTTTAATTATTTCAGTAGTTAAAACATGTTACCTACGTAATATAACATTTAAACATGCGATTAAAAGTCACGTGTCCATGAAAATGTGTAAAAAGCAAATGCGTGTCATAGTCGTAAAGGACACACGTCCTGACCCTAATTCCCACATGGCCTATAAATCCACCATTGGTGGAACATTACCTGCCCGACCCTCTGTTTGCACCTCCACCTATAATATTATCATATTTGCACGCACCAAACACGCACTTTCTCCTGAAATACAGTGATTTTGTAATTATAGCAGGGCAATATAGTAGATATGTATCGTTATATAAGTCAAGTTTTGCAATAATAACATTAGTAAAGGTTGTAAAGCTGATAAAGGTTGTTAATTTCAACAGTTATTGCGCTAGGAAAACATTGTAATCACACCTTTATGTCACCAGCTCTTGTTCGAAAGTACTACCCGTATAGTGATTTTAAACATTAATTAACGCTATGGTCACGTCGAATTTAACCTCATATCCGGCGCACGCGTTGCGTATGTTAAAAGATTCGTCTTTTTCTACTTTGTGTCTTAATAATGTGACAATGTATTCTTTCAGTCTTCGCTATGGTCAACTAAAACATTATAGCATTGTCACTGTCGATTTTTCTTTTGTTTTTAACAGACAACTCCCGGACTACAAGCTATGTATTGCGTTCTTATAGTATTGCTTTTAAGCAAGGGGCAAAGAATACATGTTCAGGTGGGGATTCACAGACAGTACGGATCCAACATACACAATAATTAGACATAAACGATGTCCAACATTACACAGCACCCTACAACTTTACCTCTTTGTCGTCCACAACGATGTATCCTCCTACAGAAGGATTTGGTAGCTGCTTCCGATGCTTGCCGTCGAAACGCTGAGAATCAGAAGACAGCGACTTCACCCTTTACCTTTAAATAAGTAATATATAGCCTAGCCTTTGTTCTATTGCCGAAGCTATACTTAACTCTTATCTTCGATTACAATTACTTCAGTTGTTTTTGCTTGATTAAGAAACATACTTATCCTCATAAAGTTTTGTATTTATATTATTAGAAGGAAGGGAACTAAGATTCATTCAGCCGTGTAGTCGTGAAAAGGCAGCAGACATATGTAGTTACTTTCGTCCTTTGATTATATTCGATACTAGTCGCAATAAGTGAGTATAGTACCAATCATTTCGCGTAATTTGATAACAACAACCAGTTTACTTTGATTTTGCCATACAAAATCTGGCTCCTTGTTTATCAATACGGCTATGAAATTAACCTCTTTCTGTATCACAATGTTTATCAACATTGTCATAAAGTTTTGTTTGTTAGGTTAACATGAAACTGCTTACTTAACTGAATGATATAAAGCTTAATTATCAAAGAGCGGTATCGTGTGATGGATGAAACATCCTGCCCAGCCTGTTTGCAACATTAAACAAATGTAGCAAAAACTCTTGGAAGAGCAATACTAAATGGTAATTATGAGATTCATAATAAATAAATTATGTATTCTATTGACGTGATTTTCAGAGAAGTTTTAATTTTTTACACTTTCTTACTTTACTACTATTTATTGCTTTGATTTAATTTTATAAAAAGAAATCGCCTAATTAAAGAGAGAGAGAGTCAGGGCTAAAGACGCCTAGTGTTGGACATATAATATCCTCCCCGCCCTAACGATTTGCAAAGCTATCCTGTGCTGACCTTACCCCACCTGTTTATTATTAAGATTCGAGTGTAGGAGCCCAAGTTAATATTCTAGAAGATAAATCGCCTATCACTATCTAAAGTAAAACTAAAGTTTCAGTTTTAAAGTGCCCAAATAGGATTAAGAAATTGGTAGAACGTAAAAATAAAGTTATTAGGTACGCTATTAGGTATTCTGTCGGCTTCCATTTAGAATCCAGAGGCCGTACCATGATGTCTTTATGGCGATTTATTTTTGATCCTTATTTGAAACAATTTCGATTCAAAGGTTTTATGCTAGGTAATAAAGTTGACGTCTTTCGAAATTAAAATCGTATCGATCGTAGTCTCGAACAACACGATATGACAAACAAATAAGCTACTGTATTAATTATTTCAGCCAAAGTTCCAACCAGATACATAATAACAGGAAGTACATAGATAAAATGCAAATAAAATGACTAGTAACAAATGTAAATCCACGTGGAACAGCATTAAGCGAGTAATGTTTATTGTACACAGAAGAGAATGTCGTGAGCCCGTAATGTTTGCACAGCTAATGGGCCACACCTGCCTTCACAAAATGCCATTAATTAAACCTCTTTCCCCTTCGTGAGTAGATACCTTTATAAAGGCAGATGAGGCGTGATAACCTGCCGTTAGAGAATATACAATCGGATATCATAAGCTATTAAACTTATGGGTGCTGTCATGGACGTTCAAAGCTTATTAATACTTTGGGAGATACAAGTGGGGTATTTCACACGCTTGTATACATATACGTCCGCCCTCAACCTAGTAGACTTATAGAAAACTAGATGTTGTCCCCGACTCGATAAAAACTATAGTTATCATGCAAAAGTATAGTTATATGTTATCATGCAGTTTAGTCGTAAATAGGCAACAGAAAGACAGAATTACTTTCGCATTTATGATATTAGGAAGGATTAAGATCAATCGATAAAAGAGAATTTGACTAAATGAAGAGGACAAAGGACCGGGTGTTGCGACTTTAATTAGAAGAGTAGGCCTCTTCTCTGTGCAGCAGTATACTCAACCAGGCTTATTGATTGAAAGAGAATTTTCGAAGTGGAAGTTACATTGCTATAAAATATGGTCACGTCTAGACTTTGGTGTGTAGTAGATACGTGCTACGCTAGACTGCTTATCATTGACCTTAGTTATTAAATGACTCATTGTCCTGTGGTGGCCGAGATGTTACTATGCACTCAGGTTAGGTATACTCATATACCTTTGTTCATATTTCGATTCTACATTTAGTAATGTTTTGTATTTGTGTTAACTAATAGCATAACAATGCGCCTGGTGCAGATTATTTATGTATTACATTCATGGTAAAATACATAAGTATTTTAATTACTCATCGTTTCAATAATATTACAATATCATTTATTTATTTTTTAATAAATAAAATGGGATAGAGCTTAGGAAATATTTTATTACTACTAAATATAGTCAATTAAGTGGCAATGGGCAGGGCACATAGCTCGCAGAACCGATGGCCGTTGGGGCAGAAAGGTTCTAGAGTGGCGACCACGAACTGGGAGACGCAGTGTGGGCAGGCCTCCAACAAGGTGGACCGACGACCTGGTAAAGGTTGCGGGCAACCGATGGACAAGGTCAGCTCAGGACCGAATGATGTGGAAGACCTTGGGGGAGGCCTATGTCCAGCAGTGGACGTCTTGTGGCTGAGATGGATGGAAATAGGTATAGACACTAGGTAAATTTGCACTGTGGCAAATTTGGGCGAATTTTGCCTACAGTTTTGCTTAAGGAGGACTGTACCGCGGGTATGCTTTGTGCAAAACGGACTTCTACCATATTTTGGACGATAATTAATAAAATTTTGTAGACAAAATATTAAAAAAATCTAATACTTGGTATTGTGATGACTTGATGAGTCAGTTTCCCGTTAAATAATGAACACACACAACTTATTATTTATAGAATATTATTCCACAAACTTCTATATGGTCAATTATGGTCTGAAAAGCTAACAAAGGTAATTTTCCTTTTTAGAAAATTACAGTGTGATAGTATAGTACACACCCTGGAACACACAATCGCGTTATAGACTTATAGCAGCGCTAGCGGCCTCACCGCCATGTCTTTTAATTACACATGATATAAACACCACACACACGCCACTTAGAAATATTAAAACAAAATCTAATTCCACGAAACAACAGAGCTTATTCACGGTATATAACCGAGTTGGGCGTCGGCGACTTTTTAATTATCATACTAATTAAAAGCTTTGTATAAATCTGACTAATGATCTTATTAATGTCACGTTACTACTAGCGCACTTTTTGCAAATCTTTGTATTCTTCAAAAGCATATCTTTTGATTTACAAAGATTTGCACAAAGTAATGATTTTTTATCATTCTGATACACTGCCTTAAACCGGTGAACCTCGTTATTTTCTACAGGAGTTCCTTATATAAAGTAGGAAAAAAAAAACTAAAATGTATCCACTTGAATGCGGAAAATGAGCGACACTGCTAGTTAGGTGACTGATTGACCAACTCGCATTGGCCTCTAAATTATCTCAAATCTCTTTACTTTATAACCGGCACAGCAACGCCGGGTGTGCAGGGATTTTATTGTGTCTGGTTTTCCGGTAGCTAATGGTCACACAAAAAAAGGCGAGAAACTGCTGCAGGATGATTTTTTTTTTCTAGAATCGTAGCATAGTGCCAAAATAAATATTTATATATACTAGTTGACGCCCACGGCTCCGCCCGCGTGGATTTCGGTTATCGCGATAAAAAGTATTCGCTGTTCTTCTCCAGGATACCATCCGTTTCTTTGTGAAAGCGTAACAAACAAACTCCCTTTCGCATTTATAAGTATATAGAAGTATATTATATTATTACAATAAAAAATAGGTGCCGCGAATAGCTTCGACCAAAATATGGTAACTAAACATGCCCTTATGCAAAGCCCCTCATAATAATAAATTGTAATATTATGTGTTCCTTTACCTGTAAGGTTTTTTTTCTTTCCATCTGTGATCAGCCTCTAGCTATAATCAGATTTTATGTAGTTTTGTGATTTTGCACATCCTGTGATGTGACATCTCTTATGGGATACTGGGATATTCAGATTGTCGCTAGTTGTGGTCTTTTCAGACGGGATAGGCTATAATTGGTGTCAAGGAGCGCTGTGGCTAATGTGTTTTTATGTCTCTCGAGACGCTGTTTGTACGCGTCACTTGAATTTTTAATTACTTCTTTGATGGAGGGCACCTCCAGATATTCGTGTACCTCAGAGTTTTTAATAAACCATAGTGCATTGCATAATGATCTTTAGGATATTATTTTGATAGCGCTGTAATATTTCTATGTTAGAGTGGCTTGCTGACCCCCAGAGTTCGATGCCGTATGTCCACACGGGTTTTATTGCAGATTTGTAGATTAGGATTTTATTTTCCAGGCTTAGCGAAGATTGTCTGCCAATTATCCAGTACAAGTCTCTTAGTTTTTGGTTAATTTGTTTTCTTTTGGCCTTTACGTGATCTCTCCATGTCAGCTTTCTATCCAAGTGCATCTCTAGATATTTGACGCAACTTTGTGATGGTAAATTAGCGCCGTCAAGTGTTACTGCGGGACAGTCTTCTCTTTTTAGTGAGAAAGTCACGTAAATAGATTTTGTGGCACTGGTTTCGATTTTCCATTTTACAGTAAACTAATTGGGCTGTATGAAGTTACTTCAGTGGGAGGCTTTTCGGGCTTTGCAATGATATTCATAGATATCGAGACTTTCTAAAGAAGTGGGAAATACTGAAGTCGTTATACTGCATTAAACAAAATCGTAAGCAACAGTATTCCTTGTTTTGGCAATTGCTTAAGTACCTCTGCAGTTATTAAATCAAAACCGGGGGCTTTTTTAAATTTTAGGTTTTTGATTGCATTCATTACTTCTGCGGGTGTTACATGTTGTAGCGGTAGTGACATTTGCTGATCGCTGTTTAAAAAAGTATCAATTTCATCTTCCGGATTAATAATCTCATTGGGTTGGAATACCTTTTGTAGATGTTACCTGTAAGATTTTATTTGTCTAAATAAGCAATGTTGGAATTAAGTATGCGGTGTACAACTTTATGACTGACGTAATTTCAATGTTATTGTTTTTGTTTCCCTTAGTACATATAGGTAGGTATGCATTCGATTTTAGAGATCCGTACCGGTCATAAAACAGAGCGTTATTGATCTAAGGGCAATGTGTATATTGCAGCTTTTGTTACATCATTTCTGTAATGAAAAGTTTTAAAGCCTCTTGGAAAGGAGGTCGAATTAAAACGAGTTAGTAGTTTAAACGAGATATTTGCCCCTCATGCAAAATTAAATGATTTTAGTCTCTCGCATTTCAATTCCGATTCTTTAATGTCGGCTACGGGCTAACCTAAACTGTGTCTGTATTATTTTTTTCTTATTTGTATTATATTATTTCGCAAATTGCGCAATTAAATTATAGCTTACCTGTTTTTATGGGGCGAGTTTTGTTATTGTTATGAGTTTAACACGCGCATCGAACACACGTTTTTTAAGTAAAGTTTACCGGTATTATTAGGCTATGTTAGTAGACATTGACACGTAATTTGAGCAAGTTATTCGGCGGCCGGCGCGGCGTTAAGTATGGCCTTATCGGAACGTCTGATTCACAAGGTCATACCACAGTTCAACTGGTTAACTACCAACCTACATTAACAGTGATCTCATCAACACAATCGAACTCATTCGACTTTTAACACGTTTTAGGTAATAATAGAATACTAATAATTTTGTTAATTGAGATTATATTTTCATACTTGATAAAAAGTATCCATTAACGTTTTGGATTTTTAAATTTATATTATTAATAAATTTAAGTAAGTACTTATTTGCGTTAAGAAGTACCTATGCCGAAATGAAAGCCTATTTAATTAAAACCACATTATAACTTATTGCTGTTTATTCCTGGAGTTGGTGAAGTGCTACCAAAGTGCACTAATATTATAAATGTGAAAGTTTGTGAGGATGGATGGATTATATTTACGCATAAGCTATTAAATAGATCTGGATAGAATTTGTATTTGAGGTAGATTATTGTTTAGAACGGTACATAGGCTACTTTTTATCCCGGAAAACAAAATACTTTTTACACGCCTGCAAAGCCACAAGCCGAACTAAGAAAATACGGGCCAGTAAAATAACCGAAAAAAATTAATAATAATAGTACCTACTTAATCATCTATAATATAAAAATAAGTCGCTGAATGTTTTTCTAAGCGCAAATCTCAAGAACAGCTAAACCGATTTCGCTAACTCTTTTTTTAGAATATTCCTGGAAGTATGAGGATGGTTCTTACGCAAAGAAAAAATCCCTAAAAGGGCAAAAAATAATTTACCCCGGGTAAAGTCGGGGCGGGCCGCTAGACATTTTTAAAATTTACACTACTGGTCTTATTTCAATTAAACATTTTACCTAGGTATATACATACTATACAAACACCCAGGTATCGAAAATGCTGAATGCATGCTTTTAGACTTTTCAACAGTAGATTTTCTTCTCTTTCTATTATGAAGAAAACAAACTTCGTTTATCTAAGTCACGATTGTTAACGATTAGATATAAGTTACCTCTTGCTCTAATCTTTGTTCAAGCATTTGTAATGTTTACATGTAGTTTGGAATTTGGCGCATCCAGGGGAAATCCGCTGTAATAAAAAGATGTATTATTTTATTGCTTATCAATATTTATTGCCAAACACGATCATAAATATTGTATATTATAATATTTTAGCATATTTACGCTGCGCTATGTAACCTTATGTATAATTGCGCTCGCATCTGAATCTGAATGTTCGTGTTTAAATTTCCAGTCTTATTTTTAACTTGGCCCGTATTTGTGTCAGCAAAACTGTATGTACTGTTGTTGAAACATTTTTTGTGACTCGAGTTTGATGATTCAGTGTTTAAACGTCTTGACAGATTTCAGTGATTTCATGAAACGATGATTTCATTGGAATGCCTACTATTGTATTTTTTGCACTAGGTAGGTATTGTGATTCATTTATTTGCACTTGTATTAGTATTTGCAAGTGTAAGTAGTTATTATCTTTTTGTAAATACGAATGTATCCAGTAGTAAATAACTTTGTTTCAATGTTTAGGCTAAATTGAGAAACACGTTGTCCTCCCACGTCGTCATCTGTAGTCAAGAGATCGTTAACACGATGTCCATTGTTCTATAGAACTACTCATACATTGTTAGTTTGTTCAAAGACTAAATTTTTATAGTGAATAACAAAAACAACGCATTCATACTTCTGCAACTGGTGGCAATCTGTCTGTTCGAATAAAGTAATTAACGTAATAAGTAGGTTATGTTTTTGGTTTGTTGTCGATTCCGAACTGGGTCTTTAGGCGATTCTTTTGCGGAATTTGTACGATTTTTTAAATTGCTAACTGAATATGAATTGGCGTCCAAGCAGACACATTGTCGCCAATCAGAAACGAAGTAATATTTAACTTCAAATTTTACTCTCAGTCCGTTGTCGGATGTTGAGCATAACATTACATTACTTTATTGTCAATTGCGTTGTTTGATTAATGTGCTAAGTCGTAAATTTCAATTATTATAGCCAACGCAGGTATAAATTTATTATCAATTAGACTAAGTATTATGATTAATCTTTAAAGTGTGTTAGATTTTAAAGAGATTCTTCTAAGGGCTGTTTGAATTGTCAAAAAAGTTTCTTGTAAATTATAATAGGTACTAGTGTCCCAAGAAGTTAGGTTATTGCCTAGTTATGCCTTGTAGTAAGTAAAGCAGTTGAGGTCAGATAGGTATACCTAATAGCGTCGCGCCAAGAAAAAAAAACAGAAATTGTAGGTAACGTAGGTTTGTACCTATTCTACGAAAAAAAATATGACAAAAAATTGTGATGTGTCCAGTGATGTTTAGTCATGGGGGCATGGGAGTAATTCGGATCCACGTAAGTCTGTCGCTACCTTATTTGACACGCCCTTGGGCACGGTAATAATACTGTGCCTTGGGCAACCAGTGTCCGAAATGAATTGTGTATAACATAAACGTCAAACACGTGATCTCAACACAACTCCAACAACATTATTATGTACCTACCTATATTTTGTTTTATTGTGTACCAATTGTATATTTACCACATTTTATAATAGGTACATAGGTCACTCACTGTACTCACTGTTTCTTCCATTTGGCAGCGTTCAACGTTTAAATCACCAAGAAAACCATTAACCGAAACCTAAATTAATCATAAAATATTATGTTAATGAAAATATTATGAGAAGCCAAATAGGAAAGTAACCGTCTTGCAATCACGAGATGTGAGTTCGATCCCAGGAGGCATTACCAATGTGAATTACACTCTGCGGAACTTATACGTAATAAACAAATGATTTACTTTCTGCTAATGGTAAAGGAAAACATCATGAGAACACACACGTCTTAAAATAAATTCTTAAGGCATGTCTGATCCACCAACCCACATTTGGCCTACGTGTGTGGATAATTGCCTTAAACTCTCTGAGCTCTCTTCAAATATATATACATAATATAATAGTAACCCATATAAAAAGTCCCAGGCACGGTGTGTCTCCTTTATATATTACTGCAAAAAAGAAAGTTATGTTTACAAATACAAAATACTGTTGTTATTAGATCGATGTAATTTTAAATGCCGACTCTGTTTCAAATGCTTTTTCTCTGCTAATTTGGTTAGAATAATATTTCAATAATGACAGTAATAATGATAGCAACAACTAGGTTATAAAATTAAGTGTTGTTTTGTATTTGTTTTGGTGATAGCATGCCTATCTGACGGAACTGATAAAACGCATGGCTGTTTAGGTCATGCAGGCGAATTTTGGCATTCTCTACTAGCTTGCCTTTAGGATTTTCAGTATATGTGTGTGTTTTGCCAAATAGTTTCAGATAATTTTAAGGTAAAACTTTACATAAACTACAGTGCATCAACAACAGCCTTTTTCCATTCATTCTGTCCATCCAGGTTGTCGGGAAGAAATCGCCGCTAGCGATAAGTCCGCCAATCGTACTGGCCCTAACATTTTTAGCCTAAAATTTAAGTTAGAAAAAATTATTTTCATGGTGTACAATAATGTATATTGTACTGTAATAAACTCAGAAACTAGTACCGATTTTCAATATTCTCCCACTTAGATAAAGTTATATTATAATAATAATATCAGCAAGAAGGTATCACAAAAACTAAGTACCTGCATATATTTAAACGAAAACTAAATAAATGTACACCCGTGCGAAGCTGCTATTGTTATTTGTATATAAACATCCACAAAGTCAATCACAATAATTGTATGACTCTGTAGATGTTTCACTTTATGGGTGTTTGACTTTCTAAGTTTGACTACGAGTATAACGCCTAGTTCTCATAGTTTGACTTTATGCGAATATGACATTATGAGAGTTTGACTTTATATGAGTTTGTCTTTATGATACCTTGACTTTATGACATGAGAGTTTGACCTTTTGTTAGTGACTATTTTTTATTATATGCAACCTATATTAATTAGTCACTGTATTTAAAGCGTGGTAATACATACACATTTGTCCCAGTTGTAAGTAGGTATGCGTTTATCTCTCATTTTCAATATCGATCAACCGATTAGATAACTAGAACGGCCACCCGTCATATAACTTTACCGGTAATATAGGTAGCGAATTCTGTTTTTGAACTGTTATTTACAGACAAAATTAAATGATGCTTTATGTGGCTGTGTCCCTGGCAGTACAGTACAATAGTTTATGAGCGATAGTTACCACTGGTGGCCTACCATCAGATGGGCCGCTAGCTTATCAGCCATTTTTGATAATAAAAAAGAAACATTATTTTAATAGACAAACTAGTTAATTATTCTAGGTTTTATTTCTTACGATTGAGACCTTTTGTCCATTATCTATTTAATAATTTGAAGTAAGTAACTCTCGTACCTATAAAAATATATTATTGCGTGTATCTCGGAAACGACTCTAACGACATGTTTTTTTTTATTTTACAAAAAGCTTAGTCGCACAAGTACCTACCTTCTAGCAGGCCTCCGTCACTCCATGTACTTGGGCACTATAATTACCTACGGCTCGTCGTACCGCCGCGCCGGCGGACCAAATTCAATGCGGTTTTCGCAAGCGAAGCGCACACACGTTGTTCAATTTTCATCGTTCTATTAGTTTTTTCTACACTAAAATTTAATAACCAAGAATTTAGAAAGGGTAAGAAATTTATATAAAAATAAAAACACGTACATTATTTTACCTACATACTGACCTTTACAATTATGTTTTAAATATATTGCACAGGCAACAATTTTAAAATACCACCTATAGTCAGAACATATTCACAATTCTCAATAAAATAGGCACAAATAGTTATTTATGTTAATTTAATTTTATCAAAGAGGCAGCCCCGTGATTGCTGTGGGATCGCGCAGTGCGAAGCAATCACAACTGTACGCTTGAGCATTTAGGCACATTTTAGCATGCAGCGGTTGCTGACGCGACAGAGTAGGCTATTATAGCAGTAGGTATTGGTAATTTTCTTCTGAGTGAAGTATCTGTTACGTAGTCACTCTTTAGTAATCTGTGCTTCTAGTAATATCGTGATAATCTATAGGGCATTTCGAGTTCAGATCTATAGGTCCGAATGCTGTAGAAGTCTTAGGGTTTGGCCTTTGTCCAGCAATAGACGTTCTTTGACTAAGTAGAACATGCCTAG
The DNA here is from genome assembly GCA_947095525.1 of Trisateles emortualis. NCBI lineage: Eukaryota > Metazoa > Arthropoda > Insecta > Lepidoptera > Erebidae > Trisateles > Trisateles emortualis. The sequence continues at coordinate 15,971,981 of OX352732.1, read as the reverse complement.
TTGCAAATTGTAGATTTGTTTTTTTTTTGCATATTTCATTCAGCCATCGGAATTGGAATTTGGTATTCCGATTTCTATGATTAGGTACAATTATTGTCAAATTATAATGACTGTAGTAGAGAAATCGGTATTTACATTGTAGTAATAAAATGTAACAATTTACGATGACTATCAAATGCATTCAAGTAATTAAACATCGTATATAAATATGCATGACATATTTACTTAATGTAACTTGCATATTATTACAAGTTTATTATTCAGGTCTATTAAATAAAGTATATATGTATATTTGATTGAATTGGTAGTTGTAAGATAAAACGATGAAGATGGTCAAGCGTCATTGAGAAGGCTTTCCACCACCACACTTCGGAAGACTGCATAGCTTGGAGACGCGTCGTATCACGTATGTGGGCGCGATCCTCAGCAGTGAGGAAACGACGATGATGATGATTAAGATAAAAAGGCTTTTATAAAATGACTCGAAAGTTAGGTAGCAAAAAAGTTAATAATATGAGGACCTTTAGTTTAAGCAAAAGAAATACCTTTTCATTATATCTTATCACCATGGAAAATCTAGAAAATTCGCGTCACGTAGTAAAGATGTAATAAGGTCAAGTAAACTTTCTCATATTTATATAATGGGTAATACAAGCGTCTGCCTGCGACTTTGTTCGCATTGTATATTTACAATAAAATAATTGCAGACCACTTATCAAGATAAAACTTATCTCCTAAGTTGGGCCAATCAAAACACATTTACAAAATTTCATTAAAATCGGTTAAGAGGTTTCGAAGATTAGCGTGAACAAACATAATATATCGTGACAGTTGATTTTTATATATGTAATAAAGATATAAGGTACAAACGAAAAAGGTTTCTGGTGTTGCAAGCGTCCATAGGCTACGGTAACTGCTTAACACCAGGCGGGCCGTATGCTTATAAAAAAATCTAGGTACGTGTACGAAGTTTTGGATCAAGTTTTTGTGCGCATCTATTTTTGAAATTGTTGTTTACCAGAAGGGAGGTAGGGCACCACACCAATGAACAAATTCTACTGGGGAAATAACTTCACCTTAGCAAAGACCACAGCTTAACAGAGGCAGAGGTCTAGTTGAGTTCCCGTGCGTGAGTACAGGTCTTCTGTACTGATTTAAGGGAAACGCTTTTTCTTATCCTAGTTACCCAAAACATAAAGCCCTGATGTTTATTTTTAGAGTTTTAGGATCGTATTGCAAGTTAGTAATAGGCTGCAGTACCTAACTGTTTTAAACCAACAGTGGAGAATGTATGTTTAAAATTTAAGTAAAAGTTTAAAAAGACAAAGCACAAGACACAAATCATGCAGAACACACACAACTCACAAACACTTACGAAAATATATTGAACTGGTCACCCAATATACCTTACCCTATAATCAGCAGGCGGGTCACAAAGGCAAGAAAAGCCTTTATTCGATCATAGACAGGACAACAAATAGAAAATAATAGACACATGGTTAGAAGTGTTAGAACACAAAAATTGTCCTGTTCGATGTCAGAAAGGGTCTAATTTACCTCTATGCTGGCGGTCGTAGGCTTGTTTATGACTTTGATCTTTAGAAAAAACAGTAGAAAATCATATTAATGATTGTATGAAACCTACTTTTGTACTGACTTAGATTAAGAAAAATACCTGTCTTTTCTTATCATTGCATAAACTAAAGGTTGACTGGTTACCTGTGGCATTAAGTTCCGATTGTATTGTACACGATTTATTTGCAAATAGTTTTGAGGAATACCTAATATCATTGGTGTTACCAGGTTATAGCAAAGAGGAAATCGTTCTTCCTGGAACAGGGTATTCTTCACACATTGCATCACGATTGAACTAGTATAACAATCCTTTTGACCAAAAGTTCGGGATATAATATCTGGATTTACACCTCTTGACTAGATATAATCCATAATCTGGCTACGCCAACTAGCTATGCTATGCAAGATATGACAGGTGCGAATTCAATTTTCACATGGATATAAATTCTTCGTTTTTGTCTCTACAGGGTGAAATCGAATTCAAGATTCTTTACATATTGTAGTTAAAAAATAAGATTGAAAACATCAAATGAGGTTGTTTTCCGAATTTCAAATTAAATAAGAAAACAAAATCGCCATAAGGACGTCATGGTACGGCCCAATTTCTAAAAAGATATAGGTCCTAAATAAATTCATTACTCACCAAAATGAGGTGTGTAAAGGTGCAATAGTTGATCCAAGCCCGCTGTAAACGCGCCACACAATTACGGTCCAATTATATCCCTTTCCCTTCGAACTTTCTCTTCGTTTAGTATCGATATCTTTGAACGACCGCGACCGTTACGTTTCAGGGAATGAACTACACTAAAACTTTCGTACTGCCATATTATACTTAAAAAATAAAAAGTTCTTAGGACCCCTTCAGTGTAAAAGTAATTTATGAGGGTTTGTAAGTGTTGTTTCTCTAAAGAGGTCACACACTTAGGACTCTACCTAACGATAAGCAGATGTAAGGGTTTAGTTGCATAATTCAGTTATTGTGTAGAATGGGTTTTGTATTACAAGTGATTCTTAGATTTCACAAAAACAATATTGCTGATTCAAACTTCGTTATGACATAAATTAAGGATTTAATATATACTAATATAATAAAGCTGAAGAGTTTTATTGTTTGAACGTTAATCGCTTTAACTACCAGCCGGATTGTTTTGTTTTTTCAATTTTTTTTGCATTTGGTAGCCCAATTCTTGAGAAAGGGTTATTTAACATCACGCTGCGACCCAAAGGAAGCATGGCAGTAACAATAAACCTGTCAAAACTGTAAAATTGCAGGAACATTTAGTATAAAGTGGTCTCATATATATGTATATAAGGTTCCTGCAACAAAGACGTAACTTTATAATGACCTGTTGGCAATACTTTTTTTATTTATTAATTCTCTTCCCCTTAGCTAACCTTTGTAGGCGCAATAAACGTTAAATCCAAGCGCTGCGTCGGCGCAGACGTTTCTAAAATTAAGTTGATTCTAATGTAATGTTCTTGGATAGAACGTTACCGCTTATTGAGGAAGTATACTCCTACACAGTGACCCCATCAGAACTCGGTGGTACAAGAAAGTCAAGTACGATTTGAAAATAGACAAACGAATATAGAATTTATGACATTATTGATTTTACTAACCGCCTAAAAATCTCTGAAAAAATTATGTGTATAGAACATATTATTATTTCTTTCTAATGAGATACAAAGGGATTTTAGGCGGTATGTACGGTCAATGACACGCGTTTTCATCCCGTATATTTATTCGATTTAAGTATCGCCAGCTATACTTGGTTCAATATAATACAAGGCAGAAACTATTGCTATTATAATATCGGACACAAGGGTAAAACTTAGTACTTTTCATCGGCAAAAATCACCGATTAATTTATTAATCATACCAACTGTATCACCAAAGCAGTCACACACATTACATTTTTGATTTTCTTAGAATTTTACATAATACTATTTGCGAAGATACGACCTAATAATCTAACCGTCACTTTCTGTATTCACCTTTTTTTTTGTCGAAAAAAAAACAATACCACCCTATCCAAGAATCGTACCAACTGCATCACCAAAGCAGTCACACATATTACCTTTTTGATTTGCTCACGATTTTACATTTACAAAAATACTACTTCCAGAAACAGTTATAATCTAAGTGTCATTTTCTGAATTTACTTACGTATTCTAAACTGTTGATACAGTAATTTGTACTCTTCGCAGTAATTGCATAGCATCATTATTTGAGTCATACTAATTTGAAACCTCGTTTTCGTACATGGTGAGGCACATTACCAATTTAAATAAACAGTTGGCTACTCAGACATTTTGCAAGGTGTTCGCATACTTTGACGATCATATAAGGAGTCAAAGTTATTTTGTAATACGTTCGTATATACAGTTGTTAGGGTTCCGTACATTAAGGATAAACCATAGCCCTATTCTGCTAGCTGCTGCCCCTGTCCTTCCGTATGTATGTATGTGCTGGCGGATCTCTCTACTTCGTAAACAAAAAAAATACAGACCTAAATTTTTATATAAATACAATTATATGACATAGTTGTCACTTTTTAAACTTTTGTGGTTCAGGGTATAAATTAATAACAAATATAGTTAGAAATTTTCGCTAATTAGAAATACCATTACATTATATATCGGATATAAACATTAAATACCTACTGGAAACGTTAAGTTACGCAGGTTATAAGTTGTCACCAGCATTTTATTTATTTTCTTTCACGTATATGAAGGAAACCCTACTAGAGAGAGGTCCATCTCGCACTTTACCGTTTTTTTGTGTTTATCAATTGCAAACCCAAATTATTTGTTTGTACTATCCATTATCTTATAGTTGCTACTATATATTGTGTAATATCAATATTTACATCGATACATTGACTGATGTGTTTACATAAATCTACATTTAATCGAATTTGTCTACTGGTGTAACATTTTTATTCTATATATTGAGACTTTATTCGTGTAGATTTTTTTCAAAATCTATACATAGCGGGCATATACATTTTTACGGAAGTTTCAGTGGTTTTAGGTTTGCGTTATTATGTCGGTTATAAATTAGCTAATATTATACATGTGTTTATTTTTGTTTGTTTGTATTAATCAAAATACTAATTTGCGTGGCTTTGACATGTAAAGGATTTTCGTACAAATATTTATAGGTACCATTGGGAGTTGAATTCCTTTTGTTTAAAATAAAATAAATGTTTTGACTATTTTTCCTAGCCTTAGTAGTTTCATCTGTCTATTAGTGTACCTATCTATGTGAAAAAAATATCTTTGTTACGAGTATTATTATAATCACGATCATCAACGCCTTATTTTTTTAATCCCAACTATGAAGACAATTTTATGTGCCTTTCACGTTTTAGACAGATAAACCACCCTAATATGTATAAAAACAGCAACACCTACTTATAGCGGTTTGTTATGGCTTTGCTAGGACGCTAGGAGAAATAGGGCGAGGTATAAAACGAAGTGGAACAAATTCTAAATGTTACTGTGGCATTTGGGGCGGCCGTAACGACGCCAAACAATTGTGTTCTCTCCTGTCGCTATAACTTTACATCAGAATATGTGTTTTTCAAACTATATGACGTATTCTTGCATTAGGTTTGATATTTGCCCTGTGCGAAAGTTAATATTATAAGTGCTGTAAAGCGCACAAACGTTTCTGAAAACCTCTGATGTTTATGGAAGTCGTTTGGCCAATGAATCGTTAAATAACGATGTAAAGTCCTGGTATGTTGTAAGTACATTGGAATTATAGGCTGCAGGTGTCGATATTTCTAAATATTTTCAATCGACGTAGGTCGTTAAACAGTTTTTGAATAAACAGCTATTAGTTTTCCAAACTCTAAATCAGTTCAATGTCAGCATTACTAGGTGAAATATTTAGTTCCTTTGAGTTTGTATTAACATAAACTATTTTGTGACTTTTAAGATTTCTTTATTAATTTTTATAGATAAGGTATGTTTTTCTATATCTCATAAAAATTGTACTTAATAGTTTTACATTTCTCCTATTGAAATAGAGTATATTTTATTATCTAGTCGTATCTAGGCTGGTGAAAAATAACACAATACTTTAGCCATAAAGTCGGCTAGCGGCGACGCGACACTCTGCGTTGCTGTGATTTATAGTGTCTGCGACTTTCCCTTTATTAGTTCTTCAATCGTGTCTCGACTTTTGCCATTTCTTTTTTTCATTTCATTATTCTGAAGGGATTGTGGTTTTGTGTTTATTGAATGATTAACGACAAGTAGAAAGCTATGCCAAAATAGTAAAAATATTGGTATATTTATAGTGTTTGCATACCTAACCACCCACCGTTAACATTACTTTTTATTTACTGCAAGATAAAATGCATCTATAAACAAATTAAGATACAGTGTTTTTTGAATATTTAGATTTGTGTAGGTATTTTGTTTATTTGTCGGATTTGTAATAAAGTTCATTCTTGTTTTTACAGGTATAGCACTCCGACCATTTGGCCTCTCTATCTTCTACCTATTGCTGTTTCTCATAGCACCATCAGCACAAGTACCTACCTCACAAACTATCGGCGGTAAGAACTGAAACATTATATTATTTAAAAGTGCAGTTTAGTGTAAAAAGTTTATTTTAATTCGATACAGGAATAGCCTGTCTAGTGGTTAGTGGCCCTAACTGCCAAATTGGAAATCGTGGGATCGATTCTTACTGAGGCCAAATCTTAGTGTGATGAGCACGATTATTTATTTTGTGTTTGTGCGTAATTTATTTATAATATATTGTATTTAGAATTATTGATTGTCTTAGTACAGGCTACGGTTAGTTTGGGATCAAAATGTGTCGTCCCGAGTTAATATTATAAAGGCACCTCTCGTTACCTCATGTTAGCTAACTCACAGATATTGAGGTTGTGTTATAATGTTCAATGAGTAAGCCTTATCTTGCTAAACGTGTACACGAGCAAGTGAATTGTTGGAAAATATGAGATATTTACAATATTTCACAATAACAAAGTTAAAATGCGACTAAAGCTCAGCTCCAAAGAATAACAAATATGATAGGTACACAAAGAAATAAACTATAGTGGAATAATATACTAAGGATAGGTATGTTGTGGTTTTGATCCCCGCACGGGACAAAAAAATATGTCATCAGCTGAGTCAGAGTTTTCTTTCGATTCGTGTTGTGTTTGTATAGCTTCTCGACGATGCAAGTATTGAAGCCCTGTGCAGAAGATATATTTTTGTGAAGACCCTTTTTTTATTTCGCATAACATTATGTTGTTTTATATTTCTAGAATGGCGAGGCAAATTCCTATGTTTGGCAGTAATAATATCATCCCTATGTGGTCTATGTCACGTAGTATGGCACAGCGTGCTGGCTGCGTTCGCGCCATACGGCTCGTTACTCACAGAATACCCCTTATTAAACCGCATCGGATACAACCTAGGCTTAATCTCCTACGCTAATGTAGATCGAATAGCGGCTGTACATCTTCTGGCACCTGAGGTAATTATTTTGAATTTCTATTAATACCTACTGCCTAATATTATTAATAGGAAAGTATACCTTTGTCTTCTTGCCAGTTTTGTCTTTATTTCATGGCTAAACGGCTGAATATTAGGAAAGGTTTGCGGCTAGAGCATAGATATGCAAGCATATTATCTATTCTGTGTACATCTATGCAAGCATGTGCCTGCACATGCACAGGGAATACAGGGAGTACAGGTTTTTAGAGCTCATTTAGATGCGTTTTTGAAGTTTTCCTATCACAGGGAAATTCCATCATATGCCCCTGGTGTTTATTTTTGGGTCAGCAACATGCAAGTGGTAGTTCTGGTATTGCAAGCGTCCATAGGCTACGTTTGGGTCGGCTACAAGAGATGTTATTGCAATCGTCCTTAGGTGGCCGTAACTCCATCGGGCGGGATGAATGCTTGTTTGCCACCTCAATAATAAAATAATACTTATGTATATAATTACGATTGCCGTTTGCTATACTCAATGTATCCCTTAATAATATTTTCAGCTTGTGTCATGTGGGACGTCGGTGCTGGTATATACACTAGTTAAAAAATTAGCGTCGTCTTCAGTAGCAAATAATGAAAACCAAGATTCAAAACATCAACATTTTCCGTTTCTTACTACAGCTGGTATGTTTAAGTCAATCAAATTAATAGAGTCCGTGTGTTGATGGATTAAGATTATGCATGTCATCACCCTGTTTTATCCCTTGGGTGTCGTAAGAGTCGACTAATAGAGTAAGTCAAGCAAACAGTATCCACTGCAAGAGTAGGAAAACCCTATACCAACCCGTCTGGCCAGCGTGGTGTATCCCTCCAAATATATGGAGTAGACCCGTGCTCAGTAATGGGACGTTTATGGGTTCAGATGAAGTTAATTATAAATTATAACAACTACGACATCCTTACATACATATATATCGTACAGACACAAAGTCGCTTTCTGCGTCTGTCTGTCCGTTTAAACGCTAACTCCTCTTAAATCACGTAACGGATTTTTATGCTGTTCTCACAATGATTTAAAGAATTTCTTGCGGAAGGTTTATAATAAAGAAATAAACGCATTATAATAGAGAAATAAACCCGAAGCAAAGTAAGGGCGGGTTGCTAGTTGCGATATGAAGTAAGCACAAGAAAACTACTTCGTTGGTTTATTGATTGATTCTTAAGTGCGATGGCTGACCACAAGGACTCAGGTTCGATTCCCGAGTCAGGCTAAAAATAGATATTGGGTTGTTCTGTCAAGAACACAATAGATGCCCAAAGATGGATGCACTGTAATATTTCCCGCGCAGATCTGACCCTGTCTCCGCTGAGATTAGCCGCTTTTACCGATATACGATTAGTAGGATATTGGGTTTGAAATTGATACTACTTAAATTGTTTTTTTTAGGGAAATATTTATGCCTGATTCTCATAATGTGCTCTGGTATAATGCGTCCGAGTATTACGTCTGGGATCTACTTCCTGATATTCATCGGTGCATCGACGGCGTGGGCACTCGGCCGCCCGCTCGAGAAAGGGTTCGCAGTCGTGTGCCGCTGCGTCATGGCTATTATGGCAGTTCATGTCATAATAACATTAGCCTACCAACACACTTGGTTAATTGAATTCTACCCGCCGGAGGAGAATTTCGCTAGGTAAGCTAAAGCCTATCAGATATTTTATACCTTTTATTTCAGTAAAAACTGCATGGTAAAGGCAGGCATTTTTTTAAAAATACAGATTGCTGCCTAGTCCCTATTCAGCTTAAAAATTGATATTTAAACTCTCTAAGACACCAATTTAAAAAATATTTTTCAATCCCAGGGTTGTCATAAAACAAATTCCTGGTGTAACAAGCATTCATAAGCTTGTACTTTTTGGGTTATCAACGTTCGAATGATGCCTCAGAAATTTCTAGCTCCCATAGGCACACTTTACAATACTTAAGACCAGGCGGGCCGTCTGTCCGTTTAACAACTAATTAGTGTAAAATTTTCCAATCGTTTGTACATAATTATCAAAAATTAGCTTGTTAGTTTGATTCATTAATTTTATCGCAGTGTCTCTAACGCCTTGACATGGCGATTAAAATAAATAAAATAAATGTGAAGATACTACTAAGAAACATTTCAGCGTAAGAAATCATACAATCACGTAATGTTTTATCAACGCACCTAAATGACTTATTAGCATACATAATTTGCGCTTATACAATGTTTATTAATACCATGTATTGCTCTTATCTTACCAAAGGAAGTAACACAGTTAAATAATTATAATATTTACCTATAATTATGTATGTTTGTTATCAATAACCATAACAAATAACTATAAATAAACTGTACCCCTAGTCTAGTTAATTTCGTTTCGTTTCTTGCCATACATTTGCAACTAGCGCCTCTGATGGAAACTAATATTATTTTGATTTAATTTCGACATCGACAAAAAAAAATCTTGCCCGTAAAAGTTGTCACTTTGACACGATAATAATCATAGTAATCGACGACAAAAATGTATATGTTTTTGTAATCACAAACTCGTACTAGGGCTAGGGGTACTCGTTGACTATTACTACCCTCCATGATATCAACGGTATAATGTAGAAACGTTTTACGAATTATTTTCAGGTATTTTGGGTTAACGAAATTAGTATCAATCAACGAATCAGACACTGGTGGCTTCACATATGAAGTCACAGAAAACAAATCGTGGGGAACCCTAGCTAGTCCTTTTGTCATTCTCTTCACATATTTAGTTCTTGCAATAGAGTGCCGAGAACTATTTAAACCTAAGGTATGTTTTGTAACATTTTAAATTATTGAGCATTTTACTGGATTAATAATGGATTCTATCTTGACTAACACTAATAATATTAGTTGTTATGCTTCTTAAATAATTTGAAATTGGAACTTTATTTTTTAATTAGCTAAGCAGACTTCAAAAGCGTCTAATGTAATTGCAGTCCAATTCTATACTAAACCGATTTAATCTTAGTTATTTAATAATAAAATTAGTGAAAACAAAGGGGCTCTTTAACTTTCTGTGTGATCAATCACGGTAATTGTAAGCAGAAATAATTAGAAATAACCATAGTAAAAACGGATCAAGCGGAGAATTGCTCACTCTATCCACTGTGTAAGAGCTCGAACTGCAAAACCGCTAGTGCATGTGACATTTACAACTCTTTTTTATATTTGGATAAGGATGATATTTCTTTAATCAGTGTCAAAATGCTATTCTAAAGGCTATATCCAAATTTAGATGGCACCTATGATCCTGAATGTAAAACAGAATTGTGGACATGTTTACAATTACTTTGGTTGGGCACTGATTAAATGTGACGTCACAGGTTCGACTTTATTTTTTGAGGCTTTTGTTTTAACTAATAAAAGGATATAAAACGCTTTACTAGAACCCTGTATAAGTCATTAGAACAATTCTATCTCTTGTGCTATCGTGCTGGGAAATTAGGCGAGAAAAAAGAGTGCCTTAACCGGTATAGAGGCGGGCAAGCTGAACGGTTCGTTGGTGCGAGGCCTGTCCTTCCGCCGTCCGAGCAAGCGCGCACCAGTGGATAAGTGGAAGAGTGCCACTAAAAAAGTTCGAGTAAGCTTCCGCGAATAACTACACCACCCTTTTGTATTTTAGTGCACTTTGTTCTTTTAGATTTATTAATCGTAGATTGGAACGTCTGCCCTGAATACAAGTGTGCTGTAAATACAAACGCTATTTTGTTTTTTTTGGCAAGTTAGAAATAGACAGCATTTAACTTGCCTTGTATAACTTCTATAGCGTTAATGATGTACTTGTGTAGCCAAACTTATTACTCCATACAAAGGCAGTTCTCTTGCTGTCCTTGTCTATTCCGCCAATAAAAAATACATATGGCATACCTTACAAAATTTGTGTAGTGCTTTGGTTTTTGATTGTAGAGCCTTTATAATATCACATATAAGAAAGATGACTTGTATTTAGGCTGAGATGTTTATTGTACAGGCATATAGATTTTTAAACGTTATACTGTATGTAAATGTAGGTATGTTGATAAATTATCTTTCGTTAGAGTAATTAGAGGATCACAGATGATTGTGCAGGTACCCGTCAATGTTCACTCGTCAAATTAGTCACTGGTAAAAACATGTATCTGCATCAAGAAAAGTTTGTATCTTCTTGCAAATTATAGATGATTTAAATTACTTATAACGATCACAACTAATAACGCTTCGATCAGCAAGCAGTTTAAATCGGCCTTCACTAATTCATAACTTTCCCTTTTATTTGGACAACCTAAAAAATACTTCTCTCTGCTTTTATTTCAAAAAGTAATGCAAAAGGCATATTTTTTTTACAAGGTCAATGCTTGAATAAAGATTTTTCTAAATTAGGTAGGTACCTGGTCAATTCACAGATCGGCTTTCTTAGTTCTTATTTAGAAATATTCACTTGCATGCATCAAAGTCGTAATTAAAACAAATGGTTTTTCACATCCAAGCACGGGATGGGATCGGCACGGGTGTTTCGGCTAAACACGGGTGGACTTTATTTATTGTTTTTTTTTAATTTTCTTCAAAATTGTTTGATTTTGTTTTTGCAACCGGCTTTCGTTCTTTTATAGGTTGCATATAGATACATAAATTCCCAAGCACTTCGTGGTGGCGCCAGTGAAACCGTTCCTGTAGGTATCCACTTTATTTTTTTATGTTACGTGCTTTTGGGAAACGTTTTGTGCGTCCATACAAAGAAATATTTACCATCCAAAGATATAATTGACGGTATTCATTTCTTTGCTTGGATAAAACAGGGACCATATTATGACTGGAATACTTTACTTAATTCAATGTAAACATTTTCAATGCTATATCATTGCACTTAACTACATGTTTCCACTCGCAACATTGCGCACTTACGCTAATGTTTGTTATGTATGCCTTCGTTGTAGTGTCATTACCATTTTGTATGTACTTATGCACTTTATGGATGTATGTTAGTTTATAGTATATGTACTTATATGTGTTTTCCCAGTGGTTTAGGTTTTCTTACAATGGCTGTACTAAACGTTAGTTGTACAAAATTCGATTAGCTAGACGTTATTTATATTGTCCTTTTGATATGTAAAGATATTTTTTGACAATAACAAGAATAATGCGAAGGTAAGAAGAAGGTTTTTAGATTTATTTGAAAATGAAAACGTCGCTTTCACGCTTTTATTTCAAATAAATGTTTACCGCAATTTTAAACACTTATTGTTTTGTAGAAGCAGGTCTTATGTTTCTGTGTTTTGGTGAGTAATATGGATAGGACGAAACATGCACAGACTTGCATCATGTTAGTGAGACACTTAAAGTTAATATGTGCAGTTTTTGGCTCCCTTGGGTATGCAAATTACAGTTCTGAAACTACAATGCCATTAGCAAACGTCTGCTTAAATTATACTTCTGATCCTAGATTCCTTATAGATAAGAGATGACAGATAAAAACAAATATTGAAAGAGAATAATTGAAGAATTTATTAAAATAAAAATAATGAAACTTTATAATCACATTTATTATTTAGAATTGTTACGCATGGTTAAACCTAACGAAATACGTCTGACAAAGACGGCTTTCAGGATCAACATAAGCGATCAGGGGATACTATTATTAATTAAAATCTATTGTTTGCTCCTTAGGAAGTAATTGTAGACTAATGAAAGGACCCTGAACCTTTTCATTAATATAAATAAATATAAGTTACATGCGATGCTAGTTTGGAAAAGCAAACTTTACACTTGTATTTTTCTTCTTAATAAAATTAGCTTTACCAAACTTGCATCATTTAAACAAGCTTTCGGATATCTTGATCTTCTTAATAAAATTGGTAACACAGTTTGTTTTATAATACAGCTGATGCGCAGCGTAAGTCCGTCGAAGAGATGGTCGGCCGCGCGCATTTCCTCCGGTACTTCAAGATTGCACCAAGACTCAAGCGGCTCTATCGTAGTTCCTGATGAAGGTAACATCACCGTCGTCATATTTAAGAGTATATTTATTATTCTACGACCATCAGACTAATGAAGCAGTTTAGATTTGTGGGTCTGATAGTCGTTGAATACTACTTCTGAACCAAGTCCTGGGTTGAAATCCCGGGTCGGACCAAAAATAGATATTATAGCGTTCGTGGGGTGCTGAATAAAACGAATACTATTATTATATTATTATTTTTAACACAAAAGTTGGTATATTTCGCGGCTTTTCGCACAGAATTTCCAAATTGTTGCGAACTTAACAAAAATGGCTACGCGCCGTTCAGCGTTAGCCGGTCGACTGTCTAACACATTCTCTTATGGTAATTCCCGCGAACTTCCATCCGGTGTTTTCGCATGTGGGCTGGAGTTATGGGTAACCGTAGTGTCGCCAGTCCTAACGTTAAAATGTACCAAACGCTATAAAATTGGATTTTTCTGTCAAGCAATTCACGCAGGTGCCCGAAGTTTGGAAATTATGCCAAGAATTTCGAAAAGTACAAAAAGTCTTTGGGCTCGCGCCTGATCTCCCTCCGGTCGTGCCAGATTGCCATCCCATCCGACTGTAAGTTTGAGAAAAAAAAGGCACCTATGTGTGCACACACTTGTACTTATAATATCTCCTGGGCAGATGGATAGTGTCTGAAAAGATAAGACGCCCTGTCTGAAATTCAGTCATATACCAGTGTTACCAACGGCACAAAACCCTGGTGTTACAAGTTGAGGTCAATAGGCTACGTAAACTGCTTACCATCAGGCGTGTGTTTTTAGGAAAACTGCGTTTAAAACCGCACCCTGCATTTAAAAACTCATTTTTCCACAGGGTCGTCCAAAACATTTCAAATCATTTATTTCTTAGCAAACATGACTTCCCTTGCCCGTCGGGCTTGCTCACTAGTATGGCCCCTTCTTCTCTTATTTGTAATTGTAAGAATACTTACTTCAATTACAGACTCATTTCAAGAAGACTCGGAGCCTAATTTAATGGATGAAATTATGGCAGCAATCATTGACTTCTTCCAAGTTCTTATCAGGTGCGAATATTTAACGTATTACTTTAAGACATATTTATTTATTACTAGTGGCCCGCCCTGACTTTGCCCGGGTTAAACTATTTTCAGCTATGTTGGAATAAAGAGTGCACCCGTTTTGGCACACACTTTTGCACTATAATTCTCCTGCGTAGGCTGCGCAGCTGGCTAAAGTCCGTCACATTAACCGCCGTGACCGACATTCGGTTAGGAATTTCCTCCTAACTGAATTTCAGTCAAAGGTTAGAAAGACATATTTATTACTGTTTTGTTTCAACTCGAACTGTGAACCAGTGAACTAATAGCCCTTGAATAGTCGGCGTAGTTCGCGCACGTTTTATATTTGGTCGCAATTGCAAGGTGCATAGTTCGACAGTATTAACCAATGACACGAATCCTTCAATCCTGCGATTGGTTTATTGTCGCGCCCCGCCCCTGCGGCTCGCACACCACCGAAGAGACTTAAAAAACGCTCTGCGCAATTTATCAAGATGTTTAATGGGCATAATACTATCTATACTAATATTATAAAGCTGAAGCAGACTTTGTTTGTTTGGTTGAACGCGCTAATCTCAGAAAGTACTGGTTCGATTTTTTTTTTTTTTTGTTAAATAGTGCATTTATCCAGGAAGGCTATAGGCTATATTATTATAACATCACGCTATGATCAATAGGAGCGTAGCAGTAGTGAGATATGTTGCAAAATCGGGGAAAATATTCCATATTACCACGCGGACGACCCCTAGTGTAATAAATATACAAACGCCATACAGATTGTTCCAGTAAACTCTGAGAACTTCGCTCGCTCTTTCAATAATATATTTCCAATAAATTTGCAGGTCATCTTACATAGCAACAACAATAACCATGATGGCGTGGAGTATAATGTTCCATTCGTGGCTTACATTCGTGTTCCTAATGTGGGCGAACTTGGTGTGGCTGTGCCAAGACCAACGTTCTTTTATGTTGAAGACCAGTCCTGTGCTAGTGCTCTACGCCGTGCTGCTTCTACTCGCACAGTATATATACGGCATGGATCTACACGAGTCTGAACTACCTTCCACTATACCGGTTAGTATGAAATTTTGGGCATTGGCATGAATCGTTGGTCTAGTAGTTATATAGATCTTGACTGCTAAGCCAGCCAAAATCCTGGGTTTGATGCCCATCAAGACAAATCTTTCTTCCAACATGGATTAGAATCATCGTTTGAAGAAAGGTTTGAGCTCATAAATGTTTTTAGTAAAGCAATTGTAGCCGCTATGGTCAAAATCGCTTGGATAACATATGAGCGGTTAAGCGTAAAGTAAAGTAAAGTTCGTGAAATGTCAAGATTATTAATACTAGTTCTTTTTTCTATCTAGGAAGTAAATCTCGAACAGATAGGACTGCGCCGGGCCAAGAATGAGCCGTGCATCCCACTGTTGATCAAATCTTTATTCACGTGTATGTTTTGGGTCACGCTACGACAACGTGTTCAGGACATTAGACAAAGGAAACAGTCTGCTGTCATCACTGATATGGCAGCGCCTTTACAGTTGACAGTTTCTACGGCGGCTAGCGGTAAGTAATTTTTGTATGACAACAAATTATAGTTTGGTAGAATGATTACAACGAAGCGAAATTGCAATTTATGAAGTAATAGGTATATTACTATGAAGGCGTAGGACCGTGTGCTGTGGCGCGTGTTAGGAGAGGCCTATGTCCAGCAGTAGACCGCGATAGGCTGATTGCTTGATATTAGTATGTTTACCAGATGTCTAGTTGCCACATGGACTCTGTCTAGATCTATATTGAATTTTAAAAAGGTAAAGTGTTTGTGTGTTCTCTAAAGTCAGGAACCTCATCTATTTGAAAATTCTTTTACTGGTCTAAAAATGACCTACTTTTTATTATTAACCACGAATATGCCTATTATTTATGTGTATTATTATTATTATATCATCCCTGTAACAGGATGGGTGAAAGGCAGTAAGAAAATAAATATATTGTTTTGTAATTTCTATCTATTTCAGCTATAATAAGCTCTTAAGACCGCTTTACGCTCTTTAATGTTCACTATTATTACTATTTATAAGACTTATAACTACCAGTAAAGATAGTAAAAAAAAAATACAATTAAATTGAGAATCCCTCCCTTTAAAAGTCGATTAAAAATACCTAGATAAATAATGACAGTAATACAGACTAATGTCAACGTGTAAACAAACACGAGCTTTTAATATCTCTACTGGTGTGATTTTTTGATTATTATTCAATCAATATTACACGGAACACATATAGCGGGCAAATTGACTTTTAATTTCCAAATTATCACAATAGGGCAGGGGTCGGCAACCTGTGGCTCTATTGATGCAAAGTTGCGGCTCTCCAGTTTCTTGCATCCATATATAGTGGGTCGCAGTATACTTTAATAAAAAGAAGAAGTGGCTCTGTAAAGAGTTTTTTACTTTTTATAACCTGTAACTTTTGGCTCTTTCGTCTCAAAAGGTTGCCGACCCCTGCAATAGGGTATTGGATTACGTTTTTTAGTTGGTTTAAAACAAAATACTGCTAAGGTTTTTTTCTCAAATCAACAACAATTACTTGAAAAAATACGCAGACATTTTAATATTCATAATAAAACAAAGATGAATTTGCTGTTTGATGACGTCATACTCCGTAACACTATGGTAGTTTACTGATTTGCAGTACTAACATTTTTGTTTTGCAAAAAAGTAGCAGCAATATTACAATTAGAGAACTTTTCTTTCTTTGTGTAATAACCTGTAAATTCTTTATTATTCAAACATTTCGTTTACTTCTTTTGCTATTTTAATTCTGCTTTTATCTGCGCAATAAGTAAATATTTCCTTCATTTATCAAATACCCTATTGTTTAAACAATTCAAAATAAATACAACTAGTGGCACTGTATTTCAAAGTATTCTGTATAAGTATCTTGTCTATCTTTCTGTCGGAATCCTAAATTACATATGTATTTTTATAGCGATTTGAACATACATACATGTCATCCCGCCTATCTCCCATTGGGGAAGGCAGGGAATACGGTACGCCAATTGCTTTGATTCAGATATACTTCTTTCGCTTCCTCAACATTCATAAACCTCTTCATGCATGAACGTCGGTTTGAAAACAATAACATGGGATATTTTAAGTTAAGTCGTACACAAAATTGTACCTATTCAGTTTCATACTCCTGATGACCTGTTAATTTCTTCATGACACATATACTTTATGCTTATTTATACTTTATGCACCAGCATTTAACACAGGTTGTGTTAAATGCTGGTGTTATTCCTAATACATTACAGAATCAGAACTCAACTTTAAAGTCGTTTATTCATTTAGATCAAATGCATGATACTTATTAACGTCAACAAAAGTCAGCATATTTTTTTCCTACAGTCAATTCGCTGACAAAGTTAGGGTCTAGAGAAGAATTGGCAAGAAACTCTGGCCACTCTTTTCATTATATTTGCAATTTGGTATGAGTTACAATTTGAGGTAGGTAACAAAAAGGTACGGTACCAATACACCATACCAAAAAGAAATTTAAGTAATTAAAATAAGCAAAGTATCTAATTACACAATCACAATTTACGAACCATCGTAAAACCAGCTTTTTATTTATTTATTTACATGTTTACGATAATTTTCATGTAGTGATCGAAGCCCAGCGGGAAGAAGAGTCCAGGTCCCGCCTTCTAACCAAACTAGGAGAGGTGTTACGAGCTGCAGCCGCTCGCTACTGGATATACGTCGTAGTGATCATGCTATTTGTTATCGGCATCACTGGTGAACGCATGACCATCTTCCGCATCATATACATGTTCCTGTTCCTTGGATTCGTTCTCATGTTCCAGGTAAGCTTTACTTATGTGAAATTTCTCGAGTCCATAATTTTCAATAAGAATACATATTTTAAGTTATATTACATACTAACTAAACCCGACCTTTGCTGGGGCTTAGAGCGTATTTCACATAGCATGGGTACTGTGACGTTTAACATTTTACGATAAAGATGAAGGAAAATGATTCAATCAATCTCTAACCAATTGGCAAATTAAATGATCAAGAGACTAGAGTATTCAATAGACAGGTTTTAATTCAATCTTCTATCATTTTCATTTATATTTCATCTTCAATAGTCAAACGTCACAGTCCCATGCTATGTGAAATATACTATAGTATGATGGGGATTTCATTTTTGGGCGTTATCGTTATTATTTTTCTAAAATAAATGCATTCTAAATTACTCTCATAACATCAGTTATCTGCCAGTAAAAGAAGTTACCCGTTATAGCTTCAGTCATTGTGGAAATTACCCAGAACAAACAGCCATTTAGTAGACACTATAATTTTATTCATTTGTATAGATAGTACTTTGTTCCTTTCGTACTATGGACTGGTCACTACTAATATCATTATATGAGGTACTTATCTTTTTCTATAAACTATGTAACTTATGCCAACTTTAAATACTGCTTTTTTACTTTACAGATAAGCTGGTATTGGTGGCGTCGTTTAATGTATATATTCTGGATAGTAGTAATTATATACGCAATGATAAATCTAATACTCATCTATATATACCAGTTCGATAATTTTTCCAAGACTATAGAAAATTATTTGATGATCAACGAAAGATTGTAAGTATTATATTTATATTATGGCTTATTTTTATAGATAAATTGAGCTTAGGACCGAGTGCTGTGGACATTCTTGGTCTTCAGGCCTAAATCCAGGAGTTGTAAGAGTCCTTTCGGATGACACAATGACGATTATGATACCCTACACACACACCTCCAACGAAAAGACTAATTTCTCCAATCAGGTCGTGTGATTGTGCCTAGCGGCCCGCGTCTTTATGGTTGATCGTTGGGACTCGTATACATATTGAATCTTTGTGAGAACTTCGATAGCGCGATTCAGATATCCCAAGTAATGTTAAGAAATTGCGTTATGCTTGTATGTAGTGTTACTATTGGCCTGATAGGTGGCGCCACAAGTTGTTTACTCTGAGGTAGACCTACACTTCTTTGTATGTATGATGTACCCTTAAACATTATACCATACTTATATTGTAAAGCTAAAGGATTTCTATGTTTTAACAATCAATCAGTTCGATTTGAAAATATATTTCGCGTCAGGCAGTATATGGTTTTAGGCTTACATAGCCTAAAATCATCACTGCCTGATATTACTTTTTATCGGCTTATTGCTCTAGTGAATATTATTATCACATAACGACCCAAAGCTAGGGCAAAAGCTAATAACGTTGCATTACATTGATATGGCTTTCTAAAGTTAATAAAACAGCAATAGAAATGTGAAATGTTTTTTTAAACGGCTATGTTTTTATAATTGCAGACAACATGACTTGGGCTTAGAGCCATATCATCCAGCGGATCTGTTCGTGAAGCTTTTAACACCTACTCTATTTCTCATTATAACGATAATGCAGGTTCATTACTTCCATAAAGACTTTATAGCGTTGTCAGGCGGAAAGACTAGGTAAGTGTATCTTTGTTGTGCTAAGCTCCTTAGAACTGAGGAGGCGATATACTGGTAATCTCTTACTATTAACCTATTACAGGGCAAACAGTGTCAATCCCTCGCAGAATCAAGGTCAAGACAACAGCAAAGCAGGCAGTCAAGCCGGTGCATCTACTATGAAAGATGATGTAAGTAATATTTATAAACATGTTTATAAAGAGAGATACACGAACAAATACAATGTTGCTTAGGTGACCTAATCACCTAAGAAAAATTGTATTTGTTCGTGTATGCTACCCTATGTGTTGTAAACATAAGCAAACGTTATTGTTTCCTTAAGTGGATGGAAAACGCTCTCTGTAATGAAAAGTGGTAGTAGTGAAGCGCTCATAGGCAGATGCACTCGCAGTTTGGTGTTCGGTTCGATCAGTGGGTTAAGCTACTAAGAGTGTGGTAACCCTATAAATGGGTAACCGCATAGAGGTATTTTATCTGAATGACTCCATGTTTCGGCGAGTACGTTCAAAGTCGGTCCTGACTGTTAACAGTCGTGAGATCACGACAGAGGCCAAAAGAATGAGCGATCTAACTCCGCTGCTGGGCACGAGCCTTCTCTCCTTCAAGATCAAGAGAGCTGAGAGGGTTTAGAACTCAATCCACACATGCTAGCCTGATGCGGGTTGGGGAAATCAGACATGTCTTTAGAATGAATAAATGAATAAAATTAAAAAAATGTTTTACAGTTACCACCATTGTCAGAAGATGATCGACGTTCGAACGACGCAGATAGTGTAACTGAGGCTGACATGGATATGGATAACGAGTCGGTG
Organism: Trisateles emortualis; assembly: GCA_947095525.1. Classification (NCBI taxonomy): domain Eukaryota; kingdom Metazoa; phylum Arthropoda; class Insecta; order Lepidoptera; family Erebidae; genus Trisateles; species Trisateles emortualis. The sequence goes on along the minus strand of OX352732.1, from coordinate 15,951,540 downwards.
CATAGTAATAAACATTTTAAACTTCGGTAAGTATTATAAAAATATCTTTTGTACTTTGTGTCCGTAAATTATATGTTTGTAAAGTCTCCTGCAGAAGTTGTTCCCTAATGCGGGACTTAAAAAATACTTCCCTATTGGCTAACCTGTCTAGACCGCTAAGTTAGAAGTCGTGAATTGGATTTTACCCAGGACAAGCATTTGTTTGATAAATAAGATTCTTTGATCCTTAATACATGTGTGAAAATTGATATTCCGAGTAGTATGAATAAAAGCAATAAAATCTTAAGAGACTAGTAGGGGAAAAGTAAAAAAAAAAAGACGCGAGTCTATTTATTCATACTGATGAACACTTTTAGTGCCAAGAAAGCCGTTACTTTTTACTATCAAAAAAATAATTTTATTCAATTGGTTTAAGAAAGGTATCGACTATTTCTATTTTGCGAACGAACAATAGGACTCGGTAGCCGAGTGCTAGGCACGAGGACAGGTAATTAATAACTATCTATAGCTGGACTCGGTAGCTGGGTTCTTGGCGTAAAGCGTATCAAAGAACCCGGGAGCTGGGTTCTTGGCTCTAAAAGTGTGAAAAGATAATTCATAAGTGTTTGTCCTGACTGGCTATTAACGCATAACACTGCTAAGTCTCGAAAGGTTTATTATATATAGTAAGCATTCACTAAGTCAGTTTTTTTTAATACAACTCAAATCGGTAAAATGTGTACATCCCTAGCAAAGTCGGTGCAGGCCGCTATTGACATTATATTCGCTGTCTTCATTTCCAGAAAATTGTCACAAACCCGTTCTGCTCCGCAATCAGCGACAGAGGCACAATCTACTGCGCTACGTTCGTTGGTATTGAGAACTATAAGGGCCTCTAAGCTAATCATCCATGAATGGATTGAGAAAATATTCATGTATTTGGATATACATCTGAGTAAAATTGTGTTTGTTTCGTGTATGCTGCTCTGTGTTATAAACGTAAGTAAATGTCATTATTTACTAAGTTGGCAAAAAACGCTCTCTATATCAAAAACTGGAAGTGCTTATGTATACTGAATTTACCATTTTCCATCTACATAAATATATCTGTTCCAATGAAAAATATACTAAAGGTAGGGCACCACACAAACAAGCTTGACTGTGAAAGGACCTTACAGAAGACCACAGCCAAATAACTACTTACTACTCTTCAGTGCACATTAAGGAGACCGCTTAAAAAAACGTTTTTTGGCCCATGGTACAGATCCATATAGACCCAAAAAATAGAGAACTCTGGTGTCACAAGCATTTCTCATAAATACTTCTTCGAAGACTGAGTGTACTTTTTGTCAGTAAATTGTATATTTGTAAAATCCTTCGCGACACAGGCACTGTCAAATAAAATTTCATCATCATCATCATCTCAGCCTGATGATGTCCATTTTTATTTATATAGATGTTAATCACGGGTACACTACATATACATATATATTCCTAAATTTAAATATTCCTAACGTTTATAAAGACTATTCTCAAAATACCGAACTTCAATAGATCGAATAACAAAAAGTCCGACTCAATGATAATTCGAAACATCAACAATACGAATTCTGATTATTAAAATACCGATACCATAATATTAGATTCTTTATTGGTAGGGGGTCACAGTTGTAACCTAACCTAACCGAAGTGTTTGTTTATTCGAAGTATTGAAAATCGGAATGTCGTTCTTCGGACCGAGAACTCTTCGAGCATTTGACTTTTCGAACGTATGAAAATCGTAAAACTAACAAATCGCATTTCCGACTTTCGGTAAAATAAATTTCGTGATTTTTAATTATAAACATTAAAATTCTTAGGTATTATGAAATTCGGACTTTTGAAAATCGGAACATCGAAATTCGGAATAAAGTATTTCGAAGTATTTGGGTGTTCCCATTAATTACATCTTTGTTTAACAGGTTTCGGCAATGCACGTCCCCATAATGTTAATGATAGCACCGGTGTTGTGGATGAAATCAAAAGGACAGCGGTTTTGTCTACTATTTATATCGATACTCATAAGTATATATTTCATGGCTAAGATGGTGTACCAAATAGATTACATTAAACATTCCACATTTGATGTTAATTGTACTGCTGTAAGTATACTACTTTTATTACTTATCTATAGCACTTTAGAATAGACTATTCTTTATTGTACACCTATATGTATATGTTTCAGTAAAATACCATAAAATTAGGTACAATGGGCGGTTCTGTTGCTGAATGCAATCTCTGCCGTATAAGCTTTGGACGGTTGTACTTATAGGTACTGGTAGAATAAGTAATAGTTTAGGGGTATTTCAAATAATAGAGGAATATTACATACTACTTTTTCATACAATCATACATAATGTGACCCTTTTTATAATACATAACTTTTGCCTCTAACTTTGAAACTCACCACTTGCATTCCTTCTAGGATATGTAGTCCTTACTAATCACACCTTACATAATATTACATACAGTTATATCTCCACTAGGCTACTGTCTTTAGTTTCATAAAAAAAAACAGCTAACTTTCTATACCTATGTATATATTAAGTATGTATTTTTCGTATGTTTCAGCTTGATGAAAACCGTACAGAAATAATTAAAACTTATAATAATGCAGAGTGGGTGGGTTTTGTTAAAGCTAATCATAATAAATCGCTAGTTCAGTTGCTCAAAGGATACATCGGTCTTATGGCACTCTTCACATTTTACTCTCTAGTCACCTACAGACAACAATCATTAAGGTTTGAGAATCAATCTATGTAATTACCATGACGCGACCTTTAGAGCGATTTATTTTCTATCTTTATTTGAATTTTGGACAATGACAACCTTTAAACTAGGTAATAAAGTTGACTACATAAATTAAATCGCCTTAGAGGCGGCTCATGAAAAGTGATAAAAAACTTACTTTGAATTGTACAAATTGATCGCATCCCAAAGTTCCATAAAATATGCCTTTTGGCATTTTGTTACTTTTGTGTACGTAGAGGTGATTTTGTATGCGTAGTTACTCCCTTTCGCCATGGTTTAGTTCGTGCGTTAGAATGTTACAGTGGGTGTTTCATTACTCACCGATTATTAGATATTAGGAAGCGCGGCAAGGGTTCGCCCCACCCTTTCTTGTATAATATATTATGCACATAATATAACACATTTCAACGCATGTCGAGCAATGTTATGGAAATGCAATAGCAATATAAATATTACATTCTTAAAAGCGGTATAACTCTACTGTTATTTTTCACGACACTTTTCACTAAACGTAAAGGGTTAATGGGATTTTATTTTTATAGTATTGTAAACTTATTTTTTTTAGAGGAGTAAAGAAAGAAAAAGATAAAGTCATGTTCCCAGAAATTACTCGCAAAGAAGCAGATATTGATGTGCTACACTGTGCTAAATATTTTTTAAATTATGGATTTTATAAGTTTGGAGTTGAGGTGAGTCAACGTTAATAAGTATGGATTATATTTTAAGAGAGCTAGGGCACCATACTAGTGAGCAAGCCTGACTGGGGAAAGACCTCCACCTTCCGAAGAAGAAGACCACAGCCAAATACACTCAGCAGTGTAGTTGTGTTCCTGTGTGTGAGTACAGGTCTCCAACGGTCATTGAGGGATGCGTTTTGAAATAAACGTATTCCTATACCAGAGATACTCCCATCTTAAAGCCTTGGTGTAAAAAAATAACTTAGTAACACGCAAGTGATACCTTTGGTATTGTAAGCGTCCATAGTCTACGGTAACTGCTTAACATCAGGCAGGCCGTATGCTTGTTTGCCACCCAAGTAGTATAAAAAAATTACCTCCTAACCTAAACGCCAGTTTTTTTCGCTTATTTTTTTGTCACTACGGAGCACCCCCCTTACATCACGCTCTTATACCTGGCCTATGTTCATGTTGTGTTATGTGTGGGCATTTATCGGACACAACACGTGACCTGAGTCCTTAGAATGACATTGTACTTACAAGTTGGCTAAACTGTAACCCCTTTCTACGCTTTTTAACTAAACAAAAATGACCAAAGCCTATTTTATCTCATGAGGTCAAAGGTCTTCTAATGAGTTTGTAACATTCCGTTACAGGTTACACTGATTTGTCTTATGGGCGTGATTGGGTCTCGCATGGACGTATACGCAGTATTGTACGCAGGCTGGCTATTAATACTAGTGTCTATGAAGCGAAAGGCACAAGCAAAGATTTGGACGATATTCACCGCGTACGTCACAGTTCTAGTGCCCGTACAATACATGATCGCTGTTGGATTCCTACCGCAGTTTTGTGTTAAATACCCATGGGAAGGAGAAGATGAGGTTACAATTATTTTTATATCTGAAAAAAGTACAATTCTCCATAATTATTGTCCATATCGATTTCGGTCGCGGACGTCAATCTTAACGAAGATTAGCCAGCTGCACAGGACATATAATAGTGCACAAATGTGTGTGCAAACACAGGTGCACTCTCTATTCCTTCACTCCCATAATCCAGTGGGACCGCAATCCGACACGACCGGAGAGAGATTACGCGCAGCACCGACGGCTTTACGTGCCTTCTGTAGGCACGGGGTTGTAAACACCAACAATTTCCAAACTCCGGGCATCTATTGTAAATTTATTGACAGAAAAACCTAATATCAATTTTTGGCCTGACCCGGGAATCGAGCCCAGGACCTCGTTAACAGCAGTCACACACATCGACCACTGAGCCATATGGGTTATACAAGTCGCAAATATTCGAACAAAATATAGTAGAACAATTTGGGTTAATAAAGGCCAAATTTGACTGCAAGAGTGTGATAACTCTTAATCACTCTGCCAAAAAAACTGCGCAAAGGGTTCGATACCTAAACGAGACAAAACTGTGACCTGTTAGTGTTTATTCTTACAGGTCACAGTTTTGTCTCGTGTCTTTGTGCCTATGAATTGTATGTTTCCAAAATTAGGGCTGGTTTCGTTGTGTGGAAGTTTAAGTTTAATCTTAAATTTTTAAGTAAGATGAGTAAGACCAATTCCTCAAGAAGACGATAAACTGATATTAAAATTTATACATATACTTATAACATATTTTCAGCAAAATAAAGGCTCTTTTTTACATGAAATGTCGAGATGTCCCCTTTAGAAGGGATTGGTTTAATTTGGCATGAGATAGGCATGGGAAAAGGAAGTAGAGGCGTTTGCCCTGCAGTGGGACAATGAAGTGGTAAAATTAATAGTCTTATAATAATATTTTCAGCAAATAAAGCACATACGCACTTGGATGTTCCTACCGTACGCGTCATCGCCGCCTCATGCCTACAAGCTCGTGTTCGATTATTTCTTGTTATTATTCGCGACTCGACAAATGCGAGTTTTCCGAATAGAAGCAGAAATGGGGGAGACGTATCGTGGTGGATGTAACAGTGAAGACATCGGAAAAGATTGGGAAACACCTAACTTTGTCAATCCTGTGCCAGATTTTCTTTCTTATGTTGGGTAAGTTTATATATTCTATTACCCCATTACTAATCCGAGAAGCGGCTGATGGTAAACAGCCACCTGTGGCGTAGGTTTTAGTGGTCACCGCCATTGCACGTTGTGTTGTGGGACAATCTCCACAAGAGACAAAATATCCGTCAACAATAAATCATTATTGCGAGTTTGTAGTAAAAAATTACTTAATGCCATATCCAATCTGACATATTTTTTCAACTGGTACTTATATTTAAAATCTGCTTTTGTACTGCTAAAGAAACTCTTCGTCTCTCGTCTTCATATATATTCTGATCGTAGATTAAACTAATAATCTGAAATTCATTTCTTCATTCAAATCAAATACTATATAAATATATTTTTGAACGTCAAAATAAACAAAACGTCAGTTTTTTTTCACTACGGCGAATTTAGATAGAGTAAAATTATTCAGCTAATTCTTTCTTTATATCATTTATTTTTATTTTTGTTTACAGCTCCTGGCTCGATGTTTTCAAGCGTATGGTGTTCTTGGGCATGTTATGGGTGACGTTAGCAATAATGTTCATGACAGGCACCAACAGAGTTAACTTATTCTCTATGGGATATCTCGTTGGCTCTTTTATATTCTTGTGGCAAGGAACTGACTTCTATTTACGGCCTAAAGAAGCTATATTGATGTGGTGAGTAAATCAACTAAAACATGAAACATCTTACTCCTAGACACGGGACTCCTCTGTTGTAACAAGAGACATAAGGGAATTTCTTTTTTCACAAGCAACAAGTTTTTTCCACACGCTGGTCTAATGTGGGTTGGTGGATCAGACATGCTTTTAAAGTTTATTCTGAGACATATGAGTTTACTCACGATGTTTTCCTTTACCGTTAGCAAAAGGTAATTTATTTAATGAAATTCTCATTGGTTCAAGTATTGTTTTTTCTCAAACATAAATAGTAAATACCTATCCTTTCGAAGATAAAGAAGTGATGTTATGTAAATTTATTTGTGTCAGGTGGTCGTGGCTACTAAGATACAACGTGTCAGTGGTAGTGGTGAAGACGTTACTGCAGATCCCAGGCTGTATATTCTCAAGTCTGATACAAGAACATTCGTGCTGGCTCGTACAGCTCCTCGGTATCGGATGCGTGGACAAATTTGCTGGTGGAAACATAGCTAGGTACTTCAAAATGCGATACCGCAAGGTACAGTTTGTGTTTTTTAATTGATTTACTATAGAAATGTATAATTTAATAGATATTTTTTCTATATTCGTCTTTAAGCATTTATTAAGTAGCTTTTACCCAAACACAAAAATATGAAATAAAATAATAATGTTAATTAGGTTTATTTCTCTCTCGTGTTCTTGCCTCCATTGTTTTTTTGTTAAAAGTTATGAATTAACTATCTAATATTATGTGTTGTATGTCAAAAATTGATTATATTTAACATGCTACTCAGTGGCTTAATAGAATAACTAAATATTAACAACACAAAACTGTAATTATACTCTATTTTCTGTAATTTTAATATTCAGTATCTTAGCCTTACTAGTTGTGTATATTTTGTTACTACCATATTGTTGCTTATAATATTTAACATTTAGTCTATCCCAGCTGCAAATATTTTCAGATGTTCGGTCTACATGGCTGGGGAGCAAATTATGTAAATTTTAATGTATTTATTTTAATTATTTATTTTTATGTAGCTAGGTACTTTTAGTAGGAACTAGTATAATATTTATATATTGTATTTTATAATATCTACATTTATTTATTTATTATGTTTTGATTAGTAAGCCTTTAGACCTAATGCTCACCAGTGTAGAGCGTAGTTAACTACTATTTGGTCATCAGATTACTAACTACTACTAAAAGTAGTTATCTACATGTAGTTATGATTACATGTAACTTAACTGCAGTAATCTTTGCGACTTGTCGTTTGATCCTACTAAGGATCAAACGACAAGTCGCAAAATGATCGACTCACGCACGTAGGTACCTACTTGCTCTTTTTTAATAAGCTACTTGTAGTTATAAAAAGTAATCAAGTTATCGTGATTGCAACTACAATTGCAAAATCAAAATGTTTAACTACTTTCTTTTGCCGATTATTTTGTGAAGTAAGTAGTTACGATTACTAACTAATCAGTGGTTAGGTTACATATTGCCCAACACTGATGCTCACGAGCTTTTTTTTTTTACTAATTGTTGCTGCCTTCAGAGACATTATTTAAAAAGGTTACTGCTTTAGAACCTACAATTGAATGCTAAGCGCGTTTAAGATCAGTATTTTATTAACCATTATTTATAAATCGGTCACCTAACTCGCTGCCCTGTTAGTGTCGCCTCAGGCTTCTCTGCAATTTCACAAAGATATCGTCGGCTTAGATCGTTAACTTCGTAACTCCATTTTTTGGCTTAATAAACATTTTGGTGTCATTCGTTTCGGATTTTTTTAACGCATCTTTTCGTTGAAGTTTTATGTTTTTAAAAAAATTCGTTACGCGCGAAAACAACAAAACGTTAACTGCTTAACTCCATGTTGTCATTTTGTAACGACCAAACTGCGTAACTCCCCCCGCTTCAGTACTTCACGCAATGTGGAAGTGAATGCACGTAAATTTTTTTAATCTATTTGTGCTGCACACTGTGTTTTTGGCATCTCAGGTAAGTTTTTTCTATTGTTTACTATTATTCTCACCCTAAGTTATTCTGTGACAAATTAAAACCTTGGACAAATTAAAAGCTAGGATCACTCAGGAAACAAGACGGCTGCTTCACTAACTCGGACCAAGAAACCAGCGAACTACTACTGGCAACCCACTTCCCAGGCTGCCGGATATTAGACGACATCAGCTGGGACGATGACAACCCGCATACTCCTACAACCTTAGATTGGGACGTAACCACTAACATAATCACAAAGGAAAAGATCCTCTGGGCCATACAGAGCTTCCTCCCGTTCAAGTCACCAGGACCGGATGGCATCTTTCCTGCACTACTGCAATGGGGCCCACCAAAGATCATAGACCACCTACAGACGCTTTTCAGAGCTTGCGTAGCGCACAGGTATACACCAAGACCATGGAGAGAGGCCAAAGTCATCTTTCTCCCTAAACTCGGTAAGGAAGACTACATGCAAGCAAAATCCTTCCGACCCATAAGCCTAACTTCATTTCTACTAAAAACCCTGGAAAGGCTAGTTGACAGACACCTGAGGGACGGCGCGCTAAAAACCGCACCGTTACACCCACAACAGCACGCATACACCAAAGGCAAATCCACTGAATCAGCCCTACACCAAGTGGTGTATAAGGTAGAGACGGCCCTAAGTGCCAAACTCTCATCAATAGGTGTCTTCATAGACAAAACACTTCACAATTGCATAGACCAAGCACTACTCAGATATGACGTCAATCCGACAGTCAGAGGCTGGATAAACAACCTAATAAGTCATCGGGCAATACAGCTTACAGTAAGCGTGACCACCAGGGCAAAGGTGACGAGAGGCTGCCCCGCAAGGGGGAGTCCTGTCACCGATCCTTTGGAACATAGTAGTTGACGGCCTGATCAGACGCCTTAACGATAACGGATACTTCACTGTAGGCTACGCAGATGACTTAGTAATCATCACCAACGGCAGTGCGGAAAACGTACTATGTAAAGTACTGCAGACCGCACTGAACATTGTAGAAAAATGGTGCACCAAACAAAAACTGTCGGTAAATCCTTCGAAAACGGAGCTCGTCCTTTTCACTAATAAAAGGAAGATACCAGAACTACAAACACCAAAACTGTTTGGAACCAGGCTGGAGCTGTCGACGGAGGTAAAATACCTGGGACTTACCCTAGACAGCAAACTAAACTGGGCAAAACATATGGACCAAAAGATAACCAAAGCCAGCATGATTTTTGGCAGTGCAAAAGACTGGTAGTTTCCATGCAGCCCCTGCAGAGTGGGCTGTCGGTTACGCCTAGTTTGTGAAAGTGTCTGTTGAGTGGGCAGTGTCCTGTAAGGACGCCCACTATTATCCTGAGGTTTGACCTGGTTTGCGTGAGAAGGTTTCGCGAGAGTTTCCAGGTTGCGGATGGTACCGCTTCCTTGGTTTGTCTGCAACGTCCATTGTTGTTCCTTTGCTCCTTGTGCAGTTGTGTTGTCCAGTCCTTGAGCCAGGACAGAGCCTGGCTGTACGGGATGGGCCCCGCGGTCGCAGTGGCGGAGCCATGCCTCGCTAGTGCGTCCGCTGCGTCGTTACCTGCCGAATCGCTGTGTCCCTTGATCCACTGCACGGTGACTTTATTGGTGCTTGCAACCGCTTGCAGTGCCCTGTGGCAGTCTAGTACAAGGCTGGATGTCTTTCTAGTGTTCTTTAGAGCTGTTAGTACTGAAGCGCTGTCTGAGACTATCTTGATATCCAGGTCTTCTATGTCCCTGGCAGCGATCGCTCCTGCAGCTCTGGTAATGCCCATACATTCCGCTTGGAAGATGGTGTTGTGTTTACTGAGTGTTGTGGATATGTGGATGTTCAGGTCTTGCGAGTAAACGCCCGCTCCAATGCCCGCCAGCGTCTTGGAGACGTCGGTATAAATCCTTACTTGATATGATTGTTACGTAATTCATAATCTTAAGTATAAATTGTAATAAAACATTACTGACTCTGACAAGCATTTTAATTTCACATCTTATGGCAGAGATGTCCTTTAAATTAATTTTGTCTCATATTAGAAAGATAGATTGGTACCTAAATGTAATTGAAGTATCTAAAGGTAGGTAGAAAGTATCCTACTAGTGATAGTGGTATGGCTTAAGTCCACTTTTTGGAATAGGAATTAAGGACTAACTTAATTCGAAAACTTCGTATATCCCAGATAAGTGCTTAAGTCCATCTAAAGCTGTGAATGAAACTAAACACAAAATGCTTAAGTCCATTTTTTATGTGAAGGCATTTAAAAAAACATGTTTTTCTTAGTTTTTTAGATTCAAAATAATAATTTTACGTAATAAAGAGATATAAATCGATATGCTTCTGAACAACTTATAGGAGAAAAACGATTTTCTTTGTCTCCTGAAAAGTTAGGTTGGATGGAGTTAGGAAGTTTACGATCTAAGCCGACGATATGCCTATTTAAAGTCATTCGACGATTATCATGACGTGAGAAGATGCATTTATAGATACATTTAAACTAAAACGAGTGTTCTTTTTTTAGGAAGCGGCTTGTTCTGTTCCTCAAGAAGACATAGGCTTGGCCTGGGACGGAGTTTGTTTTGCTTTCTTAATAATACAACGCCGACTGTTCCATAGTTACTATTTCTACAGAGTCATTGATGAAAGCAAAGCTACAACTGTACTTGCATCTAGGTAATTAATTAATTCAACTTTAAAATTTGTACTTATTGTATTATATTTGACTGCACTGATGGTTCAGTGGTTAAAGCTGTGTTGCATGATCCACATACGGTTTGCTGAATTGTTAACTTGTTATTTCTATGTTTTTAAAGTCCCGAGTGACAAGAATTTTATTGTATCCATACACCACTAGCTATCCCTTCGGGGAAAAAGATCTGATGCCAATTTATCTAATTATGCATTTATCTTATGATAAGTAGAAAGTATAATATTTTATTAGAATTTACTGCCTTTAGCTACTTTTTTAATTGTTTTATACATGTTTGTAGAGGTGCAGAATTAATTGAAGAACTCCGTCTAAAACAAATGAGGGTGCAGGAAGATCAAGAGTCTAAGATCTTAGAGAAGATCAAAGTGAAAATGGAAAGGATAAAGGCTAACCAGAAGAAGATACAGGGCGCCTTGGCCGACGCAGATCGCGATGCGAGACAAGACGGTATACTGTTTGAACATTTAATTTATAGTGAAGCGGATGGTAGATAAAAGTAATAGTAGTAGATGATATTTCTTTAAGAAATGATTGACAATTATGTCAGGTTATAGTAACAGTTGTTAGTGTGTTTGGAATTCAAAAGCAACTAATATTTACAGGCAAATGTTTTGTTCACTTCAATACAGTGAAAATATAAAGTGGTTGAATGATAAAGAATTTAAATAATTAGGAGTAATATTTGGTGAATATTTTACTTTACGCATCCTGGAGTAGAGGAGGAAGAAGAAACGGTGGCGGGCGAGTCAGAACAGGTCCCTCTGGTGCGCGGCGACTCAGACGCGTCGCGCGGGTACCACACGCCCGACAGCCCCGGGGCCGCCTCCCCGCGCGGCTTCCACACCCCGCTCAGCGAGCCCTCCGCCCCGCCCTCTCCCGCGCACTCCCCGCCCCCGCCTGACCCGACGCCGGCCCTGTCCGCGCCCCTGCACTCTGCGGGAGGTCCGCCCTCGCCGTCGTCGGCGCTTATGACAGTATCGCTGGACGCGTACCTGGAACCTCGCCGTATATCGTTCGAATCTCCCCCTTCATCGGTATTACTCCGGCGGGTTCCAAGCCCCGAGGAGTCATACCCTGTATTTTCTCCCCCGCCGATCCGTCGTCGACACACCGTGACGAGCCCCAGCGTGCTACAGCGAACGTCCATCGTGTCGTTTTCGAGCCGCGCCGAGCCACTCTCGCATCACACGTGTAACGTTCTCATATAGATGTGTGTTCTTTTGTTAATTCACGGTGCCATATACAGCCTTAGTAGATAACGCAAGTTTGCCAGTTTCATTTGTATGACAAGGTCACATTTTAGGTATATTGAGAAGGTACCGGTCAATCGCCAAAGTAAAGTTCTAAAATATCAAAATTATATGTAACCCATTCGATTGTGATTTGATCCCAGTACCATAACAAATTGAATTCGCCCTGACCTAACTCCTTTGCAGCGCAATACATCTATCATGCAGCCTCACACTGCTGCATGATAGACGCATTTGGGTGCAATGTCCCGCTCCCTCGCCTTCATCAAAGTTTACTCAAATGTACTGGCACGGCCAACTTGCGTTATCAACTTACTTATCAAAGCTGTGGCGCAATTGCATATACACACAATGTTTTACAGTGTATATAATGTATAGCATAGTTTACGTAAAGTTTTTGTTTTGTTTTAAATATTTTTTTCATTTTACTATAGGCTCTCCGTCAGTCAGTAGTCGTCGCATATTCTCGAAAAGACACCAAGGTAAAGAACCGTAGAATTTGTACCGGTGTGGGAGTTGTTTGTCCCTTTGTACTATTACTGTGCGCTGATCCTTTAAGCTCGACAAAAAGGCATACATACACAACTTTTCTCATTTATAAATCGTTTCGACTACAGCTAAAATTGACAATCTGACTTGAAAGAGAACATAGCAGTTTGTGTTTAAAAATTTTATCAGTTTATTAACGTTTTTTGGATTCACACTTGTAGGTACACCGAAGATTGCCTTCTGAGTAATACAGGACTTAGATCAGCCGTTATAATGTAACAATAAAACGTATCCGCTTTATTAATAACTTTCTGATGAATTTGGTAGCACATAACCGCTTAGTTTGAATATTAATACTCGTTAAGTGGTGAGTTCCCCTAATAATGTTTACGATGGTGTGTGAGCTGCTGTTTAGTAATGCTTTTCTCTTGTAGCGCGGGGCAGATCATCGTATCATGCGCCGCCGAAGAACCATCATACGGGTAAAGTCTTTGAAACAAGGCTTCTTAAAAAATCGTATGCAGTACTAACTCCTTAGCTTGTCGGTGATGGTATTTAGGCAAACTTATATCGCAATGCCGGGAACTGTCTTGTATAGTTATATGATTTGAAAACTGTACATTTTGTAAAAAAATTAATGTTGTAAATACAAAACTTAAAGACAGAATGCGCCGGTTCATACGCCTTGTTTGTGCCATTAGTGTTTGTACGCCTGTGTATATCGTACTTAAATATGTGCATGATGACTGCTTTAACACCCACCTGTCTAACATTAATTACTGCATGTTTTTGCGACGGAAATACAGCTGGATTTTTTTATATAAATATAAGACTACCTATTCTTTTTAATTTATATAATGACATTTATAAATCTATTTGCAACCTAGAACTCTCGCTGTATATCCGACGGTTTTATGAGTGTATATGTATTATTTAATAGTTTTGACACCACTGGTGTGCATTCTATACAAGCAAAGATGAATTGCTGACCCTGGTATTGAGCCTGGGTTCGTGGCGACGGGGACTCGTTCATAATTATCATCAACATTATCACAAAAACATGGGTATTATTATTAATTAATATATCTTGTATTGGAAAATACCAGAGTAGGGAGTGCCTCTTTGCCTGTGTAGAGTACACGCTACTGTCTGATATTATTGCCAGAGTTATCCAGGTCATGAGTAAATATAATTTACTTTCGGCAGTTCTTTTCTTTAAAATAATGGCATTACTATAATATATTATCTGGATAATTGTGTTCAGATTTGTGAAGTAAGTACATAGTTTAATATCGCATTAAAATAATTATGTAGATGAAATAGAATAGAAAACTCTATTAGATCTTAGTCAAAGTTTTTTTCATTTAAAGCACTACTTATTAGTTTGGATTTTATTTATTTTGTGAGATCACTCACTAAAACTTCACATAGCATGTAATGTTATGTAGACACCAAAGCTTGACATATCATTATTATAGAGTAAGCTTCACGCAAATGGCGTAACTGAGATACCGTTTTGTTATTTTTTTTTAATTATTAACAAAATTAATACAGAATTTTAGCAATTTATTGAACTGACCTGAGTTTGGACAACAGTTTGTTATAGTAACGTAAGTAAAAAGTCTAATCAGATGACACGTTTCAGTTACGCCAGTGCCTTTGCCGCATAATCTTTGCAAGCAAGTTTTTAATATAATGTGTTATGTTTTACAGCTGTACGATCCGGCGACTACTACATGTTTGATGAGTTTGACGATACCGAGATACATATTAAAGATGAGGATACAAGCTCGGACGAAGAAGCACCATCCAGATCATTGGGCTTCGCCTCGGTAAGCCGTTTTCTATTACAAGGTAGGGCTAGGTTAGGTACTAATCGGCAAGATTTTTTGAAAAGATTTATTGACTTAAAAGGGAAAATGATTAGTAATAACAATGTTTTTACACCGTCAGCTAAAAAGGCGCAAAATAAGATACGCCTGTTAAGTAATTTTGATCTTGTGCTAATTACAATAAGGTTAAAAATTGCTAAGCTGCATCTGTCGTTTTACGCCTCTGTTCAACTGAGGGTGCTATATAGTATTTTGTATCGTACTTTATCTTGCCGGTTACGTATACATAATCTATATGGGTTTCTGGGTTCTGGTATGTGTTCGTTTTGACTGTCGGTGATGTGCTATTTTTAAGAACATTGTCATCAGTATTCGTGCTTATTTATCATACAATCACAACGCACGAACAAGTGCTTATAGTGAACCTTTTGGATTTTTTCAAAGCATATAAAATGCCACACTTTAAAAGCCAAAATTATGGGAACACCTGACTGGATAAAATATAAACGGGATACTGAGACAAGCAATGTTTCACTATGGTGTAGTGTATTTTGGTATAGTAAGCATGTGTGAGTAATGTTCCAATAGTTTTTTATAGGTGATTATAGTATGTTCTGGGTGTTCCCGCATGTACGCTTTCTTTGGGTATTTCTTTAGATAAGAAGGCATGTTAAGCTGTCTATCTGTGAAGAATTATAGGGTCAATATTATGTAGTACACAGTACGCAAAGTTAGCTTTACGGTAACTAACCTCCAACGCTCTTAATAATTATTGCACTGTCACGCTACTCGTATCGACACACGTTGAAACTATTGTTCAAGTTATATGAAATTAGATTTACAAATACCTGTTTAAAACCCATACACAACAACTTGACGTTAAAGGCGGCTTTGTTTTGCTTTTTCAAGACATATTACAATGAAATTACATTAAGTAGTATTTAGTAGGTTACAATGGTCTTTTGAAATCAAAACAAGCCATGAAAAATCATAGATCAAAGTTAGTTAATTTGGGAAAGTTAATATTGTTAAAGTTGGCAAAATATTAATCTTAAAAAGAACTCAACTAAATGTTAGAGTTAGGTAGAATCAACGTGTACCGTATACGAGAAGTGTGCGAGCTTATATACAAATGTGTCGCGTGGGAGCAGCTGATGACCCAGGCGATCAAGACGGACATGCGCCACGCCGTCAACCTCCGCCGCGCCTCCGCACCCATGATACGCTCTACCAGGCACCTCTCCATCACCGACAACCCGCAATCCTTTCCGCCCGAGGTAAACTTACGCGAAGCCCCAGAACTACACATATTCATAATACTGTACGTTTAAAACCAGATGGCGTCCGGGATTCCTTCTTCGGAGTTAGCTTATGAAATTAACACTAATATATATGTAATAAATAAACTATTGTTTTCAACCACTTAAAGGATAATTTCTAGTTATACACGCATTTTATTTTTTAACTGATAATGACTGTGTTAGCTCTAGATAGAAGACAAACAAACTACTTTTTTATCATGGTTACCACTCGACTCTGCAGCAAAGTTGACCAGTACCACCTGGAAATGATTTCGCGGTTCGTTTAGCATTCATATCTGCCACATACGTGTAGGGTCTGGCATGAGCT
The DNA here is from genome assembly GCA_947095525.1 of Trisateles emortualis. NCBI lineage: Eukaryota > Metazoa > Arthropoda > Insecta > Lepidoptera > Erebidae > Trisateles > Trisateles emortualis. The sequence continues at coordinate 15,935,476 of OX352732.1, read as the reverse complement.
ACCAGCTCCGATTGAAGGTTACAACATGCCCCGTTTCAATAGCGATATAAAGAACACTATTAAAGTGGCTTGTCTTTGTCCCCGGCATTGCCAACATCCATATGCAGCGACGACCATTTTAAAAATGGGTTGCTAGCTTGTCAGGCACCTGCTCTTATAATCTGCTCTTATTCACTTGTAGGAATACAAAAACGTTATTAGGATAAGGGATTTTATAAATTTTATTTACGCTGCTCTTTGAATGGGAAGTCTTACTGTATCCTTTTTTAGTTTCTTACTACTGGAATCTCGGTCGCCCTGTGATTTTAAATATACTGGGTGGGTGTGTAACGCTGCCTAAAACCGAAAACTGGTTAAGAGTGCAAATGTTTTATATTTATTGATCTCTAGAAAAACGTTATTAAAAATATAGATATTTACAATAGCTCTTTATATTTGTCCGTAATGGTAACGGCGGGGTACATATTATGTACATACATAAATAAAATCACGCCCGTCTCCCATTGGGGTAGGCAGACACTATTAGATCGATCACTAGCACTACCAGTTTTCGTTTTCGGTAGCTTTTCCCTTCCACAATATAGCTTTAGTAAACATGTTGATTTAAAACATAAATGGTGCAAAGGTATCGCTGCATCAAGGTATTGTACTGGTATGTATTTGACTTTTTTGCTTGCATTTTTGTTTTTGGTTGGTGCATGTATGTAGTAATTAAGATTTATAAAATATTGCTGTCTGTTCTGTTATAATAAACTAAACTTATTTTAATTACATTAAATCTCAGGGTTTTTATTAGAGTAACTAAAACGTTCTTACACTTTTTTTGATAAGAGATGTAGTGGTATTTTAGTTTACAGCAGAACTTACACATTATATTGAATATCGTGTACACGGTGCAAGATACGCTAAGGAAATCGCATAACAGGTCTATTCTTCTGCATTACGAGACTTGCATGATGTATATGATTCCTTAAATTTTAATAATATTTTTTACTAAGTACATAATTTATAACGATTTTCTTCTTTTATTTGGACTCAAAATTTATTTAGTATTTTTTGGTAATTAATAATTTGTTTTCCTAAATTTACACTTATCGTTTTTATTTTGTTTGGCAACACTTATTAGCTATTATATTATATATATTTAGCTAGCTATTAGCTAACTCAATTTCAAAATAATGTTGGTGGATGTTTTTTTATCGCAATATGCTGCAAAATGTTAAATATGTCATATTATTTAGGGTCGACGTGGGGCAGACGCTCACAGAGTTCACATGCCCGACGAGCCTATATTGGCACATGAGCGTGAGAGGCTAGCTTCGGATATAGACGATTACGCAGCGATGCCAGGTTAGTATACTAAATATATATTTTATAATCATGGCAATCTCACAGTATATATTTCTAATTGAGCATGTCGGGAGGTTAATTTTGTCGTTCGTCGGGATATTAGTTCATTATTAGATAGATAATGATAATAATAATTTATCTATTACTCCAACGTACACACCTAGCGTCTAGTTGATTGGGACTGCCGTCACAGGCAATAAAATAATAAAATGAGCTCTTTTGGATAAAAATATTGAATACTAATTGATGTAGTAAAATTTGCTATTGTGCTTTTTCTGCAGCTGAAGAGACTGTTGTAGACAAGATCAAACGTTACTCAGACACTGCTTGGGCGTTTATATCGAGTATTTTGATTTCAATCACTCGATACCTGATGAAGTACTCCAGAGATTATCGATATGTGTCCCGTACTCTATCTCTTGAGAAGAAAGTGTTAAAGGTATGTTTACTATATTTTTTGTTACAATAACATCATACGTAAATGTAGCTTTATTGATCTTTTTTTAAAATTTTGGCTGATTTATATATTTTTTGTTTTCCTATCCCCTAAACTCAATGTTACATAAATAGAATGTACATTTAGTTACTTAAAAAATAATATATAATATCACTTATACCACTTAACTAAAGGTAATTTGTCTGCAGGAGTGGTCAGGTAAATAAATTGAATATGGAACTTTTTTGAATTGGGAACAAATGTTGGGCTTTACTGAATACATTAGCTTCTTTCCTTGCTCAGTTATACTTTTTTTAGACAAACATATACATTTAAGCGGTCGCTATTCCAAATGCATAATAATGTTGTTTCCTGCTATAGGAAAAAGAAGGTTTTGGTATTGGTCTTCGAGAAGGCTCACAGATGATATGGGAACCTTTACCAGAGATGCTGAACTTATATCCATCGAAACGGTGAGTAGTTTACACTAAAGTGCAATCAACACTGTGCAAGTTTCGCGAAGCGAGTGTCGTGCTATCTCTGTTAGTCTCGACGATCGGACCATGACAGCATAAAAATTGCTTTGTAAAACTAGCATAGTATAGAGATATTAAAATTATTAGGAACTATTACTATCCTGATAATGTATAACTTATTCAAATTATTTAATTCTTACTTGACTGATAGAAATCGTAATATTTCCATGAATTTTACAATACTATAGAGACTGTACGTAATATATATATACGTAGTATATATATATATATATATACGTATACATGTTACGATTCCGTATATTTTACTTTTAAAACATTTGTGAACAATTGAGGTACTTTAAAGTGGTATCACGGCTAAGTAGCGTACCTTTGGACACAATAATACGGCTTCGTTTTTTTATGGAGAAGTTTTGATTATCATGTATTTTTAATAAAACCTTTTTATAAACATATTTTCCACGCTTTGTACCCATTTAGGTTGTGTTATAGGATATTAACGTATTCTAGTTTTTAAATTGTTAATAACGAAAAAGGGTTTTTTTAATTTAAATTATAAATGTATTGGTGAAATATATAGATGTAGTTGTATTATGTTGATAAGTAGATAAGTAGTGTTTTGTTTGCATGCTGCCTAGTACTCACGAGGATTGTTTTGACAAAAATCTTCTCGCGCCAACTGTAGAGATGGGGTTTGTATTATTGCTATAAGTACTATAAAAATAATAGTAACGCTTTTATAAATTAGAGCTTTATAGATAGTAGATAGGTCTTATAGAATAATTTATTAGTTATCATGCAATTATATTATAATAGAAAAAATAAATTAGATATTTGTTGTGTATCACCATATTAGCTTCCCTAGCTATTGGACTAGGAGACAAGACGGAGAGAAGGAATGGAGTTGCCAGAATTTGTTGGTTAGAGTTCTAAATAATTTATTCATGTAGGTCACACCGTGGCACTTGGATAGGCATGAAAAATAGCATAAAAATAAAAATAGCTGCATTTAGGTTTACCCCAAGCACCCTTACCATTAGCAATAGTTATTAATGGTGTCCTTATTAACCTAATTATAACAAGTAATCGCCGTAATGTAGGTATATTAATTTATGGAGAGCAGTAAAGAGGATAAAACAATAAATTTTAGATACATTTTGATATATATATTAGCTCGTAGAAAACTAAAAGCTCTCTTCAAGGAATCATCTAAGTATGTAATTTTTTAATATACACACAGTATTAAATATACATGCAAAATGAGTACATTCAATGGAAGGTACAGTATAAAGCACATGACAATATCGCGGGTGTTTCCAGCCGTAAGTTAAGCGATATAAGCGTCCCGGAGATTCGCATTCTGGCGCCGAGCATGGAGCGGGGACTGGACGCGTCGCCCCCGCCCGGGCGTGCGCCCTCCTCGCTGTCCACGACCACGGCGCGACAAGTCGACGACGATGACGACACTTCTGAACATGAGAGCGCGTTTAGTTTGCAGACTACCGAGAGGTGGAATCATAAATACGAACTTTTCTTGTATTGTCTATCGATTTTTTAATGCAAAGTTTTACAACATAAAGATTTTTAAGATTATTTCTACATTCCTGAACACAACTCTGTTTAGTTGTTTTATACTTTTATTTACTAAACTGAAAATACTGATAACATAGCCAGGTGCACTTAGGTTATCCTATGGATGGCTGACCGTTTAGTGGTATCTTAGTATGACTGTACTTCGGAGGGCATGTTAAACATGTTGAACAATTTTGACACCAGAGCCCCAATTCTGCTAATTTACGGATGGCTTTATTGAATCTGAACTGATTCTTAATTAATTGAATCTCAGTACTATTTTTGGTATTCTGCTAATAAATTTAAGACCAATAGTTGTAAAACTATTGGTCTTAAATTATTTAGCAGAATACCAATAATGTAATACCAAAAATAATTAATTTAAATCCATTGGTATTCCAAATATTAGTCTTAAATTTATTAGTAGAATACTAAAAATGCTATAACAACTAATTATGACAATAAGCGAAGTTATTTTTAAAAACAAAAACAGTAAACACACGGAGTAAATACAAAGGTTTAACATTACTAATAAAAAACATTGACCCCACAGTACAAGTTTAGTTAGTATTTATCGTCGCTTGCCATGGGCTTTCGCTGTATCTCTTTCAAAATCTAATATTTTATAAGTACCTAATAAAATATCAAAATACATATTGTTTCGAACTTATGTATTTAGATATAGGACGAAAATTATTCATTATATTTTCTTTCTCACCACCTCTACGAGACGTTTCGCAGCTTTTGTGTAAAAATGAAAATGTTAATAATAAGTCTATTGTACAGACAGCCTAAAGCAAAATGTATGTGGTCAAAGAGTGAGTAATTTTAAATTACTTAAAATCGAATGCCTTCTTTCCCGTAGGGATAGGAAATTACGTATGACAGATACCCCGTTGCGCCAGCTATATTATATCCCATACTATAGAGGGCGAACCTATTGACACATACCGGACACAATTTCAGACGCCATTAAATTTCTAAATTACTCTCTGACCACTTATATTTTTGGAATAAGTGTTAACCTTCAATAAACTTTACTGACAGACACATAAACTTCATTAAAGCAGAGATGGACTTTGCATCAATTAATCAGCCTGTGTCAGTCCATCAGACATACATACATAACTGCATAGATTTACAACTTTTTTGTAGTATGGAGAACAGAGACAGACACTGCTGGAAATATTTGCGTATTAGATGAATATTTTTATTTGAAAGTCATTTTGTAGTTTGATGCAGTTTATGTATCGATCAATGCATATAGGAATTGTTGTTATAAATTGATACAATATTTATTAAAATATTATTTTTGTAATTTACTAGTATATATTTTTGTATTTTACAAAAAAATATTATTTTATATATTACCTACTGTCCTATAAATCTACCTGTAAATATTTATGTTAGCATGACTGCAAATATTATAATAAAAATAAGTAAATCATACTTTCGCTACATTTATTATGAATATTTGTAGGGTACTGGGTAAAGAAGGATCATTGTGAGATTTTTATCGGGTAAACAATGCCATCTAGTAGAGGATTAAAAAAGCATTAAAAAAAATAATAAAAAATTAAAAAGGTCGTGGGTTTAATTTCCACCAAGGATTTATCTTTGTGTGATGAAGACGATACTTTGTTCTGTGTCGTTAAGTACTCCCAGGATAAAGACATACATCATATATGTATTTCTATATGACAAATAGTGTGTATGGTATACATATTTTTTACTTTCATATATGACAATAACATATCCTTACCCGTACCCTAAATTTACTATAACAATCACTTAAAACTTCTATTAACTTGCACGATATATTGTACCTCAATGTATATACGACTGTTTGACATTACTATGTAATACTTTTAACGATAAATAAATAAATTACAGCAAGGACGTGACGGTACTGGAGGAGCAGGACGATTCTATGTTCAAACAGGAACGGAATGCGCTTGTGCGTTTGGGCCATGCTCTCTGGTACATTATCTTAGCACACACTGACATCGTGTGCTATCTCATGGTGTTCATTAATCAGGTAATTACATATATTTAATACTTTAAGGCAAGGGTAAGCCCGACTAGGAATGGACTTCCGCCTTGCAGAAGATCACAGCTAAATAATTAATTACACAAAACGATGTAGATGTATCTTCCATCTTAATTAAAATTAGAACAACAACTCGTTTTTTAATGTTTTATTTGTTAATACGATAAAATAGGAATAACATGAAAATTTATTTAAATGCGAGTCTTATTTTGTTTACAGATACAATCAGCGACTATTCTATCTATTCCTCTACCGCTTATGGTGTTTATGTGGGGCACGCTAACTATACCCCGACCTACAAAAACGTTCTGGGTCACCCTAATTGCGTACACTGAAGTAAGTATGGCAATTTTTTCTATACGACTATTTTTATGATGTCGACAAAATTGGCGCTCGATCGCTTATAGAAAATGTATTTATTTACTGATCACCATACGGTATAACAACGCAAGATTGCGCATGATCAATGGGTAAATGAGAGGGTAGTTAAATGATAAGTCTTTTAAGTTAAGCTAGTTTAATTGTGAAGGTTAAAATCACTTGGTTATGATTGTTTGAGCGCCAACTTTGTGGATAGTACTTAAAGCAGCACGATTAACCGTATTAAATTTGATAAATACCTTCTTGCAAACTTTCTGTTATAACCTATTAATGATATAATATTTAATTACTACCATTAACATGTTATCTTGTGAAACAGGTGATCGTACTCATAAAGAGCATGTTCCAATTCGAGATTCTACCATGGAACCAGAAGGTAATACCCGCCAACATGCCATTCACAGCCCCTCGCATCATTGGCATTGAGAGGAAATTTAACTATGCGCTCTATGACCTATTGTTGCTGCTTATAATCTTTTTACACAGGTAATTCCTTTTTCATCTTTTATCCTGGCGATATAGCGACAGTTAATTATGAGTTTTATGTATGTGAAGACTGCCATTTAAATGTGTATATTTTTTTTAAAGATTTATGCTCAAATCTTTGGGTCTTTGGAAAGAATCCACCCCAGAGATCGAGTTACGTGGAGACAGTGAGTATCCATTGACCCCTGAAGATACACAACTAATAGAAGAAGGTCGTATCCAAGAAGTGGGACAGAAGTACGTCCAATTACACGATCAGACAGGCCCGTGAGTACTTCTGAGTTATTTCATCGCAGCTAAATCTAATAAGGTTTTTTACATGCGTTTACGAGACGTTAAAATCATTTGGCACTGAACATTTTCTTAATACCGGTCTATCGGAATTTATATAGGTGAAAATTAGGCTTTTTATACGCTTTTACGAAACGGATCTTTAGGTACCAAACGTTTTCTGAAATTCGGTCTATCGGAATCAATGTAGACATAGGTCCAAATCCGGAAACGTCGTTTTCATGTGGAGGCAGGTATCGTAGATAGTAGAGTGCAGATAATACATGGCGGAGTGTACCGATCAGACAGTTGTCACCGGCTGGTGGACCGGCTGTACCACGTGCACGACACGATCCTAACGGCCATGCGCGAGCTGAAGGCTAACCGGTCCGACCCGCGCGTGGCGCAGCTCGTGTGGCAGCGCCTCAACCGGCCGCGCCGCAACTCGCGCGGGAACCGCCACTCGCGCCGGCACCGACACGGACGCGGACAAGGGTACAAGAGAACATAGATACTTCGATTATGTAAAATTAATTGTCTAGTACTGAAAATCTAAGTTATGCCATTGCTCTTATACCGTCATCTACATCAAACATCTAATAAAAATAATTACATACAATTTTTATTGTAAATCACGATATTAAAGCTCTCATAGCTAAAAAAATGTATATAAAATTATACGTAGTTCACGAATAATTTTATGTACAATTTTTCGTTATGTACTTCACTAATATACCGCGACCTGTCAGACAGAACCACCATTTCATTGACGGCCACTAGAGCTCCATTTTACTGATTGCGAGTATGGAAAAATGACGTTGTATTGATAGCATAGAATTTCATATGATAATATTCTAGTCTAGTATTTGGATAAGCATAATGTAAGCTATTAGTCATTGTACAGTATTGTAAAAATAAAATCCTTAATGTATGTACTCAATTATTATTTTTTGCTGTAGGTACATATTTATATTTAGTTAGCCGTAAAATTTGTAGGTACCACGATATTTCTCGCTCGTATTGTACTTTGAATAGCATACTCTAAAAAAGGCTGCAGCTAAAAATATTTATGTAGGTACATGTAAAGCGTTAAACTCTTTTTTTTTGTATTTGACAGTCGTGACAATACTGATAATAGTCCAGCACTAGCTCATGTAAATCAGCCCACTAACGAAAGAAGGACACAGTACCAAACCAATGATGTAGCTGGACCCTCGAAACCAACGGAGGACGACCATTATTATAAGTATGTAAATTTATATATCAACACTAAATACTCTGCATGTGTCTCATTACTATAAGTAGTTTTCTTCGCCTATACTTCTTGGCGGATTGTGGTGTCGGGCTAATTTGATTGCGTACATTACCCATACCGTAGAGAGCGCGAGTGGCGTCACAGAAGGTAACTTTTAATATCAAATGGAAAACGGAGGTGGAATCGTACATTGTTTCATTACTGAACATGTATCTACACAAAAGCGTACGTACATTGTGTTGTGTTCGGGGATTTCAACGGAGATAATTCTATGTATGGCGCAGGAGTTGTTTAAAATATGAAAAATAAATTTATGACATCTCAATATTATAAGAGAAAATTAGAAGCCTGTACATATCTTATTTGTTTATACTATTTTATACTTTGAAATAAAAAGGTTTATGTCAGTAAATAATAAGTAGTTCATACTGTATTATACAAGGATTCTCCCTTTAAGCGAAACATAACTAACATGCTTTAGGAAAAGTTCGAATAAGCAGATATATTATAGGCAGATATATACTAATAATAATTATGTTATTTTCAGAGTAAACGATGATCAAGAACCCATAATAGCGGTAGTAACAACTATGGAAAACACGAAAAATTACTATCCACAAGTGATATTATTATCGTGAGTATATACAGTATTATGAGGCCGCTGCGGATTAAATACTTTACATTGTGGGAATACTTTAAAACAAATGAACATTGGCATTCAAAAACTATATACCACGACTGACATATAAACTGCATCAAAGTAGAAACATCAGCCCTTGCATCTAGCTCGTTTCGTGTAACTGTAGGAAATGTTTGCATATTGAATATTTTTGTGTGTAAAATATTGTTTTTTTTTTTATTAGAATTAAGCGCTACTTACGTCCGACGCATCATTTCTTCCAAAGCATGTTAGCGCCGGGCGCTCGTGTCACCGCCGACATTTACGCCTATATGTTCCTATGTGATTTCTTCAACTTCCTTGTTGTCATATTTGGATTCGCTGCCTTTGGGGTAAGTTTATTGCAATTGATTTTTTTTTCTTATAAATTACGAAAAATTCGATATTACAATACAACCCTTTCTAACTGCTGCTATTTACTTCTGATTAAATTCATTGCGGAGTCCAAGACAGTAGGTTTAGTTGTCCACGGACGCACGAGTGTCAAAACTCGGTGTATCAGTTGGTTACTCCGCCGTTAATCCTGGCTCACAGGAGTCACAGCGGTGGGCATGTGGGTGTGATTGTCCCGATTACAATACAACCCACATTAGTACAGTCAGCTAAGAACTAACTATCTACTAACGGCGCTAATACCCGTCCCGAATCTCTGCGTCGTGGTACTTATACCACAGTATAAGGACTCTTTCATACAGTAGTTCGACGGACACGTCTAGACAGAGCAATCGTGCGGGGTACGCGGAGTAGGGGGGGGAGAGGTAGCGAGCCCGAGCTGCATACACTCACTCGGGACAAATTGTTCAGGGTTTACGCAATTTTAATTACCTTTTTTGTTAAATTATTAATTTCTTTTTCGTTTTATTTGTAAAATGGTACACACAATAAGACAGTAAGAAACTGTATGTCATCATCTCGTTTAAATAAGAATTTAAAATTTCACCAATTTCATTCAGAGAAAAATATTGAGACGGCAAAATGGCGGACGACATAAAAACATTTATTTCGTGATCCAAGATGGCGGACGCGAATTTTTCGAAAAAGTCAATATGGGTATCGTTTTCGTGGTTTTTGGGGGTGCTGAAAATGAATATGATATCCATTTCGAGATCCAAGATGGCGGACGCGAATTTTTCAAAAAAGTCAATATGGGTATCGTTTTCGTAGGTTTTGGGGGTGCTGAAAACGAAAATGACATCCATTTCGTGATCCAAGATGGCGGACGCGAATTTTTCAAAAAAGTCAATATGGGTATCGTTTTCGTAGTTTTTGGGGGTGCTAAAAACAAATATGTGATCTATTTGGTGATCCAAGATGGCGGTCGCGAATTTTTGAAAATTCACTATGGGTATCGTTTTCATGGTTTTAGGGGTTGCTGAATACGAATATGATATCTATTAAGTGATCCAACATGTATAAAAAATATATTCTCAAACTCATTTTTTCATTTAGTCATATTCATCATTTTGTAATTTTTTTTTATTTATCGATTTTACAAAATATACACAAAATCAAAATACAATAATAGCAGCCAAAAACCACTAAGGTTTAATCTTGTGCTATGATGAGTCTTACAAATAATACACATACATATTTTGCCTTCTCATTACCCAATTTAATTATTAATATTTGTATTATTTATTTTCCTGGTACCCCACACGCATTCTAACATTACAAAAATATAAAATAAATTAAGAAAAAATATGTGACAACCCTGCGACAATTATCTATGTCAAGTCGGCGGCGGCATTTCACAAAACATCAAAGGCGTTGGCCCACTGTAAGAAGGAATAAAGGGTTCTTTACACTGTGCTTATACTTTACCTCTCCGACCTCAGCTTACTACGGATACAAACCTAATAACATATTATTCTGTTCACATTAGACGCACCAAGGCGACGGCGGCGTGCAAGCGTACTTGGAAGAGAACAAAGTTCCAATACCGTTCTTGATTATGTTGATCTTGCAATTCGCTCTGATTGTGATCGACCGCGCGTTGTACCTGCGCAAGTTTATGCTAGGCAAGATACTGTTTCAGTATGCTCTCATAATCGGTGTACATATATGGATGTTCTTCGTTCTCCCCTTCATCACTGAGAGGTAAGTCATATTACAGGTTTATTTGCATTCTTGTTTAAAAGAGATAGGACGAGAGAACTTACTTCGTATATTATGTAGATGCAACCAAAAATGCTGATCCTAACTAATACTATACATAAACGACTGGCCTGTTGGTCTAGTGGTTAGTGATTCGGACTGCTACGCCGCAGGTCGTGGGTTCGATTCCCACCCAGGACAAAACTTTTTGTGATGAGCATAAATGTTTTATTATGATGCTTCACAACTTGCAACACTAATATATTGCCATGGTTTATACAATATGCCAATTATGATATGTATACAGATATTAATAGATATAGTGCGAGTTATATAAAAAAATGTATTAGGTATTATTCAAAAGAAGTGTCGTGCCCTCTATTTCTGTCTTTAGATAGATGTAAAATATGTATGATGTAGATTTATGGTACTGACCTAATAAATCTGATCACCAGAACGTTTAATGCACTTTTGCCGCCGCCGATGTGGTACATGCTAAAGTGTATCTACTTGTTGCTGTCCGCATACCAAATCCGCTGCGGATACCCGCGACGTATCATTGGCAACTTCCTGTGCAAGTCTTATCATTACATCAACATGGTATTCTTCAGAGGGTGAGTCTGATTATGATTTAGATTTGTGCTGAACTGGATCAGCACAAATTGAAATAAATTCTCTTATATTCCATCTGACGTAAACTGAGATTTCAGCGTTATGTACTGAGACCGTCAATCGTCATACAACATTTTATTTTCGAGAGCGATTCCCTTCCACACTGTTTTTCTATAACTATTTTCGCATTCCTTATGATTTTTGTCGGTATATGCGTAATCATTCGTTGAAGGAGACAGTGGATCCTTTATCAATTTCTTTTTAATATGTAGGTTTATGGCGATACCGTTCTTATTCGAACTGCGTACACTCATGGACTGGATATGGACAGACACTTCTATGACTCTTATGGATTGGCTCAAGATGGAAGACATATTCGCCAGCGTCTTCTTGCTGAAGGTATAATTAACCATTTTACTGGTATCTTGAAGCGTACATAGAAGGTACCGAAAAATATTTATTTAATTTATTAATTAAACTAATATTTTTAAGAAAAATATTCTCATTTTTATTCTTAGTATTGTTAAAGACTACATGATCGATCCTGAGACTTGTTTTACTGTATCGATATTATTAATATAGTGCACACTTTTTCTTGGCTGTCGGTGTATGTCGTAGTTAGCAAGTCTCTGTTCTGTCTGGCTACTGTAGCCAAAATTCGACAGATGATTAATCAACAATTATTCTCTATACAGTGTTCCCGTTACTTGGAGGATGAGTTTCCACAGCCACGCGGCGCTAAAAAGTTAAAAAAGACCAAGTATCTATTAGGTGGAAGCGTGCTTGCATTCGTCATTGCAATCATTTGGTTCCCCCTCGTGTTCTTCGCTTTTGGAAACTCGGTAACTATTATGTTTAAATTGATAACCACATTATAATACAAAGTAACTTCCCACTGTATGTCCCTATGAACGCTTATGTCTTTGAAAACCACGCAACTTATATGGTTGCGATTCACTATCATTTAATTTTTTTTTTTTCGTTTAGAGAAAATTTAAAAAACACTGTAGTGAAGCAAGAGCGGGCCGCTAAATAATATATAGATTATTGTTCTCATTCTTAAACATGTCTTGTTACCTTCCTACTTTAAATATGATTAAAAGACAGTAAAGCTGAATGTTATGTCAATGCTCGTTATTAATTTCAGGTTGGTCAACCGAACCCGCCAACAGACGTGACAGTGAAGATTCGTATCGGACCATTCCTACCAGTGTATCAAATGTCGGCGCAGTCACATAATATTGATGTGTAAGTTTATATAATAATCTCTTGTGCTTATTCGTCATGGAATTTAAAATATTGTTTACTTACGAATACCTTCTTTACAGTCCATTAACTCAATCTAAAATTTACAAAAAGTGGCCTGTGTCTTGGGCACTGCTGGAAATTATTCTGGCACAATGGTTTTTATTTTATTTATTTATTACTAGGACTACAAATAACGTACAATGTGAAGGTTCTTCCCCAATCAAGCTTGTTCGCTTGTCTCTCTTGTTTATAATAATAATAATAATTTAATTCGGAATATTCCATATCTATATCACATCCTCACTAACAATTCGCCGATTGTTGTTGGTTTGATTTTTTTTTTTTTTTTTTTTTTTTTTATACTACTTGGGCGGCAAACAAGCATACGGCCCGCCCGATGTTAAGCAGTATCCGTAGCCTATAGACGCCCGCATTACCAGAGGTATCACTTGCGTGTTACCAACCCTTTTTTTTACACCAGGGCTTTAAGATGGAAGTAAACCTGGGATAGGAATACGTTTCTTTCAAAACGCATTCCTAAATGAGCGCTGGAGACCTGTACTCACACACAGGAACACAACTACACCGCTGTGTGTAGTCATTTGGCTGTGGTCTTCTGTAAGGTGGAGGTCCTTCCCCAGTCGGGCTTGCTCGCTAGTATGGTGCCCTACCTCTCTTAAATTTAAATTGATTTCCACAATTATTAATTATTCTATGTATGAAACTCGTGTTATCTATTAATGTTGGTTCCGAGTGTGAACCACTTTGTGTACATACGTATTTTTATTCTTTCTTTTTTTACTACACATAAAGTACATAACATACAGTTAACGGACACAAAGTTACTCGAAACAGCTATTTATGGATCAAGCATTTTTACAACACTTCGTGCAGTGGTAAATGTCGTAACCATTTAAGCCACTGAACCAACGTGTAGTCTTATTGTATGTCTGTAAAAGTCACTGCAACCCGGCTTGTTCCTTAGATCGAGAGTTGTCTAGAAAACAGGATATAATATTATTAGAAACTAGAAATGTAATTATATTTTCAAAAATAAAGTAAGCCACTAATACGTCCGTTACGTCCGAATGTCACCATGTGAATGCGTCGTCGCTCGCTGCACCGATCGTGTCATCGCTTACGTCACGATGGCCCCGCCTCCAGACTTGATTATTTCTCACAATATAATATTAAATGTACTACATTACAGATTCTCGGAACAAGACTTCACTCAGCTGAGCAACATGTACGCGCGCGACCGTAGCGCACAAACGTTCCTGTCCAACTACATGTACAACGACATCGCCGTCATCACCATCAACCCCAACTCCACCATGAAGTGGGAGATCTCGCCGCCGGAGCTCGAACGTCTTGAAAGAGAAGCTCTTTCTAGTGAGTTTACATATCCATATATTAAGGCGATACCTCGAAAATAAATTGTGGTTTTGTGGGCGTGGCTTAGCTTCCACGGCTGGCCGCTACGCGTCGCCTTCGTCCGTGTGACGTTGTCAAATAAGTGATTAGAAATATTTTATTGAGTTTTTAGGAATTTTAGCACAGGAGGCATGGAGTAGACAAAAATAGAACAATTAATTATAAAATTAAATGTTTACCATTGGCAAAATACATAGATACATATTTATAAATATATATATTTAATTAAAAAGTTCAGAAAATATCACTCGATAAAATATTTTTCTTGGTAATAACTATTATATATTATAACTACGATTGTATTATTGTGTTTAATCAACTATAAGTAAATAAATAAATAATTATCTATAATTCTTCTGTATTCGGCAGGATCGGTTTTAATGAAATTTTGTAGGGTCACGGATGGTTCAGATTCACAATTGGACCCGGTGGCGCTGCTGTCGGTATATCGGACCTGGCAGACGTCGTCCTACCCGGAAAATGTCCGGGTAGGACGACGTCTGCCAGGTCCGCTAGTAAATATATATATATATATATATATTTTATAATACTTGGTTGGCAAACAAGTATACAGCTCGCCTGATGTTAAGCAGGTACCGTAGCCTATGGACGCTTGCAATACCAGAGGTATCACTTGCGTGTTGCCAACCCATTTTTTTTACACCAGCGCTTAAGATGCGAGTATCCCTAGGATACGAATACGTTTATTTAAAACACAATATGAGCGAGTATCCCTAGGATACGAATACGTTTATTTAAAACACACAGGAACACAACTACACCGCTGTGTGTAGTGATTTGGCTGTGGTCTTATGGTGGAGGTCCTTCGCCAGTCGGGCTTGCTCGCTAGTATGGTGCCCTATCTTTCTTAAAATTACTCAGGCTGAGGTGATTTCTTTTTAATTTTCTTGTAACAAGTTGTTTCTGACGGCTCCGCAGTTATAACCTAACCAACTATTTTCTTTTCTGGTAACAAGTCGTATCTGACGGAGTCGCAGTTTGCAATCTAACCTAATTTTCTAGTAGCTATTTCTAACTTAGTCTAACGTATTTTAGTTAGCAAATTAATTTAGGTGTTTTAATCTAATATTTCCAATTATACTGCTTAATTAATCTGACTGAATATGGTGTTCCTTCATTTGAAGACAGAAATTTCATAGAATGTTAATAATTAATAAAATCTATGTATATATACGTAATGTATCTATTTCTACATATTTATTGAAATAAAATACCATGGAAAAATATACCAATCAAACAGCATGCGTTAAAAATTCTACTGTTTGATTATTTTGTTAAATAAAAACAAATATTTTTAAATTCATTAAGTTTCTGCAATGTCGAATATGTTTAATTGAAGTCAATTGTCCATTGAAACCATTATATTCGAAATATGGACATTTTAAAGTTCATTGAAACAATAATATTCGAAATATAAATACTGTTTCGCAGAAAATGTTTCATATAATATTTGGGCCCTGTAGCTTAAATATTATATGAAACATTTTCTGCGAAACAAAATTCGATGAAATTTCTGTCTGTGAATGAAGGGCGTTCCCTTCATTATAAAAAAACGGCGTTCCCATCTTTCGCAGACAGAAAATTCATAGAATTTTGTTAATACCAGAAATGACAATAGCAAGTAGGTTAGGTTAAAACTGCGACCTGCTAGAAACAATTTTACATAAATAAAAAAAACTTACCGCAGCCTGAGAATATATAATTAACATTATTATTTTAATTCAAAATTATACTTTACCTGTAAAATATTTGACTGAAGTGAAATTTGCAACCCTTTATCTTTTTTTAAATACTCTTTGTATTTAAAAAAAGATCGTAAACTCGTTTTCTCGGTAATAACTTTTATATAAACTAAACAATATGAGGATAAAGAATATTTAATTTGATTTTCTATGAGAATATCGAAAAATAAAAAGTAATTTTTAACAAAAATTTTGAGTTAAATTTGTTTAGAGTAAATATTCCGTGTATTGAATATTCTATGAAATGACAATATGATAAAAAAAAGTGAAACGAAAATCGATAATACTTTTATTTTTTCTTATTATTAAAATTATTTTATTTGTTATTACATTGAAGGAAACTAATCAGAAATATTTTTAAGATTGGATTTTTATAATCCAATCTTAAAAATATTACTTAATCATATTTTACTACCTACTATACTAATAGAACCTTACGTATATCATCAAAAAATACTAAAAATAATCTCGAAAATTTACAGTTTTTTTAAATACAAAAAGTTGAAGTGCTACTCCATCCCTCTTTTTGTTATTAGTCTGTCACTTTCGGTAATAGTTCCACTAGAGTTGGGAAAATGCCTGAGCATTTTAGGCAAATTTGGCAGAATGTCTATAAATGCCCGAAGAAATTCTATGTAAGTTGTAAAATGTTATATAATGTGCTCAGTTGCACTTTGAGACGCATTCGACACTTATTGTTAGTTATTCTTTGTGAATAACGTAATGAAGGGAAATGAAACGAAGGATGCGCAAAGGCATAAAGTCACGATTTATTTTTGCCCTGTGATCGTGGCGTGAACTTGGAGAAGTTCTATGTTCAGCAGAGGAATGCAAAAGCTGATGATAATTAGGAATTGATTCTGAACCAAAAATATATAATGTCGGTATTATCGGGTTTTATTATTTTGCCCGCCAGGCATAAACACATTGGGCATCTCTTGCTACCATTTACTTTATAAAGTAAGTCTTAAAAATATACTATAATGTAGTACATTCAATACGAATTTGTGATGAATTGAATAACTAATTTGGTTAATGACCTGTTTAATAAATTATAACATTTAAAACTACAAAAATCTGAGAGAACCGATCTGCAAAAAAGTAGCATACGTCCGTCGTTGGTGAGGCCTACCGGCCGACTAAAAGTGTGGCGAGTGAGAGTGATGCAAATACTTTTGTAAGGCAAAAGAAGAGAGAGCTATAATGATGCATGCGCTCAGAATAAAATAACGTATGTGCCAAATTGAATTTTCTACTTTTTACTAAAATACATTATCAAATCAAAAAAAAAATCTTAGCAAAACTTTGATACGATTGTCCTCTATGTTTAAAAGTAAACCCCGTTGAATAAATCTTAAGTTTTATTACATAATACAGAAAAAGGGAAAAAAATAGAATGGACTTCGCAGCTGTTTTCTATCGAGGATATTTCTTCCAATCACGTTTTCCTCTTACCATATGGTAGATCATAGAATCAAAAAATGTATGCTAAAGTTTTAACTTCCTATTTAAAATGCTTAGCGAATTACACTTATTAAAATATCCTTATTATTTTCAATGTATCACCTTAATACGTGAACAAAAAACCTAGAACCAAGAACCAAGTTTATTACTATATGTTCTTCGCGCTTTGACCCGCGTATAATTTACATTTAGATTTTGTTCACAATTTTATGGCTTTTAAGTTTTGTGCGGGAAACTATTACAAAAAGTGGCAAAGTCCCTTAAAATCGATGCAGTCATTTTGCGAGTTTTGTCGTAAATTTGACAAAAGTTTTAAAATAACCTGTTATGATATGTAATACTCCAAGTATATTATACGCACAAGGTGAACCACTGACCTGGTAAATATTGCACGTAGTCGATGGATAGTGTTAACTTAGGACCGATTGCTATGGAGAAGATATAAATCTTTAGGGAAGATCTATATAATCCAATCCTGAATGAAAACAAGGTCGACAAAGAAAGAAATGGCGAGATATATTTAATTAATGGTGTGGATCAGATTGGATGTAGAAAGGACGAGATAGAAAAGTATGGAGTAAACAAGGGGAGGCCTACGCCAGAGAGGCGACTAATATTACTTTATAAGTTGTGTTAAAACTTTTAGTATTTACTTAACTTTAAAAAAACCATTTATTGCAAAGTAGTAGAAAAAGTAAAGGCATTTTTAGATTTATTTATTTATTTTATATCACCCAAAGTTGACTGGTAAAATGCGTTTTATTTTACCTAATATTATATCATAGACCACTGGTTGTAGTCATTTTTTTGACATTTGTGTGACATTTTTTTGTTTCTAATCAATTGATTAATCTTATTGTATATTATTTGAACAGATGCAACATTACAAGTCAAATTCACATATGTGATCACACATCCAACAAACGCGATACCAAACCCTCCCACTATAGAGGATCACCGCGAGGTGTCGCTCGAAGCTGTCATCGGCGACACGCGGAACCCTGAACGTGAGACCTTGATGCATTTGTTAGCTGGCACCGCAGCACGTGACCAATGGTTAGTATATAAATCTGTACTTATAAGGTTTTTAAAGGGTCAGCAACTCGCGAGTGAGCGGTGTTGCAAGCGTCCATAGGCTATGGTAACTGCTTACATGCGCGCAACAAGCCATGTGTCACGGGAAGCTTTACAAATATACGATTAACGGACACAAATAACATCCAGACTCAAAAATAAGCATTTATGAATCACACAAAGTTTTGTCCCATGTGGAAATCAAACCTACCACCGTCACTCATCACTAGACCAACAGGCCAGTCCAACATTGCAATAATCGTTTCAAAACGGTATAATAAAACGATAATACAAATCAAGTTTAGTACCTTCCTAAATACGTATTAACGTAAGTAACGCCTCTCTATGATTAGCACCTATCACCAGTTTTAGATTTCGAGAGCGTTTACCTTCCACCTGGTATATTTAATTGTATTACGAGGAAACAACTACTTGACACCTAATAATTACATGCCACCCAATAATTCAACTTCAAGAGCATCTAGTCGTCATTATTATCCCTTAGTCGCTGATTACCTAAAACGCAGTCTGCCAATTTCGCGTTATGCCTAGACCTAACAAGAGATCGTTTTACACACAATCGTAATACTTACCTAATAAGAGCTATGCATACACACACTTGTTCACACCATATTTTTTATTTCAAAAGGTTAAACGTGAAGATGTTATTCCCGAAATTCGTGAAAGTTTTCAACAAGGGTACTCTAAAACCGGCTTATCAACTGATGCCCCCAACTCCAGATACAGAGGGTAAGTACATAATTACCTATGGTCGATTCGCGTTAAGAAACAAGTAAGTCATCGTTGTCACTCGGCTTAGCAACGCCTCCAGGCCAATTAGATCATAATATGACCAGTTAAAGTAAGACCCTTCAGACTGTACGGACGCAACATCCTAATTTACCATAGCTGGGCGGAGCTGAAAATTAGTTATTATTTTGTTAACGCGAATAGAATATAACATATTATTATTGTTTTTTTTTTCATATTTTAAAATTGGTATCCAATATAGGTAGCGTGCAGAAAAAAGGTTGACCTAGTATTTCCTGTGGGATATCGCAGTTTTGGTATATGGTCAGCCATCGGACTGAGTAGGTACTGCAAGCTTGCTTAGTCTCGCTGGTTTATAGATACGCGCGCACATACTTCATAAAGTAGGAATAGAAGGAATTAAACTAATATTCCGTGTCCGTGTGGTGACGGATTAAGAATACAAATGTCACCACCCCGTTCAATCCCGAGGGTGTCGTAAGAGTCGACTAAAGGAGTCAGGCAGACAATATCCACTGCAAGAGAGGGAAAACTCGAAACAAACCCTATACCAACCCGTCTGGCCAGCGTGGAATAGTAGGCTAATATCCCTCTAAATGTATGAAGGAGACCTGTGCCCAACAGTGGGATGTTTATGGGTTGAAATGAAACTAATATTATAAAGGAAAGATTTAACTTTGTTTGTTTGCTACGATTTAACTCTAAAACTACACGACCGGTTCAAAAATTCTTTCACCATTAGCTACAGAAACCTACATTATCAGCGGGTATTTATATTTTATTTAAAAAAAAATACGGGATCCCTAAAAAAACTTAATAAACCTGTGCCGCTAAGCCGAGACGTACCGCTAGTAATTAATAAAATGGCCCCCATCCTATCCGTGCATGTCATCAATGGCATGATTAGCTCACACAGAATCTAATAGAAATTCAGTATAGAATAAATTAATATAATTAAAATGTTATTTTAGATGAGAATGCCCGATTGTACCGCGACGTACAACTACGCTTAGAGAGATCGGGCAGTAGCATGTACTGGCGTGTAAGAGAATATTGTTCATTGCGGGTAAGTAATCATCATATTTATATTTTAGAAAAGTGTATAAAGTTCTTTAATTTAAACTTCTTAGTTGGCAAACAAGCATACGGCTCGCCTGCATCGTAAGCAGTTACCGCAGCCTAGGGGTGCGTGTTATGCTAGGAGTATCACTTGCTTGCCCACACTAAAAATTCAAGGGTTTTGTGATGTTGTCACTCTAGGAAAAAAAATAGTATCCTTTAAAACACATCCCTAAATAAGCACTGGAGCACCTTTACTCACGCAAAGAAACAATTATACCACTCTGTGTAGTTATTTGGCTGTGGTCTTACGTAAGTAAGTTCCCCAACTTCAATCGGGCTATTTAGATTGTATGGTGCTCTATCCCTCTTATATAAAGTAATAAAAAAATAAACACTTATGTTTTCATTACAGGATGCATTATCGACGCTGCCCCTAAACAACTGCAAAATGCTTGTCATGTACACATTTAACGATAAATTATTCCCCGATACATTAAACTTCATATCTGGCAGCGGGTAAGTTTTTGAGAATAATAGTGTAATAATGTTATCTTAGTTAAAATATACTATACAAACTGCGTCAAAGTACAGATGGATTTGCAAACTATCAGCCTTTGTGTTGATACATATAAGCCTGTGCCATACATACATACATGCATAGTCATGAGTAGTAAATGTAGCAGTGGCGTAACAATAGGGTGGCATTAAGGGCAAAAGTTAACGGGAGTAGCCGTAAGCACAGAAGGATCCTAATAGTTATTATTGCAACATTGCCACGGGCCTCCAACGGTATAGTTACGCCATTGAGACGTCTCGCCTGTTTTCGAGAGTGGGCAGAGACAGTTTCCTAGAGGGGTGTACAGTTTTTCACTGCCGGGAATTTTTTGATGTGTTCGACAGTGTATTAATACTCATCTCATTCAAGTGTCATCGCTACGTTCGATGAATACTCGCGTCTGCGCTCGCACCACGTAGGTACTTGCCGCACCGCAAGAACGTGTACAGCGATCTCCCTGATTGCTCAGTATCAAGACAATTATATATTTTATATTAAATTGGCTATGTTTATATAAATATGGAAACTTATTTTATGTTATAAATAATTTTTAATTTAGAAATTTTCAATAGGTACGTGTTGGGAAGTAAATAAATAAGGCTACACAATTAGCAATCTCACAATGAGTAGATACTAAAACTTGTTTTCCCAACAGGATAATAGGATTGTACACTACGTTCGTGTTCTTGGCGTCGCGAGTGCTGCGAGGTTTCTTCTCCGGCATTTTCACCAAGATTATGTTCGACGACCTGCCTAACGTAGATAGAGTGCTACAACTTTGCCTTGACATTTATTTGGTAAGTAAAACGAAGTTATAGTATTAACGTCATAGACAAGAGTGTATTTTTTCTACAAGTAATATAATACTTGTGCAAATGAAGAATAGAATTACAAATGCCATGCAATATTCATGTTTGTCTTGCTCGCCGCAAATTAGAATTATTTTTATATTTATTGCATATTTAAAATCCATTCTCAACCGAGATTTTAGGCAGTAGAAATAGACAGCCATACCAGGCCTGGTTCACTCCGCTGTTTAGGTATGAATCTACAAGTACCCGGCCGGAACATTTCCAGGGGTATTATTTAGTCGAGTGTCGCGCGCCGGTCGCGTCGTTGGTTCGACGTAAGTTTACCTACGAAACGCACACGAAGCCGTAATTCGTCACCGATTCGTTTTCGCTTTTAAATATTTTAAAGAAAATAAAGGCATAAAAATATTCCACAGTATTCGGCTGCTTAAATAGTGATAAGGATCCTAACCTCTCGTTTTTCAATATTCCAAAGGATATTGCAAAGTAAAGAAACACGTTATCATTTAGAAAAACATAATTTGTAGGTACCTATTTGTAGCAAGATTTTGATATGTAGACTATAGGTACAGCACAGTTTTTATAGAGACGTATTATTTATTTGTCCAACCAATTAAGTAGGTACTTATTTAATTGGGAAAATATATTATAGCCGCCTATCACTCAATAGTTTTAAATTTCAACTGGACAAATGGCTCCAAACAAACCAATGACAAACTCTAATACCTATTTTTTAATTTAATCAAAAACATAATCATGGGCGGAGCCGCGGGCAACAGCTAGTATCCATTATTATAATTTGTTCTTTAGTGGTTTGACCAGTCCTGTGATGTGGACACACACTGCTTGTTCATATAATTTAATTACTAAGTACCTACAAATTGAATATGTCCCCACATGTCCAGATTTATTTAAAAAGTCACTCGTTTACAAAAGTATAGTAAGTACCTACCTAAACCTAACAGGTACTTCAAGATCAAAATTGATCTCTAAGTGACAACCATAATGTCCAGAAATACGCAATACAAAGGGAGCCAATTTGTAGGTGAATAAACGAGTAGGTAAGTTTTGTGCTGGGGAGCTGAATTGCGCTCTATTTTGTGCGAGCAAAGTTGATATTTGTTTAAATGATTTAGCGAAGTGAACCTTCTGTACCTGTACTATTAAGTATTCTGTGGCCATACCTAGATTAGGTATTCATTATCTATTTTGCAAGACCTAATAATGATGAGCTCTTTTTGTCACAGGTTCGAGAAGCGCTCGAGCTTACATTGGAGGAAGATTTGTTCGCTAAATTAGTATTCCTCTACCGCTCCCCTGAAACTATGATAAAGTGGACTCGTCCAAAAGAGGATAACTATGAAGAACAACAGGCATTGCCGCCGCCATCGCGATGAATCAACACGTGTCTTGTATGACACCAGGAACTTAGTAATATGACACTAAACCAGAGCAATATTTGCTATTTATGAATCCGAGTGTCAGCATTACATTCTCATCATAGGCTTTTTACTCATACAGAATAAGTCTGAGGTTTGTAACTAGCTTTATGTGTACAATCTAGTAAGTGTGTATTCCTCTTTCTATCTCCAATTGGACATAAAGATTGCTTGAACTCCGTACGATCTGTCTATATGGAGATCTTTTCCTATAATATTCCACCACAACCCGTGTTCAGTTCATGTCAATTATTACGAACTTATACCTTATTATTTATGATCGTATGTATTCAAATTCATATTAAATTCTTTCAATGCCATAATTGTGGTACTCGGTACATACAATAAAATAATATGGCATTAATTTAATTCTGCATAATTTACCTATGTAGGCATATACCTAATATATAGCTAAACTTACATAAGAACTAATAATTAGTTGTAACAATACAATTATCATTATAAGACAATTATTTATAAATGAAGTTACACAGCTGAATGTAAATATTTGCCAAACTTCTGTGACTAATCTAATATGTATTGAACACAATAATCAATAAATCGTTTAAGAGTTCATGCAACCTTTTTGTTCAGTAAAATACGGAACGAGAAGCACGCTCTACAATATGGAATGCGCCGAAAACTTTACTGACCTTCAATTTATATTTTTTCTATTTTACATTACATGAATTTAAATAACATTGTACACTATTTTAGTCAGTGCTATTTTGCTTACTGCCCTAAACGTCCATATAATGTAATTATTTATAATTTAATTATGAACGACTGTATAGGAAGACATACAACACATCGATGTTAGATACGTAAGTTGTACAGTAAGATAGCTATAATTTAAGAATAATCATGGTGCATATTATATTCATTCTTCAGTCTCAGATGATATTGAAATTCGTATTTGCAATGAAATTATCCAATCTATTTTATATAAGAAATGAAGTTTAAATTATACGCGTTATCGTCAATGAACCTGATGATTTTTAACATTTCTCGCACTTTATTTATATTGCGCACAAACGTAACAAGTTGTAGTACGTACTTAAATTTCTTTTATTTGTTTATTGCTAGATTATAAAATAATAATCGCTCTCTTGAGTTAAATTATAAAGAAAGGAGAAAGCTGCTACAGCTATTATACGTGTATAATCTGTTACCTTTACAAAGTACAACTACTTTTATTTATTTGTTACTTAGATTTTTCTGATCATTTTTAATTTATTACTATGTTTGTTTTATAAATTTTTCGAAATCTTAAACTATTGTTTAAGATCACGATTTGTGCAATTTTATTTTTAGTTGTTTTGAAGCCTGAATCTACTACCATTACCTTTAGGTATACTTTGACTGCACATAATAATATTCATAATTTTTATATACCATCAAGCAGTCCCACAAAATAAACGTAATGTTTATTTTTACCTCAATTTACTAATCTTTGTTATTGCATTTGATATTACCTACATAATAAAATTATCAGAGTAAGAGAATTATATTGTACACTTTTGTATTATGGTTGTTGTGTTTAAGCTGCATTTAATGTTGTCGATTTGTGATAATAAAAATCCTATGAAATGTTTTAAGTTTTTTTATTAACTCTGTTCACAAATAAAAATTATATAATAATGAACTTAAAATATTAGTGTTACACATTTTTATTGGGGTCATCATATTTGTCACTGAAGTATGTATGTCTTAAAATTATTTTTAACTTACTACCATCAATCTTGGAGCTATGTTCATTGACATGAGTTCCTGGAATAGCAACTTCGCAGCGTACGGCAAACGGACTTGCGAAATTTGAGTTTTATTCTTGCATCCTTTACATTCGAACGTATTATTGCGTAAATTGGCAATTGCAATCAGACCACAGAAATTGCAAACGTGTATGCGATAAGGATCAGATACTTCGAATAGTCTTTCGCGCAAAAATTGTGCAGCGCCGTGAGCTATTTGGCAATCACGTTCCATTTCACCAAAACGTAGTCCGCCATCTCTAGCCCTACCTTCCATGGGTTGTCTCACCAAGATTTGTACTGGTCCTCTAGCTCTCGAGTGTATTTTGTCGTCTACCATATGTTTCAAACGTTGATAGTAAGTAGGACCCAAGAAAACTTGAGCATTTATTTTTCGGCCAGTATGCCCATTATACATAACTTCATTCCCACGAAGATGGTAGCCATACTCTTGCAACAATGAAGAAATTTTCTGCACATTTACAGTATCGTTAAATGGAGTTGCATCACCAATTTCTCCTTTGTTAGATGATACTTTTCCTTGAATGCACTCGATCAAGTGACCAATTGTCATACGAGAAGGGATGGCGTGAGGATTAATAATAATGTCGGGAGTGAGTCCCTCGCAAGTGAATGGCATATCTTCTTGGCGATATTGAATTCCACAGGTTCCTTTTTGGCCGTGACGTGAGGCAAACTTGTCCCCAATTTGAGGAATGCGCACTGATCGCACACGAATTTTGCAAAACTTATATCCCTCACTGTTTAATGTTAACATGACTTGGTCGACAATACCAGTTTCACTGTTACGTAGAAATGTGGATGCATCACGCTTTGAGTAGCGTTTAGTAGTACCATCCAATTCATCATCGTTTTCTGGTAATGTAATTGTTTTACCAATAACCACATCATCACCAGAAACCCTAATACCCGGAGCAATAATACCATCGTCATCTAATTTGTCATACAGAGCATTTCTCATGCCTTGACATGTTTGTCTGGTTGGTTTCTCGAATTGTTCTTCTTGATCACCAATCCTCTTAGACTCTGAATCCTTATATGATCGGTAGAACACAGATCTAAAGAATCCTCTTTCTACAGCTGATGCATTTAAAATGACACTGTCTTCTTGATTGTATCCAGTGTAACAAAGGATAGCAACTATGGAATTTATGCCAGCAGGCAATTCTCTGAATCTCAAATATTCCATAGATCGTGTAGTAACCAGTGGTTTATGCGGATAGTACAATACATGAGCAAGAGTGTCCATTCTTACATGGAAGTTAGTAATATATACACCCATAGCTTGTTTACCCATAGCACTTTGATAAGTATTCCTAGGGCTTTGATTGTGATCAGGGAATGGGATAATAGAGGCACAAACACCTAATATCATTGCAGGATGAATTTCACAATGAGTATATGTGGTACAATAAGCATACTCTTTTACTTGGGCCAAGTCATCAGGACTCATAGCAATCATCACAGTCTCTTCCTCCAGAGTATCAATATACTCTACAACACCACTTGCTACTAAATTCTGCCAACCATAATTATTAAAGTCTCTTTCTTTGAGGTCATCAATATGTTTCTTTTTGAGTAACAAAGCACCATTTTCAACTATCAATAAAGGACGACAAATCCTTCCAGCATCAGTATAAATCCTAATTTCTCGATCTCTAATATCACGAATCATGCTTACTTCAGATACAATAATGTCCATCTGACGTCTTAGTTTTCTCAGAGTAGCCATCAATTGTTCAGGATCTCTATGGATTCCAACCCAACATCCATTAACAAATATCTTGGTCGCGTCAGCTATAGCTGAGGGCGCAATTTCTTCCAAATTTTCCATAGACCATTCTTCCAAGAACTCAAGAATAGGGGAAGGTTGACTACCTACAGAAATATAAGCCATCAAAGCTAGATTCTTCACTAGACCCACAGCAGCACCCTCAGGGGTCTCTGCAGGACAAATCATACCCCACAATGTGTTATGCAATTGACGAGGTTTAGCTAATTTTCCATCACGTCCAATTGGAGAATTAACACGTCTTAAATGTGACAATGTTGAGGCAAAAGTCAATCTATTCAACACCTGTGATACACCAGCTCTAGCTTGATGAGCTTTCTTTTGATCACCCCAATTTCCAGTAGCAAGAGAGTATCTTAAGCCATCTGTAATAATTTTTGTCTTGATAGCCAATTCCAGATTGAAGTCCTTTCCTCTATCAATGAATTTTTGAGCATACATTCTCACTTCTTTCAAAAGGTTTTTAAATAAACCTCTGAATAAGAATGCCAGCAATGGTCCAGCCAAATCTAAACGCTTATTGCCATAATGATCTCTGTCATCAAGTTCACGACGTCCCAAAGCAGCCAATAACAATCTATGGACCATGTAACCCAAAAAGTAAGCTTTCTTAGTCTCACAAAAATCTGAAACACCAACATGAGGCAACATTTCTTTCTGCAAGATTTCTCTGGCATATTTGATACGCTTTTCTTTAGTTACTCCAGGACGAGCACCTCGAGCACCAATAAAATTAAGAGCCACATTCTGTTCTTGAATCACAAAGGCTTCATCAAGAGAGGGTTTCACCATCTCCATCATTTCAGGATCATCAAAATCATAGATGATGTGCTCTAGAATATCTCTGTCTGCCACAAATCCAAGAGCTCTAAATACAATCATAATTGGAATTTCTTGTTTAATGTATGGGACAATTGCAATAATACGTTGGCCAATCGCAGATTTTTTAATATTTTGTCCTCCACGAGCCATCATATTCACCCACAAAGTTGAAGTGGGTCTGGAGCTATGTTCAAGGCAAGATCTGATTTCTGTTTTATAGGCAAACTTGCCATCTTTCATGCTAAATACATAGACAGTATTTGTGGCCATCTTCTCTTGGGCAATCAATACTTTTTCAGAACCATTGATAATAAAATAACCACCAGGGTCGAGTGGGCACTCATTTAATTCAGACAAATCTCTGTCAGTCAAATTATTTAAGAGACAATAAGTTGATCTCAGCATAATAGGAATTTTACCAATAAATGTTTTCTGATGCTGGGTTTCAACTGGGTCTTCATTTTCTTTTACTATAGTTTTTGTTATGTCCACATAAAGTGGTGCTGAGTAAGTCAAATTACGAAGGCGCGCTTCATTAGGCATCATAGGAGATGGTGCTCCATCTTTTTCCCAGTGAGTTGGTTTAGATAAGTAGATTTGGTCGAATTTAAGAAGATATCTAGGCGGAGTTTCAATTTCACCTGATGAATGCTGAGCTTCTGCTTGCAACTCTATTGGGGGTGAATCTTCTACTATACGCTGAACAGACATTTGAATAAATTCATCAAAACTGTCTAACTGCTGTCGTACTAAACCTTTTTCATCAAAATAGGCGTTGATTACAATCCAACAGGCTTCTTGCCAAAGTTCCGATGAGATTTCTTCCACATCAATCTCCTCATATTGATCATCTTCGGTGTCGTACATGGTAAAAGAGGAGAACAAAGATGTTCTCCTCAAAGCAAACTTGACTTATGTATAGGAAATAATTAATTACTGTAGATCACAGTGTTCACACGTCTCATGAAATACCGTACGTACGCACTTAGCAGTCTAACGATGGTGTTTGACAGATACAAAGAAATACAAAATGGCGTTATACAACTTTTTTTGTATCTTTTCAGACCAGTGTTACCAGTCTTCTTTTAAAAAAGGGTTAAGCAAGGTTAAAGATTTTTAAGCAACTCATTCATCTATATACATGTTATAATTATATATTTTTTAAATTACATGAGGGTCCTACATCATAGACACTATTAAAAGGTCTAGTTTTACTTTCATTAGCTAGTGGCTTTACCAAAAGCGCTAAAATTATATAAAGCGGCAATATTATTCGTTATAGTACGGTAAATCAGAGTGATATCAAACAATAGTCGATTATGTGAAAATAGTTTGATTATTTATTTTATCTTACCAAATAAATAAATAACATAAGTCAAAATTGAGGTGCTCTGGTAGTCCCTTACCAAAAGAATGGAAAAATGGAATGCTTTCCCTCTGTTGTGCTGTGTTTACACACTAGACATAAAATTTGCGATTGTGTATTAACCGGCATAACTTTGACCTAATATTGAACAGGTATAATGACTATATAATTATATATGACTGCACGTCACTACTGAGATGGTAACTAGTGTTGTGGTTTCTATAATTATATCGAGTCTGGGTGTACTTTGAGTCTTAAAAATATATATAATAAGAAGTAAATAAATTGAATTGGAAATTAAAAGAAAAACGAAATATATCCTAGCACGTAACATTTTATTGTCTATATCTTATGCTTATCGAGAGTGCAAACTCAAATCGAAATTAATTGATTCACATTCCTTTAAAACATTTGTTAGCAGTGAGTAAAACCAAAAAAATATAACGAAAATGTAGTGCTATCATAAACTTATAACACCCCTCGTTTTGGGTCGGGGGATAAATAAGATCGGAGATAAATAAGGTCATAATTTGCTATGCACCGAAAAAAATCTTGTTGATCTAGTTACGACTCAGTCGACTTACAGTTGGCTGATACATATTAAACGAGTATTTAAAAAGTAGGTAGACATTCCAAAACTAATGAGCAATATTGTAATTATATATACTTAATATGGAATAATCAATTACCCGCACAATATGTTACGAAGTCTTATTGGAATACATACATACATTACAATCATCATGTCCATCACCCGTTATTGGAATATTTAATTAATTTAAGTAATTATACAATATCAAAAACGGGTATCAATATAACTGTATCCAAATTAATTTGTTGACCATGTCAGTAGGCTGTTAAGAGTAGTTACGACCATGTATCGAATATCGATCGACAGATTAGATCAATGAGATCATCCCTAGTAGATGTTTTGTTTGAGAGTTCAATACTTCAATTTGACGATTTTTAAGATGATTCATTCGGGCTGAAGTGCGTTGGACTGCTGTTTATTTAATTTATATACGTTGCATTTATTTAATAATATGGATTCTTCAAGAAGAAATAACACAGATGAACAACGATGTATAATTGGGCTTCAGGATTTGAAACTATCTAACAAAGTTGAAGATGTAACTGAGCAAGCGCACGGCGCTGTAACATCGAATACAAGTTCTCTCGCTAAAACTCGGCCTGTAGGTGCAATAGAGAGCTTTGTACTGGACAACAGCCAAAACAATCGTCAAGATTATAGTTTTTACGAGCGTTCAAATGTCATAGCCTCCTCAAAGTTTGCGACACCTAAACGAGTGGAGACTATTGCGTCGATCAATAAACGCGATATAAACACTGCAGCTTTGCCTTCGAGCCCTACGCGCTCTATCGATTCTATATCACAAAGGTCACTCAGTTATCAAACAGACGATTTGTATGAGATTCCAGCTATTCCAAATGCACAATATCCGCCGCCAGTATATGAAAATATAGATTATTACGGTGAACAGCGATCTCCACAGCCACCGTATTATCACCAGTTGTATCAACAGGCGCCCCCGCCTCCCGTTTCTGACGGATACTACGATACGCGTTATAGCAAAGCTCAACCACAAGTGCCAGTGAACTCCAAGACAAAGCTTAATCCACTAGTGTATGAAAACATGTTGTGTTCTGATAATGATAAGAAAAGTGAATTTAAGCCTCAACAAAACCATGACCAGCGATTTATACAACAGGGATCAGTTCCAGGACCACAAGTACCTAATACTAGTATCACCAGAAATATGTCACAAATGTTAACTAATGAGAAAAGTAAGATAGACAAAGTGCCACCTCCACCACCTTACAATGCATCACAGGATAACCCCAGTAGTGACTATACTGTCATGAAGTCTGCTCCTCCTAAGTACACAGATGTCAGTGCTCTCTTGAAGAATGAAAATACTATTAGTTTTGATGATAAAATTGTTACTATACCATCTACAGCAATATATGCATCAATAGCTCCAAGTGCTCAAAGACCTAAAGCAAATATTGCCACTGAGGTACAGACAGCTACAGCAAGTCCTAAATTCTTTCACCCTAAACCTAATATATCTTCCAGTATTGGTAAAGAGAAACCTCCTTTAATCAATGGAGGCTATAATCCAAAACCTGTTATAGTTAATAGAATGCAAATAGTGGAAGATACAAATGGTTCAGACTATGTGTGCATGACAGGAGGCTCCCCAGCAGCTGCAGTGGCTGCGGCTAATAGAGACAATGTGTCAATTACTTCCGAATCTATTGGTTCTCGGAATTTAGTGTCAGGACTAACATCACTGTGTTCCCCTGCTCAGTCTCCAGCACCTAGTCCCACTCCTAGTTCTGTGTCACAAGTGTCTGGAGGGTCTAGAGGCTCCGGTGGACGAGGCAAAAGCCTCTTGCCATATAGCATCACACCGCCACGCCCACCTGGCCCAAGTGAGGCACAGCGTAAAATAGAGGAACTTACAAGGCAGCTAGAGGAAGAAATGGAAAGGCAAGATGAGGAGGGTGAATATTTTGGTAAGTTAATAAATTAAACAATCCTTTTTGAATAACATTGGCACATGAAAATAGTAAAAAAATATATTATTAAATTATAATATTTTTATAACATTTTGTTGTAGAAAAAGGCTTATAAAAAGTTATAGAAACACACTTGCAATAAAAATAATAATATGATTATTGTCAAACCAAAATCTGTTATGTGCATATTTTTTATTTTACATTCGTAGTGAACTGGTAACAATTTTTTTACTGTGAAATATCTGCTAAGTATTTTACAATTAACTATGTGCTAATAAAACAAGTATTCATACAATATCATAAAGTACCTAAAATTTATTGTATATAGCAAATATTGATTTGTCAATGACATTATGGTTGGTTTACTAGGCTAAAATAAGTAACTTAAATACTGATGAAGCAGTAAAACTAAACAAGTTTCTTTTTGTCAGGTATTTGTCACACATGTGGGGCAGGTGTAACGGGCGCTGGTCAGGCTTGTCAGGCAATGGGCAACCTCTACCACACCAACTGTTTCATCTGTTGCTCATGTGGACGGGCACTCAGAGGCAAAGCCTTTTACAACGTACATGGCAAAGTTTACTGTGAGGAAGACTATCTGGTCAGTATGTTTCTTCTTCAATATATTTTATTGCTAGTGTTGTATGTTGCAAGATATTTGGATAAACCTAGGAAGATTGTGAAAACAACTGATCATAGGAAACTAAAAGAGACTTTCGCCATCATCCAAGGTATTTTCAAGATCATTGAAACAATCTGTTTTTTTTTTGCGACATTTAAAGACCCTTTGGCACTTAACCACTCTATTTATTTATGAAACACAAAATGGATTACTTATGCAAGATTTAGCATGGTCTATGGATAAATGAAGTGACATTGTAAAATGTCTTTTAAGCTCAAAATCGCTAGATTAAAACATTAAAAAGTGGTTGAATGGCAACTTGTACATTCATAAAAATATTGTAGATAAATTACACACAAAAATTTATCTATACCTAATGTGTGCATAAAATGCTATAGAAATTCTTGGAAGAGGCTTATGTCCAGCAGTGGAAGCTTTCAGCCAAGATGCGGTAAAAATGATGTTGTATGTATGTATTTAGAACAGTGATATTATAAAGTAAGAAAGACGTAGATATATCACTAGCGCGCGGCAACTGTTGCTGTCAACAGTAGCTAAGTAGCTTCATTTCATCTACCACTAGCTTTTTCTGTATAATCCCGTTTCATATTTTATTAGTAAGTACTTGTTGAAAATAAAAATGAATGATGTAATAAACCTTGGAGGAGGCCTATGTTCAGCAGGACATTTTATGGCTGAGATGGAAGTACTTGTTAATATGTTTACCAGCTGCCTGGTTACCATAATAAAGGCTGCATAGTTTATGATCAGATGTTCATGTGTGAGTTGTCCCAAATATTATAATATTTAAGAATGTCATTGTCTTGCATATATTGTTGAACTAAAATATTTATCATTCTGTATTGTTAGACAATGGTATTTCAGCAAGTCTGTTTCATATCAACACTATAGAAAGTATCTACAAATAATAATAATAATAAATAGAGGTCGCCCGCTAGTCGAAATTCGACCATATTTTACCTTGTCGCACTTCTTCTTTTCTGTGTGTGCTTAGAAAAGAAGCCAAAGATTTTGCTTACGAATATGAATGTCGTTATATCACGACAGAGGCCTAAACTTGGGCTATCTAAATAACTCCGTCACTAGGTTGGTCACTAACCAAAAAATAAGAAGAAGACTGTCCTCCTACAAGAACTTCGGTCACAGCGGCTAAATATACAATCTTTATTCTCATAGTCCAATGGGACGACAATACGACACGACTGATAACAGATCAGGCATATGACCGTTGGTCCTCTGGTTGGACCGCTTTACGTGCTTTCCGAGACACGAAGGTGTAAATAGATCTATTTCGTAACTTTGGGCCTGTATAACAATAACAGTAGTGCTATAGGTGATTTAAAAAGGCTATAGTGTCTTTGGCCAACTCTTTTCACCCTCTTTTCCATTGGGCATTCTGAGCAAGTGATGCGTGGTTGATGGTGATGGGGATGACATGGGGCCCTTACATCTTGCCAGATTTAACATATTTAAAGACTGTCTATTTTACTTAAAAAATCTTCTGCCATAATTATAGGCCCATTATGCAAAAGTGCCCGGGGCCTCCAATAAGCTGGCCAACAAGATGGCCCTATCTAGAATATATACCAATATCCGTTGCCCTAATCTCTTACTCACTAATTTCCCAATGTTACAGTACTCTGGTTTCCAACAAACAGCGGAGAAATGTGCAATATGTGGACACCTCATTATGGAAATGGTAAGTGGATTATGTTATTAATATAATATTAAACATTCTTGATTAGGATTGACATAACCATAAATTAGAACCAAATAAATATACATAATTCATTATGCATATCAAATTTCTAAATTGGTCACTAAGATGATCTCACCAGTTGTGAGTTTATAATAACATAAAAGCATCACATCTTTGTTCCTAAAGGCTATAGAAGGGGTAGACACAGATGCATGACACCCAAGTTTCGCCAGCTATGTTAAGTCCGATGTATTAGAGCGAATCTTTTGCCATATAGATTCACAATTCTAAACTCTTTGCTGTTATTTAGAATTTTCTGTCAGAAAACCCTAAAAAACATTTGTTTGCCTCCTTGGTAATATAAAAAATAAAAGCAAAAAAGAACAGTTTCGTTGATCTGGTATTTTAACTGGATATAGACCCTTATTGATTTTAGGCCACAAACAATGAGACATTTTACACTCAAGAAAAAAAAAATTAAATGTTGTTTCAGATTTTGCAAGCTATGGGAAAATCATATCACCCGGGTTGCTTCCGCTGCTGTGTGTGTAATGAATGTCTAGATGGAGTACCCTTTACAGTGGATGTTGATAACAAAATATATTGTGTTAATGACTACCATCGCATGTTTGCACCTAAATGTGCTAGCTGTGGTAAAGGTAATATAATGAATATAATTATTATTCTAAGTGTTACAATGGTAAAAAAAATTGTTTCATCCCAAAACACAGCCACTGTGACTGTATTGTTGGAGGCAACCATTCAGTTCCTGGTGTTAAGGGTATAATTGTTTGGTTTACACCACATGAACAGCCCAGATTAATAAATAAATTAAAAGTAGATATTAATAGCTTTTTTATACAAAGTAACATTAATAATCTCTTTGTCTTATACACTAAGAAAAAATAAAAATAGTGGAAACAATTTTAGTTAAAAAAATTTGTATTTCATTGACATAATTACACACTTTCACGATTTTAAAAGTTAGTGTTAGTGTATGTCATGTAGCAAAATTATTATCAATGCATTCACTTCATATCTTCTTTACATAAATAAGTTTGTAAATGATAAGATATTGCATAAGTATCAGATAACATTATTATTGTTAGATACTACAAATATTATTATGTAAGTACATGTCAAAGTTTAGATGATTCATTTTTGATAGATGAATCATAATATTCAAACTGCTGAATAGGTCTCAAGTAATAAAAAAACTTGCATCAAATATAAAACCTCCTTTTTCGAAGTCTGTTAAAAGGCTTTTAACTTAAAATTGAATACATATTATAATAATAGTAGACTATCCGCTGAAGGTACTTTCGTTACATTATATTGTTTTTTATTACAGGTATAACCCCCGTTGAGGGAACAGACGAGACTGTGAGAGTTGTGTCTATGGACCGGGACTTCCACGTTGACTGCTACATGTGCTGTGTGTGTGGCATGCAATTGACTGATGAACCTGACAAGCGCTGCTACCCCTTAGCCGGTAAATATTAACAATACAAAAATATATCTATCTCTTATCTTCAATCTATTGTGCACCAAAATATATACATACTTTTAAACATAACATCATGGACGGCAATATAGTCCCATTAGTAGTATCAGTTTGTACCGCACACAAAAGTGATAGTACTAAATATCCAGCCATTACTGTAGAATTGTTGTAACCGACAACTACCAAACTCAACAACACACAGCACAAAATAAACATATTATCATCATCTCAGCCAAAAGACAGCCACTGCTGGACATAGGCAAGGATTTCCATATCTCTCTATCCTGAGCCGAATCAGTTAACATATACAAATTATTATAATATGTTAAATTTCAATGCGATTATTTGTAAAATCATTTTTTTAATATGCTTGTAAAATTTAAAGGTTGTCGGATACGATTAGTCGGTGGTAATGGCTCGATATTTCATATCAAATTAACGTATTATTGTACTTGCGTCATATTAATAAAAAATATTGATTAGTTTATGCAAAAAAATAATATTTTCTACTAATGGGATTAATTAAAAACATGGAAGATACTTTTCAAAGTTTATGTTAATAAGTAAATTTTAGATTTCATATTCCTCCTATAATTTAATACATTGGCTCTATACATATAGATTTTGAAAGATGTCATAAATAGGCGAAAAATATTTGTATCAAATTTAACAATCACGATTCAATATACAGTAGGTAAATTACAAGTACATTTGATATATTAAATATACATGTCATGTTAAGGAGAGCCATTTAATTATACATATTATGTAAGCCCAATATCAGCCTTTACTGTTTTGACAGCAAAACAAAGATGGTAGAACCTTATATAATTTAACGTCACCGGAAAATAGCAAGAATCGTAAGTTGATCAATTTTCTAGGTAGTTGATCAACTTTCGGAATATAACAAACGGTAGTGGAAATGTATTATTTAACGCAATGAATTTTAGCTAATTGGTCAACTTACGGTACCTGGCAGTAATTTAATAATTCATTTTTTGCTACAAGTAAAATCATCCACAAATGAGCCAATCGTTGCTCAGTGTACTATTTACTATTTTACACTATTACACGTCACTTAATACACTGTTCTCTGATTGGTCGACGGCATTAATTTTTTATTTTATTTTATTTATTTTATTTTATTGGCCAACCAACAGTAGTTTACACTAACATATTATATTATACATGAATCATTAATTTTAGAGTGTAACTACCTCTTATACGTGATATACGTGAGTCGTTCAACCAATCAACGTGCACCTCGCCTTCCTCGGATGATTTAACGGCAAGACGCCGTAAATGAATCAATTTACTAAAATACATACGTTAAATAATACATTTCAACTGCCGTTTATTATTTTCCGAGAGTTGATCAACTTACGAGTCTTGTTGATTTCCGGTGACATATACAACCTTATGTACCTATGCTTGTATTGTTATAATTCTATATCACTACATAGTATAAAACAAAGTCGCCTTTTCTGTCCCTATATCCCTATGTGCGCTTAAATCTTTAAAACTACGCAACGGATTTCGATGCGGTTTTTTCCAATAGATAGAGTGATTCAAGAGGAAGGTTTATATGTATAATACATGCATCATATACTAAGGCAACATTGCTAATTTTAGAGGTTTCTAACGTGATGTCGTAAATTAACCTATTTTTTTGGGCTTATTTAGCAATTTAGCAAAAACGCTGCCTAAATCCTACGAGTTAGATCAAATTAATGTACTACAGTATTGTACACCATAAAAAGGTCTACAAAAAAGACCGCGATGGTATATGTTTATCTTTTAGGGATAACCCACATTAACCATTTTTATTGTTTACTTTTTACATGAAAAAATGGCTTA
Source organism: Trisateles emortualis (assembly GCA_947095525.1). Lineage (NCBI taxonomy): Eukaryota > Metazoa > Arthropoda > Insecta > Lepidoptera > Erebidae > Trisateles > Trisateles emortualis. The sequence goes on along the minus strand of OX352732.1, from coordinate 15,898,175 downwards.
TTTACGAAGCTATTTTAAGCAATACGGCATTAATCCTTATCGAATTAAGTACCTTAAATACAGTGTGCAATTAATATAGATCAATATGGTTCCTTACGGCATGTAAATTAAACAAATATTTTCGGAGATATTACAAATTTAAAATTTGCGTTTGCGGCGGGCGGTACCGGTCGGACGGGGCATAAATAGCGCGTCGGAGGCCGCGGTTCTCCCTATAGCACTTTGAATTTAGCAGCAATCGGACGCGTTTATTATCGGAGCTCTCTAGCGAGGAAAATAACAGTACTTGATAAAAACGTGCTTTTCAGCGCAACAACGTATCAGTTAATAATTATAAGTTACGATAAATAATAATCAATTAATTTAATAATAAGGAAATTATTTTCAAAAATCTTAAGTAAGAACTTACTTAGGTAAAAATGTAAAAAGTAAATAAGTAAAAATGTGTAATGTAATAAAAATTGTATGAATTTAGATATTCCAAAGATAGCAGGAAATCTCATAGTAAGTATAGGGAAAGAGGAATTGTTTTACTCCAAATTTAATGCGTGCAGGCCAAGGGCAGTAATGAATGAATCAAAAATACTGGATCGATTTTAATCATGTTTTCATTGAGTAACATAGGCATATATATTTTATGCCAGTGCAAAGTCGGAGCGGGCCGCTATGTTTTTATATACAACGTTTATAGTTTTTCTGTAGTGTATTTAATTTAGTATCAGCATTGCACCCGTGCGAAGCCGGGGCGGGTCGCTAGTACAATTATATAACGTGTATTACACAAAAGTGATCCTCATCTTATTGCCCCTGCATCAAAGAGTATGCTTACACTATAGTTGAATGGGTATGGATATTGATTAATTAATTTCTAAATGTTAAAACAGCACACACTTGTGAAAATAAATACATTTATTTTTTATCCGAAATAATATCTATGATTGTATAATATGTTCCAGGAAAATTAATGTGTCGAGGATGTCACCTGGCCACAATAGGAGCAGCGACGGGGCCAGGACTATCACCCGCGCCTCATCTCTCCCCCGCTTCGTACCAGTACATGGGTTGAATAATCATTGTTTCTTCTGCATCTATTAAAAAAAATGATAATACATCAGAATAGGTGACTGGCTTATGATTTTTAGTAGAAATTGTGCTCAAAAATTATTACGAAGCGTCGTGTCGGGTTGCATATAGCTCTAACGCGATTGATTTAGTTAATCGAAAGGTTCATGATATAAGTATAGAAAGGCAAAATAAATTTTGGGTCGGAAACTAGCCGAGGCTACGGTAACTCGGTACCTGCTTACCGTCAGGTCTGCCACCCAATTAGTATTATGGTAAATTTTGTAACTTTTCTATTTAGTGCGTTTCTTTTTAACAGCAAAAACACGGTTAATAATATACTTTAGTACATAGTACAAATAAATTAAAAACAAATCTTTTAAAAGTGGTTACTTTAAATTGAATTAATTAAGCGTTAAACGTTATATTCTCGAATAAGCCTAAACAATAGTCTATATTGCGCCAATATAAATCTCAAAAAGTTTGAAACAAAATACGGATGCGAATTATAGTAATATTCCGAGCCAAAGTAACCCGACATAACGATGTGAAAGATGCATCTATTAGCATTTAAATGTAATTAGCTTTAATATACGTAAATGTAAGTTAAATGTTAACTTAAGTAAAACGTTTTAACCGAGTTGTTACTATTTCATTAGACAAATTACTCAATGTGATTGAATGTATCATGACATTACATCAAGGCGTTAACGCAGTTTGCGCGCGGCGGTTAATTTTGGTATGAACCTATGAGTTCGATCTCCACATGGTACAAATATTTGTGGGAACCACAAAGGTTTGTTCTGAGTCTGGGTGAACATTGTGTTTGTAAAGTCCCCAGCGCCAAAGATCACGCGCAGAGCCTTTCCAGAATTCTAAAGGCCTAATTAGCAAAAGTTAAGTACCTGCCCACCGCCAAGATGTAAAAAAAACTAAGCTGGGATAACATCGTAATATATTTAGATAATCGTTAAATGTTAGCCTGTAGAAAAATAACGTGACAGTAATCTAGACTTATGGTCTATAGAATTGTAAAGAATAAATTTACTTCTAGTATTTGTCTATAGGCTTTATACGTATGCAGAAAGAATTTTACAACATACTGCGGCTTAGTAATGGAAGATTTCTTATATACAAAATGGATAATACTAGCTAGAACTACAATGAACAGTGAGCTTCTCCTATTGTACCCACATCAAACTACAGACTCATCGGCCGATAAGAAAAAAAAATAATCGTTGTAATTGTTATGTTCACATGTTAACATATTTTCCTAGACTCTCTATCAGCCATAATGGATCGCCATTTTGTACTTCATGCTCCTTGACTTCGTCACAATTAAATGGAAATGACACAAAGGCTGCAATGATTCATCAATCATAGCTCAAGTTTGGATTTGTTTCAACTATGTTCTAGCTTTAAACCCTCCATGACTATTAGTTAGGAAATGAATATGCATGTGATTTGATTGAGCCAATAGCAGGTTTGCCTATAATATTTTGTGATATGACTAAGTTTATTATATACTATTTCAATATACATATTATTGTTATTCAAATACTAGATGTTTTTAGCTGCCCGACTGCAGCAGCTATTTTAAAGACGCTCTTAGACCATACCATGACAAACTTATAACGATTTATTTTCGATTTTAAACATCTTATAAATTTTAAATTAAGCTTGAAAATAACTGGCTATAAAAAGAATATGGTATGGCACCTTATCTCATAATTTTAATCATGTAGTTATACAAATAAATAAATGAGAATTGCTTTATAAATGTGTGGCCTAAATGTATTGGTTTATTGAAAGAAGTTTAATTTCTGTTATGACTAGAGACTGGATTATATGTATATAATCTAGAATTATTTTAACATGTAATAGGGGTCGAAGTCTATATACGCCTCAAAACCAACGAAGCAGACAATATTAGCGTAAGGGTGGTAAACTTTCACCTTTCTCTGCTAAGAATTTAGTCGCCGTTTAATTTAGTCTCTAGTTATCACGTCATGTGGTATAAGAAATAATAGGTGTTAAACCCCAAGTATTATGGCTGCTAGTTAATTTGCCATTGATGTCAAGTGCATTTATTAATTTTACACTTTAGACATGACAGCACTTCTGGTTGATGTACAATCTGCCAAGTATGGCGTCCGACCACTCATAGAATGTTTATTTATTTATATAACACAATGTGGTATATCTACAACCTACGCAAGATTAAACATGGTCTATGGGTAAATAAAACTAAAAACATAAAATAATGTGAAGTACTAGCAAAATAAAAACAATAAAATCTGAAGTACGAATGTACCACATGGAAACGTTTAGTTTTTATGACTGTTTATCATAAGTGCCTATTGCTATGTTTATATTGCGTTACATTTGAGAGGTTAAAAGGGAATATTATAAAATATAATATTGCATAAATGTTGAAATAAGTAAATTGTGTTATTGCAGAAAATAAATGTTGTTGCTAGATTAAAATGTTGAGTGGTCGGGCACAAAATTGGTTGATCATATAGGTAATGAATATACACCTTTTTGTCTTCAACCACTATTCTAATAATGTGTTAGTATAAAGGGCCCATTAAAACATTCCATTCATGTGCTGTCCTGTTTTGTACTTAATATAAATTAAATAATAAGTTGTTTTTATATATGTACATTTTGATGAAAATGATGTGATTATTATGTAATTAGTTATTTTATGAAATAAACATGGATTTTGTTATGTAGTACTTTTTATATTTAAATAATAAATATTACAAAATTGATAAGTTTTTAATTTTTAAATATACTTAAAGCCTATTCCATTATTTTAAACCGTTTTAATAGTTTTGTAATTCATTATTTGATTTAAATATGCTTTACAAAAAGGTTTGTTTTAAATAAGCTTTATGTTATTTACATGCCGCTTTATACAGTACTACTAAAGGAATTGTTTATTACACACGGCTTGGTGTTTATTTTGCCTCACAAGAAGAGCAACAATGACAATTTAATATCAAACAATCAATCAATGATAAGGTTGAGATTAATTAATAACATTTACTCATTAGGATAGAGTGAAGAAAAGAATATGAATTCAGAGAATTCTTGGAAGTTAAATTTGTTGACCAATATACTTATGCAATATTTTATTAGCCCATTGTATCATTTGATTAAATAAAAAATGATATTTGAAATAAGGCAGACTTATGATTAATCAAAACATTGTTACTAATTTTGTTTTCATAGTAAAATTTCAAGATGGTTCTAAATAAATCAATATTCATTTTGCAATTGTTATTGAAATAATAAGTAGTGTTAGAGCTATTTATGAAACAATCATTCATATTTCAAAAACTCACAATGCTCAAATTTGTTACTATTGCATTATTACTTTGGTCAAGCATAATATTTTTTTTTTTCTCATTCACTCAACCCTGACACAAATATTGGTATGTTACTATTATGTTTACACTAAGATGTATATGTCAGTACTAAATACTTAACTATATAACTATTTATTTAACTATATATATAACTATTTCTATGTGATGATAGTAATTTACATTTTCTTCACCTTGCTTTTAAGTTTCATGCTTCGCATTTCTGTTTTGTATCGTTTCATATCTTCCATCACTTGAAAGCGTTTTTCCTTCAACGTATGGTAATGCTGTTTGCTTTCATTAATGGCCTCTTGCAAATTACCTTTCTTCTCTTGGTATATCTCCTTGAGACGTTCTCTTGAAGGTACCGGTTTGATCCAACCCATCGCTGTTAATTTTTTAATAGCATAGGTGGTTCCTCCTGAAATATTAAATATTTATAAAACTTAAATGCACACATGTATTTAATGTTATAAGTATTTTGTTATAGTCAAACATATTTTTTGTTACTTTCAATAGGAAGATAGTTATATAAGAATATGCAAATAATTTATAACAAGAATGATGCAATAAGTTTTAAGAATATATTTATGCTGTGTGAACATCAATATGCAAATTGAATAAAAACCATAAATATATATTATTATTATCTAAAAAAGTCTTCAGTTCAGAGATAATAAAAGTTTTAAACATATTATTATGAGGCAGACTGTTCCTTTATGATATTAAAATTAGTTATATTTGTTGAGAGCATACAAAAGGAGTAAAGTGATAATTAATTATTATAAGAGCAGATGACATTATAATTAAAAATACTGTTTACTAATTAAAACCCGCTGCAAACACAATTTTAGCTTAGTTAGAATGGTGATGAAGAATTGCAATAAGTATTACAATGCCCAATAATTATTAGCATTCTCAAAAATATCCTCGCTTAGAATAAAAATATATCATAATTACCTACTGTGACTGCATACCGCAATGGTGTCACTAACTTGTATAGTGCAAAAGTTAGAGCAACATATCCTGCGCCAGAATTTCTCAGCGGAGTTATTATGGCATCACCAATCCCTATTGTTTGTAGCATACCTATAACATCAACACCACTGCAACAGAGTAAACATTTTTGAGATGGAATAATATTAAAGTAACAATTTTAGTGAGAAATAACAACTCACCTACCTTCTTACAGTGTAGTAGAAAGAACCGAACCAGATAAAAGACGTGGCCATGTGCACAGGAAGAACCACATACCAATAATCTTTGTACATTTGCTTTAACCGTTGGATGAGACCTTCCTTTTTTACATTCTCTTCAGGTGTTTTCTCAGTAGGACTTTGTATCGTACATTGTCGTGAAAGTTTGGGAAATAAGATTATCTGTTTTGATTCAAACAAAGGCCTCTGAAAACGTTCATTTTGGTAACAAATTCCACTAGACAGGATTCTTACTGTGTCATGCCTTCCAATACTCCATTTTACTAGTTTGGATATACTGTTAACGGAGTTAAAATTCTTATAGATTGTTCTATATGCCAGAGCCATGATAAATATAGGAATAAACTGTTGATATTGCACAAAAATCTTATGAACTATCCATTTTCTTTACCTATTCCAGTAGATGTTATATAGAATAAAAATTAATGATGAATAAAATGACATTGACAGATTCTGATGAAAATCAACGTCAAAAAACTGTGATCTGTGTGACAATGCGTGACCGTGAAAGTGAAACGATATGTTTTTACTCTGTGGTATAGTTAGTGTCGCCTGCACCCCGCGCTTACCTCACTTACTTGGTCCTAGCCTAGCCTCTGAGGCAAGGAGTTTGTATTATTAAACTCCTTACTCCTTTCCCCAGAGACAGAATCTTTAGTTACTGTATAATACTGCGTATGTGAAGGATTAGCTAATGCTTTAGTCATTATTCTGAACCACACACGCACCCCGCACCGTGGATTAGTTCCCGGCTTTGAGCTACGGAATTCCAAGTAGGTACCTTATAGTTTATTAGGTCCGGGATCACAAGAATAAGAAGCTACAATAATTACCTACATTATTTAATTTAATGTAAGACCACGTGAAAGTAATGTGAAATGCGATTTAATTTTCTACAATAATACAATTTTGGAATTTTTAAGAGGTCAATATCAACAACTGACTTTAAGAAAATATTAGTAAAAACAAAGAAGCTTCTTACTTATATCCATTGTTCTTGGTACAGTTTAACTTTCAAGATTCAAGTTTGGCTATCCTACTTACAAAATAATTGTATAATATGTGGCTATAGGCTACAAAGAAGTAGGTAATTGTATTGACTTGGCGGTACCCGAGGATCTATACATAGAATGATAGAAGTTCCTTGGCGGCACCTGTAGGTACCTCACCAATTTACATTTAAATAAGTGAGCCGTAAAGCTCTGCATAGAACCACACGCGTCTCATACCCACACCTCCTAAATATAAAGATCAATAATAAATTAATTATTGAGACAAATATAAAAACAGTTGTTTCCTTTTGGTGTCCCTATATAGTCCCTATATGACGGGTCAGGGTAGTTACACTATAATAGAATTTATAAAAAAAATGGGTATGTGGTATATTGTATACATTATATTAAACACTCTGTTTCAACTTCACAATTGAAATAAACCAAATTAAGGATTAAAAAAAAAAAGAAGTTGAATTATACTTGTAGGTATACTTATTGGTGGTCAGTGGTACCCACATACTTACTTGAGCGAGACACACTGGTTTCGACTCGTGCATGGTCCAGCTTATAAGTCTATGTATGGGTCCAACAACGTAGAAGTGCACTAGTACCTACTTATCTTTTGAATTACTACAATTTAATGAATGGCCAACCTCGGGTCTCATAACAAAATGAATAGGTATATTACCTAGTTAGGTACCAAAGTACTTATTATTATTATTATATTATTATAAGCCTGTACTGTCCCACTGCAGGGATAAGAAGAAGATAGAAGTAGGTAGGTACGTGGTAGGTCGATATGCGTTCTATTTAAAAGAGGTGTAGGTAGGTAGGTAGGTTAATAAAAATTTCATTAGGTTAAGAAGGCAATGAAACAACTAGTGCCTAATTACAATAACAATATAATTTAAGTTGATGATCATGAATACAGCTACTCTGAGTTCCGTAAAGGTTTAAGCGGCTGACTGAGCCTGCTAGTGTCCACTCTTGGCCATCATGTCGTAGCGTAGCCTCAAATATACCTCCCCCCGGCATGGTTTTCACAACTACCATGTACTCCCTCCAGCCTTCTTCATGTTTATCTGGTATACCAGACACCATTTCTTTTATTTCCAATATTTCGGATAAAGTCAATCGCGAGCACTCAGGATGGTCTTGTAATAAAAGATTCAAGTGAATGATGAGTTGGTTACTGACCTCCACGCCTTTTTCACTTTCTTTTGGTAACGCTATTTCTTGGTGGCAAGTACACCAATGATCATCAATTCCTGCCATCTTACAAGTTCGATTAGTAGGTATTGGTAAAAATAAACTAATTCCTCTACTTTGAGCATATGATTTATTGCTTTGGGCTAAGATAACATCATTTTGAATATTGTTAAGATTAACTAGGTCCATAAGAGTCGCGTGAACATCGAAAGGAGTTGTTAAACGTTTAGCATTTAGCTTCAAATTATCGTAAGCTTTAGTGTAATTTTCACGAAATGATGAAGGTACCATTACAAATAAAAAGGGTAGTCGTTCTTCTAGCCGTCCTTGCTTCGTGGCACGTATAGGTCCCCACCGTATGCCGTGATCGCTGATTAACATAATGACTGTTTCACTCAAGTAATTGGAAGCATTAAGCTGTTTTAGTAGCTTATAGTAGCTATCATCCATTACCATAGGATGGTTGAGAAAGTCGTGGCTCATTGTCGCCTCCCAAAAAAAACCGAATAGTCTATTATTTCTTAAAGTAGTTGTAAGATCGGCTATGTAATCTAACAATACATTATAAAAATACCTGTCGTTCATGCATTGATAGGCGCTAAGGCCGATGTTATTACCGACATATTTTTCTGCTTCGCTTATGAACGTGTGAGTGTAATAATCTGTCGGTGTAGAAGTAAAACCATATTTAACATAGTTAAATGTCCCAAGGCGTGCGCTGTCTTCTGCAAGAGCTGTATAATAACCTGCTTGTTTAAACCATTCCCAAACAAACGGACAGTTGTCGAAGCTAGCCCGCTTATGTGGCATACAAGTCTGTTTCAATTCCGTATCTTTAACTCCCATTAGTAAAGGAACTATATTAGGAAATGTATTATCACCCACCTTGTTATATCCAGCTAAATCAATACCACCATTATTCTTAATAAATGATATAGTTTTAGGCATCGTTCTGTATAAATTTAATCTAGAAACGGCATCAACACCCAATATAAGTACATTGTAAGCGGATATGTTCTTCGGTATTTCATCTTTATCATCATGACTTACAAATGTTTTATTCGGTGCAAATAAATAAAACTGTTCGTAGACAATTTTATTATTATTGTATATGCATGTAACTCTGACAAATTCGTCCTTGACTTGAATAGAATCAGTAAAGTTGATACATTCGTTGTATACGACCCGTTGATCTACATCAAAAGACGAAATGTCTTCAATATTTGTGGGTCTGTAAAACGACTTATAACAGCAAAATAAGTTGCTTATATTGTTGATGCCATAATAATACGCATGTTCCATTTTAATCCAAATTCTGTTCTGGTTGTTGTCCAGTAACATATTTTTGTTCCCACAAGGTTCTAAATATGGACGTCTCACGAATTTTTCAGTATTTTTATCTAAATGTTTTAAAAATGGTATAGTACAACCTTTGGTATTTATTATAAAATTTTTGTCGAAGTCATATGTGACATCATATCGTGAAGACTCGATAGGATTACCATTAGAATTTATAAGGTCAGCATTTCGAAAAGTTGTTAAGATGAGGATGCTGCTCCCACAGATGAGCGTCAGAAGAAACCAATACCTGAGTTGGACAGTCATGGAGGGTAGCATAGTCCACACCGATAGCGACGTGAATACTGAAATCAATTCAATATAATAATCAATATTAGATTTCTTCAATTATACGTGATAGGCTTTGACATGTTTTCTCAATTGACCAGCCCCTCTAGACAAGTGGCATTAGGCGGTAGTCGAATCAAAAACTCAAGTGTACGGCATTATATCGTAAACGTACGTCAAATCACATTTGCTTTTTAGACTTTTCGATTAGACTACCGCTTTTGCCACTTGTCTAGAGAGGCTGTTCTGCTAGAAGTTTGTTTTGCTCGAAGGTTAGGACAAGTTTAGAGAACTAATAACGCAATACTCGCTTATATAATTAACTAAGTTCTGGGCTGAAGGATGAGACACTCACACCTTTGCCTTTTTAAATTATTTTTGTCCAAAAATAATTACACCTACGCAAACGACGGATACGAAGTGGACAAAATTTCCGCGGCGCGCTCTTTATAAGGTTGCACTTTGTCCGCGCAATACCTCATTTTGCCAGGCCATATACGCGGACAAAGTGCAACCTAATGAGAGTACCTATTACATTATAGTGTACCACGCACAGAAAAGAGAATTTCTCTTTTCTGTGGTACCGCGGACATATTTTGCCCGTCATCTGTGCAGGCATATTACAATTTACAAGGTACTGCTGATATACTGACAGCTAGGTGATATTCCTATGATTATTTCAAGATGAAGTGATATTGTTTGTTTAATGGTCTACGACGTAGACTATCGTAGACCGTACGTAGACTTTGCGTAGAGTAATGCTTGTACATTGCGTTAATTTTGTGTGTTCGGGTAAGGCCCTGGATGGTTTAGATTCACAATTTTGGACCCGGTAGGTGGCGCTGCTGTCGGTATTTCAGCTTTTTCAGGCAGGACGATATGTGGAAAAGCATTTTTTGCTTAGCCCCAAAAGTGTATAATAAGTTACCGGATTCATATAAAGGGCTAAACTTGAATTTGTTTAAAACTAAATTGAAAGAATTTCTTATTAAAAAATGTTATTACTCAATTTCCGATTTTTAAATGACACCGTTCAATATAATTTGACATACCTAATTATAATTTACTTTCCATATGTTTCACATGTTTAATATAATTGTATTGTTTTAATTATTTTTTTTATTTTCAATTTTATATAATGTAATGTAAAGTAATTTTCCTAGATTTTATGTATAATTTTATTTAAAACAATTTGCACGCCGCACGGCTAAATATGGAATGCGACTTTTTCTTTAATATGTACCAACTTATTGTACCCATGTTTGCAAAGAAATAAATTTGATTTGATTTGATTTGACGACGTCTGCCAGGTCCACTAGTTTTTTATAATTCTTTCCCCTCCGGATCTCCGTGGAGTATGGTTGTGTAAACTAGCTAACGTTATGTTGTCTCATTTTAAATTCATTTAATATATAAATTAGTCAATAAATTAAATATAGAATTCAGTTCTGTCGTCATTTGGAAGATAAGGCTAAACTGGCATCTAGAGAGCTCGATGTGCACAACAGGGCAAAGCGGTACTTCACCACGGGCTTCTATACAAAGCGCAAACCTGGCCCAATGGTACTGCTGCCACCTTTGGACGGAAGCACCTGGACCCTTTGACTCCATTCAAAGACGCACTGTGAGGATTGGTGACGTTTCCCAAGCTCACAGATATTAATCCACTAAGTCTAAGGAGAGGCTGCTTTCATGTGTGTGTTCTACCGCCTGTACAATGGACTGTGTTCCGAGTAATTGTTCGATATGATACCCATGGCCACGTTGCATCAACGTACATCTCGCCACCAACAGGGAGATCATTCTCATATCCTCAAACATTACATTAACTGCCTCGACATAAATTACACCCAGACTCAGAACAATTCTTTGTGGGTCACACATAGTTTTGTCTTGTGTGGGAATCGAACCCCCAACCTCGTGCACCAACCAACCTCGCGGACCACCCGCGGCAGTATGCGCCTGCTGTGCACGAGGTTGGGGGTTCGATTCCCACACAAGACAAAACTATGTGTGACCCACAAAGAATTGTTCTGAGTCTGGGTGTAATTTATGTCCGTTAATTGTATGTTTGTAAAGTCCCCCGCGACACAGAGCTTGTACTGTGGGAGTTGTCTTTCTTAAGTTGTCTTTCTAAGAAATTAAGGTGAAGAATGAGCTCCCTACCGAGGTTTTCCTGAGAGACTTTAGCATGCGGTTCTTCAAGAAAGAAGTTATAAAGTTTTTAAAGGGTGGGCAACGCGTGAGTGACACCTTTGGTCTTGCAAGCGTCCATAGGCTACGGTAACTGCGTACCGTCAGGCGAGCCGATTGCTAGTTTGCCTCCTAGGTAGTATAAAAAAGATAGTCATAGGTAACATAAATGTGGATATCCTGAATTGCAATAAAGACTTAAATTCGTACATTTACCTTATCTTATTAGCCTTTCATAGCATTTTACCTTTAGGTACCTCAGTTATTTCACCTACACTGCTACAAACACAAAAATTTGCTTAGATCATCTTATGGTTAAACTCTCATTTTGCTATGTTGCTGAAATTTCAGTTACAGATCTTTGTGCTACAGCATCAGGTCTAAACCGGAGAGTCACCTTCAATTAAGAAAATCAATTACGACGGTCTGGATAATGACATAAAAAATATGTTTTTACTCATAAATATGTATGTTTATGATAGTACTTTCCGTGTCGTGACGGATTTAGAATACAAATATCACCACCCCTTTCCATCCCTATGGGTGTCGTAAGAGTCGACTAAGGGAGTAAGTAGGGAGTAAGTAAGTCTAGCAGACAATACCTATCCACCGTAAGAGAGGGAAAACTCGAAACAAAACCCTATACCAACCCGTCTGGCCAGCCAGTAGGTTAATATTCCTCCAAATGTTTGGAGGAGACCCATGTCCAGTAGTGGGCCGTTTATGGGTTGAGATGATGATGATAGTACATTTTTTTTCCCCCTGTTTTCCGCTTTTTCCCCAAAGGGTAAACAGAAATATATAACACCCATGTTTCGGCAGCTATACCTATTAGGTCTCGTATAAAAAAGGACTACTAGGGAGTAGATGAAATAGGAAATTCAAATGATAAACGACAACAACCGATTACTTTAATTAACAAAAATAATAATAAGCTGTCTTTTCTTAATTACCTATCTAATCGGCTACAGACTAAAATATATTTACAGGACTTAAATTATTATCTCAATTATTTAGCTATCCATTGGTTATACAAAAATCAAAGATGCATAACAAAGAATTGCAAAAAGATATTCTCAGACGTTATAATAACTGGGGACAATATATACCTACGGCCATCGGATCCCAAACAAATGGTAAACATTCTTATGTTATTACATAACTAAATATTATAGACAAATTGCACCCAAAACAGTGCAAATAATGGTGCTTACCCCACAAAGATTTATTTAGTTCGGGGTTGAAATCAAACGCACAACCTCATGCTTACAGTCAGCGTTACTAACCATTAGACCAATGGGCTATTGTCATGGAAATTAAATTATACAATTATATTGGCGTTATTTCTCATTACAGAGGCGTAGACAATTTCATTTCACATTCCTTTAAATAAGTAGGTATCTATTGAAAATTAATATTTAGATACTTATCTGAGGTTTTTGTATACCAATGGTTTACAATGAATTCAGTAAAGTACTTACGTTAGATATTTTTCAAAATGTACCTATGTACTTCTTTTGTTATAATGTGCTTTTTAAGGCATATTGAGGCAGTCGAAGTGACATTTTAAGTGACACACGATGAATAGTTAGTGAATTAAAGGGTGTGCAAGTATTTTATATATTTTGACCTCAGACTAATAGAATAAGATAGACGGAGCGTGTAGAACTCGCGCGTGAAGCCGCCAAAAGTCATACTAAATAGCAATGTCATACGTTTTCGTTTTCGCGCGCAGTCGATTTGAGCCGCAAATCTAAACACGTTTTGACAAAATATTATAATAATGCCGTATTGTGTAGTAAAACGTTGTAAAAATACTTCAGAGCGGCTCAAATCGACTGCGCGCGAAAACGAAAACGTATGACATTGCTATTTTATGACTTTTGGCGGCTTCACGCGCGAGTTCTACACGCTCTGTCTATCTTATTCTATTAGTCTGAGATTTTGACATATAAAAAACGCTGAATCAAGATTTCGGGTCTCGGTGGGGGATCAGCACATGACACTTAAAGACCTCGACCTCAAGGTCACAAATAGTCCTAAAATCTTGCACATCCTTCTGTACATTCCAAACTTTAATTTATCCATAGACCAGTGAGCTAAATTTGCAATTTTAGTGTTGCCATAGCATTTTAATATAATATTTATTGATTACGTCACTTATTTATTATTTACCTGTAGACCATGTGTAAAATAGTATTATTACTTATACCATTATTGTATACATGTGATAAGTCGCTTAAATATTCTACAAGTGGTCGAAAGTCAACGTTGTCGTTAGTACATATTCTGACGTTGCTCTGCGTCGCCTTAACCGTCTATGCCTCAATATGCCTTAACCTTGAAATTATGCATAGTGCTATTGGTTAAAAAAATATATAAAATATCATTGTGATATGTTATATTCTCAAAATTACTACTATACTTATCTAATACTTTTCGTTTTGGCACGTTATTAAAAACAATCAAATAAACTTATATGTTAGATTAAAATGCTTCAATATTCCATTTGATACGTTCAAGTCAAGGATTATCAAGGATTATTTCAATATACTTAACAAGAGCTATTTAGACGAACCACTATTATTAGGTATCAATATTGACAGGCACTTTAACTGCATCAAAGTAGAAATGGACTTCCTAACTATCAACCTTTGCATCAATTAATTAGCCTGTGCAGCCCGCCCATACATCCACGATTAGGAAAGGACCTTACAGAAGACCACAGCCAAATGACTACACACAGCGGTGAAGTTGTCTTCCTGTGTGTACAGGTTTCTGGACCTCACTAAGGGATACTTTTTAACAAAATGTTTTCCTTTCCTAGGGAAATTCTATCATACAACGCTATTACAGTATTTCTTCCTAACGCATAGGGTTGCCGACTGACCGAAACATATCGGCTACGGGTTGGCAACGTCGCATTTATTGAGATTTTCAAATATCTTATCGATTATGATAATTTTAATGTGCCAGTAGAGCTTATTATTTTATCTAAAAAGTGGATACCTAAGTATTGCTATATTGTAATTTATAAATTAACATAATTTATATACTTACACTTTCATTCTACTTAAAATAATTTGTTTTTATTACAAATAAGCAACATGTAGGTATGTATTGTAGTGTTTAAATAATATTTTAGGTATTCTAAAAGTTTCAATAAAGTGAGATGTTGCCAGTCCGTAACACAAAAATAATACTTATATGAAAATCAAACGCAAAAAAGTAAACCTATTTCTTATATCATTAATAACCTAAGTATATTATCACTACCTAAGTACGTATGTACCCTTTCTGGAAGATAATGAACACCAACATACATTCGTTATAAGAGATATGTGGCAATGTTATTTATTCTAGCAAAAGATATGTCGTAACATATAACTAATGTACAGGCTTATTTACATGATGCATTTTTATTTTATTTGTATTGTATTTTATTTTAAATGAAGCTTTATGCGAATATTACTTATACTATAAGGCTCTACGGCTTTAGTGATCGGTTAAACAAGTCAAGTTAGTGAACTGAGAGCTGTCCAATACACTTTCCGGGCGAAACTTGCATTGTGTCAAAGGCGCTTACAGTAGTTAAATCTAATTAAGTGTAACGCCGTAAATACCATTTAATTTCTATTGCTCGTTGTCGAATATTTTTACCTTATAAAAAATAGATCTTATTACGATCCAATATTATTATAGACATCACTTAACCCTACAAAATATTTAAAACATTACAAAATTAATCTCGATATTTATACTTAACGACAATATATATTAAAACAATTAGATTAATGTCTAATATTCTCTTCTCGTAATTATTGGCAGCTATTGTTGCATAAGAAAGCCGCTATTGCATTATTTATTATGTAAGTGCTTAAGTATAATAGTTATTGTATAAGAAATATATTGCTTTTTTAAATACTCAACTATGCTACAAAGAAATTCGTGTCATAAATTAGGCCGAGTTTCATTAATGAAGCTAAAAATCTTAGTTAAATAGTATCGTATGACTAATTACTATCTATATTTCGTACAATTAACGTCTCGTAATATCACAGCTATTTAATATTAATTATGTCAATCACAATTGTTAGTGGCAATAGCAATATAATTTTATCTGGTAATGGTGCACACAGTTACTTTGAGCACCGTATAGGTTGAGTCGGCTAATACTGCCGGCGAGTTGCCACTGACCATTCGCTGGGTGTCGTAAAGTGCCTTCGAACACACCACCCCCAGGATCTGTTTTTACCACGGCCATAAACTCTCGCCACCCTACTTCATCTTTCGGCGGCTCACCGGTTAACATTTCCGTCACCTCAAATACATCAGAGAGCGAAAGCTCAGCACATTGTGGATATTCTACCAATAAACTATTTATAATATTTAGTAGTGCTTTTGCGACGTCTACTGCTATAGGGCTATCAGAGGGAAGTTTTATGCTTTTGTGACAAGTACACCAGTGGTCCTCGATGCCGGCTGTTTTACAAGTTCTGTTCGTCGGTATAGGCAGAAATAGACTAATGCTTTTATTGGGACTGTATGATGTCGCGGATCGTTGTTTAATATTTTCGTTACGTATAGTGTCTAAGTTGATTAAATCAGTTAGTGTCGCGTGTATGTCAAACGGTGTTGTTAATCGTTTTCTATTCTGCTTTATATTTTCATATGCTAGATTATATTTTTCTTGGAATGACGGCGGCAATAACACATAAACAAAGGGCAGGCGTTCTTCTAATCGACCTTGTTTAGTTAGTCTTATTTCACCCCATCTTAAGCCATGGTCGCTTAACAATATTAAAACTGTATTATCTAAATAATCAAACTTATCAAGTCTTTCTAAAAATGTTTCGTAACTATTATCCATCGCCATTGGGTAGTTTAAATAATCATGGCTGAAGGTCACCTCCCAAAAGAATCCAAAGAGTTTTGTGTTTCTTAGGGTGTACGTTAAATGTTCGATGTAATCTAACAGCACTTGATAGAAATATTTATCGCCCATGCATATGTATGTATTGAAATCTTTATTGTTACCTACATTCTGTTCAGCTTCGTGCATAAAAGTATGTATGTAGTAATCAGTAGGTGATTTAATAAAACCGTATTTTGCGAAATTGAACGTCCCTAAACAAGCACTGTCTTCGCCAAGAGCCGTGTTAAAACCAGCGTCTTTGTACCACTGCCAAATAAAGGGGCAGTTGTCAAAGTTAGCACTGTACTGAGGCCAGCATGTCTTCTTCAAATCGCTATCTTTTATTCCCAGTAACATAGGTGTCAAGTTAGGAAAAGTATTGTCCCCCACTTTGTTATAACCTAGTAATTCTACAGCACCTTTCCTTTTCAGGAAATCTAAAGTTTTTGGCATTGTTCTATAAAAATTTAATCTTGATATAGCATCGATTCCCATAACAATAACATTGTAATAATCGACTTGGGTCGTCTGTTTCATTGTTTTATTAAGTGCAAATATAAAGTACTGTTTGTATACGGTCTTCTTATCATAATCACAAGTGACTGTAACAAATTCATGATTTACCTTTATATAATCGGTGAAAATCACACAAGGGTTGTATTGAACTCTATCGTCCGCTGTTTTTGAAAATACGTCTTTTACCGAGGCAGGTCTGTAGAACGACTTGAAGCAGCATGTAATATTTCCTTCGTTAGGTTTATAATATTGTAACATTGTCGTATCAACCCATATATGGGTTGTATTATGTTGTAAAAGAGAGTAATTAGAGTTAGGACAACTCTTTAGTTGAGTGGGAGGATGGTTAAATTGTTTAACACTCTCATCTAAAGGTACTAGCCCAGGTATTGTACAACCTTCCGTTTGGATGGTGTATCGTGCCTCTGATTCAACTTGATAATGGTTCTCTTCCAAATTTCGAGTGAGTAGCCCATTGTTGAGGAGAAATATTTCAGTGCGATGGCTGATTGAAATTATAACGAAACTGCTACCGAAGAATATAGTGGCAAGCAGGAAGAGGCACCGAAAGCGCATAGGAATTGAGCGCAACCTCGCGCCACCCTTCACCAGCTGAGCCATGCTGAAAATAACAAAGACAATACATTAAAGTGGGACTTATTTTATACATAATAGTAAATATTTAATTGTGTGTCTCATTGTGTACATTTTGTTGTATTTCAAGTGCGATGAACTCATGACGACTGCAGCAGCTATTTGAATTCATGCGATGTGATGTCGCATCGTAGCGCAATGTTGCGCACGAGCCCTAAATGTATAGGTAGTACTGTAGGTACACTGTGGACCGAGATTTTTCTGTGTATATATATTTAGGCTATCTATAGTTATATCGTTTAGAGATCCTGATATAAATATCAAAATTATAAGCGCTTTAATTTTTTGAAAAGAGAACTCACTGTACAGTGCACGTCAGCAAGCGTTAACGCAGCTCAATCTCAGTGCAATTTGTTCAGGTGGGGTTTGACAGATAATACAGATCTGGCTTGTATATGCGGTGTAACCCAAACAATGGCCCACCTCACATCATGTCCTAGCCCTAACACCTGCACGCAGGAGGACTTGATGGCTGCCTCCGACAATGCAGTCAATGTAGCTGAATTTTGGGCCGCAATAATATAAATTTAATGATGTTTGCCATCGAAACGCTAAGAAGAACGCAGCTCTCGGAGAAAGTCTCTAGACACACGTTTAGATCGCGCGTTAAGGTACACTTTAGTACTAATCGTCCGTTTTAATTACCCGTTCTTTTTTTGCAATTTTGATATAATTATGTACATATGAATGAGCAGTGACGAGTGCTCATGCAACTCGCGTTACCGCCATTGATATGAAGAGCGCTAACGCGAGGATAATTTAATTGATACTCTCTTTAAATTATATCGAGCGTTGACGTGCGTTAACGCGCATTAGGTACTTGTGAACTTCCTAAGTTGCAAAAAAGTAAAACGAAGCAAAACGAAGGTTACATTAGTAAGTATCCAAGCGTGCGTCAACGCGCGATTGCCTGCGTCTAGAGACTTTTTCTCTAAGCGCTGCGTTAATGCGTGTGCATGTGAACGGTTTTTAGGTAAATATCAGGATCTCTAGACGCGCGATTTAAAAACAGGTGTCAGAATTTCGCCATCTTAACATAACTTTAGCCTTAAAGCATGGTAAGGCAATTAACGCCCTCTGTTGAATAACACAGACACTATAGGAAACGAACTTGTATTCGCGTTAGCTGCCACACCACATAATTATGTAGATACATATAGAATACACAAATAATAATATCTTGAGACAACCCATACACGGCCATCTAATTGGCTAGTTGGTCTGGTGGTTAGTGGCCCGGGATAAACTGGAGATCCTGGGTTAGATTCCCACCTAAGACACTTTTTTTGAGTGGTGAGTATGATTAGGTATTTGTTTTGTAGGTACTGTATCCTTCATTTTTCTTAACTAAGTATCTATGTTTTATTTAATATACTAATTTCGGCCTGCGGCTATGCCCGCGTACACAATCCCTCGTTAAAATAAGCATGTAGGTATTTAGTGATTTTTTCTATTTATAATCTATATCTGCACCAAATTTCATTAAAATGTAAAAGTTTGGGTGGATGTAGGTATGGATATTTGATACACAGTCACGCCGTAGACTAAACGGATTTGCGTTCAGCTTTTGTGGCGTGATACATCCATTCATCCATCTAAGCTTCCTCATTTATAATTTTTTTTATGCTACCATCCATGGAAGCATAAAAAAAAATTATAAATGCAGGCGGCCCGTATGCTTGTTTACCTCCTGGCAAACATTCATACGGGCCGCCTGATGGTAAGCAGTTACCGTAATAATATTGGTAGATTAGAGGCCTATGTCCAGCAGTGGACTGCAATAGGCTGATGATGATTAGTAGATTTAGATTAAATAAATCATTTTTTCTTTATACATTATAATTTGGAGTGTATTCGTTAACACTAGCGGATAAATCCTACTAATATTATAAATGTGAAAGTTTGTGAGTATGGATGTGTCTTACTCTTTCACGTAAAAACTACCGAACGGATCTGGATGAAATTTGGCACAGAGATAGATTATAGTCTGGAATAGCACAAATACTTTTTATCGAGATAATCGACATCCATGCGGGCGGAGCCGCGGGCAACAGCCGGTACATAAATACTTGTTATATTTTTCAATAAATCATTTAATTAGTAGGTACTATCAAACCACAAACTAAACTTTTGTGGAATGTAGTAAAGTTAATTAGGTATACCAACTTACTTCCCCATTCGGCTACCATCGCTATTTCTTTATTTTTAGTTTGCTATAGTCTAATTAAGTATACCACATCCTAAGTTAAATAATACGCACATAGGTACCTACATACAGCGCGGCACTGCCTAAAGTGCCATGTAATTTCAACTTGTAAATACTTATACTGTAAATAGTACCTACAATCAGTAAAATTTAGTGAGGAGATGGTATCCCGGGGAAGAACATAGGATACTTTTTATTGCGATAACCGACATCCACGCGGGCGGAGCCGCGGGCAACAGCTAGTATATTAAAAATGCGAAGGTAAATTTGTTTGATTGTTAGGTATGCTTTTACGACCATACGGCTGAACCGATCTTAGTGAAATTTGGGAAGGAGATACATGGTTTCCCGGGGAAGAACATAGGATAGGTACTACCCCGATAACCGACTCCCACGCGGGCGGAGCCGCTTGCAACAGCTAGTAATATTATAAACGCGAAAGTTTGGATGGATAAATGGATGTTTGTAACTCAATAACACTAAAACGCTTAAATGGATTTGAATTACATTTGGTATTGAAATAAAAAATATACCTGTAGTCTGGAATAGCTCAAGGCATTTTTATCTCAAAAAATTACACTGTTCCCGACCGAAGCCACAGGCAGAAACAATTATAATAATAGCAACATGAGCAACCCACAATAGCAAATATACCAATGCATTTGGGTATAAGACTCCTATCCTCTATCAAGAGAGCAGAGGCTTTGGGCCTCAATCCACACACATTGGCCTAAAGCGAGTTGGTGAATCAGACATGCCTTTAGAACTTATACCGTACCTACGTTACGTAGTAACTATTTAGTAATCTGTGCCTATACTAAGTCACGTAAGTTTCCTCAAACAGTTATTTTTAAACGACTGTCCATACAAGGGAATATTTCCTATATAGTGATTAGTTTACAAATTAAAAAAACCGCAAACACAGTCACTAAACCCCATAGTCACTATAGGTAGGTACAGATAGATAAACAGTTTCCTTATATTTCTTATCATCATGTATATGACTTCCGTGTGTTCTGGTGCGATTAGTACAATTTGAAATACTTTAAAAAATATTACATTAAAAGTGTTGAAATAAAATAGATAACAACAACGAACGTTATTAATTAATTATTATATAGTTAAAAAATAACGAGTACCCATGGTAGGTACCTACTGGTTATTACCTACCATGGGTACTCGTTATTTTAAATGTTTCCGTCCATCCCTTATAAACATTAACCCCTTAGAGGTAAAATTTCATACATAGACATAGTTTTTCTTTTGTTTCTAAAAGATAATAAATCTGCACTATTTAGGCGAAGAGATGGGCCTAGAAATTACTCGTAATTAATGGCCGCGCCCGCGTGAGCCGGAAAGTGCGAATTTCAAAGACAGTTTTGTGGTAAATACAGCGACGGAAACGAAAGATTGCAGCATACCTTTATTTAATATGTTTAGACCCGTTGTCCATATATTTAGTACAGGTACTATATGGACAACTGGTCTAATCCACACCGTTGGTACAAACCGAAACGTGAGGTAACAAAAGGTATGAAAATGTTCAGTTCACTAAACTCTATTATTATTTATTTATTATTTAAAAAAAGACAACTCACGCACTAGAGAACAAGCTCTGTGTCACGGGTGACTTTACAGACATTCAATTAACGGACAAAAATTACATCCAGACAGCAGGCGCATACTGAACCCACTGGACCTCCAAGGCAGTCATATAGGTAGGTCTACTTAATAATATTAGGACAAATCGTGAAAGTTACAATATTTTAGTGGACTGTTTAAGTGAAGTGTTGTGTGTAGTAGTGCAAGTATTCAGTGTGCTTTTTAAGTGATATGGTATTGTTGAATTATGGGTAATAAGTGGGTATTGTGAAAGTGCTTAAATACTCGTTATCCTCATGAGTTAACTGTGCCACTTAATATTGTCCGTAGGTCATGTTAAATCTTGCGTACCGTATTGTGTTTAATAAATTTAAAAAAAATCTATGGTCGAGCGCCAATTTGGCCGATCGTACGTAAAAATTGGTGTCGACTGATTGTAGGTACTTAATTAATAAAGGAGTTTCCCGTCGACTTTTAGCTTAAAATTAGCTTGCCTTCAATATCAAAAAAGCTGTACGAGCAATGCACGAAGTTCATTTGTGCATTGCTCGTACATTTCATTTCGAAGCTCGTACAGCTTTTTTTTTATATTGAAGGCTGGCTTGTTTTTGGCTCAAAGATTAGGCATTGCCATTCAACGTGGCAATGCTGCCAGTCTCCTGGGTACAATGGGCACTGTTTAATGACAATGTGGCAATTTTTATGACGCCTATTAAAACATCCACTTTTTGCTTAGATAGGTTCTTTCTGATTATATTTTAAATATTAAACTAAAGACCGTACGATGCCGATATCATTGTCACTGCTAGGAAGTACCTACAAGAAACAATTTCGTCTACACATTTATTTTATCTGCTACTATTTATTTTATAATGAAATATTTACGAAATAAGTTTATTAAAATAAAAACAATTTACAAATAGATCAGATATTGCAGTTTCGTCAATAAATAAAACATTTGATTGAGGTCTGGTTCTGAAAAAAAGGTGTCTAAAATACTGGCCGCATTGCCACGCTGGGTACACTATCGATTGGTAATTTTAGAAATATTTAAATAACACAATAAATAAAATAATATTTTTTTTAAACTTGTGTAGCGGTTCTTGGCAGTTTTCTCATTCGCATTCTATGTAACGTACGTAGAACGTAGTGTTTACTTAGGTACGAGTTAATTGTATTTGACACAATTGAAAATACATAAATAGGTACGTGTATTAGACCAGGGTCGATAATTTTTTAAACAAAAAAAAACATAGTAGGATGAAACCCATTGGAAATGGAAGAGAATATAACAAAAATTTAAGGAAAAATAAATTACGGGCGATCTGAGGTCGGGAAGTGGAAGGGGGTGAGTTTTAAGGGTAAAAAACGGTTTATCTCGATTTCCGCCAAAACTACAAGTCTTATGGAAAAAAGTTAAATGGCAAAGTTGTAGATAATAAAAAGATCTACAACTTTTGTATTCACACTTTTTTCACATAACCTCAAAATGTATGTGAAAAATTCAAATAACCAAGTTTTTGGTTTTTTATTTTTATCTTTTACAAAAAGAACTTTTTTTTTCACAAAATTTCGTGAAAACTTACCTTATTATGTCCCAAATACGCTGTAATTTTTTTGATTTAAAATATTTATTTTTTCACCTTGTTTTTAACTTAATATCGAAAAAGCACCCTAATTTTCAATCGAAAAATCTCTCGTCAAAATATCTGCTTTTTTTAAAAAGTTTGTGAGTTTTTTGTTCCTTGACATCTCTACTTTCGGATGGTGTAAAAAATATATACAGTACTATGGTAATTTTTCTCAGAAAATGCGAAAAACTAAACTATAATAACAACCAAATAAGTTAATATCTAATAAGATATTATCTACAATATTTTGAGAAAATTGTAGAATCTTCTTTAAAATATTTGCGTAGATGCCTATTTATTGCTACTAGACTGTCACTCAGTTGTCGAAATTCGACCGCCATACTTTAAAAACGTGAGTACATTTTATTATTTAAAATAGCAATGAAGATAAAATTTACTTAACTATTTTTATTGAATTATATGTTGAGTCTGTGGTCAAACAGATAATTTTTTTTTAAATTATAAAATATTCTCACATTTTTAAAGTACTGCGGTCGAATATAGACAACTGAATGACAATCTAGTAGCAATAAATAGGCATCTACGCAAATATTTTAAAGAAGATTCTACAATTTCACGACTTTTAGTTTTGCCGGAAATCGAGATAAACCGTTTTTTACCCTTAAAACTCACCCCTTCCACTTCCCGACCTCAGATCGCCCGTAATTTATTTTTCCTGAAATTTTTGTTATATTCTCTTCCATTTCCAATGGGTTTCATCCTACTATGATTTTTTTTCATTTTTAACCATTTTCATAGGCTTCGGCACTGGTCTATATATGAAACTTTTACGATTATTTCAAAAAATAATAAGATATAGCACATCTTATTATTTTTTGAAATAATCGTAAAAGTTATAATATCTCTGTAAACTTTCTGTTAAATCAATTATAAAAAATACGTAGCAGATTGATATTACTTATGACTTGTATGCGATTAAAATATCAGCTCTGACAAGAGCCATACCATGACATCTTAATAGCGATATTTTTTCGATCTTAATTTGAATTTCGCATAATAATAATCAGACATTTTACAAATTTCAAATAAAACTGGAAAATGAATCGGTATATGAACGTCATGGTACGGCCAGAAATATATACACGAAAAGTTTATACACAAATAGTGGGACTATACTTTATGTAATGTTTGTATAGTTGGATTCATGTAAGAAGTTTGTTAGCACGATGACATAAGTTATTACTATACTTGTTTCTATATTAAGTATATTGTATAAAACGTTAAATAAAAAAATATACACTTACCTTAAAGACATTCTGTTGAGACAAAAACTATACGTGAATATGTTACAACAATATTTACATCCGCACTTTATAAAATTGGATAATTATAATTAAATAATATTAACTATTGACAAGCTGATAGTATACGTTTACATTATATTTTATTATGATATGCTTTAGCGTGTACTATAGTGTTGTGATAGCAAGCAAGCGCTTTACAGGCTTGTGCCCGAACTCAATACTAAACCATATCTAAATTTCTCAGTATGAAGTTGGTGTAGTTGGAACATGTAAGCAAGATAGCACTATAGTCAGAGAAGCGTTGCGTTGAGAGATGGGAGATAGAGGCCGGGGTTGAGGCTGCACGCATGCGTACCAAACTCGTAGGCCCGGGGGAGAGCTTTGCGCTCTTTGACAGTCCGGCTCACATGTCCGTGTGTACATTATATTTTTTTAATATGCACATAGATCTACAAAAATAAATGTCATTACATTTATTATATTTTCCAACCAACCAGTTTAGTCTGCATTTGAGGTTGATTGTTTACAAATTACAAAGCAATGCTCCGTTCTCTATAATTTTGTTTTAAATACTAGCTACCGTGTCCATGTTGCTAACTTACCTAATTACTTGCGGTAACTTTACATAATACTTAAGTTTCCTATTAACTTCAATATTAAGGAATTTAAACCTTTTCTATGCATGATTGATTGCTAATAAAACTGTTAAAGCATTGTGTCATGTATTTATTTTAATTATAATAGTGTATGTAACATTCAAAGTACGATTTTAAAAATTCTTAAAGCCCTTCGAATGTATTTAAAGTTTTGAATTGGCATCGCTTTTCTTATCGGTTTTAGTGTACTTACCCTGATTTATTATTAAATTACATTATAAAAGATGGCGGTTTAAGCCGTATCTATATGTTTACGGGGCCCTGTACCCGTTGACAAAAGTGTCCAAATTATAAAAATATCTACAGATTGCAATAAGACCTCCACCGTCTTTTATAAACAATAACAATAGGACTTAACACGATTATCACGTATACAAGTGTTCCTGGTATTAACATTTAACCTTTTTAGGTTCTTTATTAATGTCCAATTTGTGCGGTAGCGTAGTACAGCTTCAAAAACCCCGTTCCCCGGCACCATTACTGCTATAACTCTAAAGTCTCGCCATTCCCTGTTATTTGTGTACCCAGGTACTATCTCATATGCTTCCAGTAACACTTCTGTAACAAGTTTCAAACATTTTGGATGATCTGCCAATAATTCATTTACTGTCTCCGTTAAAAATAATTTGATATCGTTAACTAATTTGTAATTTTCTGTTATCGTTGTATATTTAAAACAATTACAACAGTACTCATCAATTTCAGCCATTTTACATGTCCTATTTTTTGGGATCGGTAAGAACAAACTGATACCTCTATTTAGGCTGTAAGATTCTTTAGTTCTTCTTGCTATTTCTTGGTCAGTTACAGCATTTAAGTCAAGCAGGTCAATCAAAGTGTTGTGAATATCAAAAGGTGTCGAAAGACGGTCTTTGTTGACATGTAAGTTGTGAGAAGCCAATTGGTATTCGTTGCGAAATGAGTATGGAAGTAAAATGTTCATTAACGGTTCTCTTGCTTCTATCAAAATTTGTTTGGCATAAAAATGATTATTAATGTTTGTTCCATGATCACTTAATAATATTAGTATTGAATTTTGTAAATAGCCAGATGAATTCAGTTTATCGATTAAGTTAAAATGAGTTTTGTCCATCCTCTTAGGGTAGTTTGAATAGTCATGAGTCATTGATATTTCCCAAAACAAACCAAATAGTCTTGATGTGCTGAGTGTTGTTGTTAGATTTTCAATGTACTTTAAAAGGACTTCGTAATAATATTTGTCTCCCATACAAGTGGGAAATTTGGAACGATGTTGTTTAGTTTGCTGTATAAACGGATGAACATAGTAGTCTGTTGGAGTGCCCCTGAAACCTGACTTTCCTGTATTGAACATTCCATATATACTAGTATCTTCTGCAAGAGCCGTGTAATATCCAACATCTTTAAACCTTTCCCAAATGAAAGGACAGCTGTCTAGTGTATCCGAAGGATATAGCCAGCAAATTTTATTTATTTCCGAGATGTTCATCCCAAGTAGAACAGCCATCAAGTTCTGAAAGGTATCCGTTGCTACAGGGCTGTATCCTTTCAACTCCACTGATCCAAGCCTTTGCAGTAAATTAGACGTTCTGGGCATAGTCCGAGCGAAGTTCTGTCTTGATATGGATCCTATTCCCATTACAATTATATTGTACGTCGACGGGTCGGTAAGAAAAGAATCATTTCTAAGCTTTGTAAATGGCTTTTTTGGTGTAAATATGAATAATTGATTATATATCTGTATATCTTTGTAATAACAATGAACGTCAACAAATTCGTCTTTTGCTTTTATCACATGGTTGAACTCAATACAAGAGTTTGAATACGCAATTCTATTGTCGACATAATCGTTAGACATCCCCATTGTAGACGATGGTCGGTAAAATAATATATAACAACACCTCAGTTTATCTTTTTCAGTAATATTATAGTATTTAAAGTACTTATTCACAGTAAATATGTGAGTTCGATTAGTGGTTAATAAGGGGTGCTGGAAATTCGGACACGAATAAGGTTTTCTTTTGCCTATTACAGACATATCGTATGTATTGACGATGGGAATAATACAGCCTTCAGTGCTAATGGTAAATCTTCCATCGATAATATTTTGAATCCATGGAAAAGTTGCGTCGTCTTTATCTTCAAAAAACAAAATGTTTGTGCAGTATATGACCGACAAAAAGCTTCCAAATATGATCATTACCGGTATTACTATGTATATTCTCATCTTGTTTGTACATCGATAGATGAATCTGACTGTTTATGACGAAAATGTATGTGTTTTACTATCTAACATACGTACACTACAGTGAGGTTTAGGTATATTTATCAGGAACAGAAAGGCACACAATATTTGTAAAACATTCGACGCTGTTGAATAACATTTCACGAGATTGTAATAACAACGTACTTACATTTTCAAACACTTTGTGAATAGAACTACCTACTTATTTATTTTTTTGTAAATAGATCTTTGCTCTAGGCATAATCCTCTAGTATTAGCTTTAGATACCTAAACGTCTACAAGAAGCTGCGCGGACTTTTATGATTTAAACTGTCACATTACTCTTTAATTTTCGAAGTTATTTATCGCGCGAAGTTATTAACTGAACGTAAAAACTTTAAAGCACTTTCTGAAACACGAAAACTTAAAGATGTTTTTGTTTTAATTCCACCACAGATATATTATATGTTATAATAAACTATACAACTAATATCTGATTAATTATTATTACTGACCTGTCTAAGAAGAAGTTAGTTATAAGCGGTACGATGCAGAGTGTGGTGTTAGCCAATAACACGGTTTGCAGCTTGTCCAAGAACTGTTATCAAACAAACCTTTGTTTTGATCAGCTAATTGCCGTTTTATTGGTTTGTTAGTGTGCACAAAGTGCACTAGTTCCATGAGAACGTTTCTAAACTATAAGCGCTATTGATTGCATTGTCGGCCGCACTGTAGGTACATGTATTTTATTTATGCTATTTTTAGGTTTTTTTTCTGTTATGCTGCCAGTGTTAAGTATAAGTCACATAACACGAAAGCCATCCAATCTAGTTTGACTTGGCATGACGGCAGCGCGTGTTTATGAAGTAATTGGGTCATGCTTAGTTAACATAACACACCATTTAGATTTTTTACACGACACTGGAAGCCATTTTAAGATTATAAAATAGGTACTTTCGTACCTACATTTAAGTTGAAATATTTGTGTGATCCACAAATAGTTTCTCGAGTCTGAGTATAGGTATTGATACTACACTCAGACTCGAGAAACTATGTATATATACTCTGTGTCCGTTAATTGTATGTTTATAAAGTCACCCGCGCGACAAATAACTGGCTACAACTATCAGCAGATATTCTGTAAATCCTACTAATATTATAAATGCAAAAGTGTGTAAGATCGGATGTCGTTACTCCTTCACGCAAAAAATCTACTGAACGGATGATAAAAAAATTATGTTAAAGTCTATACATACAAATTACTGCATAAAGGTCTTTGCCTTTCTAATACACCTATATTAGATAGGTATAGGCTGTGGCCTATATGCAGTAATTTTATTAAAAGACTAATTCTATGCTGGCGAAGCCACAGACAAAACCTAGTTTAATTTTAAAGCGAGAATTTTCAAGTTTCAGCTGCACACTTAAAACGCTCGGGTGAAACGTTATAAGAGCTCTCATAAAATAGCACGACCTTTCATACTTTATATAGTTTTGTTGACTAGGGAACGCGCCAACTCTTATTTATCTGCTAGTAAATTATAGTTTAACGTGGTTATAGTGTTAGAATAAAATTTCAAACTGGCTATGTATTAGGTCATAACTTTGAAAAAAAAAACAAGAACTGTATTGCGAGTGACACAAACATATCTATAGACCAAACAAATATTTGGCCTGTTTTTTGTCGAGTGCTGCTTAGTGGCCAACTGGTGACAGAGTTTAGATCATAGAGCCTAGAGAGAGAGAGTGAGAGAGATCTCAGAGACAGTAGATTAGAACGCCCACATAGCCTTCTACCATGATTTTACGACTGTTAACATTCAAGACTGACTTTTAATTAGACTTCAGAAGCACAAAGACATTCAAATGAAATACCATTAGTGGTCACCCATCCATAGGGAAAGCGGGCCCATGCTAGCTTAACCCGCTGATCATTTACCAATTAGCAAATGCACGTGGCTATGAGGGTCTCAATATCTTAATTTACCCTGTGTGGGAATCGAAACCCTTTGGTCACACGTGAAGCATCTATTTATATAGGTAACTACAAGGAGTAACAAAAATAATAATAATACCAACCCATATTATGTCCCACTGCTGGCCACGAATCTCCTCTCCTCTATCAAAAGAGAAATTAAGTCCTGAACCCTCTGTTCAGGACTTAATTTACATGCTGCGCTGGCTTAATGCAGGTTGGTAGATCAGACATGCCTTTAGAATTTATTTCAAGACATGGGGGATTCCTCACGATGTTTTCCTTCACCGATAGCAGATGGTAAATCATTTGATAAGTATTTATAAACTTCACAAATGTATCTATAAATATTCTAGATATTTACATTAGTGACGCCACCCGGGATCGAACTCACGCCACGTACAAATCGGTTGCTTTCCCACGGTGGTCACAATTCGACCGTAATAAATTCTGATAATAGGTTTGAACGTTTTTGAGGTTCTTTTGTTAAAGAGTATGTATACCTCCATAACTATTACATTTTTCTTAAATTAGCCAGCTGCTAACAGTGCTAACGAGTACAAAGTCATATGTTTGACATTGGCACTTGAATGTAAACAATGAAAGCTTTATTTTATAGGATTTAATGCACACATTTGTAACATATGTACGTATAAATAACTTTTAGTTTTCTGCACATTTCATGCGCGCAATATACAATATATAAAGTAACATATATAAAGGAATCGGGAGTTTTCGCTTCATGATATAGCACCTACTTAGGGAGACTGACAGAAAATATACTGGTCTATTCACTGATAAAAATCACACAGTACTGTACCTAAGTACTGTGTAATTTTAATCTAATTCCAATAAAACCAACAATAGTCGTGTTATTCACTATTAAAACGTTACAAACTAACTCCAGCTTTTATAAAAGCGACATATTATAGTGATTACAGGGTGAGTAGACTACTTATTATAAAACGAACGCAATGTTAGTGATAAGTTTCGTTGTAATTACCGCGTCATACACCGATAGGGGGAGCTCGGGTGATCAGTACGCATGCGCGGGATGTACCGGTGATGGCAACGCACGAACAGTCTCCCTATCTTTATGTAATAATCTAGTATATTTAATAAAATATCTAAAAAGTTTTATTGACCGTTTGCTGTATAAGAGATATGAATGAGGACCACTTCGTTTTCCCTCGAGGTAAGCCGTTACTCGCTTTAAGTGTAAGGTTAGAACTGTGCTCTTAAAAATCGATAGTTAAATAACAGAAGCATAACCTAAATAATATCTGTAAAATGTGTAATATTAGTGTTCTGTTTAAGTTAATACGTGTGAAGGTTGATTTGGTACGGTACTATGTTGTGTACTTATTACTTAATATAAAATATCAACATTCTAAACACAGTGGCATTGCATAGTGAATAACAAATTAATTTATTGCCTAGCATTTATAGGATTTCAGGTTTAATATTCCAATGTTAGGTACCTACGCTAAGCAATACCGTGACGTTGTTTATCTATATAATAAAGCTAAAGGATATTTATGTTACACACGTACACAAATTTACTATCAAGATCTACCTTAAAAATGTACTTATTGGAAACTGTATGGTCCTAAGTGACATATTATGCTACTTTTATACGTGAGCAAAGCCTTGGGTAAGCAGCTAGTTTACGTAGAAAATAATACCTACTTCAACGTCGTAACTCTTTACTTATATATAAAATATATGACTGATATGAGTAAATATTTTTTTCCGACAGGTCCTGGCCCTACTCTTCCTCACATTAATCCCTTGGCCGGGGCCGTCAGTCTTCAAAATCACCTGTTCTCGTGACAACTCCAAAATTGTACGAAAGGTTATACAGAACAAATGGCTTCCTGTGTTGGAGAGATTTCAGGTAAGAAATACTTTATTGTATTATAACTATAATAAATAATATAAGAAGAAATTGACTGACGTATTAGTGCACAGCCGAAACTACAGAGGCCGTGAAAGTGCATGCCGGTTTCTTTTTAACTGTACGCGAACATTAAAAAAAGGGTTTTTGGAAATTCAACTCCTAATGAGAAAGGGGAAGTGAAAGTTTGTAGGAAAGTCCATAATTGTTAAAGAAAGAAGAAAATGGTGTTTAAATGGGTAAAACATAGTTTAACCCAGGTAAATCCGGGGCGGGCATTTTCTAGATCAGCTTCTACCAAATGAAATGCATCACCGTGACCACGATTGGTCTGTGAAGAGCGAAACGAATAAGAGGAAAAATGTTCAGAATTCTAAATAAAATGGCACTAATTAAAGCCATAGGTATATGTGGTAGTCGATGTGGAAGTGAAATAAAATTACGGACGAAGAGATCCGGCTCTTTATTCTAGCCCAAATTAAAATAATTCATGGTTATATTACATATATTTTATTCAATTTTTTATAACATGTGTGTTATATGCATTTGTATAAGTATTGTTAT
This sequence comes from Trisateles emortualis, assembly GCA_947095525.1. NCBI lineage: Eukaryota > Metazoa > Arthropoda > Insecta > Lepidoptera > Erebidae > Trisateles > Trisateles emortualis. Next base: position 15,866,415 of record OX352732.1, on the reverse strand, counting down.
CTAAGTACTTTTTTTTGTTTATGTTGTTGTTCCTGGGTCTACCTGAAAACCAGCGCTGCGGCTTTTAGTCGTAGCATTATGCTGAGGTAGAAACCATTTTTTGGCCTGCTGACCAAGGAATAATAATTGTAATGTATGTAAATGTCCTGTAACAGTCCGTAAATAAATGTTTTTTCTTTCTTTCCTTCCTCTATATGGTGGTTATAATATTAACTGCAAATCACGTAGGTATACATTCCGGAAAATTTGGTATATATCGCGGTTGACTTTGTACGGCACGACCAACGAAAATAAGTAGGTAAAGTTTACAGAGTATAATATTTTACGATATTAAGTATACAAAATCACCGTACGTGTGTTTGTTTATGTTATAGGTCAAACTACCACTGGAGTGTCCATTTCACCCCGCGAGAGACATATTCGCGCCACAACACGCGGCCAAACTTCAGCACAGACCGTCCCAATGGACGTGTGCCTTTTGTGGCAAATCCTTCTACGAGGAACGACATCTAGACACACATTTCGACCACCGACACAAGAACCAGATTAACATTGTAAGTAATTCTTGGTAATATAATATAACGCTGTATTCACATAAAGGGGTAGGCAAAGGAATTATGCGACACTCGTTTAGTCAGGTTTAATATATTTGAGATTGAATGTTCAGCAATTTCCGGTGAAACAAATTTCGAATGGTACCAGGGCAGCTCATTTAGACTAGTTTTCTTCTTTTACTATCAGAGAGTGGTCATTGGGCCACGGACCACAGGCGAGTTGCCGTCTGACCCAAAAAACGTACCTATGTTTAGTTCATATTTTTGTCTTACCTAATCAGGTTTCTTATTATTTCTGCAGGCGGAGGACGCGGTATGTCTTGCGGACTACTGCGATATAATGAGATGTCAAGTGCTGGTAGCTCACGGTCTACTCAGTGGAGCTGGTGGGCCGGGCACCGATATCGAGGTGAGGGCAGTATACTTTATACGCCTACAAGAATAAAATGATAGCAACCTAGATATCCCAGAATATATCGGTGGATTTTATCCCCACTCGTCTATCATGAGAGGCGAGAGAGTTTTAGGCTCTAATCTGCACAGTAATGCCGGCCTAAGGCTGTCTGTCCACCGACGGACGACAGGAGTGGGAAGCGGAGTGTAGTCGCGGACTGTGCGGAGCTAGGCCGAGAGCTCAGCACGCGACGAGTGGGCGACCGCAAACATTAGTTAAAATACGCACCCATCTTTTCTTCGCTTTCCTGTTCCATACTGACGCCCCGTTTTTTAACCGACTTCAAAAAGAGGAGGTTATCAATTCGTGTGTATTTTTTATTTTTTTTAATGTTTGTTACCGCATAACTCCGTCATTTATGGACCGATTTGAAAAATTCTTTTTTTGTCTGACTGGACATACTTCCAGTTTGGTCCCATTATCATCAAAAGAAAGTTCCGATGATGGGATCCATGAGGAATTGAGGGAACTCCTCAAAAGTTATAGGCACACATATAGCAATTTCAATATTTTTAACAACTAATCAATCATTTGCATTCAGAAAGTGTAATTTGGTGAAGTAAAACTGATGAAGAAGACCACAGATGGCCATCTGAACTTTTCAATAATAAGTATTTTACTGATGGCGATTAGATAAGTTTCGGTTATTGTTGCTAAGCAACTATTAATAAGAAATAATGACGTGAATGAATTGAGCGCGGATTGCACAGATTAAATATTGCTTTTAATACCTACTTGACCTGTGTTCAGCCCGACGCTCAGTCGATTTTATTCGATTGTAACAAACAAATATCTGAAAATTTTACAACTTGCCGTACTGAAGTCGGTTTTTTTTTGTTAAAATTATGTATTCTGCTTTCCCGCTTCACGTGTATATATGTATTAATTGTTTGTCGCAAATCCTTACCTTTTGAAGCGGAGTTGAGCTATATTGGCACAGCTCTTCTCTTCTTTCCAGTGGACAGACAGAGCTTCATGCGGATTGCATTTTATCTCTCTCTCTCTCTTTAGATCACCATAGGTATTATGAAGTAAAATTCAAAATTCATTCATATTTGGCCGGGATAGATCTTGCTCCTAATGGGTTACTTTCTCTTTCAGATACCTCAAAACAGAAACCTTATTATGTATTAATTTATAATAAAATGTTTTTATAGGTATGGCAAGACGTAGAAGCAGTAAAGAAAGCGCTAGCTCCAGCGGCGACAAGGAGCGTGGCACGAGTAAGTGCTCGGCGGAGACACCGGCCCAGAAGTTCTACTCCTCCACCTATCAGCGACTGTCCGAAACCTGACCCTGATAGTGGCGAACCTGGTGCGTATTATGGCATAAAACATTTTTTTTTTTTTTAATAACAGCAACAGCTAGTTAAAAGTTGTTGTTTGGATGTCGGTTATCAATGAAAAGTACGCTTTGTCCTTCCCAAGTATATAATCTATCTCCATGCCAAATTATTTACGATCTCTTCCGCGAAAGTTTAGTCGCGAGAAGATAACAAATAAACATACATATGTACAAACAAACATAAGTACATACTCGTACATTTAAACAGTTATTTCGCAATTATAATATTAGTATGGATTCTTTTGTACGTCTGTCTGTCACTTAACTTCTAAACGGCTTAACGGAGACGGATTTTAATGAAATTTTGTATGTATATTAGAGTAGGTCCCTAAATGGTCTAGATTCACAATTCCAACTCCATGCTATAGTCTCTCTTTCACTGCTTAATCGTACGTGTACGTATTGTACTTTTATCCAAGTCAACTTGTAAAAAATAGTACTTCTAGTATAATAAGCTACAATAGATAACAGCGGCTGCCGTGCTTGGAAATTCACAAAAATTAGTCACTGAAATACTGAAGCGCCGTTTACATCATATCTATTGATAGATTTTCACTATACTAGTAAAGTTTGAATGCATAGATGAATGTTTGTTACTCAATCACGCCAAAACGGCTGTACGGATCTGGATGAAATTTTGCACAAAGATAGTTTGCATTATAGTGTGGAATAGCACATAAGCTACTTTTTATTCCGGGAAAAATTATTGCACTCGTAGATTGTACGTACGTGGGCAAAGCTGAAATTCGAGATCCATGACCTCTGGCTTCGAGCTTTCAGCAGTCTCGGTTACTAACTATATGCCAGTCAGTACATAAGTATCTTTGCTGCGAAATTGAGCTGTTCGTTAGTAGCAAAAGTGACGAAAGTAAACCTCAGAAAACTTATATGATGTAAATGACGCTCATAAGCACACAAAAAATATACTGCCGGACACAAACTACAACAAAGTATAGATGCTATTTCAAACTATCAGACTTTGCATTAATTATTTCTCCATACATACATACCTGTTAAGACTTTAATTTTGAAAATATTTGCATATACGGCTGTTGTCTGTCCGTGTAATTACGTCACTCAACATATGCATAAAACTACAATGCCTGGCCCGTACATACACTTAAATATTATATAATAATCGGAACAGAGTGTATTAACTACGCACGTCGCTTGGTTTGGTTGCCGAAGAGACAGTATTCACTGATCAGTAAGTAATAAATGAAATGATCATTTGTTGTTTGTAATAAATATGACGCAACTAGTAATTGTTTTGTATACATAATAACACAAACAGATTGAATTCTTATACAATATATGCCTACAACTGACAGTCTCGTTTACAAACAGTAGTTACTTATACAAATTCATTGTAGTCATCCAAATGTTATGTCATCATAAGTACCTACTATATATAATAATACTCGTACTACAACACAAATGCCTCGTTGGTCTATAAAAGGGATTGGGGTTTTCTGTTAAGGAATTAACAATAGATGCGTGTCCAAATACAATAAAGAAATTTGGCAATTGGCTTTATTGTATTTGTACACGCTAAGAGCTGGCTTAATAGAACACAGTTGATAAAAAATATTACTAACACTAGTTAATACTTAGTTCCAAGGGGTGACTAATTCTGCAATAAATACGTAATATGCATCGGTAGCTGGCGGATAGATTCATGGACATATACAGGTATCATCTCCCAACCCAAAGACGTCCACATATAGGCCGCCCTCAAAGAATTTCAAGTGACATTGAGCATCGGCTACCTGCAACCTGTACAAGATATACATATAAGCAGCCGCTCTAGCCATGTAGAATCCAAGTGCAATTGATACACTGGCGCCCTCTAGTAATCGTGCAATCAAAAAATTCACTAGACCGCGAGCGACCTAGTCCCCTAAGATCTTGCGCCTGTGTACGCTGCACAACCTACACCATAGGTAAAGCCGGCACTGTATTTTAATAAGCAAATAATCTGTTTTCAGAATCAGAAGAGAAAAGAACGGACGATAGCGAGGGTGACGCCAACCAAACAGCGGAACTATGTGACGCTGACACGGTGGACTCGTCCCTCCCGCCCGACAGTCGACAGAAACGACTGGCAGACCTGCAGGCCGAGCGAGCCGCTTGTGATCCTACTAGACTACAAACATTAAAGGTCGTTCTCTCTCTCCTTGCATATAAAGATAGATATTATAAACATAAATAAGACGCGCCTGATGGTAAGCATTGCAGTTACTGTATCCTATGGACGCTTGCAATGCCTGGAGGGTTACCAACCCAAAAGTTTGTTACACTAGCTTTGTAAATCGTGGGTTAGGTTAACACATGAAAACGTCTCTTTAAAAAGACATGCCTAAATAAGCGTATAGTCTTATAATTCCTAATTAGCAAAATAGCACCAGAGGCAGAGTCTCAATAGGACTCATTCGCGAAAGGACGAGTTCTCGAAAGGACTTAATCGCGAAAAGAGTAATTTTTAAAAGTATTAAAAATAGTAAAATGCCTAATTCGTTAAAGGACTCAGGTGGTTTTTTGCGAATTAGGTATTATACGACTAAACGAAATGAGCACTGGAGAGTGGAGACCTGTTCTCCCGCACAGGAACTTTATTTGGATGTGGTCTTCTGAAAGTCGGAGGTCCTTCACTAGGCGAATTGCTCGCTTTGATGGTGCCTTTTTCAAATATTAAATTATACCATACGTGTATTAATCTGAGAATAACAATCTTTTTTTTATGCAGGTTCGCTGTGAAAGAATAGTCCATTCCTGTATAGCAACGCTCTTACTACATCTTACACAACATCAATTCACCGAACTTGAAGGTAATTTAGACAAAGCTTGACTAAAGTCACAATTTTACAAACTAATCCCTGTTAAGTACCTACCTAATAGAAAATACCCAAATTTTGTATAAAAAATCAAAGAATTTATTTTTTATAAATTTATACCCAAATTTTGTATAAAAAATCAAAGAATTTATTTTTTATACAAAATTTGGGTATAAATTTGGCTATATTCTCCGGACATTTACTACATATTACCTACACTATTCTCACACTATTATATGTAAGTTAAAGGAAGCTACCACATATATATAGAAATCATTTAATTTAATGTTGACTTTAAAATGCTTGATAAGCTATATAATTTTCAGTTAGTAATACCACCTAAATCAGGCCAAGTCTATAAGGTATTTTCTCACTGTTATAAGAAGAACTTTACAGACTGATAGATTTTTTGGTATCACAAATTGAAAATAAACCTGACGGCATTTATTTATTATGTACTCATTTTATTTTATTTTTTTTAATTTTATTTATTAGTAATTAATTATAATTTTATATTATTGGGAATTGTTTTGATTATATTGTATTTATTATTTGGTGCACATAATTGTATGGAGGTATTTTATCAGAAATAAATGAATTTTAATTTAATTTAATTAAAACTTATGAACGGCAGCATTACGATTTTTTGACCGTTTGGTTTATGTATGTTAGAGGAGATGCAACGAGCGGTATGTTGGTACCTGAGCTGTGACCGTTACTGGGAGGACACGGCGCCGACTGCTAGAGCGTTCCCGTGGCCGCTACTGCTCGCCCTGGCCACAGGTCTCGCTCTTGCACTCTGCATGTGCTATTACATCATTTGGATCGTATTCGAGTAAGTACCTTAACAAAACTGGGCTGGTAATATTTGACAAAACGGTTAAGTACCAATGAACCATTTTGTGTTAGATAGATAACTCTTTATTGTACACCAAGTTACAATTTTGATTTTGTGAGGTATCGACATGCATTTTGTCTAACAATTTTCTTGTAATATTTGTTTGTTTTTTTTTTAAATACATATAAACCTTTTAAAACAGTCGTTATTATTTTTACGAATAGGTTCGGAGGCTTTCAACTTTTCCGTAAAAACTGAACGTAGGTACTAAACGTTGTATGTAATAATAATAATATTTTCGAGACAACTTACATATCGCTATCTGATCCCAAACTAGGCAGAGCCTGTACTATGGTAACCAGACAACTGATAAATATACTTATATATTTCTAAATACATACATATTAAAGATAAATTACACCCAGACACAGAAAAAACATTCGTGCTCATCACACAAAATTTGTCCTGGGTGGGAATCGAACCCACGACCTCCGGCGTAGCAGTCAGAGTCACTAACCACTAGACCAACAGGCCAGTCAAGCAATAGCATCATTCAAGATTATAAGCAATTGAATTGCCCAATCAAAAGAAAGATTACTTAAATGTTATGTTCAGCAGCAGCTCTTTGGACCTCTTTTGGCTGAGATAGGTACAGTTTACGTTGTGTTTGAATATTTACATAAATAATTAAATATAGGTACTATTAAATATTAAATCTAATAACGAAAATACGCATTTGCTTATTTTAATTACTTCATAACAATGTTACTTTACTATTGTTGTTTTAATCTTATTAATGAAAATAACAATATGTGTATAAATAACTAGTGCTATAGCGGCACGTCCCGACACGGGTGGAAATTTATTTAGTTTTTCAAAGGGATCCTTATGTTTTTAAATAAAATATAGGCTTTTTTTGACATATTCCGCACTAGGAAACAAGCCCTGTGTCGCGGAAGGCTTTTCAAACACTCAATTAACAGAAACAAAGTACCTACACTCAGAATCGACATAACCATTTATGGATCAAAAATTGTCCCGTGTGTGGATCGATCCTACAACACGCCGCGCAGTGGGAAATGGCGAGGTAACCTCTTAAGCCACAGAACCAACCATGCAGTCAAAGGAATTCAAAATAAAATATTTCTATATGTAAAAGAATTTTGAAAAACGGTTAAGTAGTATTTGACTGTTCATTACGAACAAAAATACGAATCTTTATTTGTTATAATATTAGTATAGATAACATTTTATGTAAATGTACCCACACTTATCCACATCGCTAGTAAACACATAGGTATAGTAAATATCAGCCTGTACAATTCACGATCCTCAAGTTAAAATAGGCTACCTAATAGTACCGAAACTACTATGACAGCAAGTTGCTTTGCGGCGAAAAATTATATCGCAACTCAGACCTAGACAAGTGGCAAATACTATGGTCGAATCGAAATAGAAAGCAAATGTGTGGAATATGACATAAGTTTTCGACATTATATCGTAAACTACATTATATCATATAGACATATCGTAAGTTTAAATTGTAACGTAAACTTATATGTAAAATTTGCTTTCTATTCGGATGGAATACATCCGACCACCGTGTTTGTCACTTGTCTAGAGGGCAGTACTTTTTGTGAAGTCAAATCACGTCAGAATTATTTACTGAATTTATTTACTACTTATTTATCCACGACCTCTCGAACTTCGTATTCTTGACTATATTTTTATCGACGACAGCTCAGAAGAAGGCAGTGTAGCTGGCAGTGCCTCTGTCTCCATGACTACACACTCATCTCCGACACGAGGCGAGCGGTTAGCACCAGACGACGCCATGTTGGAAGACCCTGACCATGACGACCACTACATCTACGTCACATACCCACCTGAACTCAAACGGCGACTGCTCGAGAGGTACGACTCTAACAAACTCACTCTCATCATACTCACGCCATTTATCAGGCAAACCAGGGTAGACTGAGCTACACAAACTATTACGGGCCGCCATCCGTTTCCAGATTCGTCTTCAAAATTTGGCTCTCCGACCACTTTAAAACAGGGCTTGTCACACACATTCGTTTTCTTTTCTACGAAATTATTTCAATTCATTCGTTTTATTTAAAAAAACTAATGTGTCTGCTATTTGTTTTGGAATTAGAAATACGCTTTCCGAATACGGTTTAAGAATCAGAAAACCGTATTCGTAGATGCACCCTTTATGTAATTGGATCGTTGAACTATTTAGAATTTATCTGAGCTAATGTTAATTAGATCAGACCTGAAATAAAGGACAGATGATGCGGAGTAGAAAAGAGCGACTGTTTAGTGTAAAGACGTTCAGCGCACTTCAACTGTCACGGCACTTTTGTGCGAGCGTCTTTCCAACGCGTTGTCTTAGGTGAGCGAACACGACGCGGCGCTATTGGGAATTTGGAAGTAACAACATCTATCAGTCGTTACGTGGACGAACAGGCGCGTCTTTTAGTGCTGTACGAAGCGAATGCTATCAGCTGGTTTTGGATATGAAGTCCTAATAGCGATTTGTTTTCATTCTTAATTTGAAATTTGCAAGATATCAACTCTACCCTATAACTAACCGAGCTTTGTTTATCATTGTTAGATATTCAAATTAACGTCATAGGATAGCCACATTGCACTATTTCGCGTTACGAGTATATAGCTTGGTATTCGCGCCGCGTCACATTCGCGTTGTGTCCGATCACCTATGATGTTAAAAATATAACACCGGCCCCGCTTCTTTGTACGTACCAATTTAATGATAAAACTTTGTTATATTTAACATGGATAGGTAATGCAATAGATACACGTGTGATAGTTGTTTTATCTCACTTTATTTAGCGAAATTTTAATTGCACTGTCTGCCAATTTATTAGACATTTTATATTCTGAACGCTTGAAAGGAGATCTGGCATTTAGAAAGTATTTTTAATAGTTTAATATTGATTGCAAGATGCCTTTTATTCTTATCGATAATATCATAGTGACTATCAAGAAACTTGATACACAAGCGCATAAACAAGTGATGCCATGAATAAAAATGTATTGTCAAAACAAACGGCAATTTAAAGAGTACATCTGATTACAGCATATTTTAATCAAAGCTTCATTACCTTCTTAGTGTAGAATTAAATGTCTCAAATCATTAATGTATTATGGTTTTATCCTAAGTTTAGGAGACCCTAATGTTACATCTCTATGAATGTCCGGTTTATACTAGAGAATGTATCCGGCTCTTAAAATAACTACAATAATAGCAATGTTGCTGTTATTTTTATGGGGAGAGAGACACCTTCCTAAAATGCAGAAATGTTTTACTAATAAAGGTTTATTGTTTTAGCTGCTACAATAGAACGACTCGCCTATGAGACCCGCATCCATGCCATTGCGTCGCGCATGCGTACTTTGTACCACTACAAGTAGATTTAATATTTAGATTTAGTGGCAACTCAAGATATTATGATAGTAAAACAATGACGTCACGTGGTCTGTACCTTATATCGACACTAAAGGCGCTCAAAGGTGCGGGAGTGTGGGTGCCTAGTGATAGTAAGTCCGACCGTCATCACGCTCCAAATCACGCCTGCATTCTTTGAGCGAATGATTTCATCTAAAGAATCAATCAGTAGGGATGTTGACATGTTATTTGAAAGGACCTGGACGACCGGACCGAGTATTATTTGGAGTCTTTTGGCAAAACGTATTTAATTTTATTGTAACTGTTGCATTCTTTAAATTATAAGAAAGGCAATAGTCGTTAAATTCAGTTGGAGGGGACACCATTTGTCATTTTGCAAAATCAGTATAAATATTAAATTATTATGGCGGTCACAGGTAATGATGTAACATTTTAGTAGCGCTATTATGTCAGAATAATATGCTTCAAATAGGGCTGGCTAAGTAAATAACTTTAGTGGTATAAAAAATATATCAACATCCCTATTGCTACAAAAATATTAATATTAAAACAGAATACCATGAAACAGATATAAGGTTCAGAATCCTAATACAAATTTAATATTTTCACAAGTTTTAATATAGTAGATATTATTAGAAATCAGTAACTAACAAAAAATCTCTTATTTGATATTATTAATGTGATAAATATTGTTTTGTTTTTGTTTTAGTTGAAAGTTTTTTATCTTTTAGATGTAGTTCGCTTGAGACAATCGGTGCCTAAACCTTTTTATTTATATTGTATTTACTTGTAAGTATATTTTATATATTTTAAGTAGCTATAATGAATATTGCCGTAAGTAACATGTATATAACAGCCGCGTTGTGTTTAAATAACTATGCATAAGTACATACGAATATACAGACTAAATTTTAATACATTCGTAATTTATGTTAATACTAGCAATTACTAACAAAATCACTCAGCGGTTTAAAAGTGTAAATTGTAAAATCTTTTAAACTTTCATGATTTGTACACATTATAATTTGACAACTGGTCTAAATCCTGTAAATTCTAATTGTTGTGATCACTGTTAAACTGATGTGGGCAAATGTTGTTGTCTTCGACACAAGCTAGAGATTGTCCAGTGGTCGGAAATTCGACTGAAATTGCTTTGTGCAGTTCTTCTCTAAATCTCACACTCCTCTGTTCGCGTAATGTGCTTTAAAAGGGGTACAAAGTATTTTCTTCGCGTATTATTTAAAAATAATCACTAAGAGTAGTTGTCCAAAACATCCTCTTCGCGACAAACACAGCGACGTTCGTCCTCACCAGTCCACCCGTGACCAGTCAGTGAAAGGTAAAATCCTTTAAAAGATTTAAGGATTTAGACTCGTTTTCTAATATAGTAAAGTTATAACAGTGAATAAGCTTCATTTGCTTCAAGTTATATGGACATATAAATGATTTTAATGATAAATATGGCCCTTTATTAGTACAAAATAGATGGTCAGATACTATAATATCAAGGAGTGTGTGTCACGAAATAGTCCTGACCCCGTGACGTAGTGTCGCAGAATTTATTTTTTGATGCGCACCCTAGAGAGAACTTTAAGATTCGTCACACTACAGCATTTTTTATAAATCTAGCCGTATTAACGACCGTAAATATTATTCTTTTGTAATTGTTAATTTACTATTAAAACCCCCATTTTATGTTTTAGGAATCCTTGTTACCAATTAACCAAGAACAAGGATTTCTAGAACATTAAATTCAGGTTTCTGAAAATTATTTTAATAATTTTTATATTACTATATACAAAGGGTGTAAATCAGACCATTCAGATTTTAACAGTAAATATCTAAATAATAATGTCGTCTGAGTATTTGTAAAATAATGATCTCATACCTAACAAAAATTTATTGATTATGTTTAATTTATTATTATTAATTTAAATGGTGTTAGGGCCTGCTGCAGATACTGCCACTACAGCTTTGATTTTTTGTCTATTCACTATTTGATAACTAGTCGCCCCATTCAATATATTAATGTTTTATCACCACCGACATCAAAAATACTTAAATTTTGACAAACAAAGAACCTCCTCCTTTTTGGAAGTCGGTTAAAAATGACACATATTTACTTTAATTTCAAATATTTAGTGTGCTGATAAAACATTCTACTAATTGAGACCTGATTGAGTAGTTTTTCCTTCAGATAGAAATTAGACGTAGGTATTTAGTTCTGAAGCAGGCCTATATTTTAATCATAGATACTCACTGTGTACCTACCTATTAAGAACCTGAATAGTACATATAAACCGCTTAAATCTTCGCATAAGTAAATGCTTGAAAGAGACTGAAGAAGTAAAAGCATTCCAATAATGTACAACCGACGTAAGTAATACTTTTAAATATAAACTCACTAATTTTACGATATTTAAGAGCACCTTTAAGTTGGTTTGTTTTTAATATTTGTAATATAAAAAAGTTTGTTAAATAAAATTCTTTATAAAATTTGTTTTTTTTTTTATTCCAAAATGGTTATAAAATGGACAGTCTTTATACAAAAAAATATTATCACCCATACTATCATTAAAAAAGCTTTAGAATATAATTTATTATAAAAGCCTTATCAAGGACTCAACGTCGCAAAGAAAGATTGTCATTTGACAGATGTCTGAATATTCACACCATAGTGTAATATAGCGATTGTTAGCTATGCATAGATACATGGTACCTCGTGAAATTGGATTATAAACAAATTATGTCATTTGCTAGATGCACATGACATAATTTGTTTATTGAAAGGTACCTACTATTACTCCACCACCTTATCGTGTGGTGGAGTTGTTTAATCGCCCAAATGGGTCTCTGTCGTGATTTAACGACAGTCGACTATTGTTGTGCCCTACAAAGCACGGAGACTCTCAGATGAAACACCACTATGTGGTAACCACGCTTTTAGTAGCTTAACCCACCAATCGTTTACCGATAAGTAAAGGCACCTAGCCTGGCCACCGGCCTATTCGCAGTAGTTCGGTGGTTAGTCCGGTATACCGAACTAATGCTACATTTTAGTCGCAGTAGTTCGGTAAGCACAACGCACCGTACTTTTGCTACATTTTTAGTAGCAATAGTTCGCGAAGTAACGTAAGCAAAGAAAACGAAAAAGACAATAACAATATATAATTATTTTAAAATGACAAAGTAAAGAGAGCCACTTTATATAAAAATAACTGTGTAGAAATATCGCCACAAAGTAGATGCAAACCTCTTTAAGATATAGGTATAAAGACTCTTCAGTTGCAAGATAGGTATTAAATATAATGTCATTGTCTAATTTCAATTGTTTAATAAATATTTTTCCTCCTCAATGCGAATTGGTGTTTATTGCTGTTTAGTAATTCATAATGAATGATATAATTGATTTTAAAATCATTGAACGTGGACGAGGGAGGGTTTTATTGTTTAATGGGTATCAGTTTTACAGAAATTCTGTTATTAGTGGGCAAAACAGTTATTGGCGTTGTAAAAACTACAAGGATAAAAATATACGTTGTAAAGGCTATGTTACAATAACAAAGGTAAGACCTACCTATGTATACTTACCAGTAATATATTTTATCCTGTTCTGTACTTTGTTATGGGAAAGTTAGTAATTCGAATTCATGTTTTTTTAGAAAGAAGACTCAATCGTCAAAACAGGCGTTCATAATTGTAATTCTGATGAATCGCAAAATACGATTGATGAAACTATCAGTAAATGCATAACGGATGCTGGAAAGGGTAGAGAACCTGCACCCAGAATCTATCGAAAATGTCTAGTGGAATTAAGAAATAAGGGTCTAGATTTGGCATCTTCTAATCCAATCCCTACATTCTCACAAAAAAAAGATACTATTTATCGCAAGATTCGTAAACATGCTGGAGTGCATAAATTACTTTCATCATCCGATTCTGAAGTGCAAGTTCCAAAGTTATTTTTAGATTATTTACTGGCGGATTATTGTAATGACGACATCAGAATACTTATATTTTGTAACAGTATAGCTCGGGCTCAAATGAAAACTATTAAAGTATACTTTATGGATGGTACCTTTAAGGCCAGCCCCAGTCCATTTGCTCAGTTATTTAGCATTCATGGTGACTTAGGTAGTACCAATGAAACAAATATTGTGGTACCACTAGCATTTGCCTTTATGTCACATAAGAGCGAAAAGGCGTATAGAATAGTTTTTGAATTATTTAAGTCACAAATTCCGGAGTGGGATCCTAAAGAAATACACGTTGATTACGAAATGGCCACTATAAAAGCCATAAAATGTGTATTTGAAAATGCCACAATAATCGGTTGTTATTTTCATTACCGTAATTGTTTAAAGCGTAAAGCGACTGAATATAACCTAACGTCAAAAAAACATAAATATATTGTTAATTTATGTTCCACATTAGCTTTGCTACCTGATCATGAAATTAATGCAGGTTGGCAATACATAAAATGTAATGAAATAGTCTCTGGTGATGAAAATCTAGAAAAGTTTCAGAAATATTTCGAAAACTTTTGGATGAGGCCTGATTTTATTCATATATGGTCAGTTTTCGCTAATCGTCATCGGACGAACAATATTGTGGAAGGTTGGAATTACAAAATAAATGGGCTCATTAAGAAAAACCCAACTATGATTCAAATTTTGCACGTGCTACATGATGACAATACTCTTGCGAATTTAAAAGTCGATCAGTACACAAGATTCGGAAAAAAGACATTATTAAAAAGAAGTAAGAAATGCATTGAAACCGATGATTTCATAAGGGATGCTCAGCTACAGTTAAGAACTTGTGGCGATATTTCTACACAGTTATTTTTATATAAAGTGGCTCTCTTTACTTTGTCATTTTAAAATAATTATATAATGTTATTGTCTTTTTCGTTTTCTTTGCTTACGTTACTTCGCGAACTATTGCTACTAAAAATGTAGCAATAGTACGGTGCGTTGTGCTTACCGAACTACTGCGACTAAAATGTAGCATTAGTTCGGTATACCGGACTAACCACCGAACTACTGCGAATAGGCCGGGCCACCTGCCTGGTGTTATAGGTCATATTTGGTACAGTTATTCATATATATGCATAAAGTTTCGTGAATATACAGCCACCTATCAAGCGGTTTGGACACATGCGTAAGATGTTTTTTTTTTTCAAATGAAATGATTGGGAAATACAATATTTGATCAATGTACTTATTCGTCACGCGATTAAGAAAATTGAACCATGTGGAACGTATTAAAGTTGATTAAGTCATTAATCGGATTATTTGTTTACTAATATACCATTACCTGTAAATAATTAGGTTCTATACACTTAAATATTTCTTACAGAATAATATTATTATAGAAAACTCTAAAATCTTTCTAAAATGCGACGTTGTCAGTCCATTGTGCAATTGATATCTTACATACTAAATAACTGAATATGATTAAAAATTAAAAATATTGAATGCTAACATACATTGTGGCCATAATCATGTCAGCGTCGTGGATATATGTTCAGTGTTCAAACGTACTTAACGCCTTTCCAAACAGCATTGCCTTCCATGATACACTTGCACCCACAACCCGTAGGACAAGTATCGTGCTGAGAGAACCTGCAATCATTTTTTATTTTTTTAAAACAACTCGCATACCAGGCAACAAGCCCGTGACACAGGGGACTTTACAAATATCATCATCATTATCTCAACCCATAAACGTCTCACTGCTGAGCATGGGCCTCCTCTATACACATACAGTATTGGCTTACTATACCACGCTGACCAGACGGGTTAGTATAGGGTTTTGTTTAAATCTTTCACTCTCTTGCAGTGAATATTGTCTGCCTGACTTACTCCCTTTATCGACTCATACGACAACCTCAGGATAAAACGGGGTGGTGACATTTGTATTCTTAATCCGTCACCACACGGGAAAATATAATTACTTTCTTAATTATTAAATTTTATTAATATACACATACACGGACACAAAGTACACCCAGAGTCAGAACAAAACAAGGAATTGATTCCAACAACACTTAACGCGGTTTTGGTAGCGAGGTGATCACCTTAAACTAGACCTTGTGCAATATAATTTTTGTCGAATAATAACTCTCATGTGCGAACACTAATTCTGTGATTTTAGGTGTTTTTTTGTAACTACGCAACCGATTTCTATTAAAATTTATTAAAAATCATTTTTAACATAATATTTGCACATAAAAGATTGTCGCGCGAGGTGTTCAATTAAATTTCAGTGTTACATTAACAAACAACTTTAGAGAAGGTGTTAGCAGGTGTGACAAATGTGCATTTTATAAATTTTGAAATGCTACTCGTTGAATGTGTCATTCATGTCTTATATATAGAGATCGGATATTCGGATGCATATTTACCTAAAGTTCATATGTTGGATATTATGGAAAACACTTTTTTAGTGAAAAAATAATTCCTCTACATACTTACTATTACAGCAACCTATATTATGCCTCACTGCTGGGCACAGGTCTCCTCTCCTCTATCAACCGAGAGAGGGAAAGAGAGGGTTTAGGTCCATCCACGCACGTTGGCCTAACACGGGTTGGTGGATCCGATATGCATACGATAAGTTAATATACAGCCGATTTGTTATACAATCCCAATATTTTATTGTTAAATAAATATTTTATAAAGCCGCTTCCATAGTATGTAAGTAAAAATATTATAGTAAAAATACCTTTAATGCTATAAAATATGCACCCGAATATCCGATCTCTACTTATATACAGTCAAGGGTAACGTCAACGATCGAGGGACGTGAGATTAAACAAACAAATGAACACAACTTGACAGTTGCTATCAACAAATGTTACTTTTATATGCGTTTTTAGGGTTCCGAAGTAAACAAGGAACCCTTATAGTTTGGCTATGTCCGTCCGTCCATCCGTAGCTTAGCTCAGAGACCTTTAGTCCTAGAAAGCTGTAATTTGGCACGAATATACACATTAGTCATGCCGAAAAAGTGGTAAAAAAAATTTTTTTTAGGGTATCTCCTGTACATGTAAAGTGAGGATGTTTATTTTTCTTAACTACCCCATGGTGTTTGGTATTGTTGAATAGGTCTTTTGAAAATATTGCAGGTTTGTTCAGACAGTTCTTTGATTGAGGGAATGGTTCGTGAAATATTAAGCTTTTAAGAGGTAATTTATACCTACTTAATTCAACATGTGCACACCAGTGTCATGGTAAAATGTAGAGAACAATTTTGCTTTGTACCAATCTTAATAACCTGTATTTGGCAAATAAAATATTTGATTTGATAATTTTTTTTAGAGTCGAAATAGGCCCTGCCAGCCAAATGTTGGTATTTGAAAATGTAAAAAATTCACGGTAGTAGTATATATCATGAAATTAAAAGAAAAACTATCACAGCTAAGTAGACTTCACAAGTTTACGAGTAATAGCCGATTAACTTTTGAATTGTTATTGGATACGTTAAAATTAGATTGGGGTCTTGTTTCCTGAAGTATAGAAATCTGTAACTGTAGGGTTTTGTCTCAAGTCTTTCTATATACCTAGGTAATTATAATTTCCTGTTATTTTTTCTTACTTACATAAAAAAAAAATCGTAACTCCTACATTGTGCGTATCCCGACATGCATTTGGCCAGTTTTTTTAATGATTACGCTGTTGCCAGATCATGCATCTTAACAGATTAGAAGAATAGATAAATCTGGTCAGAAGATATGATTGAATCATTCTATTCTTCTTTGCGATTTTTTATTCTTATTTATTACTAGTACATAATATATAATTATACTTAGGGTAAGCGTGATATATGGCTGTCTTTGCGATATCATTAAAGAATTTAACGTAGTGGGAAGGCGGGGGAGGAGGAGAAAAGGTCAAAGCAAATGCGCAGTTGTCAATAAGATACTCTGAAATGATTACAATATACATACATTTCAAATGAAAGTGAAGACGCTTTCTGACCTGAAAATTGGTGAATCCCAACCAATATTTCTTGCTATTTGTTAGACAACCGACACAGCTATAGGTTTTAAGAGACTGTGTAATAATTTGGAAGAAATTTTGAATGACGTTCACAAATTTTTTAAAAAGGTACAGTCAGCAAGAAAAGTGCGTGTCCGGCGTGCGCGCAGTAGTGGCAGGCCGTGGCAAGCGGTGACACTTCCCAGTGCAACATGTGCAGTGCGTGTCCGGCGTGCGCGCAGTAGTGGCAGGCCGTAACAAACGGTGACACTTACCAGTGCAACATGTGCAGTGCGTGTCCGGCGTGCGCGCAGTAATGGCAGGCCGTGGCGAGTCCCCGCACAGGTCGCGCGCACACACAACAGCGCAGCGCGGCGCGGCCACAGCCGTTGCACGCGGCCCCCCGCGCCACGCCGCCGCAGCGCACACACTCGGCCGCCAGCTCGGGTCCCACCCAGCGAGCTCCGCTAGCTCCACGGACTAGCTTCAGCACCTTATAAAAATTGTTTGATTTTACCAGGAGCTTCATATTTTTTATTTTATTTCTAAACACGAGACACGCTGTTTGCGCTTCAGGTATAATTCGACGATTGTAGTAGTACAATCGTCGTATTATCGGGTGAATCGAGATGATACTATAGAGATCGAGAAGGAATGAGAATATCACGTTCGCGAATCGAAACTAGATTGTTTGCATATATAGTTTAGTGCTCTTGCATTGAACTTTGTAAGTAATTTGGCGAAAATTAGTCTTGGTTTTGCGAAAAATACAAGACTAAGACCGCCTAATTTGTGGCAAGTCTACGTACCTACCTATATAATATTATGTTACCGGTAATATGTCGCGATTATATTAAAAGTTAGCGAAATATATAAAGCTATTTGAAAATATATATGTATTATATGTGGATTGAAAGAGTTTTTACGTACCTCAGTTTTCTTATATATAAGCTGCCATCGGTCAAGTATATCAGCGTAGACTCTCTTGAAGCAGTGATAGAGATGTACCGTTGCTTCGTCGAGAACGCAAGACGATGATCGTTCAGATTTGGACACTGTCGAGTCCGTGTAAAAGTTCTCAGCTTCGGAACACGAATTACTTCTAAATACTGTCGCGTCGACAGGAGTCCATCCATCAGCACTCATTTCACTGTATTGATTCACTGTACTGTACGGTGATGTGCCATTACCCTAATAACATAATAGAATAAGTTACTATAAATGCCGAGTTGATTACTTGACGGTAGTAATAAAATATGATTGGCAGCTTTTAGATCAACAAAAAGTATATTATTATTTAATTGTGTTACTTATTGACGCTATAGAGTAAAGTCAGGTGACCGACAGTTTTCGCCCTGATTTAAATTTATGAACAGGAACTATATTTTTTTTTTCTATTGTATAACGTTTTTTCAAGATATATACATAATTATATTTGTAGTAGGCATAAAGAAACAGCAGTAAGCTTTAAAGTACTTTCAGCAGCTACCAATTAGCCAAAAACTATTTATACACTATTTATTTAATAACCGATTCCAAAAAACAGAAGATTATCAAATCGTGTTTATTTTATGATTTAATACGAAACAGTGTGATTGTGACAGCAGCGCCATTTTTTACCTTTACTTATATAATCAATATTATAATCACGTACATTTTACGTATGTTATATATGAGAATGTAGCAATTTTCGTGACTGTGTACGTTTTCGAGGCAAGCTTATGCTTTTCTTTAGATTTCGAAGTCATAAAATCATCATTTATATTCAGTCGAAAATGTCAAAGAATCCAAAACCGCGCTTAAACTAATGTTTGTGTATGTACTAGAACAAAATTGACATAATAACAATTATTCGATTGTATTCGGTTATAAACTTACATAACTGGAGGTACTGATTGTTGATTGTGAGCTGGAATTACTTGTGTTGTTGAAGACTGAGAACGCGCACGCTAACATCGCTGCCATTTGAATATTCGATGCTTTGGCATAATGCGATATTCTGTAACGACAAAAAAATATTAAATTTAGTATGTAAAAAATTCAACTAAAGAAAATCAAGATTATCAGGCAATTAAAATGAGTTGCCTAGCTCTACTCTTACCAGTAAACGATGCCTGAGGACTAGTCATCGTTTGTTGATAAGAGTAGACCCAGGCTAGAGCCCCAGTGGCGTAACAATAGGGTAGCATTACGGGCAAAATGCCACCGGCTCTCGGCCTAAGGGCCATGAGCACAGAGTGGCCGTGAGCACAGAAGAATCCTAATATTTATTATTGCAACATTGCCACGGGCCTCCAACGGTATAGTTACGCAAAATAATACCTGATACTATATTGTGCCAATTTCATCCAGATTACGTCTAGCCGTTTTGGCGTGATTGAGAACCAAACATTAATCCATCTATACATACAAAATTTCGCATTTATAATACTACGAAGGAAAGACTAGGAAAGATAATATATGATGCAAATAACATTGCGTACTATATAGAATTAGGTAGGTTAAAGTGACTTCACAATTTGTGTGAAACTGTGAAGTCACTTTTATAGAATACTTGGTACAGGAAAAACAAAATAAAATATTATAATACACATAACTTGGAAATGTCAGGCAATAGACAATCTAATAATTTTGAGTAACTACACTACTTTTTGGTTAGGTACTTGTTAAGAAGCTTATTTTAACCTTTCATATTTCCCTAAACATGTTAAAAATACAGACATCTCTAAGTATCTAAAAAAAATATCAAATATTCTCTATATTTCATTATAAATTTAATTTGTACACATGTACCTGCATCATGTTAAGGTTGGCAGGGATAAAATGCCTAAGGCATTAAATCCGCCTTTGTACATTTTTATAACTCCCTGCACTATTTGAGCAAAAAGATACAAAAATGTCTATGAAAGAGTATTTTATAAAATGTGACTCCGGAATGGTAGTCAATTCATATAGAATAAAATCTAAAAGTACTTACAATGACTGTAGTAAGTTGCAGCATAGTGGGTGACCAACCCAGCCCATGCTCTCCTCGCTAGAAGCGAGGTGGTCACAAACGCGCGCACGCAATGAACGAGCTGTTAATGCCGCCAAGTTCCACGCGTGAGCTAACTCCGTCTCACCTTCTTCTGTTGCAGCCTTTGCATTTTTTTCGCACATTTCTAAAAAAAAAAACATTTAACTAAGTTCCAAACGACATTAATTATAATCTGTGTAGTCGTCCATTTTATATTATATAAATAATTTGTACAATGGCAACACTACCAAAGGATTCCCCGAAGGTATTATTACGATTTAAAAAGATAAAGCATCACTTCTACGAAGCATTACACATTTCTACTATTATAGTAGAATTAAAATATTATATAAAATATATCTTTCAATAAAAGATTTTTTTAAATCAGTCGAGTAGTTTTTGAGTTTTTTTTGTTATATACAAAAATACAAATCTTTCCTCTTTATAATATTAGTGTAGATGGTTCTTCTTAGTCACACTAATTCTAATCCAGCTATTTTTTTAATTCTACCAAGATGGTAAACAAGCATACGGCCCGCCTGATGTTAAGCAGTTATAGCCTATGGACGCTTGCAACTGCAGGGGTATCACTCGTGGGGTAATTTATTTATTGATGATTAACATCATTAGATTATGAGAGCGAGGAAATAGAGAGTGCACTTGTGTTTGTGCATACACTCTCGCGCAGTTTCCGTTGAAATTTGTCGTATTCGGCCTGGATGACATTTTTGCTATAATTTCCACGTAACTACAAATATTGTTTTACGCCTATTGAAGTTTTTAGATAAAACGCTCGTTGTCATGGCCGTCACCTCTAGATGACATCATCACAATAAATAATATCTACACTAAACTAATATACCGTTCTCGGTTATAGCTAAAAACCTGAATATATGTATGAGTATACATATTTCGTTAACATAGATAGATAGATAGATAATTCTTTATTGTACACCATAATGATAACAAAAAACATATGTTAGAAATGTACAGAAAATAGACAAGTACAATGGGCGGCCTTATCGCTAAGCGCGATTTCTATATTTTTATTCGATTAGTATATGTTTTAATTTGTATTGCGTGTTTATAATAAGTTAATTAATGAAATGTTGGAATTTATGAAGAGGTTTATAAAGTGTTGGTGTTCAATTATAGGAATAGAACACCAACATTTATAAGAGTAGATTTATACAGTAAAATTTGGTAGATGTTTATGGCAACTCTGAACTCTGCAGCTTATCACTATTTTCTTGCGTCATGACATAAAGATATGCCGCGAATTGGCAAAGTTGTAAGTTGTGTGCATTTTTGAATTATTTAATTGGAACTATAAAAAGATTGCACAGTTAATGATAACATACCTAGATCTATCGAGGGTAGGTACAATCTAACTAGGTAATTTATAAATAATTTTAATAGTATCTGTTTGTGTGCAGGGTAAATATTTTATACCAAACCTATAAAGAATATATATTTTTGAAAGCGGATTAATATATAATAACATAAACTTAGGTAAAAATAATGATAGGATAATTCTATAAAGGTTCTTAGAAATCTACATTGCTAAAATTGCGCGTCAAAGTTAGATAAGGTAAATATTTTTAGAAGATATCATAATTAAGTTAAGGTTAGGTTACATTTTACTTTATTAATACATTTTATTTGTACTGTTTGCTAATCTCAATAAAGAAAAAAAAACATAGTTTATAAACCGATAATTTAATTAACGTATTTCATTTTATTTGTCACATCTCATAGCATGGATATCAAATTCTTATTATATTACAGGTTTTAATACTTCATTCAAAAAATGCCTCAAGTAAACATCCCTACAGAACAAAATAAGTCAGATGGCGTCCCAGAACGCAAACCTTCTTATGAAATTAAGGATATGTACTATAACATGGACTATAGCCACCGCGGAATGGCCCTTATTTTCAATCACGAACATTACCAAGACCCAGACCTAATACCCCGAAGTGGCACAAACGAAGACAGAGATAAACTCGATGCAGTGCTGTCTGACTTGGGATTTGAAGTTAAAATTAAAAATAATTTAACTTCTTACAACATTTTTAAAACCATTAAAGAGGTAGCTAAAATGGATCACTCCCAAAACGATTGTCTTCTGATTGCTGTGCTAACTCATGGCGAATTTGGGAAGTTGCATGCCAAAGATACTTACTATAGCATCAGAA
This sequence comes from Trisateles emortualis, assembly GCA_947095525.1. NCBI lineage: Eukaryota > Metazoa > Arthropoda > Insecta > Lepidoptera > Erebidae > Trisateles > Trisateles emortualis. Next base: position 15,843,756 of record OX352732.1, on the reverse strand, counting down.
ATTTGTGGCGTTATTTCACTGATAAGCGTTGTCCTACACTAGCTGGAAAACCAAAGATATTTATTATTCAAGCTTGTCGGGGTGATAAGTACGATGACGGCTGTACATTATCAGATAACCTTGAAACAGAAGGACTGGCTACGTCTAGAATGTATGAAATTCGTAATAATGCCGACCTACCGACTGCATTGAATGAAAACATTAATCATCCGGACTTCCTTTTCGCATACTCAACTGCTCCTGGTTATTATTCCTGGAGGAATTCTACAAATGGTACATGGTTTATTCAAACCCTGTGTGCAGTGCTGACTGACTATGCAAGCAAAGAAAATATTATGGCGTTGCTAACTTTGGTTTGTTGTCAAGTAGCTGTCGACTTCGAATCATATACTCACAATGATGTAACTAGTAAAAAGAAGCAAATACCTACTATTTGTAGTACACTTACTCGTCTTCTAGTTTTTAATAAGAAAGAAGAGTAAGAAAGAACACAGTGTTGTTTTGAGTAGGAAAATAAAAAACATTAATTTAAATAATGCTTTTTACTTCGTACAAGTAGGTACACCTGATATTGTAAGATGATTGATATTTGATTTTGTTAAAATTAAGCCGACTTCAATACGGCAAGTTGTAGAATTTTCAAAAACCCTTAAATCCCAAGTCTAATGTTTTTAAACGGGATGAACTTTCATACAAACTCTGTAATGATTTTTCCTACCTTTGACTTTTAAAAAATCTGATCATTTACAGCTAAAGTGCATCTTGGCATCTTATGACAATTCAAATAAGCTCAAACACGGCTTTGAGAGATTACATTGTTTAATTATAAAGTTTCGTTGCCCACCTTCCGGCTTCATCATCAGTTCAGTTCAATTGTACCATTTTCATTTTCTACTTTACATTTGCTTAGAAATAGTTGCTTAATAAACTTAATCGAGACTTATCTAATCGCCATCCGTGAAATACTTATTTACTTATCATTGAGAAGTTCAGATGGGTAAGTAATAGATCATATAACAACAAAATCTCTAATATTAACAACATATTATATAACAATGGAAACTATAATTTTATTTAATATAGCGATTAGTTAATATAATGAACGATTGATATCATTTTAAAATAACTATTTTTATAAGCATAACATACATTAAATATAACATCGTTTGACATAACATACATTAAATATAAAATCGTTTGACATAACACTCAAAAGATATAAAACTTATTTGGTCTAATATGATGAGAACGCCTACTTAAAAACACAAAGCAAAATTGCATAGACACCTAAGTAGATATTAATCATAACTAGTAACTGATTACCTGCGCTAAGATAGTTGTAAAGGGGATAGGAATTTAACCTATGACTAATAAGATAAGAATTAATAATAAAAACAAGTATCAATTTTATCATCACGGCACCTTAAACGTGTCCTTGTACTAGGAATAATATCATATTATTTCATTGTTTTCATGTAATACGAATAATATTCGATTTGTAACTAGACTCTAAGTATAAACAATGTAACCTGAGTATTTAGATAATAACCTTCAGATACTCTTTATAAATATAAGTTTTTACTGGAAATAAAGTTAGTTCAAGTTAATACACCAAACTGTATGGCTGTTTAATTTGTATCCCTCGCGCCCAACATCGCATAGTAGGTCGACGGAGCCCCGCTTCGTGGGGCTCCTATTTCTGGGTGGTTTAAAAAAAACCACGAAGGCTAAGGCGGGAGCTCCGCTCCGCTTCGCTCTAACCTAACCTATCCGAGTTGGGGTGTTAACCATAATGACGTTATTTATATACCTATATTAAACTTTAGACCTAATGATTTTCGATTAAATAAACAATATACATATTAAACGTTAGACCAAATGATTTTCGATTACATAAACGTTATATGAAACAACGTTATACTAATTAAGCTTTAGAATAAATCAATGTTATATGTAAAGGAATTATATCAATAGATGGTATATCTCACGTTTATTATATCTAATGACCAATAATAAAATGAAATTAGACCAAATGAGTTTATACGTTATGAGACGCACCCGATCAGATGGCCATTTGCGGCTTTCTTCATCAGTTTCACCTCACCAAAATCCCCTTTCTGAATGCAAATGTTTGATTCTTTATAAACTATATTGCAATTGCTAGCATGCTTATAATTTTTAATGAGTTCCTTCAATTCCTCATGAACTCTATCATAAAAACTTTCTTTTGATAAAAATGAGACCAAACTGGAAGTAGGTATGTTTTCTCAGACAAAAAAAAAACAATTTTAAACAACAAACAAAAAAAAGTATGTTATTATTACTACCTCGTTTAAATTAGTAAGATAAATAAATAACACGCGTATCTACTTGAATGAATACTAATTGATAAGCACTCATGACGTGCGATAACTACAATAAAAATTTCGAAGTTATACACAAACATGACGATCAATAGATCAGCAAAATTATATAAACCGAAGCCGCTCTAGGTACGTGTTATTCCCTTACTTTTTTGTATTACTGGTGGCAAGCAAGCATACGGATATGGATCGCCAAGTGGTAAGCAGTTCCCTTATAGACACGGATGTTTGCAAAATTGAAATACCAGGGAGCCGCACACGACCGACAATCGGCGACCGACTTTTTGTGGGTGAAAAATAGAACGTACTTATTGCAATAGCGCAACACACACGACATACAAAAAAGTCGGTCAGAAATATCATACAAATATTAACCGGCTGACAATCGGCCCGGTTGTAGGTCCTACAATCAATCACCGATTGTCGGTCGAGCGCGGTCACCCTAAACGTGTGTAGTTCGAGCGAGAAAGAAGGACGAAGCTGTACACGCTATATAGCTCCGTCCCTCTTTCTCGTTCCAACGACTCACGTTTAACACGTCATGGTAAGCCCCCAGGATAATTATTCGCGCGTTATCAACCCTGGGGTATATGTGAAACCCTGGAATAATAAAAAGGTTTGAGAGAGGTAAGGCAATGGTGCCTCACCTCTCTCAAACCTTTTTTATTTTTACCTTTTTTATGGTCATTAGTAAGGATGAGGTCCTTCCCCAGTTGGGCTTGCTCGCTAGCCCATACTAGCGAGCAAGCTCGACTGGGGTACACAAACTACACAAGCCAAATAACTAAACACAGCGGTGTAGTTGTGTTCCTGTGTGTGAGTACAGGGTTCCAAATTTCCAGTGCAAGTGCTCTTCTGTCAAACAATTAATAACGATAGTATGTGCTTCCGGCGAATATTAAATTAATTAAATTATTATACGAAGCTATTCCAAGTTCCAGTCGTTGTCATGGAGACAGAATGGACAACGTGGCAGCAAGATGCAGTCGAACCGTGTCGTCAAGATGAAGTAGTAAAATAATATTATTAATCTTAAGTAATACAGTGAAATTGTCTAAACGATTATAATCAGTTAATGTTGATGTAAAAGATGAGAAGTGAATAAAGAAGCGATTAAGACTGGAGTTTGAATTATAATATCCTTAAAAGTAGTGATTTAATTTTATTAAAAACGTATATGCCGATACGTTTCTTATGCTAATTTAACACCTATCACCACCACGGGGAAAACAATGGGGCATAGTAATTAAATATTAACGTTATCTACATAATATTATTGGTCAACTTATCAAATTTGTAAACTACTTTTGAATCTTGAAATCACACAAAAGATATCATACATAATTTGAATGTGAAGCATTGCTTTAGCATGCAAAGCAAAAAATATGTCAGAGACATTAAACAAAAGCGGCATTTTAGAACAAAATAATGTCCTCCAAACCAAAATTCGGTCACGGCGACTAATCTCAACGAAAACTAGCCATCTGCGTGGGAGATATTATAGTGCACAAGTGTGTGCGCAAACACAAGAGCACTATTTATTTCCTCACTTTCATAGTCGATGGGAAGGCAATCTGACACGAGCGGAGAGAGCAAGCGTAGGACCAACGGCTTTAGGTTTTTCCGAGGCACGGCGGTGTTAAACACCGCCAATTTCCAAACTACGGGCATCTATTGTGAATTACCTGTCAGAAAAACCCAATATCATTTTTTGGCACGACCCGGGAATCGAACCCGGGACCTCGTTATCAGCAGTCACACACAACGACACACAACCACTGAGCCACCGAGGCAGCACATAACAAAATAATAATATAATGTACATGTCGCAAGATAATAGGAAAAAATGGTTTTTTGCGAAAATCCTAGGACGACTGCAAAAGACCGGATAAAAGGAAAAAATACTATGAGAGGATGCCAATAGTAGGTACTTGTAAAAGACTTGAACGCGTTACGGTTTTTGGGCATCCTGGTTTCGAGTGGGATAGAGATTGGATAGGTAGAGTCCTGAGAATAGAGGGAAAACCATAGCAAGTCTAACTAGAAGGAAGGAAGGAGCTTATAGGAAGCCACAGCCAAATTACTCCACACAACGATGTAGTTGTGTTCCTGTGCATAAGCATAGCTCTCCAGTTCTTCTTTAGTTTTCCAGGGATATTCAATCACAATACACTAGTGTTAAATTTTTTGGTTCGGAACATACAAGTGATGGCCCAGGTCCAGCGTCCATAGGCTACGGTATCCGCTTCCTATTAGGTGAACCGTATGCTTGTTTGAAACCCAAATATAATAAAGTTATTAAACAAACACATTTATCTACATAACTACAAATGATCTGCGCCATAATGAATTTTAAGATAAATAAACATGGCCGTCAGCTGTGTAAGCCTGTGTATAATGACCTTGATAATGACATCATCACAATGAATCACTCTTAAACTAAACCGGTAGATCGTGCTCTCAGCTGGTTTACAACCTGTAGATATAGTCCGAATAAATAAGTAAAATTCGTTATTCTTTATATTATTTAAATAAATGTGGTAATGAGGTAAAAATGTTTTATAATTTAAATTAGTAGAAAAATATTTAGTTGGAATTTTATAATGTATTATGGTAACCCAGCAGATGCATACATTATTATTGGTTGACATGTGCAGACGCAGATGTGCCGCGAATTGTTAAGAGTTTCATTCGTGTGTTATATATTCAAATAGTGTCAGATTAAGGATTCTTTCGTTTCAGAGGAATATAAAATATCTCAGAGTGAGTACAATCTATAAAATTTAATATATGTCTTCATGCTCAGGACTGTTTAATAAAGAACCCAAAGTATTGTATTCGTAAATCTTAATTGGATACATAAACCATAAATATTATGCAATAGCACATCGATACCGTGATAATCGAAACCGGGCGCCAACGTCAGGCAGATAGAGATTTTAGTCAGTGTACAGTTAAAGTTTAGGTTACCTAGGTTTTAACTATTAAATAGGTATTAACTTTGGCATTTTTGTTTTTGTAAAGTTCGCGTTGTTAAGACATGACACATTGAAATTTAATACAAATGTGATCCAAATCGTTATCTTAGAGCTGTTTCCGTCTACACGAAATATAGGTATTTAAAAGGATTGAAGAATTTCACAAGAATTGTTTACTATACTGCTTACATTAGAACAATATTAAGTGATTATTTTCCGTCCGTTTGTGTCCGTAAAACTCGAAAACAGTAAATGGAATCTTATTGCCCCTGGCAATGTTGTAATAATAAATATTAGGATCTTTCTGTGTTCACTGACACTCATGGGCCGGGGGGCCCGTGGCATTTGCCCATACTGCCGCCCTATTGTTACGCCACTGACTACTACATATATACATAAGTATAACACTTTTTAATAAATTACAGGTTATTAACAGGTAATACAAAATGCCTCAAGTAAAACTACCAACAGACCAGAATAAAACTGACGGAATCCCTCGTCGACGTAATCCATATTATGAAATTAAAAATATGTACTATAAAATGAATCACAAGCACCGTGGAATGGCACTTATATTTAACCACGATTATTACCTAAACCAAACCGTTTCTTCCCGCCCAGGAACCAATAAAGACAGAGACCAACTCGATGAAGTGCTGTCTGACTTGGGATTTGAAGTTGATATTAAAAATAATTTTACTTATGCCAAGATTTTTAAAACCCTTCAAGCGGTAGCAAGTATGGATCACACCCAAAACGATTGTCTTTTAATTGCTGTACTAACTCACGGGGAACTTGGGATGTTGCATGCAAAAGATACTCATTACAGCGTCAGAAAATTGTGGTGTTCTTTTACTGATGACCAATGTCCTACACTGGCTGGAAAACCAAAGATATTTATTATTCAAGCTTGTCGTGGTGATAAGTACGATGACGGCTGTACATTATCAGATAACCTTGAGACTGATGGACCAGCAATGTCTGAAATGTATGAAAACACAAATCATCCGGACTTCCTTTTCGCATATTCTACAGCACCTGGATTTTATTCCTGGAGGAATTCTTCAAATGGTTCATGGTTCATTCAGACTTTGTGTTTAGTGTTAAGAGATTATGGAAGTGACGAACATATTATGGCGTTGCTAACTTTAGTTTGTCGTCAAATAGCTGTCGATTTTGAATCATATACTAACGATGATAAAACTAGTGAAAAAAAACAAATACCTAATATTTGTAGTACGCTTACTCGTCTCCTAGTTTTTAATTGTAACAAAAAGAAGAAAACTGAGTGTTGTATTCAGTCATAGCTTAAGGAAAATTATTTACGTAAATATGTGTCCGTTGTTTTGTCTGTTATATATCCCTAGCATATTTTACTACATATCTATAATTATGTGGTTGACGTAAGTTTTAACAGACGTCAATTTCGATACTTATTAGATTTATTTTTAAAAAACGACTCTCGCATTGCTTTCGTAACAAGCTGCGTGCTGGGGACAGAACCGAGAGTAAGTTTCAATGTGTTCTGTGGTCATTACAGATAACTTAGCCTGTTCAATCTATTTATAGAATAATGCACTTTAATTCCTATTAAGACTATACTGTGATTTTATTAAGTACATAAATTTTAATTTTAAGTTGTATTTATTATGTGTATATTTTATCACTTTCATAAAAAACCGTGGCCCAGTCACAGAAAAAAAACGATTTCGTAAAACTTTTGTATTCGTATAGGTTTTTAATATTATTATGCGCGGTATTTACAGTTTAAGATGAATAACTTTTATACAAAAAGTGGTAGAATGAAAAAACATTTATAATACCTAACATAATTGGAACATATCCCTGTGCATTAATTTATCTCAGTGCCAAAATTCATCGAGATCCGTTTAGTCCTTCTGATGCAATTGAGAAAATACATCCAATATTTTGCATTTATAATAGTAGTGGGATTGGTATATTATAAAAGGCTTTCTCTCGAGTCGCACCGCAACGTCAACTTTAAGGCGTACGTGGTGCGAGTACCTACGTGTTATCTGCCCATCTTTATGAAAGACGACGTTTGGCCGAAATGTGGTGTACCGTCGCTTCCGCGGACAAGTGCCACCTGAACGCACTGAGACAATAAAGTGCTAGTGAATTGTTACTTACATCGTTTTAAGTAAAATAAACTAACAAAAGTGATAATCATGTATGTTAGTCTGTAAGGTATGTATCTATTGATTGTATTATCTAAAAATAAATGATTTCTTATTATTATTATTCGCCTAATACCTAAGTTGTATACAAAAAAATAATATTACCAATATATATGGCTCAACGAGATTAATAGTGTATTATGTGTTTGTTGTTTCCTGCGACACAGTGTTTGTTCCCTAGAGTTTTTTTTTAAATGGTACGTACCAACAGGATCGTCAGCGTTGATGAGATACTTGTCGGCGAGGTTGCGACTGAGCGGGAACAGGTCCGGCGCCGCGTACAGCACGACGCGCGGCGCCACGCATCCCGCCACACTACCGCGGCTACGTATGCTGCCGGCGCGACGACCCTGCGCCTTCTTCACAACAAACAAATCTCATTATTAAGAGTTTACGCTAGATTTGAATCGTACCTACATAGAGTTAACCTACCGAGCACATGGTAACCCTATGGATGGTCGAGTGTGCAGTTGTATTTTCATATGAGCGTCTCCGTGCTTCGTAGGGTAGGGTTAAGAGTCAAGTCTTGGTATAGGCGATGTTTGAACGATTGATACCAAGTTGGCAATGAACCGTTCGATATAAACGCGAAAGGCCCATGTACTGTACGATTTATCTTTATGATCTATATATAGATCGATTGAAAAGACTTAAATCGATAGTTTACCACCTGCCACTAAAGGTATTGAACATTGAAGGTATTGAATAATATAATAAGAATAACAATAGTAACCTATATTATGTCCCACTGCTGGGTGAGGGAGAGGGTGTAGGCCTTAATTCACATGCGCTGGCCTAATGCGGGTTAGTGAATTAAACATGTCTTTTGAATTTCTTCTAAGACCTCACGGAGAGTTTCCTCACGATGTTTAACGAAACATCATTGATAGTGAATCATGTGATTAGTACATATAAACTCCACAAAGTGAAATTCATATTGGCATTGCCACCCCGGATCAAACCTGTTAGGTACTTTCCCACTCAGCCACTATCGCTTTTTTTTAATAATAATGTAGTAGATTTTATAGAAATCTTACCCATCTATCTTGAAAATAGAACGTAGTTATTGAATTTGATTGATGCCTGTGATGCAACTGTGGAAAACCGCTCGCATTGGTCGGAGACGGCGTTGTTGTAGCGTGGGGAGAGACAGAGTTATACCCAGTAGTGCCGAACAACCCCGGTGTTAAAGACAACGAAGACATTGACCGAGGGGTCCCGGTCTCGTGTTTAAGAGATAGTCTTCGTGCGTTCGGTGGCCGGTTGAATACCACCAGAGTGCTCACTCCACACCACTTAGCACCACATGTTCGAGGGAAAGGTATACACGAGTCACCAGCGTTTTCGCTTTCTGATTGACTTCTTTGACTTGACTTCATTGAATCAGTGTCGTCACTGGATTTCACTGGTATCTAGAAAAAATAATTTAGTAATTTAGTTTCGCTGTAGAATAAATATATATCAATTAATTAAAGGTAACAGTTCAGCTGTTTTCGCGTGATTTAGTAACAAACATCTATACGCATAAACTATCACATTTACAATATTAGTATGGACTAGCTGTTGCCCGCAATTCCGCGTGGAGACATCAACCGACAGGTTATCGCGATAAAAAGCCTATTCGCTATTTCACAGTATAAGCTATCTCTATGCCAAATCTCAGCCCGATCCGTTTCATAGTTTTTACGTGAAAGAGACAAACATCCATACAAACATCTATCCTCACAAACTTTCACATTTATAATAGTAGGATTGGTTTCTTACCTCATCAATGGAAGTTGCCAATGTTTTTAAACAGTGCAATAAGCATCTGTGTCCTTCCTTTTTTTTTTTGAAAGCGGTTCTATTTATAGCCTGCAATATTCTGATGGTAGTAAGACTATCTACGTTAGTTCCTGATAGCCATGAAAACTTCGGTATAGTCTGTTCTGTGACGTTTCTAGGGAATGTAACTTGTAGATTGGCTACATATCCATTACGTTCAGAATGTATCTGACATGTGCGTGTTTCTATATTCATATCTGTTACTTCTATGTTAGCCATCTCCCGGATAGATTCAAACTCTTCATCTATGGATGTGTTGGTTTTGTGTGGAAGTTTATTCTGCAAGAGACAGTTGTTTTATATTTGTAAACATAGGATAAGCAGACTGTAACGTAGTTAACTAATTTTAAGCCAGTTTGAAACCGGGTAGACTAGTTAACGCGCATAGTCAGTTAAGGTAGATCCCAAAATTAGAAACACCCACGAGTTAACAATTACAATATAAAGCAGTTATCAAATTATATATAATCTATACTCAGGTGTAGGTTAATTCGGCAAAAGGTTCGTTGAGAGCCTGCTAACCCAAGCAAGCTGGAAAGTGGAGGCGTCTATGGATGCTTTAGGGGCATCACTAGTATGAGCATCTTAAAGTACAGATAGAACAGATATTATCTAAAAAAAAATGTGCAAGCTATAATCTGTATCCTTACCAATACAATATCTTGACCTTTACTATCACCACCAGAAAGGTCATTAGTAGATCCAGCTGTTGACGCATAGCTCACATCTGAAAGCAAAATGTTTGGATATTAATGAAAATGGAGACTAGTCTAGAATATGGCTCAAATCTGTACAGATTTCTAGAGCTAATTTAGGGATGCGTTTATAATGAGACGTTTTTCTATGTCAGGGAAATTCAGCCGTATGCTTGTTTGCCACCTAAGTAGAATAAAAAAACCAAACATACTTACTGTCACTGTTATTATCATCGTCATTTTCACCATCATCTGGTAAGTAATGATTACACATTTTTAACAATGTAGGATGCATACTCCACACTCTTAAGGACTGATCTCTTGCCCATGTCACAAGCTGGTAGTTGGACGGCGATGTATTAGGTCTCCACACCATTGTTTGAACGGTGTCTGTATGTCCTACAAGCCTGTGTGTCAGTGCCCCGCCAACCCAGATACCTATAACACCTGCCTGTTCCACTCTTGGCATGCCACCCCAACCTACTCCAATAGTCAACAAGCCACTACCAAATGGAGTATAAATCGCACGCCATACTGGGAAATTAGTCATGATAACATTTTCAGGTCTTCTTGCATTATTTATATCAAAATATTTTATGCTGCCATCATGACTTGAAGTGACTAGTTGATATTCATGATGGGGACTCCAATCAACCCCGTGGATTTTACATAAGTGTGCAGAAATGTAATGGATTGGGGTTGAGTGTTTCCTGTAGTCCCAAATTTTGATGTCTCCATCGTGGGCTGTGGCAACTATGTGTGGTGCTACTTTGTTCCATTGTACTTGTGATGCTCCAGCTGAAATGTTATACAGATACATTTGAATGTGAAATATCTTATTATATTAATATGTGAGGGTACAAGTGACTGAATGAATGAGTCAGTTTGGGTGGGTGAATGAGTGAGGTGAGGGTAGATTACCTAGAAAACTGAATTCTAATATCAGCATTTTTAATACAAGGTAGGTTGATAAAAAAGGAAATTTAAACAGAGATATAATAAATTATTAATTATAAAATTCCACATGGGCACTGTTACAGGTCTAGTGGAAGTCCACTGTGACTGTTGATACTGAGATTTCAGTGGCTGTTTCTTGGCTTGGGCCAAAAATAGATACTAGGTTTTTCTGACAGTTTTTCTAAGAAATTTGCAATAGACGCCCAAAGCTTGGATATTGCTAGCATTAAAAAAATTATGCCTCTAAATAAGAAATTATAATTTTGACTTATGAACAAACATTTATTCATTTAAATATAACTTACCCACAGCACATAGAGACAATACTGGTCTCCTAGCATCTCTTAGATCCCACAGATGAGTGAATGTATCAATAGAGCAAGTGGCAATCAGGTTATGATCTTGGCGGTGGAAGTGTGTGTCACTAACCACTCGTGTATGTCCACGAAGAGAGCAGATACATGTCAAATCATTGCCTGATCGCCATTCATATACATCAACCCTTTGATTGCTCTGTAAGTCAAAATAAGGAGGAGTTTAGTATATAGACCATAAATAATCATATGTTTGTTGAATGGTAATCACCTAAACACTGCAGCATCTATGCAGTTAAAATACAGTGATACCATATTTTTAATTTTAACTGTTTTTAAAGTAAAAAGTTGATGATAATATTCATATAAATTATTTTTTTTGTGAAAAAGTGTAAATTATTCACATAATGATCATGGCTGGAAGCACCTGGATACGTGATGCCGAGGATCGTTCCAAGTGGCGTAAACTTGGAGAGGTCCATATCAAGCAGTTGACAGTGGAGATGATGATAATATACTAACCGCAATAGCGCAAAGTTTTTGTCCGTGGTACGACTGACACCACTCTGCACCCGCAGCGTCATATTTACTGTGTCGAGGATATTTCTTCACAATATCACCGGAGTCATCATCTTGAGTAATCTGTTTTATTGCAAGCCATCTTCTTCCTGCTAATAGGACATTGTTACCCGAATAGTCCACGGACATTGCCGTCGCTTGTAGGTCCCGATATTCCCATTTCATTGTTTCTGAGCTCCAGTTTTTTAATAACATTATCATGTTTTCTTAAAAAGTTGCTTCCTTAAAACACATAATATACAAAATCATATCTTATTTTACTCTTGATTGTAGATACAGATACATGTTTATAAAAAACATGGTTTTATTATTATTTATTTTCGTTCTTCCTGTCAAATCTGCCAATTACCTGTCAGGCCTGTCAGTATAATCAGAAATTTCAAAGATAAAGGATTTTCATAGATCAAACATATTTAAAATGAAATATTTATGTAATCTCTACAAAACCAACAACGGCTTGATAATTATTGTAGTTGTAATTTAATCGTATAATAGTGATGCTTGATGCTTGACTGTGCTTGACAATATCACAAAAAAAATTTGAGAAAACAGACATTTACATTATTTGTATTCTCTTTGTTTGGTGCACAAAGAATTTAATGCAACTTGTATGTAGGAAGATACTAGTAAGGTAGGTATATTATTTCAGCCTTTTATATTGAATTTGAAGAAGTACTTATGTATTTCTAGTATAAAAATTGCATAACTTGATAACGTTCCACCACGACCACTTAAAATGCTCAACCTCTGAGTTCTATGGTTGAACTATTTATATCTAAACTATACCACAGATTACTAAATAGTTACTACGTAACAGATACATCACTCCCATACAAAAGCGACAATGCCTACGCCATAATAGCCTACAAAATCTCAATAATAATACCTGCTGTTCGCAGCGAAAATAAATGTACCATAAGTACGTGCGTAAAGAGTCGAGATTGTGTTGACCGCTGTGCGACTCACGTGCAAGCTCGTCATCGCACGAATGCGGTAGGATTGATGATTTATTGTAATAAAACAAATGTTGCGAAATAATCAACCAAGTCGATTCATTATGACGTTATCAACATTATTTAAGAATGCTGTTTCTAATTCTTCAGTATAACTATTAAACTATTCTGGTAGGACTTTTAGACCACCATAAAAAGACGAATCAATGAAAAAAAATAACAATTTTTCATTTGTTTTTTGACTTTGACATTCATCCACTGCACCGCTGAGCGGTATGCATATAACGCAAGGGCGTATTCGTAAGTGAGTGACGGACGCCTGACTATACTATAAAGAGGTTAAATACAGTCTAATTGTTTTTAAGTAGTTTAGGTTAAGTTACTTTTATTTTAATAACTATTCTTGTAAATATATTTTAAAATAAACGTTTCGTTTATTTATTTTAACTTTATTGTACACCAAATTAGATACGTAAAAATAAGCCCTAAGTATTAGAGAGAGAACAGTTACTGGGTTTTTATTCTTATCAATACATCTATGTTGCAAATCATCCTAAACCAAAATGCTTGGTCTAAAGTATCAAAATGTTAAGTACTTATTCCCTTTTTGATTCATATATACATATGACACGTAGGTATACTGTTAGGAAGTATTGTCACATAACTAAAAGTTTTCAAAAACCTATATGTGACAGAATTTGATTTAATTAAAGTTTAAACAAAAATACTGGCTTGTAAATAAGTCGACAAATTTGTATCACAATCACATCACTGAACAAAATCTCAGATACATAACCTGTCAAGTGCTAAAATATTATTAATTATCATAAACACGCTGAAAATAAAACCAGGCCTCCGTCACTCCATGTACTTGCGCGCTATAATTACCTACAGCTCGTCGTACCGCCGGCGGACCAAATTCAATGCGGTTTTCGCAAACGAAGCGCATGCACGTTGTTCAATTTTAATCGTTCTATTAGTTTTTTCTACACTAAAATTTAATAACCGAGAATTTAGAAAGGGTAAGAAATTTATATAAAAATAAAACACGTACCTTTTAAAGATTTTTTATTTTACCTACACACTGACCTTTATAATTATGTTTTAGGTGTATTGCACAGTCAACAATTTTAAACTAACACCTATAGTCAGAACATATTCACAATTATCAATAAAATTGGCACAAATAGTTATTTATGTTAATTTAATTTTATCAAAGATCCCACAGCAATCGCGGGGCTGCCCCGCGATTGCTGTGGGATCGCGCAGTGCGAAGCAATCACAACTGTACGTTTGAGCATTTAGGCACATTTTAGCATGCAGCGGTTGATGACGCGACAGAGTAGGCTATTATAGCAGTAGGTATTGGTAATTTTCTTCTGAGTGAAGTATCTGTTACGTAGTAACTCTTTAGTAATCTGTGATAAAACTCGCATATTATTTCACGTTCAGATTGTAAACAGTTTTAAACTACTTACAATGCTATATTCATTATCTAATCAAAAGCATAAATACAGAGGTCGATACTTACCGATGAAAAAATATCTTTTGGGTATTTTCCTATAAAACACCCATTCTACTCTTGCAGCCTGAAGCTACATAAGCCATAGTTCTTATAGTTACACTAAACAAACTTTTTCCGAAATGAAACTGAAACTCACGTTAAATAATGCAATTTTGTGAACAAGGTATTGAGAGCCATCTGCATACCTACGCTAACTTCAAAAGTCGGAACACTGTATGTTTATTTGTTGGTATGCTACCTCCAGGTATGCTTCCTCCTTGGGAAATTTGACATTTGTTGACAGTTCAGATCTAGTTAGAGTTGCCATTTGCCATAAGAATATTATTATACATTTATGGAGTTGCCCCTTATTTATTTTAAAAATGAGCTTGTTACGTGTTACATATTTGTAGAAACCGAACAAGTAAGAAAGTCCAACTGTCCAAGTTTATTTTTTGACATTATACGCTAACTCCGTCCACTGGCGTCCACCGCGCAGCCGCCGCCGCCGCGCCGCCCGCTGTTCTCTTGCAATGCTTAATAATTCTGTCACTGTCACTTCACTGTCAGTTAAGTAAGTGTCAGTCTTGTCTTGACTGGCCCAATCACAGAGTACCTTATTCAATTTAATATATTTCCTAACAATTATTGTATGAATACGATTATTTATTTATTAAGATTTTGATTATACAATGACAATGTTTCATTAATATAATCAAGCACATTTTTATGTATAAAAAGATCGCTGAAATGACGCTGTTACGAAAGTTGCGGCGAAATTTTTGTTACTATTTTCTGCGGTTGTTTTTTGGCTTAGTTTTTATTTATGTTTATTGTGAATACCTTATTTATTATGTTACACAAATTCAGGTAAGTACTGAATGAACATTTAAATATTTAGATATTTAAGCCTAAACTATATAAACACTTGTTATCATTGTTTTAGTGTGGCTGGAGTTCATTAACTAAGGAGCATACAGATGAAGTAGACCCGGTGTATGCGTTAGTTATAGCCGACACCCATCTATTAGGGTCAAGAAATGGAGACTGGATAGACAAGTGGCGTAGAGAGTGGCAGATGCACAGAGCTTTCCAGACTGCTATAACTTTACATAGACCTGATGTAGTATTTGTTTTAGGTATTTTTAAAATATTCTACACTAATTATGATCATTTTTTTTGTTTTGTTTGCAATAAACAAACTCATAAAGGATCAAAGAAAACTTTCACCACTTTAAAGAATTCTATATCATCACTGAGATACAAAAGCTTTAATAAAAAGAGGCACCCTTACAGAAACCTAAATAAATGTCCATACTTGCAAAACAATAAGCAACATAGGTACCTACTGGAAATCATAAACTTAAATGGATCTTTTATTAGCTCTAATTTTTTTTAAGTTCTTTTAGGTACTATGAGCATTTTATTACAAAAAATAAGAATGTGAGCCCAATGATGCCCTGAAATGTGGACACATGTTTATTTATTGAATTTTGATATAAGTTTACTCATAACATTATTACACGTATGTGACAATTCTAATTCCAATTCAACTAGTTTCCAACCTACCTCTATGTCATAAGCACTAAAAAGTCTGCACTTGTTTAACTCACAATTTCCTTTTTTTCAGGTGATTTATTTGATGAAGGCAAGTGGTGTTCAGAAAAAGAATTTAATGATTATGTGGACAGATACAATACAATGTTTCATGTTCCTGAGGGTATACCAATGTATTCTATTGTTGGAAATCATGATATTGGATTTCATTATAGGTAATTATGTATTATTTTGTTCATAATTTTTTTATCTCTTGCACTACTAGGAAACAAGTACTGTGACTCTAAACAACCATTAGTGGGTCACCATTTTTTGTTTTGTTTTGTTTGTTTGGTAAATACTCTACAACCCAAGGGTTACCTATGTCCCAGCAGGAGCGGTTTTATTTTATCCCTATGGCAAATAAGCATTATATGGTCTACCTGGTAAGCATGGTCAATCAAATATGGTAATCACTGTGTTGCCGACTCAAAATTTTTAACCAAAGTTTTGTATTATGGGTTAACCTGGGATAAGAAAAATTCATCCACAATAATACAACTGCATTGTATGTAGTTATTTGGCTGTGGTAGTCTTCAAGGCGACAGTACTTCTTCGGTCAGGGCTTGTTCACTTGTATGATGACCTACTTCTTTTAGTAATTTATTATTGACTAAGTTAACTATAGTATGTTCAAAGGATAACACCACATTTGACAAAACGCTTTGAGAGTCTTTTGAAGTCACCTCCGGTGCAGCTGATCACAATTAGAGGAAACCACTTTATACTTATTAACTCTATGGCCATGGAAGGTGATGGATGCTCCTTGTGCTCACGTGCTATTGCAGAAATTGATAGAATATCAAGTAAGTTTATTCCTTTTTCTTTATAATCTATACTA
This sequence comes from Trisateles emortualis, assembly GCA_947095525.1. Classification (NCBI taxonomy): domain Eukaryota; kingdom Metazoa; phylum Arthropoda; class Insecta; order Lepidoptera; family Erebidae; genus Trisateles; species Trisateles emortualis. The sequence continues at coordinate 15,826,954 of OX352732.1, read as the reverse complement.
TACTATATATCTACTAGTGGACCTGGCAGACTATGTCCTGCCGGAAAAAGCTAAAATACCTACAGCAGCGCCACCTACCGGGTCCAATTGTGAATCTAAACCATCCAGGGCCCTACCCGAACACACACACAAAATTTCATCAAAATCGGTCCACCCGTCTAGGAGGAGTTCAGTCACATACACACGCACACAAGAAATATATATATTAAGATATAAATCTACAAATATTAGAAAGAGAACAGATTTGTATTTTTGTATGTAACAAATAAACTCCATTAGAAAGCTACATTATCAGCGGGTCACATTATACTATATTTTATTGAAAAAAAAATTATGGGATGAATGTCTGCCCGTTCAAAGCTGAGACGAGCCACTAGTATTTCATAATAGCAAATGTTTAGATGGATGGATAGATGTATGTAAGTTTGTTAGTTACTCAAAATTCAACTACGCCAAAACGGTGGACTGGCTCTGGATCAGACTTGGCACAGTGATAGATCATAGTCTGGAATAACACATACAGGCTTACTTATTTTTATACCAGAAAATTCACAAATACCGTAACATTAGACGCGTGCGCGAAGCCACGGGCGGAAACTAGTAGTAGTACTTAGTAGTTCAGATTATATTTCACATTTTATTTTTTCCTTTTTTAATGTTTGAATAATTTAAATTTATTTTTTGTTTGTTAGTTTTTGTTTTATTAAACAAAAACACTTTTTTAGTCTAATCACCCCTTTTTAGTCAATAGATCTTGCCATACGAAAATTAGTGTAATTTTCCGTATTATAATATTGTAATATTAATAATAATCACCCCTTTTTAGTCAATAGATCTTGCCATACGAAAATTAGTGTAATTTTCCGTATTATAATATTGTAATATTAATAAACTATCTTCATTTTTTTTAGATGTGCTTAAGTGTAGCAGTGGATCAAGTTTGTGCAAAGGAAAGATTAAATTGGAGAGATACAGTAGGCCTATAATTATGCAAGTAAGCTATTTATTTATCTTTTCTTTAAAAAAGACACCATTCTGTTCCGTGGGGGACTTTACAAACATACAATTAACAGACACAAAGTACACCCAGGCCTGGCACAACCATTCATGGATTTACCTATTTACTTAAACCACTGAATTAACCATGCAGAAGTATTTGTAACTAATCGATTTGTATTTATGAATAACTGAATTTATAGATAGTAAATAAGTATTTATCTTTAATGTTGTTGAAAGAAATCACACAAGGGCAATTAAGAGAGGTAGGGCAGACTGGGGAAGAACCTCCACTAACCACCTTAACTAACTACACACAGTGGTGTAGTTGTGTTCCTGTGTGTGAGTACAGGGCTCCAGTGCTCATTTAGGGATACGTTTTAAAAGAAACTTATTCCTATCTCTGGGATACTCCCATCTTAGGGCCCTGGTGTAAAAAAAATGGGTTGTCAACATGCAAGTGATACCTCTGGTATTGCAAGCATCCATAGGCTACGGTAACTGCTTAACATCAGGTGGGCTGTACGCTTGTTTGCCACTCGAGTAGTATATAAAAAAGGCCAACTGAGCCTGTACCTATCGTAAAAGTTATCTGGTAAACATAGTTGTATATTTTATCGGACTTAATACTGTAAGCATTCCTTGCCAGTATGCCAAAGGTTAAAGTTTGACTGCCTCGGTGGTCCAGTGGCCGCAGTATGCGCCTGCTGTGCACGAGGTTGTGGGTTCGATTCCCACACAGGATAAAACTTTGTGTGACCTACAAAGAATTGTTCTGAGTCTGGGTGTAATTTGTGTCTGTTAATTGTATGTTTGTAAAGTCCCCCGCGACACAGAGCTTGTTAGAGAACAAGCTCTGTGTGCGGGAAAGGTGATGCAGAGATAAACAAAGTAGTTGCAGTAATATAATATGGGTCATGGCCCACCAAGGCTCTGCCCGGATTATAATTTTTTTTTACCGATTTGAACACCAATTTTAAAGGATTTTCATACAAACTTTCATTTCCTTTTTTCCACCTTAGGAGTCGAATATCCAAAAATCCTTTCTTAGTGCTCACCTCAATGTTAAAGGATATGCAGACTTGATGGCGTTGATGAATCAGTCTGTGAGGACAAGCAATTATACATATATGTATAGATAAAATTACTTATAGATAGATATCACTCTTTATTGTACACCAAGTTACAATCTTGTCTTAATGATAAATTTATAGCGCTTATATATAAATTTATAATATACATATATATATATTTATATGTAAAATAGGCGGCCTTATCGCTAAAAAGCAATCTCGTACAGGCAACCTTAGGATGGACAGAATAGATGGGAAATAAGAAAAAAATATTAACAGTGGGAAGTTTGGTGCTTATAACAGAAATAGTAGATATAGAACTTAGACAAATAAAATAAATAAATATAATTACATATATTCATAATCCAATTATATTCCAGCATTATCCTCTATACAGAGAGTCCGATAGTATATGCACGGAGCCAGACGCTGCCCCACTACCAGAACGTAACAATATATTCGAAGAGCGCTGGGACTGTTTGTCTAAAGAATCGACAGAATACCTGGTGGAGAACCTTCATCCTCGAGCCGCGTTCGGTGGTCATACACACCATAGCTGCGTAGTACGACATAGTTTTGTACCAAGATCTGATCATAAGATTGAATTTGTTGAATACACTGTTCCATCGTTCTCATGGAGAAATAGATTAGATCCTAAGTATTATTTGGTAAGTATTTAATTTTATTCAAAGACTAGTTTTTGCCAGCGGCTTTGCCCGCGCGTACAATCCCACGGGAATACTGATTTTTCCGGGATAAAAAGTAGCCTATGTGCTATTCCAGAATCTCTCTCTCTGTGTAAAGGAGAGGAGACCCGTGCCTAGCACTGGAACAGATAGAAAGGTTGTTATTATTATATAATCTTAACGTGGAAAGTTTGTATACCATGCAGTGAAACAAAACGGGCTTATAATAACTTTAACACCCGAAATAGAGATGTTATAAGTTTAACGTATGTATCTGTGTCTGTCTGCGACATCGTAGCTCCTGAACGGCTGGGGTATTCCGTAAGAGCAAAAAACCTTTTTGACGTTTAGTCAATAGATTGTGCCGTCACCGAGCAATCACAACTGTCAGTTTGCGATTACAACTGTCGGTTTGCCATCGCTGTTTGTAAGAGCAAAAACCGAGCCACCTCAAAAACCGAGCAAAATCTGGCTGTCAGATTGAAAATCGGTATTCCGTAAGAGCAAAAACCGAGCCTTATTGACGTTCAGTCAATAGATTGTGCCGTCACCGAGCAATCACAACTGTCAGTTTGCGATCACAACTGTCAGTTTGCCATCACTGTTTGTAAGAGCAAAAACCGAGCCACCGCACTGCACCGCAAAAAATTATATGCTTCAATTTTCTTGTTTCATGCTTGTGTAACAATATGATTGTAAAATTTCAGTTAACAATTACGCCAGATGAGGTGAAGGTGTCAAAATGCGGCATGCCTCGTGAGTGGACCATGCAAATAACAGCTATATTGATGACGCTCGCTTTACTAGTCTATTTAAGATATTGCAACTCCACTGTCAATACTTCTAGTCAAACCTATAAATATTTGTGAGTATTTATTTTGTCTGGCAATCCAGTTTAATTTTTATCTATTCTTATTCAATAAATCCTCTTTTACGAGAGACTACAAAAATAAAACCGACACATAGTTCACCAAGACTCGGAACAAGTATCTGTGGATTATATAAATATGTTTGTACCCCCGCGACACAGGGCTTGTTTCCTTGTGCGGGTCTTCTGTTTAAAAATAAAAAATAAATAGATTTTTTTGTCACTGTCCGCTCTATTAATATGTCATGATATATTATTTCTTTTTCAGATCGGGAAAGAAAGTCTGAAGTGAACAAGGGCAGGCAAGGTGGGACAGCAGCATTTACTTTTTTAGTTAAAAGACAACTCCCGCACTACCGAACGCGCCTTGTGTCGCGGGGGATTTTACAAAAGTACAATTTACAGACATGAAGTACACTCATATTTATTTATGTAGTTATTTAATAGACACTCCATGGAGGTTGAATATCGTTGATTAAATAATTTAATCATATAATTTATTCGGTATTTTATTTTAAATTTGGCGTTATTAGAACAGATACACTAAAAATTAGGATTTAATAATTGTATAAAAAGTTTAAAATTATAGTAAATACGCGCTACAAAGCTGGCTAAATGGGGTCTATACACTTTGATTGAGCATGCATGCACATCTACTTACAATAACATCAGTTAAAGGGTCGCTAGCTGATGCCCGACGCCTGATGGCAAGTTGATATAAATGAAGAACACATAAAGCTTCACACTTTTAGTAAGTCTCATCTACTGCGATTGTTAATAACGATACATTTTTTTTATCTCAAAAAAAAACAACACTCGCACTAGGAAAGCCCTGTGTCGCGGGGGACTTTATAAATATACAATTGACGGACAAAAAAAAATCGTTTTTGTCCCGCCGCGCAGTAGTAAGTGGCGAGGTAACCACTAAAGCCACTGAACCAACCGTTCAGTCAGGTAATCACGTAAGGTAGAATATCTGTATATGTATGTCGAACCGTGACAGTATCCTCACTACATATTTATAGAGATAGATACTTCCTCACACAATAACGATACAAACTGGAGATGTCAGACAGTCATCCGTAGATAGGTACTATATTAGTCAGGGCTAGAGCGATAAACTAATAATACATTGAAGGTTTTAATTATATACTTACTCTTCAATAAATAATTAATAATAATAACATTATAATTCTGATAACGTGCCACCTTTGTTTGGAATTCTCTCGACAATACGACAAATATTGCTGTAGTATATTTAATTGAGTAATCATTTATAAATAGGTTTAAACCTGGATAGTAACTTATTAAATGTCAAAAACAAATATGAAGTACCTAAATCACATCACACAAAATTGTAACGTTGTGTGGTGTTAAGTTGGCTAGCACGTGGGCTAGTGACCTTCGTGGCTGGCCACAAACACACTAAAATAAGCGCTATGGAAGGACAGCTAGCTAAAACAAAAAAGCTCAATAACACATTGCCTGATCCGAAAATAGAAATATAATAAAACAGAAAAGCCCGATTGCCGATTGCCCGATCCGCAAATAGAAAACAGAAAAGCTCAATAACATATTGCCCGAAACGCAAATAGTAAACAACAAAACATAAAAAAACCCAATAGCACATTTCCCGATTCGCAAATAGAAAACAGAAAAGCTTAATAGCATATTGCCCGAAACGCAAATAGTAAACAAAAAAGCCCCACATTTACCGATCTGCAAATAGAAAACAGAAAAGCTCAATAACATATTGTCCGAAACGCAAATAGAAAGCCAAATAACACATTGTCTAATCCGTGAATGGAAAACAAGAAAATAGAAAGTTCAATAACATATTGCTCGAGATGCGAATAGACCTCAATAACAGAAACACTCAATAACAACTAACAACTCAAGATTGAAAAACAAAAACAGAAAACCCAACAACAGATAAAACACCTTTAACAATCCTTTCATAATGCTTATTAGCATAGTAACGTAAAATAAGTTTTTAAAAACAAATCCCCACTAGTCATATGCACCATCATGTATCTATTGGTATAAGAACCTACCTACACATACCTCAACAAAAAATCCCCTTACAGAAGAGGTAAGGAGGCGTCACCGTATAGGTACTATCGACAAATTGTAGCTCCGACTACTCATACTACATAGCAAAGCAATTTTGACCTTGACAGTCTAAAGAAAGTGCATAACTAATTTTTTTGGCGATTTTGTATCACTTTTACCCACATACCAGTTTAATCTTGCGATGCTGATGCTATTAGATTTTATTAAATATATAATAATACTAGCTGTTGCCCGCGGCTCCGCCCGCGTGGATGTCGGTTATCGCTGCAAAAATTATAATATACCTAGTATATTTTTTATATAGTAGCCTATGTGTTATTCCAGACCATAATCTATCTGTGTGCCAAATTTCATCCAGATCAATTTATAACAAAAAAAGAAAAAAAAAGTAACAAACATCCATCCATCCATTCTCACAAACTTTCACATTTATAATATTAGTAAGGATTCTACCATGGTCAAGCCTAATATTCTCGATAGAACAATATATAATAACGTTTTTCCAGTTCTATCAATCAGTACCTCTAGTACGAGTTTTCAGATAATTTGTTACGTTTTTCGAAAGAAAAATACAATAAAGTAGTACCAATAAATTTATTCGGCCGACCGACTTATGTATGTTTTACAGGTACCTATGTCGGTCCTTATTCATCTAAAGCGCAGTACAGCACGATTACACCTTACTTCAGTATACCTACTGCTTCGAAATTCAACACTTTAAAACTGATATACTACACCTCAGTTCAGTACTCAAAGTCAGAAAACAGAAGAAGGCAGGCCGACAGTAGGCAAGAACAACGTTCACAAGCACATGTCAAAAAACAACTGATATGAGTCTTCTTTACCGTGCGTGGTTTAAGAAAACTAGGTAGTCGGTACTTCGCTTTTCCCCGCCTTAAATTAATTACCACCCACATTACATAAATAAATATCAAATGATTATTTAAATCATCATCATCATCCTCATCTGTACCCATATACGTCCCACTTCTGGGCACGGCGCGGCTTATTTAAATATTTATATTAAATTTATAATTATGATTATTTTTATTAACAATGCATTTAGATATATCAGTCCATACAATTATATAATAAGTCGATAAAATTGTCTGACTAAATATTTCATGATTTTACCGTGTCACAATTTGTATATACCCGTTGGCCAAGATTAGTTTTGCGCAGGTATAATTAGGTACCTACCTACTTTATATGTGTTTATTAACACATATGAAGTAGGTAGGTAGGTAGGTAACAAAAAATCTATAACATTTTTTGGGTCGGCAACTCGCGGGTGATTCCCCAGGCACCGTAAACGACTATAGGCTACTGTAACTGCTAACTATCAAAGGGACCGCATGCTTCTTTGCCACCTGCTGGTGCTAGTATAGAAAAAAGTATTTAAATAATTTTAATTTAAAAAAACCGACTTCAGTACGGCAAGTTGTAAAATTTTCAAATACCTTCAAACCCGTAGTTTAACATAGGTATTAAAACAGGATGAACTTTCATTTCATACTCATACCTATCTCACTTTTCTTCCCTTAAATAAGGTTCTTTATAATCTGATAATTTATAGCTAAAGTGCATCTAATGATCATTCAAATAAGCCCAAACACGGCTAGATTACATTGCTTAATTATAAAGTTCCGTTGCCTAGCATCCGGCTACATCAACAGTTTAGTTCAAATGTACCATATCATTTGCTACATTACATTTGCTTATTAATAGTTGTTAAGCAACCATAATGGAAACTTATCTAATCGCTATCAGTGAAATATTAATTATTGAGAAGTTCAGATGGCCATATGTGGTCTTCTTGATCAGTTTTACTTCACCAAATTAAACTTTCTGAATGCAAATGTTTGATTTGTTGTTTAAAATATTAAAATTGCTATATGTGTGCCTATAACTTTTAAGGAATTCCCTCAATTCCTCATGGATCCCATCATCAAAACTTTATTTCGATGAAAATGGGACCACACTGAAAGTTTGTCCTCTCAGACAAAAAAATATTTTTTCAAATCGGTCCATAAATGACGGAGTTCTGCGGTAACAAGCATAAAAATACACACGAATTGATAACCTCCTCGTTTTTGAAGTCGGTTTTAAAAAGACGGCAAGATCAATATTTATTTTGAACAGTATTTCGATTATAATTTGAAGAGACTAAATTGTTTTGTCAATACAGTTCTTTAGCTTTGTCTTGAAGAAACTATTTTATTAATATATAGATAACTTAATAATAGAACTGCCTACTTACAGTTCAGTTTTGACGCAAGTACCTACTTATTTTATTTAGTTACTGATAGCGCCTGATAGAGTCGTATTGCCGTCATCACTGTTATTAAACTGCGATTTAGCGAAAATTTACACTTATAAACCGACTTTAAAAAGGAGATAATTTATGAACCGATTAAAAAATATATATTATATATTAAGAGAGGTAGGGCACCATACTAGCGAGCAAGCCCGACTGGGGAAGGACCTCCACCTTACAGAAGACCACAGCCAAATGATTATACACAGCGGCGTAGTTGTGTTCCTGTGTGTGAGTACAGGTCTCCAGCGCACATTTAGGAATGCGTTTTGAAAGATACGTATTCCTATCCCAGGGTTACTTCCATCTTAAAGCCCTGGTGTAAAAAAATGGGTTGGCAACACGCAAGTGATACCTCTGGTAATGCAAGCTTCTATAGGCTACGGATACTGCTTAACATCAGGTTGGCCGTATGCTTGTTTGCCACCAAAGTAGAACGAAAAAAAAAAAAAAAATTTTGCGTTTGGTATGATTTCGATTTCTCTCCAAGGTTATTATTATCTCTGGACTTTTGACGCGAGGGTGATATATCAGGAAATTCCTTAAAATCAAATAGGAAATAAATAGTGATTGAGATATTGGTGGGTTTATGACAATCCAAAAATAAGAAAGATACCGAACTGTGATCAAGGTGGTCTACACTAGAGGCACAACAGAACTTCTTAACAACAAATAGCACGAAGGTGAAAATAAATTTATGCCACTCGCACATAGACACTGGGATTCCCTTGGTTATATAAGTGCCCATAGGCAACATAACTGTTTAGGTAGGTCCTATCAGGCGAGCCGTATGCTTGTTCGCCTCCTTAGTAGTATACAAATTAAAAACAAAAATAACTAGAATTGTTTTATTAATAAAATATTATGCTAATTAATATACAATTTAAAAATAATAGTAGGAACATAAGAGTGAACAATGTAGTGTTTCACAAGCGAATATTTACAATACATCGCAGTTTAAATTAATACTGTTAAAACTAAAAATACAAACAAAGAACAGCTTAGCTTCCTAAAACGTAGTGTCGTTGTCCTCTTTAAGAGAGCTTATCCAAACTTCGTTATTCAGATAATGTTATCATGGGTAACAAATACCAACATTACTCTGAATCTGACCCCTGTATATTCACAAACAATATGTAACTACTTAGGCTTCTCGAAAAAACTGATTGCTATTAAAAAATCGATCAGCTTAAAATAAGACGCTAGCCAAAATTTAAAACAATTTTTTTTTTCTAAAAATAATATGTAGGGATGTTATCGTGTTGAGTACTTATATTATTTTTGAATACAGGCGCGGGTCTACGTATCATGAAACTTTTAATCTACTTAAATAAATGCAAATAGATACAATACTAAAAACATCCATTGCATAGTAACAGATGTTTTATTATAATAAAAGAGTTTACTACTATTTTAAGTAGCTAGATAGGTAGGTACCTACATTTTTGCACGACCGCGCTTATCAAAGCTTCTGACATTACTGACTGAGGTTAACAGTAACAATAATTAAAAGTACAAATTCTTGGATAAGCAAGTCATGGTTAACGAATTAATTTATCGAATAAAATGCCTATATCATTATCTCGGTTTAAGAACCTTGCAAACTACTGCTATTATGTGTAATTCATGATAACAATCTTCTTCATCTAATGCTGATTGTCCTTATATTATAATGCCGTTGTACAACGTTTATAAAGTGTTTTATAGAGAAATTGTACTAGACAACATAAGTTAATCGGATCGATGGAATAAAGAAAATAAGAAAGGTTACTTTACGGCATTGAAAAGCAAATATCGGCTAGGTTTAATAACGGCGTTATAAGTTTTGGACCACCACGACACAATAAAGAAGTCTGTTTTCAAGAATAACCCAAACTAAAGTAACTGATAAGAGAGTAAAAACATATTGTAAAGGCAGTGTAAGGTTACTTAGGGATCTAGGTAGTACTTAACTAACACTTGGCAGTGAGGATTTTGTTCCTTTTGTTCGACTCATTCGGGGATGTCGCTAAGGCGAAATCCACCGGGGCGTCGGTACATACGTTCTGGCATGGGCAGTTCGCCGACCAAGAATCGCTCTAAGGCTTTGGTGGCCATGCGCGAGTGTCCTGAGCTCCGGAAGGCAGTGCTCGCGTCGGTACCCGCATACTCGAACATGATGTCTGCTCCACCAGGGTGCTATAACAAAACATAAAATATCGTTAATTTAATTCTTTAATTATTAGCTATTTTCGTTATTTCAGCATTGGATGATTGGAATTAGAGTTAAGGGGCAATAGGGGCAAAATCATAGAATCAAATAAATACTGGTTTTGAATGTGGCTTTTTCAACTCACTTCATCAAAGAACGTAGTGATATCGTAGACGCGGTCATAAATGACCACCCAACAATCTTGCGGCGAGTCATGTCGGCTTACTTCTGCTAAAGTGATGATGCGGTCTTTAGCTTCAGGAGAACCTGGTTCGATTTGCTCCTGCCACTGACTGGGCTGGGAGGCTACCGACCAAGGGTTTACAAAACGAAGAGCCGCCATCGTTAGCGCCATCAGGTCTATCTCAGACTGTTCTTGCTGTACGGGCAGGGGCGCCGACAGGCTTATCTCTGGGGGACCTTGTACAGTTGCCATTTCTATCGGCAAACTTGTCTTCACTTCTTTCAAATTTAAATTCTTCTTGTTGACAGCACGTTAGTCCGATCCGCTGATCAAGACACGATTGATTGATCGGCTGCTTGTCACTCTGTAAAGGAATTACGAAACCATATTAGTGTCCGCATTTTCACTTAATGCTAGGGCTGTCAGCCGGCAAGTTTTAGAATAGTGATTTTTTTTAATTGTGAATATTTTGAATTCAGTAAAGTATAGCTTATAAAGATATTGATAAATATATTCACTTTGATATTATTGTGTAGGGAAGAACAGTAGAAACCTAGTAATAATAGTGTAGCAGCCCTCGATGAGGCATCGGAGCGTGAACAGTTAAAATACGATACTGTTAACTTGGATTAAGTTACGTCTAGACTTGCCACCTCCTAACAATTTGCAACACTTTCCTATATAAGAACCGCAAATCATAATGTTGTCCATTGAAAGTGTCGTACCACGTTATAGTTAACTTGTTGTTTATAAGTGAACCTAAGGTATTTGTACCCAAATTAAAGAACTTTAATAATAATAAAATTGATAAATAAATTCGTCAAAGTTATCTCTATTAACTGACGTAAATGAAAAGTTATTTGATAAATATAAAATATCGCAATGACCTTTATTGTTTAAAAGTTTTAAAAGATAACAGGCTGTCAGCATACTTGCCTTAATAATAAAAAGGTTAGATACCTACGTGTAATTAAATTAAGTAACGGTTTTGTGAACAATTAATATAATAAAGACTAATATTAAGTATCTATCTTATCAAAGTTAAATTATATTGACTAGTTTTATTAGAAGACTTATATCTAATAATGCAAAATAAATAATATTTACCTTTTAATCAATGCACTGGATGTGAAGGGCTGGGGTTATCTTTGTTGATGTTCGAATCTCGGGGAATGACTATCACACCAATTGTCACTGTGCCACAACTGTTCGTATTTAAGTTTATTATTAACGAGTATAGGATGCACGAGAGCGTAGAACATTGCCACAAATTAATATCGTCTTGTCATCTATCACTTGCGATTGTGAATGAATAATGTTCCGTTGGCGCGTTGCTTATATACCGCAGGTCGAGCGCGAGCGCACCGCGCGCACGCGCCACAAATCTGATGTAATGACGCGCTTATCTTGCGGCGCGCGCGCTCGACGACCACTACAAACACGATGTTCGCACGGAATTCCGAGGCGGTGCCGGCGGCCGCACGCCATCTAAATCTTTGAAAATCAAATTATTAATTAGAATTCGTCAATACAATTTTCTGGACTCTGCACAATAGTCAGTACCTAGTGACTTTTTTATTTTAAAACACTCGTGAACTCGTTAATGGACACATGAAAAATTTAATTCACGGTTAAACAACGTAGTAAATGAATCCGTTCAGCCAAGTCTGTGGCCAAAATTAGGCTATATGGAGGGTCGGGCTAACTGTACTTATGTTTTTTCTTCATAGTAACAACACTTATACTAGGGTACAAACCATGTGTCGCGGGGGACTTTGGAAACTTACAAATAATGGAGTTAATATATCTAGATTAGGAACAACCTTTTGTGGATCACTAAATTTTTGTCTCGTGTGGGGATTGAACTCACAACAAATAGTGGTAAATGACAAGAAAACCATTTGAAGTCATTGAACCAACCATGCAGTTATTTTTTAGCTTTGCTACGCTATAATTACAGGCTACCTGACCTACTGGCACAAGCAGGGCTTGGCGAAACCTAAGGAGGTATTTCTGGATAAAATAGGTTCTAATCTGTTCATCATTACCAAGTTAAAGACCTCTTTAGACAATAAACATAAGCGACCTACGTAGAATAATTTTTCTGTTTGTTTCTATTTCTAATCATTCTATTAATGTTATTGCTTTGAATTAAAGTTATGATGCCGATGACGTATGGGTGAACGAACGGCCAACCTCCGTCACATCGTATCGTACGAGCCGGCGAGCCCAGCAAACAAGCCAACCGAATAAGCGTCATATTTGTTATCATTATTGTTAGTTATTGCAAATTTTTGTTATTACTAAACAAATTATATGACCTGGTTTCTTTAGAATAGATACGTTATATTGAGATTGATTACGTCTTCAGTTATATTGATATCAAATATAGATTAAGTACACCACAGTTCATTACTACTGTAGAATTTATGACACGTGACACTTCAAAATTCAACGTGGGTGAAAATGTGGGAAACAGCTTGGTTTCGATATAGTACGAATGCACTTGCGAGGGAATTGATTGAGATTTGAATTTTCCGGTATTCCTAACTTTGCGCAAAAAAAAAACTAATTATTATTTGTGTTTTTTTTTGCTAAGTTAGGCAAATTATTACCTATTAACATTTGCAGGGTATAAATGCCTCTCCTTATTTCTCTTTTGATTCTCTATTATTTAAAAGTTAAAGCTAAGTAATACTTCTTATAGGTTAAAAAATATTTCTATATCCTTATACGGTAAAATATTTTTTTTATGTTGATTTTGGCATATAAAACTACACACAGGTGCGTAGACGTACTTACAAACATGTCAACACCGGTTTTCTAATTTGAATAAAATTAAATAAATTTATTATATTATTATTGTGTCTGATGAAAAAAGTTTTCGCGATTGCAAGTAGGTAAGTATGTCTAAACTTTACAGTCCTGTAGATAATAAAAATGTTCAACGTTTAATAAAATGAATACACATTTGATTGTTTACTAACAATGATGCAATATTCCACTAATATTGCCGCGCGTCGCTAATATTTCCGTCGCTTTCTGGCCTTCTACTACCTGGCGTTTTTTTTTATATTTCTAAAGCGGCAAACAAATACAACCCGCCGGATGTTTAGCCTATGGACTTGCATTGGCTGGATGTGACAGTGGGACATTGCCTCAAATAACTTTTGTAAATTAAGGGCAAAGTGAAAAAATATCATTGTACTGGTTATATAGTAGCCAAAGTGTAAGACTTTGGCTTTTGGAGACTGGAGATTAACAGATATCAATCCATTTTTCACTTACTGGTAAGTAAGAGAAAAATGGATTGATATCTGTAAAAATCCTCACTTTTCTATATCTATTGTCATAGTTTAGGGCTACGCTAATTATGTACTTTTTTGATAATATGTTTTACTCGCGGACTGTCCCGGCTTCGCACAGGTACAATTATGTAGTTTTTCCTATGGATCTCTATGTTTATTCAAATAAAATATAGCCTGTGTTAATCATCAATAAATGTAATTTACCAAAAAATGGAAAGGTATGCAGTTTTTGACTTTATTTATTACAAACAGACATACAAAAAAACACATCTTAATAAAGAAAATATTTAAGGTTTTTTTTAAGTTTAATTTGATTGTTTACTAACAATGATGCAATATTCCCCTAATATTGCCGCGCTTCGCTATTTCTGTCACTTTCTGGCCTTCTACTACCTAACGTTTTTTTTATATTTCTTAAATGGCAAACAATAATACCCATACGCATAAGCAGTTACCGCAGCCTATGGACGCTTGTCTTGCCAGAATGATGCTACCTAATCCTTACTAATATTATAAATGTGAAAGTTTGTAAGAATGGATGGATGGATGGATGTTTATTACTCTTTCACGTAAAAACTTCTGAACGGATCTGGATGAAATTTGGCACAGAGATAGATTATGGTCTGGAATAACACATAGACTTTTTGCAGCGATAACCGACATCTACGCGGGCGGAGCCGCGGGCAACAGCTAGTAGTTAAATAATACAATATCTAAATTTGGTACACATAGCGGCGCCATTTTTTAGACATCTTTTCGACGTTCTAGAGTACAAGCCCTGTGATGCAGGGGACATTACAAATATAGAATTCATGGACACAAAGTACATCAAAGGATTACACACATATTTCTTCCGTGTGGGAAGTGAACCATTTTGGCTGGTGCTAGTCATCCTATTCAAATTTTTGATGCTATTAGTGCAAATTAAAGTCACTATGTAGATGCAGCATGAGTCCGATGCAATTTGCTTGGGATAGAGGCAGGTCTACGGAAAGTAATTATTAAAGTAAGTATTTCTATTTAATTCTATTTATTTTTAAGTGAGATATTTTCCATACCTATGCTGAAAAATTAACTTGTATGCATTTTTTCAAATATCCCCGTGTCCTGCCCACAAACAAGAGAATACCAGGGGTATTCTCTTTTCTATGGGCAATCAAATCGCGACATACTTTAGACTAAGGCACATTAATTTTCTTTTTCTTACAATACCTTGCCACTCTATCTATCTTTGCAGCATGCAAAACATATCCACTGCTAAATATAGGAATTTCCTCCGGGTTTCCACAGAATTCAGATTCGGATCATAAGCTGTTCTCAACAATCGGCTGACTGTACTTTGATCTTTAGTTGTCAAAAAATATATGGACAGACTTTTGAAAAATCCTTTCCTACGTATATACGAAACAATTTCTGTCAAATAATTTATATGTTTCTGGGGTCTTTAAAAAAATTGATAGCTTTGTGACCTCCTTGGTTGTAATGCCTAGGTTATCAAGTCCCGTTTAGTTTTAGTGTACTTAAATTGTACCCAATAATGATACGAGCAATTTAAAAACAAAAAAAATGCAGAAAGGTAGAAATCGGGTATGTAAGACAATGACATAAATATCATCAATCTTCCTGGTGTTAAAATATCTTTAAGTATTTAAAAATAAAGTACATTTAGCAATCTATACCTAATGGGAATATGACGAATATGACCAGTCCTATGCACCTTTGGTCAAGCCTACGCGGGTTGCGACCTCCATCATATATAAAGGAATATTCTTATATACCATATTTAATTATTTGTAAATAGTCAAGTTGTACATCAACAATTCGAGGAAAAAACCACGTGCAGCCTCCGTCTGAGTGACGTCACGTGCGTCGTAAATTTTTACATCTGATGTTACCAGCATAACAATAAACAAGTTAAAATAAATAAAGTTGCAACAACATCGAACACGCCTTAATTATATCAGACTGTCGTCCTTGTTATTGAATAACAGATTCATCATAATATTATGCGACGTAGGTACTTATATATCCACTTGTCATTCACAACATAACCTAACCTACTGTTTCATAATATTTTTTTAAACTAATGTCTGACGATAAGAAGGGCGAAAACTCGGTGTTGAGTATATCTGTTTAAAGTACTTTATTTCTTAACCTGTTTTATTATAGTAGGTACTTACCTACTGAAGATGACTCAGTACGCAATCATGGACGGGGATTTATGCGGGTCTTTGAAAACGAAAAAAATCTCACCGCTAAAGCAGTCACAAAGCTGAAAAAGGCTAGCATATAAAAAAAATAAGTAGGTAGTGGCGTTATTGAGAAGAGCTATAAAAATACACACAGGCAAAAGCTCGCGAAATTGCTATATTATCTAAATTAGGTATGGAAATAAATTTCAGATATCTGGAAGCTGCGGATCAAATACAGATTTCTAAAAACGTATACTTAGATAATTTGACGATAAATATTCATGATTCTCGTTTTATGAATCTTGAATAGGGATAACGCGAATTAGGATGATAAGGCAGATATAAAATACAATGACGAGCGGATTTGCTGGTTAACTCCAAATTAAGTATCATCAATGTAGATATAAAAAATTGTTTGTCCTGACTGACGATCAACACACAGCTAGAACTACTTAGTATAGATTTTTAAAATTTGGAACATAGATCGTAAATTGTAAGCATCTGCTTAGAAACGATTCTCGGAAATACAATCTCAAAAAGGTCAAAAAGAAATTTAATCCGAGCCAAGTCGAAGCGGACTGCTAGTATTGTATAAATTTAAATGAAGTGTCTTGTGTTTTTTACCTCAATTAACTTTATTTATATCTTTATTAACACACTAATGGTACCGAACAAACGTAAATAAGTATATTATTTTTTTTATTTTGAAAGCATTTAGCAACAGGATGGCAAAGGTGTAGGGCATCCATGTTTGACCAGTTAAGTCTCAATGTTAGTAGTAGGTACTTATGTAGACAGTGTATCAATTGCCATAATATAGCGGACATAATACTAGGCTATAATGCCAAATCCCCAATTTGACATTTAATTTGAGTTTACGACATTAAGTCGTACAACACAAAATCCCATTGCATTTTATTATATTATATTCTACTCAGTAT
This sequence comes from Trisateles emortualis, assembly GCA_947095525.1. Classification (NCBI taxonomy): domain Eukaryota; kingdom Metazoa; phylum Arthropoda; class Insecta; order Lepidoptera; family Erebidae; genus Trisateles; species Trisateles emortualis. Next base: position 15,810,125 of record OX352732.1, on the reverse strand, counting down.
ATGGCGCATGCTGCCCCTCTAGGGCAGAGCCATTTATGGCGATAAATGGCTCTGCCATAGAGGGGCAGCAGATCGATAAACAATCAGCAGGTCAAGTTAACAAGGGCGCGGTTACCCTATGGATGGGCGACCGTATAGTGGTATTGAGGAGATTATATAGTGCTTTGGAGGGCACGTTACAAGTCGGTCCCGACTATTAACAGTCGTTAGATCACGGCAGACGCTTATTATGGGCAATTTGAACACTCACTTACCTATGTAGAAGAAGAAGTATTTTTTTTTGTGTTGCGTTATTATTAGCGACATCGGCTTATGTAAGAGCTAACTCTTATTACTAGATGGATGATGATTACAATGATAACACTCATATAATTGAGAAATATTATCAGCTATAGATATTTGCATATCTCCGTTAACTATTCTATTAGCATCGTCGTAGTCACGTAGTAATCATTATCAACAAATTTATCTATTGACGTTATTTTCTGCAATGCTAATATTATGTTTATTTCTCGAGAAATTATATATACTTAATCATAGTTGCAATTATGTTATATTATATAAATATTCAAGGATATGGAATGCCTTAAAAAATCAAGGAGTCGAAGAAAAGTATATTAGGATTATAAGAAACATCTACATGAACGGTACAGCAAAAGTCAAGCTAGAAAGAGAAGGCGAAATTATCAACATCCAAAAGGGCGTACGGCAAGGAGATCCACTCTCTCCAAAACTATTTACTGCAGCCCTCGAAGAAATATTTAAGCAGTTTGAATGGGAGAATTATGGTGTCAGAATCAATGGGGAGTATCTAACCAATTTGAGATTCGCAGACGATATTATTTCGTTCGCTAAGTCTTCCCAAGAACTTCAAAACATGCTAACAGATCTTGACATACATAGTAAAGTAGTGGGCCTAAATATGAACACATCTAAAACTAAGGCAATGACGAATAGAGACAAAGAAACAATTATTGTAAATAGTATCCCTGTTGAATATGTGGATGAATATACATATTTAGGCCAAATAATTAGGGTTGACAACATGTCAAGTAGGGAGATAGAGACGCGTACAGGACATGCGTGGAAGAGATATTGGGCATTCAGGGAAGTAATGAAAGACAAAGCAATAAACATCTCGGTTAAAGGAAAACTATTCAACACCTGCATACTACCCATCCTAACATATGGATGTCAAACTTGGGCGCTCACAAAATCTCAACAAACCAAACTCCAAACATGTCAGCGAAGCATGGAACGAAGTATGATGGGCAAGAGGAAAATTAGAAAGGCTACAAAAGTTCAAGATGTGGTGCTTAAAATAAAAACATTAAAGTGGAAATGGGCTGGCCATGTAATTAGAGGAGAAGAGAAGTGGAATAAAAAGTAACACTGTGGTACCCAAGGGAGGGAAAAAGAAAGAGAGGAAAACCATTCAGACGATGGGAAGATGAATTGGTCGGAACAGCTGGGAAAACCTGGACAAGACTAGCACAGAAAGGACAAGACTGGAGAGTGTTGGAGGAGGCCTTTGCCAAAGGGCACACAGAATAAACTAATGTTAAGTGATAAATACATCAAATTAAAAGCAAAAATTGTAAACATTCTGAAATAAGGCTATAATAAATAAATAAATAAATAAAAAGTTGCAATTACAGTATGGTGCGGGATTTAAGGAAATAAAAATGTATTTAGGAGCATTTTAATTTTTAATCAAATGAATCCCTTGTACCAATCAAATGAATTCCTAACACTAATCAAATGAATCCCTTGCACTATCACATCTCCCAACCATATTATACTGTGCAGGCTTTGCTGCTGTAACTACGGTTGCAACTACTACCTACCATGCAAATACAATAATATAGTTGAAAATAATGTTTTTAAGTCGTTTGCAGTAGAGACGGAAGCATCATGAGTTTCCAGTTCTCGATTCTTGTATAGATACCAAGTGACTAATCAACGCTTTACGTGATCACAGGGGTAAAGTCCCACGTGGCACAGGGCACATACAATTCACGGACACAAATTACACCCAGACTCAGAACAAACCTAACCTTTATGAATCCCACAATTTTTGTCCCGTGGGGGAATCGAACCCACGGCCTCCAGATTACGCGCATAACTTCCGATCGACTGCACTAAATTAAGTAAGTAATTCTTATTTTGTGTTTATTATTGCCAGTACAAGGTTTGTATAGAAGAAAATTAAAAGAGAAAAAGATATTTTTTATATGGCGGTACGAAGTTCCGGCGAACTTCGTGCCGCCAGCTATAGTATTATACCTATAGATTAGAGGGCTGGTTTGTTTCTCGCTCAGAGAAAAAGTATTGTTATCCAATATGCATCAACCTTTTTGTTCACGGTCTTCTAATTTTATAATATTTTAGTATTTTGTTATCAAATAAATGTATTTTTCCTAAAACCGCTAGTTCATTTCCATTCTACAATGTCCAAAATAAAAAGTCTCGCTTGTTAAAAAGATAGAAGTACCTATTCTGAAGGGACACAGATTCTCTACCTAAAAATATGCGAGCAAAGCAGCGGGCTAAAGTAAGTATATATTCAAACAGTAAATATTATTAATGAAACTGTTACCATCAGAACACAACTTTACTCGTGTTTAGCCGTACAAGCTTATTAGAAGACATTGAACTATGATGTTATGTGTTTTCGTTGCAAACGCTCCCAAGATCAAGGTTAATATAAATGTTTATACTTAACTTGACTGTTTGTAACACTACTTCGTCCGGTTATCGGTTCAGATTGTGACGAAAAAGAAAATGATTATGAATGAAAACAATATTGAATAAACACGCCTCTAGAATATCGCATAGAGACGGATTGACTAGCTGTTTGTGATCATGAATGCTCTAGGCTGTGTAATTCTTTTCTGTACTACAACTGCCACAAAATCACGGACAAAAAAGTACACTGATCCGGAACAACAAACTATGAGTCACACAAAAACTTGTCCCGTGAAGTAATCGAACTCACAATTCCCGGAGCAATAGTAGCGAGGTTCCGTCAAAAATTATGTGTTTATCACTTTAGTAACGTTAAAAAACCTTGTTTTTACCTGTTATATGCAGTGCAGAGCAAGGGTTATCTCCCTGTCGATGCCTGTGCTATCAGTCCTTCGTCGTCACAGTCGTCTTCGGCGACCTTAATTTCAAAAATTGTGTTTGTAATTTCATTCATCTGGTATATAGGTGCTGTTGACGTCATATTATTTGTACCCGTTTTCTTTATTTATTTATTTATTTATTTATGACTCACCAACAATTGTACACACTAAGTATAGTTAATAATAATTGACACAACATTGAATTAAGTGTTACAACTTTTTACAGGTGGGTACCGCATGCACAAAAAACAGAAAATATTTAAATAACTAACACTAACATAACATTTACATAAAACAAAATAAAATACAAATTATGTTACACTTAATTTTTTAGGGTACTAAATATGACTTTGCGGAAGTTGGTAAACGAATCAAAATGTATGTCAACCAGGTCACTGTAACTATTGAGTAGCTTACACATTCGAGGTATAGCGGAACCTGCACCTAAGTTGGTCCTTCGAAGTGGTGGATGTAAGGGGGTAATGGCAACTCGCGGATATTTGGCTGGAGCACTAAGATTAATTCTGCCAAGTAATTCTTGTATAACTATAATCAACTTGTTAACATGCTATAAAATGTATGACTAAGAAATATTTATGTCATAAGTAGGTACCGTAGAGGATTATAGATGGTCGCTCTCTGGCCATCTGACTATTTATGTAAACTTTGGCATTTAAAAAAGAAATGGTTCAATTATTTGAAAGAAAAGGAAGATTATGAAAAAATAAGAATCGGGCAGTTTTGTGCAGATTCCGGTAGGAGTTGCAACGATTGATTTTATGAAAATAATTTGTAGAAAGAAGAAGTGAAAATATATGTTGAATATGAATACCAGTGACGTTTCATTGATTAAGGAGACCAGTATAATCCCAACTCACCTCTTGCAAAGCCAAGCGAGACCCCCCCCCCCCCTCACACACACACACACACACGTTAGTGAAGTAGCAAGAGCTGGGGCTCTGCAGCACCTACCTAGAGCAAATTATTAAACATCAGAAAAGTTATGAGTCAATATCATAAGAATAATTTTGGTCCTTTTATTAAACTAAAACAAGCATTATATTATATAACCGTAGCCTGAGGACGTTTGCGTTTGATTCTAGGTGGCGTTACCAAGGTGAATTTCGCATTTAGAATATACTTAGGTACTAACTAAATGATTTCATATCTGCTAACAGAAAAGAAAAACATCGTGAGGATCCTCATGTCTTAGAAATGAAAGGCATGCCTATGGCTGGCCTGTTGGTCTACTGACTAGTGACCCTGACTGCTAGGCCGGAGGTGGTGTCATTACCACACGGGACCAAACTTTGTTTGATTCATAAATGTTTCTTCCGAGTATGGCTGTAATTTATTTGTGAATTGTATGTTTATAAAGTCTTCCGCAACACAGCGATTGTTCTCTAGTGCGACAGTTATCTTTAAAAAAAAACAAAAATTCATTATCCACCATTAAGCCAGCGGGCATTTGTGAATTAAGGCCTTAATCTCTTTAGCTATCTTGATAGAAGAGAGGAATACCGTGCAATGAGACAATATATATATATATATATATATGTCACGTTACGATTTAATCAAAGCTTATTTGCCTCACAAGTTAATTAATCGTTTAAACAACAAGAGTGGACTACAATTTATCGTTACAAAGATGTCGTGATCATGATGTGTCTGTTGTCACTAACACAATATCAAAGTTCCATCAAACTAAGACGTTAATTGCCACATTATTTGCCGCTTTTCACCAGCTAACTGGTGTTGACTGAATTAATTTCTAATTATAACTTAGTACCCATCTAGTTCTTAAAAAGCAATTTAGAATACCAATAATAATGGCTATTGTTGGTTTTTAAATTGGTTTTGTTCTGGTATTTAGAATACAAAAACGTTGGTTAATTACCAAGAAGGCTTATTTACCAAGAAGTTCAGTCTATCCATGCTTTTTATAAGTAGTCCACAAGGTCAAGGTCAAGTGAAGCCAATAGGTATAGGAGAGTGATTTCAAGAGAAGTATGGCATCTTATGTTCGTGTGGTGACGGCTAAAGAATACAAATGTTACCACCCTCTGTTCCATTCCGAGGGAGTCGTAAGAGCCGACTATGGTAAAAGTCAGGCAGACAAAATGACTGCAAGAGAGGGAAAAATCTAATCGAAACCTTATACCAACCCGTGTGGCCAGCGTGATATAGTAGGCTAATATCTCTCCAAGTGTATGGAAGAGATCCGCGCCTAGCATTAAGAGGTTTGCCCGACTGGGGTAAGGACTATCCTACACAATAACACAAACCTCACATACACTACCTTACAGAAGAACAAGGTGGGACTTTTGAAGTTGAAGTTGTTATTTTCCTAAAAAGGTCTCTCGTAAACTTACATTTTTGACACAAATTACCTACTTATTACTAAATAAGGATAATAATATATGTAGTAAACATCTTCTTGTTGTTTTCTAAGCGAGTAAGTTAACGATAGTATGAAATTTGGATAACAATTTTAAAAAAATGCGTCGTATAAATCAGAGTAAATTTTTAGGGTTCCGTACCTTAAAAGGAAAAGGAAAGGGCGTTTGTTGGTTTAGAAAGGAGATTGTCATTCGTCTCGTTAGCCATGCCATGATTTCCAGATTCCTATGAGCTAGCTAAATCCCGCCTCTGCTGCAACTCGCTATGACGCGCCGCCTGCGCCTCTCTGTCTCCATATCAGTAGGTATACACTATACTCGTATATGTATCCCACTGATAATAATAATGATGTACTGGTAGTCACGTATACGAGATATGTCTTGTTATTGGTTGATACCACCCCAATATTATGATTCAACTAAATTTTGTTACACCCTGATCTATAATCTAATAACTTTAAACGGGCAATTCTTGTATCTCAAAAACGGCTCTGACGGTTTTTATTAAATTTAGTATGCAGGGGGTTTCGGGGACGATTAATCGATCCAGCTAGGTATCATCCAGGTACTAATCTTAATCCATAGGCCACGATAACTGCGAAAATCATCAGGCGTACCTGATGATTTTGCTTGTTTGTCAGTTAGCATAAAGTCTCTACCTAATATTACAAATTAAAGAGTTCGGTTTGGGATATTCTTTCACTGATTCCTTAGCTAGGAATCAGTGAAAGACCTTATACTATCTACGACTGACATCGCCGTTATATATTTTAAATTTTAATAATGTTCTACAGGCTTACCCCCCTCAGAAATTACTATACTTATATGCCATGACATGACTGATACTGTGCGCAGAATATTGTCCAATATAAAATGTTGCGTATAAAAGTGAGTTTGTTTGTTCTTCTTTCAAGAGGAAACAAGAAGAAAAACGGAGCTACGGATCTACACAAATATTTACAAAGACAGTTGAAAGACTATAGAGTAATTTGGGCTTATTTTTGTTGTCATTATTATGCAAATTAACTAAAACAAAGGCTTTTTTTTTAAAGCGAACTAAATCTTGTATACCTATGCTAGCTTGTATATATATGTAGAGTAAGTAGTACATACCTGATTAGATAGGTATGTCAGCTTCGTTAATTCAAAACTCCCAAAGCATAGGTATCAATCTATCTTTCAGCCGTACCTACTCATTAAGGAAAATCTTCAAATTATGTAGCTAGTAAGTACCAATCTGTTGTAGATAGGTGCCAATCAGTGCTCGGGGAATACCAATAATTCAACTGAAGTAATTATTGATAGGCTAAGAGATGCAAATACTACGTAAGTACATAATAATAATATTTTTCCTACGCACAATGACGTCGTTTTCCTACTCGCTGATGTAATGTACCATGAACTTGCAAAATTTAATCATATGCCTACAACATAAAATGTTTTGCTTGAGACATTTTTACGCCGTAAAAATTATATAGAAAACGAAAACAAATTGGTAAACAACGCATATTTCTGTAGTGTGAGACTAGTTTTACTTAATCAAAGACACGTGTGGTGTAGACAATGTGTGTGCCGTGACGTATTTATAACGATAAATGTTCGAATTGACGATCTTAATTTAAAATTCCTAACAAGTCAACTTTATTACCTAGTTTTCAGTTTGTCATTGATCGAAATTTATTATCTATGGGCGTCATGGTATGGCCCTGATGGTAATGTTACGGTAACTGTATTGTTGCTTATGAACATTTGCAATACCTTGGGCTCGAGTGTTGCTATAACATCAGGGATTTGTGATGGGATATGTCTGGATCAGGAAAACGATTAATTAAAAACGCAACTCTAAATGAGCACTGAAGACTTGTACTGACTTACGCTTAGAAACATGACTACACCACTGTGTGTAGCTATTTGGCGGTGGTCTTTTATAAGGTGGAGGTCCTTTCCCAGTGGTGCTTGCTCGCTTGTAGGTTGCCCAACCTCTCTTACCTTTACTTGTTAGTTTGTTACTCGTTAAATATTTACCTACGGGATTTTTCTCTGTCGACTGTTCAACAATCAAATATTATAATTTAAAAAAACCGACTTCAATGTGGCATGTTATAATTTAACATGCCACATTGAAGTCGGTAACAAAAAAACAGGATAAATTTTCATACAAACTTTAATCTCACTTTTCCTCCCTTAAATGCACTATTTCAATCGAATCGTGACCATTTAAAGAAGCGCAAACACGGCTAGATAACATTGTTTAATTATGGAGTTTCGTTGCCTACCGGCTTCATCATCAGTTAATTTCAATTGTACCATTATTTATTTTCTAAATTACATTTGCTTAGTAATATAATCAAAACGTATCTAATCGTCATCCGTTTTTTTTAAATGTTTGTTACCAACAAACATTATTATAAAATACACACGAATTGATAACCTCCTCGTTTTTGAAGTCGGTTAAAAGAATAATATTATGAAAGAGACATTTTTATTGCTGGTTTTTGTTTCCAATTTTGCATTATAATGCTGATAAAGAAATCACCTGATTTGAGGGGTCAACTGCGTCAGATTGGCTGCGGGTACCTACTGCTAAGTATATAATGTAACATGAGCGGAGTTTATATGTACTAATCAAATGATTCGCCATCTGCTAACGGTGAAGGAAAACATCGTGAGGAAACCCACCACCATGTCAGATTCACCAACCCGCATTAGGCCAGCGTGTGTGAATTAAGGCCTAGACCCTCTTTCTCTCTCTTGATAGAGGAGAGGAGACCCGTTCCCAGCAGTGGGACATATATGGATTGCTATTATATTCAAGACAAATTGAAGATGTTATCTAATATATACTGCTTGCAATTAGGATAGATTTAATTATTCCCTGCATTGAACTGTAACAGGCAATATTGATTAAAATCAAATTTACAGTTATCGAAAATGAAAAAGTCTTTAAAATATAATCAAAAACAAATATGACACGCTCTAGGTTTCAAAACGTTTTGAAACACAAATTTATTCCCGAAAAGAAGATAAACAATGCATTGTTTCCTGGATGTTTATATAATAGGCATAATCACGTAGATATTATTTACTTACAAAGCTACGGATAAAGATGACATAGGAAAGGTTCAAGATCTCACTAATAATCTTCTCCTCTTAACGATACTACGTCGACGCCACGACGCCAATTTTGTTCAATGGCAGTCGATACGCACTGATAAGACACGTAGTACTATTAGCCTCGGATTTTTTGTATAAAATGTGGCTTTATTATTAAATCAACATTGTGTAATATTCTTGAAATTCAAATTGTTGATCACTATTAAAATATAGGTAGGTAATTAAAGAAACATTAAATGACTTGCAATTTAAAATCAATAAAATATAATTTGTCACTAGTTATTTCTTGTTTTTATATTTAACTAGTGGCACGTCCCGGTTTCGTATGGAAATTCATTAAGTTTTATTAGGGATACTGTATTTAAAAAAAAATATAGTCTATGTTATCCACTGATAATGTAGCTTTCAAACGGTGAAAGAATTTAAAAAATCGGTCGAGTAGTTTTTGAGTTAAATCGTAACAAACAAAAAATTAAATCTCTTCCGCTTTACAATATTAGTTTAGATGTGTTTATTAATTATGTTTATGGCTTGTAACTATAATACACACATTACCATCTACTTATTTTTACAAGTACAACTACGAGTATATGCATAAGGTGAGTGAAAGCCTATGTCCAACAGTGGGCATAGGCACATGATGATGAGTAAAACCCAATGAATTACAAAAACACATTTGGTATGATTTTCTTTTCAATTTTTTTTATATAGGCTTATTATTTGTCTAGTTTTACATAACTTGTTTAATATACATTGTATATTAGTAATTTTATGAAGAAACAACAGATAGGTACTTAACACAAAATATGTACAATCGATCGGCCAAGTTGGCGCTCGACCATACTTTACATTACAATCTAGCTTTTTTGATCTTAACGAACAAAATTAGTAAAATATTGTTATGATATTTTACTATGTCATTTTATTTATCCGTGGACTATGTTAAATATTGCGTAGATAAACCATACCCATACCGACTACAACTAAACAGCTGAACGGATCTTAATGAAATATGACAAAGAGATAGATAATATGCTGGGGAAGGACATAGAGTAGTTTTTATCGCGGTAACCATCAACCACGGAGCCGTAGGCAACAGCTAGTTGTAGTTAAAAAAAAAAAATATTCTATGAGCGGGAACTTGGCTGATTATACATCAGAATCTGTACAAATACTCAATGTTGCATATCATATATCTGTCAATGAAAGATCAGGCAATATCCGGATGGAATTGGAGCATATATCTAAGGGTGATCTCAGGTCAGGAGTCACTTAAATGTCGGACATTCATCGGGACCGTGACAACGTGTGGCGGATATCTACGTTTTATAACTTTATACGCCTTAATTGTATACTCATTAAAATTAGGCAACAACACTGAGGGTCAGAGTTTTGTTCAGTTGAAATTATATGTCCAGATAAAAATTGAAATGGGACGTAAATTTTTCATTAGGTACCACTTTTATTATGCCAAGCGGTAACCAGGAGAATCACTCGCGTGTTTTTGATCCAATACATGTAGTTTTGTGTTACAGGTACCCCTGGGATAGGAAAGCGTTTCTTTAAATGCTCGTTCACAGGTGCGTTGTAAAATAAATTGGTTGGAGTGTACGAAACGGGGCACAGAGGAAAAATTATTATTTTTTAAATATCGCTTTTTTCAATTATATGGTAGAACACCTACATTACATATATTTAAGACTAAAAGAGTCTGGGTGTTTTTTGTCTCCAACTGTTTCGTCGTAAAACTAATGAAGGAAAAAACACAAACTTAACCGAGGAAAAAATAATTATAAAAAAAAAATTAAAACCACCGTCGACCAATTCTAGTGCCTAGTTTCGTATCCTCTGACCAAGAAATTTCCTATCCAAAGGAATAAGATCATACAACATCACAAAAACGTGTTACAAATTTTTGGGCCGGCAACAGACGATTGCCAGGTATTTGTAAGTAGATACTTACCATCAGGCGAGCCGTATGCTTATTTGCCTCCTAAGTACCTACTTAGTATATTAAAAAAATATATCGTTGTTTAAACCTCTCTAAGTATCGTTAAAATTTTATGATACCGTCTAGGTAAGTACTTTTGGTCTTTTATGGACCCTAATTTGAATTACAAATTAAAACGAGTTTAACTACAAAAGTAGACTGTTTAAATATTGTTTATCTGACCAAAAAAATATTTGAACAAGTTAGAACTATTTAGAATTATGTAGGTTTTTTTTTGCAATTTTTTGGCAAGTTTGTGAAAACTCGTTTGCGGTTACTAGCGTAAGCATAGAAGTATTTAAGCTTATATCTGTGAGCGTATCGTTACTAATATTATAAATGTGAAAGTATGTGAGTATGGATAGATGGATGGATGGATGTTTGTTACTCTTTCACGTAAAAACTACTGAACGACAGGGGTATTCCGTAAGAGCAAAAACCGAGCCACCGCAAAAACCGAGCAAAATGTGGCTGTCAGATTGAAAATCGGTATTCCGTAAGAGCCCTTTTTGACGTTTAGTCAATAGATTGTGCCGTCACCGAGCAATCACAACTGTCAGTTTGCGATCACAACTGTCAGTTTGCCATCGCTGTTTCTTAGAGAATCAGCCGATCTGGATGAAGTTTGGCACAGAGATAGATTATGGTCTGAAATAACATATAGGCTACTTTTTACAGCGATAACCGACATCCACGCGGGCGGAGCCGCGGGCAACAGCTAGTATTATTATATTCCTTTATTGCCTACAAAACTTAGTATTATTAAAGTAGGTACCTTGGCAACCAAGCTTCGAGCGGCGTTTTTGCAACTATACAGAAAAAAATAAAGCAAAATGTAACATAAATACATAATTAGTTACATGACATCCAAATCATTAAAGCCTTTTTAAATACCTACTAGAATTTCTCGTTTAAACATCTTATGTTTTTAATGCTACTTATTAAAGAATATCCTATTCTAAAGTTTTGAGATTAAATAGATGTATCTGTCTTTAACTTGTCTTAATACTTTGTTTATTCTTTCATCGTGATAAAATATGAATATTAACTAATTACAAATAATAAAAAGCGCCACAAACTAGGTAAGATAGGTAGGGCATCAGAAGATCGACTGAAGAAGGACCTTCACCATACAGAAACCATAGCCAAATAACTACACACAGCGTTGTAGTTGTGTTCCTATGTGTGAGTACAGGTCTCCAGCGCTCTTTTAAAATGCGTTTTGAGATATACGTTTTCCTATCCCAGGGATTCTCCATCTTAAATAGTTTTAAACCATACATAATCGCTGGGGACTTTACAAACATACATTTAATATACTCTAAGTACTGTAGAACCCAGACTTGGAACTATTATCTGCGAGTTACATACAAATTTTGTCCCATATAGAATCCTAATAAGCCGTGGTGTTATTTACAAGGCAACCATTACGCCATACATACAGTCATCTATACTATATTTATAAAGAGGTAAAGTTTGTGAGTTTGTGACGTTGTAGAGGGCTAATTTCTGGATCTACTGAACCGATTTTGAAAATTCTTTTACCAATAGAAAGCCACGTTATTTGTGAGTGTCATCCGTACTAATATTATAAATGTGAAAGTTTGTAAGAATGGATGGATGGATGGTTGGATGGATGGATGGATGGATGTATGTTTGTTACTCTTTCACGTAAAAACTACTGAACGGATCTGGATGAAATTTGGCTCACAGATAGATTATGGTCTGGAATAACACATAGGCTACTTTTTGCAGCGATAACCGACATCCACGCGGGCGGAGCCGCGAGCAACAGCTGGTAGGTTATATTTTATTGATAAAAACATTGCGGGACCCCTGGAAATACCACCCGTGTGAAGCCCGGGCTAGTTGATAATAAGCTTTTTTCTTTTTTTTTTTTTTTTTTTTATACTACTTGGCTGGCAAACAAGCATACGGCCCGCCTGATGTTAAGCAGTATCCGTAGCCTATAGACACTTGCATTACCAGAGGTATCACTTGCGTGTTGCCAACCCATTTTTTTTCACCAGGGCTTTAAGATGGAAGTAACCCTGGGATAGGAATACGTTTCTTTCAAAACGTATTCCTAAATGAGCGCTGGAGACCTGTACTCACACACAGGAACACAACTACACCGCTGTGTGTAGTCATTTGGCTGTGGTTTTCTGTAAGGTGGAGGTCCTTCCCTAGTCGGGCTTGCTCGCTAGTATGGTGCCCTACCTCTCTTAAAAGCTTGGAAATAACAATAAGTAAGTGAACTACTAAAATAGGACAGCATGAATACTGCATAATGCAACATCTCCCACATGTTGCACTACGCATACAATAAATTATTTCTAAAATAGCTACATAATCAAAAGACCTCGTTAATGTCCATGCGGCTGATGCAATATTTTCATTCAATGTCATTGACGGTTCTGAATTTTGATGACAACAAATAATTATATTATAATTGGTTGCAATTATGTAAAAATAATGAAATAAATCTTGTAAATAGACTGTATTCTGTATCTCTATCTACTGACTAGGGGTCGCCCGCGGCTTCGTCCGCGTGGTAATTTGGAATATTTTCCCCGATTTTGCAACATATCTTACTATTGCTCCGCTCCTATTGACCATAGCGTGATGTTATATAGCCTATAGCCTTTCTGGATAAATGCACTATTCAACAAAAAAAGATTTTTCTAATCGAACCAGTACTTTCTGAGATTAGCGCGTTCAACCAAACAAACTCTTCAGCTTTATAATACTAGTATAGATATAATATTGCTGAAGAGTTAAATAAAAATAAAATGTAGTAGCAACACAATTCTCTGTCTTCCCTCCTCTATCAAGAGAGCAAAGCCTTAATCCACACACGTTAGCATAAATGCGGGTTGGTAAATCAGACATGTCTTAAAAATTCTTCTAAAACTAAAAATATTGTGAGGAAACCCACATGGTTTCCTCACAGTATTTTCTTTCGCCGTATCCCATACCCGACATAAGCCACTTCTTATGACTACAGTAATCGGTCATGAGCTGACATTGATAGCCGCCAGGTAACTACACCAGGTCGTCGGTGTCAGTTTATATTGTTGGAGGCCTATGTATATCTAGTAATGGACGTATTTCAGGTGCGATGACATTAAAAAGATACCCATCAATTTAGTATGTATATTGGATAAGTAATTTTACTGTTTACAATAGTAGGCCTGTGGTTTAGTTCAACGAACGACACAAGATTCATTTTTTCCATTACGATCCTATTAAAAATGTACTATGTACTAGAATTTTGATTGTATCAATTGATATTGACGTACCTAGCTAATGTAGCTAAATTGAGGCATGAAAGGGAGTTTATTATTTGCAAAGATGATTGATGTTTTATTCTTCATACTAGTCATTATATATTTATTATTAATAGGTCAACAACTAATTTACACTTGACACTGGCAGAAATACCTTCTCGGTCATTGACTCTGAAATCGTTCTAATATAGTTTTAAAAGACAATTTCCGCATTAGGGAACAAGCCCTGTATCGCGGGGGACTTTACAAACATACAATTACTGGACACAAGTACAACCAGACTCGGGACAACAATTTATGAAACACACAATTGTTTTGTCCACCAAACGTTCAAAAATTCTAATGCAATCTACAAATCGAACTATGGCATTATTATAACGATTTATTTCTTATTTGAAATTAAAACTAGGATCGAAAATAAATCGCCATAATGACGTCATAGTTTGGTCTTGGGATTTTATTATTTTACTTTGTCAAATTATTTATCTGTAAATCTTGCGTAGGTATACCATATACATACAAACATATCATCACGCCCGTCTTCCACTGGGGTAGGTAGAGCCTATGGTATGCCAATTGCTTCGTTCCAAACATACATCCATCGCCTTCTCTACATTCATCAACCTCTTCATGGATGAACGTCGATTTGGCCCTACTTTTAATTGGGCCCTTTTTTTAGCAAATCCCCTACTTATTATATAGCATATAATAAGTAATACATCGTATCATATCGTATTTAATAAATAAATAAACATTCTATAATAGGTCGAGGGCCAATTTGGCCAATCGTACCTATATATATATAATTATAAGCTATGAAATATTGTATATAACTTATTAATTGGCCATATCTACGGATACAATTAAAATAATGATTCTAAACAAAAGTCATATTATCTCCATATTATAAGTCTCGTGAGAATATAAATATATTAATAGACATAATACTGATATATTAATACATTGTATACTTATCTAATAAGACAACTTATATAACAAATTTTGCTATTATTTACATAATTATTGTTCACGCCCGGGGGACCTGTTAATTAGTAAATGGTTATTTAAAACTTCTCTTTAATTAGCCTCTATCATTTATCACTCCACTGCTGGACATAACATTCTCACAATAACGCCACTGTGGTTTTATTAAAAGGCTGTGTATGTTCGAAATAATGCTTTTCTTTCTTTGGCTTACACCTTGCGGGTCAGACAGACGTATTAGTAGGGTTTGATTTCGAGGTTTATCCTAAGAAAGTTTTTAAAGAGAGGCAGAGCACCATACAAGAAAGCAACAAAAGCCCGACTGGAGAAGGACCACCACCTCACAGAAAGTCACAGCCAAATAACTACACACAGCGGTGTAGTTCTGTTCCTGTGTGTGAGTACTCAAAGGTTTCCAGCGTTCATATTGGAATGCGTTTTTAACTAAACGTTTTCCCATTCTAAAACCCTTGTGTAAAAAATGGATCGGCAACACGCAAGATACCCCTGGTATTGCAAGTGTCTATAGGCTATGGTAACTGCTTACCATTAGGCGGGTCGTTTGCTTGTTTACCACCTAAGTAGAATAAAAGGTACACACATACATATCATTACGCCCGTCTCCCAGTGGGGTAGGCAGGTACGCCAATTGCTTTGATCCAAACATACTTCCTTCGCCTGCCTCCTCTAAATTCATCAACCTCTTCATGCATGAACGTCGATTCTGGGTACTTTTAATTTGGCCCTTTTTTAGCAAATCCCCTACTTGGTCGCTGTATGTTCTCCTTATACCGACGACTCGGCCCTTACCGACATCTCCATTTATTCTTGCACGATATACCTCTTTTGTTATTCTTCTTTCATCCATCCTTTCGAAACATGCCCTTTTCAACTTTTGTCACTACATCTTCTTTCAATCCACATCGTTCTCTTATGTCACAGTTTTTTAATAAAAAGGTAGTGGTTATAAATAACAGAATACACGGGTTACCATACCAGGCCTAGGCGACTAAGAGTGTCGCCTAGGCCTGGTATGGTAACCCGTGTATTCTTTACATCCGTCACCTCACAGATGAAAATGTTTAGCTTATTGAAAAAAAAAATGCAAATGGTAATTCGGGTACCTAATACAAATTACAGACTGCCACAACAATGCAATATGTACAGATAGGTAATTATACCCAAATTAAGTTAGTTCCTAATGTCAAAATCCTACTCCTACTAATAATATAAACGCGAAAGTTTGTAAGTATGGATAGATAGATGGACGGATGTTTGTTACTCTTTCACGTTAAAACTACTAAACGGATCTGGATGACATTTGGCACAGAGATAGATTATGGTCTGAAATAACACATAGGCTTTTTACAGTGATAACCGACATCCACGCAGGCGAAGCCGCGGGCAACATACAGAATAAAGATTACCTATATGGAAAACCACAAAAGTTAAAAGTATATGGTTAGGTATCATGGTTTGGTTCTATATTTATGTTTAGTTAATCTATCTCTGATCCTTGGAAGAGGCCTATGTCCAGTAGTGGACGTATTTTGGCTGAGATGATGACGATGATGAATCTATAACAAACAGGATTTTCATTGTAGATACATAATTATGCAATCCATGATGGCTATTTTCTAGTCTAAATAATACCTATTGCAGTTATTATTTATATAAGTATGAACTTGCTACACATAACAATACTTACATTATTTATGCTATCTATAATATTGTCCCAGTGTTATTTTGATTGTATGACATTTATAGAAAGTAAAACGTCATATGAAAACGTTGGCTGATGCAAGCTAACACGTTTATATCGCGAGCTTGGCACCTGCATGCGTAAGCGCCGCGGCGCCGGCGCCGGTCGCGGGCGTCCCACAACCACGTGTCTAATCATCTAAATGGCCTTTGCCTTTAGCCCCCCGCGGCCCCGCCGTTGACTCGCGGGGGGCACCCACACCCGCGCCCGCGCCGTGCCGGGCCTCCATTCAACACATGCGCGCAACATAGTAAACGATACCGATAGTTGCATCAGTTTTATTTTGTGTATTCAGCATTGTTCTTCCTCGGAAACAGTCACAGTTACATTAGGTTTATTATGCATTACATATCATTTTCACTACACGTGTTCGCGCTAAGTAGTTTAAATGGTTCTCTTGCTATTTTCCAGACGGCGTCTTGAGGGTTTGATCCCGATACGGGGCTAAAAAATATGTGATCCGCAAAGAAGATTATGATATGTCATTAGCGCTTACGTAAAAACCTGATGTTAAATTTTAATATTGGCAGTGCACAAGTCCGGGTATAGTAACTGTTTATCATCAGGTCTAACTGATTCGTTGGTCTAGAGGTATTTGAGTGTGATTGATGATCATAAGGTCCCGGATTCGAATTCCGGGTAGGGACAATTCCACCCACATGGCCACCGCTGTGACTCCTGTGAGCCAGGATTAACAGCGGAGTAACCAACTGATACACCGAGTTTTGACACTCGTGCGTCCCGTGGACAACTAAACCTACTGTCTTGGACCCCGCAACGAATTTAATCAGAAGTAAATAGGAGGAGTTAGAAAGAAAAGTTTCCACTTCCCTCCATAGCAAAGCGGGAGACAAAATAATTCCGGGTAGGGTCAACAAGTTTGTAAATTGGCGGTGATTGCACCCTCAGAAAGCACGTAAAGCCGTAAGCACGGGATCACGACCAGAGAGAGGCCAGGCTTAGAACCATAATATGCCTGATCTTTCCGGTCGTGTCGGGTTCTCCGGTCCATCGGACTATAAAAGGGAGGGTAAACACACTAATTTCTGTTGGTCTGGAGGACTTTTATTACTACGATATGATACTATACTCTATACGATATGTATGTCTATCTATACGATATGTTCAGTAACATTCGGCCTTGGCATGTCATTGGTCTCTTGTTAAACTGAGAACGAGTTCGAAGTTCAATGTTATGTAATATTTGATATTGGTATATCCTACCTCATTATATGCTTTGATCTATAAAATATCCCTCATAAAAACGTGAAATACCGGTGCTGGATTGTGCTATTTAATATTATATAACGTTCATGAATGAGTAATTCCAACGGCGCCCAAGACACATGTAATTAGTTTAGCTTGGGGCCAATGAAAAACTCAGTTGTGTCATGTATTTTATTGAAATAAAATTTGAATTTATATTAACTGTTGGTTATGTTTCAAAGTAATACCGATACTGGTTCTCGTAGGAAACCGTCATCGTTCTGGTTAGGTTCCTCGAATAGAACAAAATTTCGACTTTGATAGAGACATGCTTTGCATTGCTTTGACCTGGTGAAGGTTGTGGTCAACCGATGGAAAAGGTCAGCTCAGGACCGAGTGATGTGGAAAACTTTGGGAGAGGCCGATGTCCGATGCTTTGTCCTGAATGACTGACTGACGGATCAACGCACAGTCTAAACCGCTAACCGTAACCGTGTGTTTTTTGTATGACGTAGACATCCGATAAGAAAGGATTTTCCGAAATTCTATCCCTAAGGAGGTGGAAAAGGGGGCAACGTTTAATTTTGCATAAATCTTTTTTAACAGAATTGATGGAAGTCATGTTTCGTATTATATTGAAATTCATCTCCTAACGGGGTTAAAAAGGGCAGAAAGCTATTTTGGCGGTGATTTGCTTCGAAGTTGATATCAATACTCCTTAGTATATAGTATGTTTGAATACTCAAATCAATGTATAGGTAGGTATATATCGTCGCTGTGGAGCGAAAACTCACTAACTAACAGATAGATAGTTTTGAGATAATCGCGTTTAAAACTTTTTTTTAACTTTCGCTTTAAATAACTCTTAAATGCTTAATGTTACAGTGGTGATGTTCATGAACGAAACAAGTGTAGCTTGATAATAAAATATAATCTTGAGTTTGAAATGTGTTTGTTATTTATTTTATTTAGATATTCCATTTTATTTAACTTAGTGAATTTTCACATTTGCTTAGAGAAAGCATTTTGAACACTTAGTTATTTTTTTAAATCACTTAGTGATAAGTAAATAAACAGACAAAATTTTGCTAGAATTAAGCAAAATTTTGTCTGTTTATTTACACTTAGTGATTTATTTACGTTACTTAGGTATTTGTTTGGGATGAATTCTGGATAGTTATGGCAGTTACTTAGTTATATTTTAAGTAAAGTATAATAATAGCAGCTACTTTTGAGTGTAAAAAGACCTTAAGTATTTAATTAAGTATTGTTAATTTACTACTAGGATGTTCAATTAAAAATAAAATGTGGCACAATCAAACATTTACTTTAAGAAACTAAAAAATGGGTTATACACATATCAATCAATCAGTCTATCGCAGTCCACTGCTGGACATAGGCCTTTCCTAACACGCGCCATAGCACACGGTCCTCAGCTTTCTGCACCTAGTCCGACCCAGCGACTAGCTTATTTAAGTCGTTAGTCCACCTAGCTTGGGGCCACTCTACGTCTGCTCCATCGGCCGTTGGTCCTTCCGCAGATGTGACCAGCCCATTGCTACTTCAGCTTGCTAAGCCTGCAAGCTATGTCGGTAACTTTGGTTCTTTGTCGGATTACCTCGTTGCGAATTTTATCCTTCAAAGAGACGCCGAGCATAGCTCGCTCCATAGCCCGTTGTGCGACTTTCAATTTATGAACTAGTCCTACTGTGAGCGTCCACGTCTCGGCAACGTACGTCATAACAGGTAGGACGCATTGGTTGAAAACTTTTATCTTCAGGAATTGCTGTAAAGGTGAAGAGAAAACGTGACGTAGTGTGCCAAATGCCGCCTAACCCATCTGAATCCTAAGGTTGACTTCTTTCTCGAAGTTGTTTCTACAAAGCTGGACAGATTGCCCAAGGTAGATATACTCCCGAACAAACTTCGAGCACCAAACCGTCGACGTAAATCGGTTTTGGTGTGACGTGTTCGTTGAACATAATCTTGGTTTTATCCAAGTTCATACCGAAACCGAAATGTCGTGAGGCTCCATTCAGGCTGTGCAGCATTTCGCTCAACTGTTCATGAGACTCTGCAACGATGACGATATCATCGGCAAACAAAAGGTGTGAGATGTACTCGCCATTGATGTTAATGCCCCGTCCAGTCCAGTCCAGCGTCTTGAAGACGTCTTCGATCGCGTTGGTGAAAAGCTTGGGGGATATTACATCCCCCTGTCTCACCCGTCGACGCAACTCAATCGGGTTGGCCTATTGGTCCTGGAGCTGGAAGGTCATAGTGGCGGTGCTATATAGACATCTCAGCACCTCGATATAGTGCCAATCAATGCGACACTGCTGCAGAGTACCTAAAACTGCCCAGGTTTCGATGGAGTCAAAGGCTTTCTCGTAGTCAACGAAAGCCATACACAGTGGCTGATTGTACTCTTCGGTCTTCTGTACAATCTGCCGAACAGTATAGATGTGATCCACGGTGCTATAGCCTTTTTGAAACCCGGCTTGTTCCGGAGGCTGGAACTCGTCAAGTTTTCTGGCGAGGTGGTTTCGTATACACTTAAAAATATAAAACTTAAAAAATGACATCTTCAGACTCTTCTATGTCTGGTTCTGACCTGTCTCTCTGGTCAGGCTGCTGTACACACAGGCTAAGACTGAAACCAGCTGAAAGTTCGACAGGTATATCAATGTTCTTAGCCTTGGTAATGGGCAACATTGTAGCATACGCCTTAGGGAAAGTTAAATCGCCGCCAGTTAAGAACGCCATCGGTCTCTATTTTAAAATATAAATGTATGAAACAAGTTGATATTGTGCATGTGAAAAGTAACTAACTGTCGTTTATTAATAGCGGCGGAGATTATTTTCAAACAAAAAGTAACTAAGTGCACTTAGTGATTTTGTAAACAATTGTATAATACCACTTGACATTTTGGATTTAAACGTTACATTTACTAGCTAATCAATTTTCGTGTAGATAATTTTTATTGAATCGGTAATTAGTTAATTTTAGTTTTATATTAACTTAGTAGTTATTCAAAAATATACCCTAAATATACTTTTGGACGATAGATAAGGTGTTTATAGACAGCTTAGCATCAATAACTCATTTTTGCCAAAAATGTTAGTTAGTGAGTTTTCGCTCCACAGCGACGATATATTCAAAATCTATATAATATACTAGCCGTTGCTCGCTGCTCCACCAGCGTGGATGACGGTTATCGCGATACACATGTCTTTCCCCAGGATAACATCTATCTCTTTAGCAAATTTCATAAGGTTTCGTTTAGCCGTTTTTATGTTTTTGAAGCGTACACAAACCAACTTTACTTTTTTATATATATTATTACTAGGCCGCGTGGTAATTTAGAATATTTCCCCCGATTTTGCATATCTCACTACTGCTCCGCTCCTATTGATCTTAGCGTGATGTTATATAGCCTATAGCCTTCCTGGATAAATGCATTATTCAACAAAAAAATTGAAGATTTTTCCAATCGGACCAGTACTTTTTGAGATTAGTATTAATAGTATAGATAGGTTTATATATTTTGGAGTCAAATATTAGAACAATGCACTAAACTTGTGGTGAACACCACGCCAAGTATTGTGGTTTCGTTCGATTCCCACCTAACTAATTCTTGATTAGTTTAGATACTTATAGGCTATTAACATCAACCTTGAACAGTTTCAATTTGACCTAGATATTGTTAAAAAATTATCTCTTTATTTATCTTGTTTAAAGATTTTTTTTCCGTTATGTTTGATATCTACGGAACTACGGCATGATTTAATTGCGTAGTGAACCAATATAATTAAACTTTTTTTAATACATGATATAAATACATACCGACGTCTTTAATTGTTAAGTATCTACCCATTTATAATTTTATTAATTTTTTAATTAATAGTAAAATTATATATACCTAATATTATAAAGCTGAAGAGTTTATTTGGTGAAACGCGCTAAATCTCAGAAAGTACTGGTTCGATTAGAAAAAATATTTTTTGTTGAATAGTACTACTTTGAAAATGCTATTTGTACATCACAATGTGGTAGGACATGGTGAAACTTTAACATAATATTAAGACCTGTAACTAACCCATGTTTCACGAATAAAGATTATAATTATGAATAGTGCATTTATCCAGGAAGGCTATAGGCTATATAACATCACGCTATGATCAAAAGGAGCGGAGCAGTAGTGAGATATGTTGCAAAATCGTGGAAAATATTCAAATTACCACGCGGACGAAGTCGCGGGCTACCTCTAGTTTATATATAAGAAGAAAAATCATTGTACCTATTTTGAAGCACATTGTGCGCACGGAGGAGTGTAAGATTTGGCTAAGTTACAGTTTATATTGAGAAGGAGTGCAGAAGGATATAATGGTCAAAATACGACCACCGGGCGACTTCCAGTTTACCTATACTAATATATAAAGCTAAAATGTTTGTTTGTTTCTTGACTGGAAATTCCAAAGATTAAAATTAGTATGCTTGTAAAGGATGGAACTTTACAAATAATTTTAACAAAAAAAAAAAACCGACTTCAGTACGGCAAGTTGTAAAATTTTCAAATACCTTTAAACTTTGTTCAGTTCAAATGTACCAGTTTTCATTGGCTGCATTACATTTGAAAGACAGAAAAGCATTTATTCGAACATACAGGGTAACATATATAAACAAAAACAATAGACACACAATAACAAAACAAAAAATTATCATGTGTGATGTCAGCAAGGGTCGTAATCTCAGCTCTGTGTTGTGGCATTTAAAACTGCAGCGCTGATATTCTGATCAGGCCTTGGTGAAGTCACGGTCAGTTATATAGGTAATTGATTTGATACAAAACTCTTTATTGTACGCCACACATTTATGATACAGAATATATCGAATATACCTTTAAATACGTGTTTGAGAATATTAGGAAAAAATTAAGAGAATAAATATGTTTAAATAAAGAAATAAAGATTTTTTTTGTTTGATACAATCGAATAAAATCGACTGAGCGTCGGGCTGAACACAGGTCAAGTAGGTATTAAAAGCAATATTTAATCTGTGCAATCCGCGCTCAATTCATTCACGTCATTATTTCTTATTAATAGTTGCTTAGCAACAATAATCGAAACTTATCTAATAGCCATCAGTAAAATACTTATTATTGAGAAGTTCAGATGGCCATCTGTGGTCTTCTTCATCAGTTTTACTTCACCACATTACACTTTCTGAATGCAAATGATTGATTAGTTGTTAAAAATATTGAAATTGCTATATGTGTGCCTATAACTTTTGAGGAGTTCCCTCAATTCCTCATGGATCCCATCATCAGAACTTTCTTTTGATGATAATGGGACCAAACTGGAAGTATGTCCAGTCAGACAAAAAAAGAATTTTTCAAATCGGTCCATAAATGACGGAGTTATGCGGTAACAAACTATAAAAAAATAAAAATAAACACGAATTGATAACCTCCTCTTTTTGAAGTCGGTTAAAAAGCGTCAAAACGCAACGCAACACATTGTTTATTTTCTAGTGCAGCAGTTAACTTGACAAATGGTACCTCGTATTCGATTTTCAGTCAACATAAGGAGGTACAAAATATAACTAAATTTCGTTACCATAATATCCGTTTACATAATAGGTACGGACGGACGTAAGGTAGGAGAATCCAAAATAATTTGAAGTGATGACCTTTAAGATTAGCATGGCGACCTGAGTGCTATTTTTATTTCTAATACTAGTTTTTGCCCGCGGCTCCGTCCGCGCGGATGTCGGTTATCGCTGTAAAAATGTAGCCCATGTGTTATTTCGGACCATAATCTATCTCTGTGCCTAATTTCATCCAGATCCGGTCAGTAGATTCTACGTGAAAGAGTAACAAACATCCATCCATCCATCCATACTTACAAACTTTCGCGTTTATAATATTACTTAAGGTAACGGCACCTTGATCCGCGGTATTTTCACCAAAACTCGAAACAGCATCGAAAATTAAGCATTTACGGTACCTTTTTGAGTGTTTTGTTATTTTTATCAGAAGCTTCGTTTATTTGACTATCGAAATAGACTAAAGATTTGACTATTGGACTCTGATTTGTATTAAATAATAAATAAAACATGAAAAAAGTCCGTAGCCCCTAATTCCGATGTAAAGATCCTAATTCCGATGTATTTGGTTCCTAATTCCGTGGTAACAAAACATGGTGTTCAAAAAAATCCCTATCTACTTTATAAATATGTTATTGTTCTTTGAATCTTTATTACCATGGGGAATAAAGTTTGTATGAAAGTTCATAATGTTTTAGTATTTTAAAATTAGGAATTTGGGATATCGAGGTTTATGAAAAATCAATTAGTTTTGTATTAATAATATAAGTACTATTACGTAGTTATGACACAAAATTGCTTTTAGATAATTTTCAAATGTTAATCTTGTAGGGCACCATATTAGCGAGCAAGTCTGACTGGGAAACGTCCCTCTTACAAAACACCACATCCAAATAACTACACACAGCGGTGTAGTTGTGTTCCTGTGTGTGAGTACAGGTCTCCAGCGCTCATTTAGAGATGCGTTTTGAAAGAAACGTAGTCCTATCCCAGGGATACTTCCATCATCAAGCGCTGGTGTAAAAAAATGGGTCGGCAATACGCAAGTGATACCTCTGGTATTGCAAGTGTCTGCTATGCTACGGTAACTGCTTAACTTCAGGCGGGTCATATGCTTGCAAAAATAAAAGATATCTAAAACATTAACATGATGAAATTATGTCATGTTACGAGAACACTATGAAAAAAAAATTACAGACAAAAAAAATCAATTTACACTAATTTTCTTATTGGACGTTCCATTAGAGTGAAAAAATAATGAAATTTGCAATATCAATAACCAAAATACAAACTTCCTAAATCAAATTTCAATAAAAAAATAAATTGTGAACAGCCTGTATTTTACTTATCTATACCACGGAATAAGGTGCCAATAGAACCTAATTCCGATGCACTATACATCGGAATTAGGTTTCGTACTAAAATATCACGTTTCCTAATTCCGAGTATTAAAAACTAAAACATTTTTGCATAATTTATATACAGATTAGTGTACAATTGTAATATCTGCCTAAATATGTATTTTACTTGCTAAGAGTTATATTTAATTGTTAATAAACTTAGATTTTTGGTCTTGACTTTCTCATACAACGAATTAACAAAATACCAAAATACACCACCTTTGATATGCTATAATTAGTGAATGCGATGCAAAAGTGTACCACGTAATTAGATCTTATATTTATTGACTACTTAAATTAGTAAATCTAAAGTGTGGAGTGCCTAATCCTTAAAACAATCCTGAAAACACAAAATGAAACCAAGTCTATGAAATCCTTATTCCGTGGTATACATCGGAATAAGGAACCCGCAAATTTTTATGGCACCTAATTCCGCGGTATTTTCAAAACGTATTTTCACCTTTATTTATTTAGTAAAATACAAAAAAGTTATGTAATACTCATAAACAATATAGTCCTTTCACTAATTAAACGCAAAGAATTACACACACAGTACCAAAACAACAAGAAAAACGCTATTTAAAAAAACATGGTATTTACGTGCACAGGGTGCCAAATGTATGAAGAGTGCGTTTGGACCGGCTATCGTTGCGAATCTTATCGATTATCTTAAACATCTTATACTTTACACCTTACCTTGGATAATATATCCACATGTAGATATATTATCTACTAAATAAGAAATATTCTGTTAAAAAACAGCTTGTAAATCGCAAGTAAATGCCGTTTTTCTAAATACCTCGGAATTAGGTGCCAATTTCAGAACCCCTCGGAATTAGGTGCCGTTACCTTAGTAGGATTATATATGTATTGTAAAGAAAATATTAGTTTGTAACATCCTATCCTACTAGTTTATCATGATTTTTTATATTACGACCTACTGAGTATACTCAAAGTCTTAAATTATATTCTTAAACACACAGTACCTAATTTTGTTTTGATTGGATATATTTGCGTAAAGATAAATTATTAAGATTACCTATCTCTCAACAATAAACTATTTATCAACATTTTACACTACTTGTTTTTTTCAGCATTCTCTACTCAGAACATAGGCTTTCACTACAAGAGCCAAACTTGTGTTGTACAGTGTTGCCTTTTCATAGCCCTAACCAGGCAAACTATTCACCAAAAAGGAAGCTGTCCTTCGCTGCGTCTCCTGCGCTACTTATTGGTTCGATGAGCGATGTAGATTACTCATTACCATTTCCTAGAATAAAAATTCAAGTTCAAAAATGCAATACTTAATAAGTTAAACCAATAAATATAATGTAGGTAAATGTATTCATTTCTAGCCTTGGTAACGAGAATATCTGGTTATAACCGCTTTATAGCTGACCGCTATTCGTTTATATCGGATTTTCGCTTGTATTATCTAGGGTTCATGATTTACGTCACCTTGGTCTTAGCAGGTTAACAGAATACTAGCGCTGCTTTACGCGAAGCAGTAATTGAGTCTTTCAACAATTTATTATTTATTAAAACTACCTGCATAATACAAATAAACTATATAAAACGAAACGATCGCAAAAATGATTATTCTATCCTGCGTGATGTCGGAATAGGTCCGAATGATTCACATAAGCCATTGTTCTGTGTCTGGATCTAATTTAGGTATCTCTAATATGTACTAGAGACTAGTATCCAACAGTGGGACTTATTAGTATTGCCTATTATTATTTTATTTCATTAGAAATTTAAAGCTCGATATAGGTACGTTATTCTCGCTGTCCAATCTTAATAATTGAAGTTATAGATAACCTTATATAAAACCAGTTGCCAAGTATTTACTGACTTTTGATTTATAAACAATAACTTGATATTTTTCTGATATTCAAAGTTGAGATGGGATCATCACTCCATAAATAAATTATTAGGTTATATAAGTAGGTTTACTTTTTTGATAAACTTATCTGATTATACAATATTTGCTTCGTCCATAATCTAAATCAAGATTATCAACTAATCTAATAATAATGTCCCTTTGAACCGAAATTGACAGAAGGCAGAATTTATGGAGATCCAATGCCTAAACGGGTAAAAATAGGCAGGCCACTAGTACAATATACTAAAGACAGGTTTGCTTTACTACCAGAGAGGAAAAACTCGAAACAAAACCACATATAAACCCTTCTGGTCAGCGTGGTATAGTGGGATAATATCCTTCGAAGTCTATGGAGGATACCCTTGCCCAGCAGTGGAATATTTATGGGTTGAAATGATGATGATGATGCTATATATAATATATAAAATTCTCGTGTCGTAGTGTTCAACTTTGAACTCCTCTGAAACGGCTCGACCGCTTTTTGTGAAATTTTGTGTGCATATTGGGTAGGTCTGAGAATCGGACAACATCTATTTTTCATCCCCCTAAGTGTTAAGGGTGGTCCAGCCCTAATTTTTTTTATTTAATTTTTTAGGCAAATATTTTTGTTTTTATTTTTTTGTGATTCAACTTTAAAAAATACATACAACCCTTAAGTTTCACCCCTCTACGATCAACCCCTATATTTCAGTAGCAAAACAACGTTTGCTGGGTCAGCTTGTTAACCTATAGATTGATTGACGTTCTGACATGGTTACACTGGCCGTGGTCATAAGCAGAATGGTAGAGCGATGTCAGAACTCTGTTTATGAGGTACATAGAAACATCTAATCTACCGTCACATTACTTATTTTCCACGTACCGGCACATATTATACAAACTTACAGTTTCCCTATTCTGACGATTGGATTTCACGTGGCAAATAATAAAATTTAAAGCCGATCAATATCTTCTTTTACTACCAGAGGATATAACTGAGAGAGGGTTAATAAGAGAGCAGGGCTCTTCAGCGTGCCGCATCTAGTTTTGAATACTATGTATATTTTGAAAATATTGATAGTTATTAAAATCTTATATCTACGTAGGTCGTATTTTATATGAAGAAGCCCTCGTGCTTCTACATATAAAATACAATATTAATATTTAAAATTTATTGCTTTTCATCGTTTTTTTAATATGCACTAGCACGTTGGTATTCGGGCGAGGAGGTAAAAAAACTCGATTACGTTTCAATCACAATCAATTGTTCCTTTCAATGGCCAGTAACTGCAAACTATGGACGCTCTACAGAACACGTGGCGCTCGGGCCCTAAGCGTGATGCCCATCGATAATAATGATCGTCGCCAGCGCTATATAACATCCACCACCAGTCCCACAGAATGTATCATACCTTTCTCTATGGTGATATTCTTCGCACCTGTCAAAGTAGTCAACGAATCGAATGACAACCACCCATAGAGCACCAGTGTTCTGTATTACTTCTAAGGAGATTGTAACTATCTCCTTGATTTCGTCAGAGTGGGTCATAATTAACTCTCAATACACGATATTTTAATGGACGCCCCGTCATATAAGTAAATATAGACCTGTGTAGAATATTATTTATTATGTATCTTAGATCAACAACAAGATGTAAACTTTAATACAAAACGTGACGTGCGTGTGTTTACCACAATCCACAGATACAAACACATTTTCATTTATTGGATTGGTAGCATAATTCCGGACTAGTCATTGGAATAAAAGTGGAAAATGTGTACTGATTCTGAGAATGACCACAGTCTAAGGATCTTTTTTCATAAAAGTCTAGAGTACTTTACACAATATTTGTTGATTCTAAACAGGAAACTTACAGTAATATGACATAGATCTGTAAGTATGTATGTAATAATAATTCGAGTAATATTATTTCAAAATGTTTATCCAGAGTCGTGCTGAGTTAAATTACTTATAGTGAAGGTTGCGGGCAATCGATGTATTAGGCTAGCTCAGGGCTGCATTCTGTCTGGGTGGATCACTGACGTCATATCAGGTTCCAGTGGTCCACCCGTGAAGGCGTGTGTTGGTGCACAGGGGGGTTTTAATCGGTATGCCGGCCGCCTACCATCTTTGAGCCGGAGAGTCCGACATAACCGCCTTGCTACCCGTAGGGGCGGTATACGTAAAGCATTTTCCCTCTACAAAAAAAAAAAGTCTGCATTCTGTAGAAATCCTTGAAGGATCTATATATCCAGTAATGGACATCTTTGAGCTGAATAGAAACTTTAGTGTAATTTATTTAACAGTTTTATAGATTTTTAACCGACTTCAAAAAAGGATCCATTTGTGAACCGATTCTAAAAAAAAATGTTGTTTGAAAGAGTGTACTCTTGAGGTTTGGTACCAAGTGAGGATCTGATGATGGAATCCCAGGGCAATCGAGGGCAACCCCTAACATTTGGGTTACAGGTATTAACAATGTTTTCCATAAGTATATTTTTTACTTTTATTTTGTCACTAAAAATAGAAAAATAATAAAAAAAATAAACCGACTTCAAAAAGCTAAAAATAACCGAATATAGATCAAAGTCGGTGCTAGGTTCATCCTGTCACCTAATATTCAGCTTGACACCGATTTAAATCTGTTTTCGGTTATTTTTAGCGTTTTAATACCTATACATACCGATCTATACAAAGCGGTGGATGTCTTCATTACATTTCATACTATTATTAGACATAGAGATAAATGTAATACATATCTCTATCTCTCTATTATTGTGTAGGTTAGGCGAATACCTACATTGATTAGTATTACATACAAATATCAGAACAAAAACAAAAGCCGGCTAATAGTCGTCGCAATCAATTGTTTATGTTAATCTATATTTATTCAACCACAACTGTCAAAGAATACAGATAAAATATAAGACTTGACGTCTGTCTTATGTTTTAATCTGTAGGTGCAGGCAAGCAAAACAAAACTTACGTTTCTGTACATATTTTGAATAATCAATATCGACTATGATGACCGGTCAAAATTTTAAAATAATATATCCCAGAATTTGTAAAACAAAATTCTTTTTTTTTGCTGTTCCCTTATTCAAACTTACAATAATATGTATAAAATCACCTTTAAAACGGAATAGGTACCGCTGCTCTCAGTTAATGTACCTGAATCTAAAGCAGCATGTCTGTGAAAGCAGCATT
Organism: Trisateles emortualis; assembly: GCA_947095525.1. Taxonomy (NCBI): domain Eukaryota; kingdom Metazoa; phylum Arthropoda; class Insecta; order Lepidoptera; family Erebidae; genus Trisateles; species Trisateles emortualis. Next base: position 15,780,172 of record OX352732.1, on the reverse strand, counting down.
AAGTACTCCTTGGTAAATTGCACTAACAAGGGGTATCTTTTTTATATGCTATTAGCGCCATGTCCCGCCTTCGCACAGGTGGAAATTTATTTAGTTTTCATTCCCATTTTTCGTATTTTTTTAAATAAAATATAGCCTATGTTACCCGTATAATGTAGCTTATAACTTAGAGATGGTAAGCAGTTATCGTAGCCTTTGGAGGCTTGCAACACCTGAGGCATCACTCACATGTTGCCGACCCAAAAACTTTTAACATCAGGGTTTTATGTAAACTGAATATAAAATGTTTATTTAAAATCGCCTCCATAAACGAGTACTGGAGATCTCTCATAGGAACTGTACAGCGTGTAGTTGTCTCTCTTCTTTATTATTTATCCTTACTAATATTATAAATGTGAAAGTTTGTGAGAACGGATGGATGGATGGAAGTTTGTTACTCTTTCACGTAGTAACTACTGAACGGATCTGGATGAAATTTGGCACACAGATAGATTATAGTCTGAAATAACACATAGGCTTTTTGCAGCGATAACCGACATCCACGCGGGCGGAGCCGCGGGCAACAACTAGTAACTAATAAAGATATAGGTAATATTTATAATGTATTAGTTAAAGCGCCTGACGAATATTGTATTATAATGCGCCACCGATATTGCGGAGACCCGTAAATTTATGATGCTCTTGACTTAATAAATTATTTCATTGATAACTTATTTGCATTGTTTGATTCCAGAAACGTCTGTAGTGACGTCATTGGTGGGGTCAACTAGGGCCTGAATGTGGAATGATAATATTTATCACTCATGTTTCCAGTAACAAAAACACTGTTATACTGGTTAGCAACTTTATATGACCTGCGACTCCGAGCGTGTAGATGTCGGTTGTCGTAATAAAAAGAAACTTCATGTGCATACCCAGGCTACCATATAATATTATATCCTTGCCAAATTTCATTATGATCCGTTTAGTCGTGAAAAGGCAACAGATACACAAAGTACCTTTATATTAGAAGGGATAAAAGATAAAGAGCTCCCGTAGACTGTAAGCTTGAGTACTATCGGCCGATAGTTTGATGAGGTTCCTAATCAGTGTGAAAATGTAAGCAATTGAGAATATCCTCACAATTGATTATATACATGCTAATATGAGAACCGACCAAAGAACCGATCCAAGGCCGATTAAAGTCGGTAGTATACGACTGATAAATAAAACTATGAAGCGATTAAAGTGAATTATTGTAGTGACAGTGATGTTTACGTGTGAGTAATTCTAAGATATAATTATAGGTACATACGGATATAATATAACTAGCGTCTGCCCCCAGGTTCGCCGACGTGCACAATTCCACCTACATTCTTCGGAATGGAACTAGCCTCTATAATGAATTAAATGGGAAATTTAGACAAATCCTTTTTTCACAAAGAACACACCCTCCAAATTTCATATCTCTCGGACAGCAGTTTAGGCTGTGGATTTATTATTATATTGATTACTAGCTGTTGCCCGCGGCTCCGCCCGCGTGGATGTCGGTTATCCCTATATAGCCTATGTGTTATTCCAGACCATAATCTATCTGTGTGCCAAATTTCATCCAGATCCGTTCAGTAGTTTTTACGTGAAAGAGTAACAAACATCCATCCATCCATCCATTCTTACAAACTTTCACATTTATAATATTAGTAAGGATAAGTCCACTGGGCTTCCACGCGCCGCGTAAAAATGTACGGTTTTTAAACTACTAAGTAAATCCTTGTTCACAGAAGCGAAGCAGAAGTATTATGCAATTATATTGATTATATATTGGCACGGCTCTGATATATTATCTGCCTCCGTGGCTCAGTGGTCGATGTTTGAGACTGCTGATCACGAGGTCTAGGGGTTCGATTTCCGGGTCTGGCCAAAAATCGATATTGCCCGGAGTTTGGAAATTGGCGGGGGCTTAAACCCCTGTGCCTCGAAAAGCACGTAAAGCCGTTGGTCCTACGCCTGATCTCTCTCCGGTCGTGCCAGATTTGCCGTCCCATCGGACTATGAAAGCGAGGGAATAAAGAGTGCACTTGTGTTTACGCACACACTTGTGCACTATAATATCTCCCGCGCAGATGGCAAGTCTCCGTTGAGATTAGCCGGCGTGACCGAAATTCGGTTAGGAGGACATTATTATTATTATTATTGTCCGTGATGTAATTTTTTTAGAAGACTGTCGTAATTTTTCTGATCACTAAATGTTTGTAGGTACTTACGTAGTACGTAAGACCAATTTTTTTTGGAAAATGACAGACAGTCTTCTAAAAAATTTGGAAATTAAAAAAACTGGAGTACCTAAGTTTTTGTTATTTAATTCTGAAATCAGATAAATACGTGGCTGTAACTTCATCATATTAAATTGTATTTTTTTTATTCTACTTGGGTAAACAAGCCTACGGCCCGCTTGATGTATATAAACCTGTAAAAATAGTTGTAATGAGTAAATTAATAAATATTTTCTTTAAAATGTTGTTTATAAAATGAAATTTCTTTATCATATGTGATGTTTTCGTTATTAATAGATATCATTCATAGAATGTTTACAAAACACTTGACAAGGTTTACGTAGGTACTTATATTATTATTCCCTTCAACTTTCCTCTTATAATCTGTAATATAATATATACTTAGGTATATAGACAGTGATGATGCTAATAATTATTGGTACGTGACCAACTGACCATACAAGCAAGCAAATTGACTGAGGATGGACTTCCACCTTACAGAAGAAGACCACAGCAAATTTAGATACAATACTCATTTCAAGAAGACGTTTTTATGACTTTTTCATACTTCTGAAATGGCAAACAAGCATACGGCCCGCCTCATGGTGAACAGTTACCGTAGCCCATGGACACTTGTAACACCAGAGCTTCTAGACGAGTGGCATAAGCGATAGTCGAATCGAAAAGTAAAAAAATAAAATGTATGGAATTTGACGTGAGTCTACGATTTAATGTCGTAAACTTACGTCAAATTCCATACATTTGCTTTTTTGACGTTTCGATTGGACTATCGCATATGCCACTTGTCTAGAGGGGCTGGGGTGTTACTCGCGCGTTGCCGATCCACATAAAGTGATTCTTATTCTCTACGTATTCTGTAATAACAAACTCTGATGTTTGTATGTAGTACATACAGTAATGGTATTGCAAGCTTTCATAAGCTATGGTAACTGCTATCAGGCGGGTGTTACGCTTGTTTGCAGTAGTACCTATAAAAAATAAAAATAAACTCATTTCTAATGTGGTATGTATAATATCTATTAGTAGGTTATCAAAATAGAATTTTCCGTTTAGAAACCCACAGACAAAATATAATGTAATTATAGAGATTACACTTATATGAATAGATACCCAAATATGCTTATGTAAAGCACCTGTTATACAATAATAGCAATCGGTATGAGATCTGTGTTTTGCACAGTCTTGCACAGTCTTATGTTACTTTATGACTGCACGGTTGGTTCAGTGTGGTTATCGCGCCATTTAACACTGCGCGCCGTGTCTAAAAATAATTATTATGACATGTGTAATCGATAAATGGTTGTCCCGAATCAGGGTATGCTTTGAGTCTGTTAAAAAAAGACTGTAAAGTCCCCCGCGACACAAGGCTTGTTCCCTAGTGTGGTAGTTGTCTTTTTTAAAAGAAAACCGTTATTTACAATTCGATGAATAGCTTGTCTGTGGCTAAGTAGCTAGTAACTAAAATAACACATGATTGCTGATTGCGTTAATACCCATCGTCCGTAGTTTATAAGTTTTAAAAGCTCGTTGATGATAAGTAAGATAAGAGCACAGTCTTCTAACACAGGCATTGCATGCTTAAAAGGAGGTTCCAATCACAATCAGACTATTGTAAATGCTTGTAGTGAAAATAAAAATGAATAAGTACCGTTTTACGTAAGATCGAATCTCTTTCATTCTGAAGTTACCATAGAAACTGAATGTTCTTATCATTTTATTTAACGTATTTTCTTTACACTTGTGATTAAAGTATCAAAATAATTAACTAGATGTTTGTAAAAACACTTCAATTGTGTAAATATATTAAATGTATGTAGGTATATCTGATACAAAATTTTAAAAGTCATTATCACTGACGTCATCCGTAGATACCTATATCTATAACTAGCCGCCCGCCCCGGATTCACGCGGGTAGTATTCTCCGGGGTCCCGTAATGTTTCCTCAATAAAATATAGCCTATGACACTCACAAATAACATGGCTCTCTATTTAAAAATCGATCCAGTAGATCCAGTGATGACCACCTACAAAGTCACACACTCACAAACTTTACCTCTTTATACTTTATAATCCACATCCATCCCACATCCACGCGGGAGTCGCGGGCAACAGCTAGTATAGCTGTTGCCCGCGACTCCCGCGTGGATGTCGGTTATAGCTGTATAAAGCCTTTGTGTTATTCCAGACCATAATCTCTGTGCCAAATTCCATCCAGATCCGTTCAGTAGTTTTTACGTGAAAAAGTCAATATTATAAACTTTCGCGTTTATAATATTGGTAGGATAATAGTATAGATAATAACATTGCACTTGTCTATGAATGGTTGGTTCGTTTATTTTAAAGGATGTTAAGACAAACAGGGTATCTTTTTAAAGAGATAAAACAGTTGAATACATTAGGAATCAGTGGAACAGTAGAGAACTAACTAGCAACTCCGGCCACGTATTGGCATTATAATAGTGTACAGTACGTGTTTTTGCTCAAAACATAATGTAAGGCGCAGGGTACAATTTCAAGCCTAATCTTTTTGATGTACTTACCTACTTCTTAATCGGTCTACATAAAGCTATGGTAGTCCGCCTATACAAACCATAGTATGAAGATTTTAAAATAAAATATAGGATTAAGGCACAGGTCATAAATAAAACAATATATAATTATCTAGATAACAATATATTTTTGTCATCAACGACAAACTTAACAACAGACTACAACATAGATCTTCTCAACGAAACACCTGCGCGAAGTTTAAACATTACCTAAATTCCTTTGAAATGTTTACCAACACATTGAGAGACTACTTAAGATCGATTATATAGATAAAACTCCTGAAGCCGTACCACGACGTCTATATAGCGATTTGTTTTCGATCTTAATTTGAATTTCATATAATGACAACTTTAAAGCTAGGTAAAGCAATCATATTATGAACTTACAATTAAAAATTAACTTAAAATTTTGATCGAAAATGAATAGCTGTAGGGATACGTCATGGTACGCTCCCCATTAACCTCACAACTCTTGAGGATAAACTAAGTGCAAAATAAATGGACGGCTTATAATATTTAGGATATAAATAGTATGTTGCCAGTAATGAAATGCAATGCACAATTATAAGGCAACACTAGACGAAGTAATGTATGATTTAAAATAAGCTGTTGGTAAACAAATCTATGTGATTAATAATAGCAGGTCCGCGAAATTATAATAACATTATTAACTTAGGTATCAGATAACCTAAAATAGTTTGTTGCTAAGATTATTATCTTGTTGCTAAAATAATTTATTTTGTTGCTAAAATAATTTAGCATGTCACTAAAATAATTTCTTATTTTCTAAATTTAAATTGCTTTTTGTTTGACGTGTTTAATACGTACATAAATGATGAATTGACTCATAGTGCGGCCGGGTATGCCACACGTGCTTAACATAATACATATTCGCTTAAATATAATCATAAAAACTTATAGGTTACTTTAAAATACAATTAGGTATAATTTTTAAAATTAACTATAATTACTTGTACAAAATATATTTGTTTCAGTGAACATTCAATTCGTTCATTATTTTAGTGGATAAAACATTAATTACTGGAAAGGCGGGTCTATATATATGTGACATAATTTAGACTATTCACAAAATTATCTTAAATTGAACTGAAATTCAAAACGCCATCGTGAATAACGTGAATGTATTAAAATTTGAATAGATAGTCAACTATCTGTTTAAATACGCAATTATACCATCAATATATATATTTTTTAATCATGATCAAATCCTAATATTAAAAGCGTATTGTGTTTAGCAATTGTTAAACTGTACTAGATAATGAGTCAGCAGAGGTAGAGTTACCGATGCTGTGCCGATGGCCCTGTGATACTTAGACCTGTAAACGCCTATACGGAAATTGTAAAATGCTTTTGGCACTAACTTCAATAAATAGTTATTATATTATATTTTTATATTACAATACATTCAAATTTGATATTTACAGCTTATGAGTACAGTTATATATTTACAACGGTCACTTGCTGAGATAATAAGGGGGTTAATGAGTTTTATTTGCATAGCATATTATAATACAATACATGTGGGTATTACAAGTGTCTGAACGTGTATAATATCTACAGCTGTACGTTATATAAAAGCTCTAGCAACACTCACATCGATACACTGGAGTACAGATTTGTACAGGAGCGTGGACATCATGCAGCGAAATGTCACTCTTTATTATAAATCTTACAATAGCCATTTATATTAGTACTTAGGTAGTGTATCTAGTAATTTTATTTGTAATAACCTGTAGAACCTTTTCACAATAAATCTATTTAGTGTGATAGATGACAAATAATCACTAATTTATCTGATATTAATTGTGACAAGATTCTATATCAAATCTAGAAATCAATTTGTATGTCTGTAATACTAACCAACGGAGAACTTTAGAACTTTCAGATGGCTTTAAAAGTTTTAATCCACAAGTACTTATTGTTAACGATGGAACTTTTTTATTTATTTCAAGATTTTGAAGGTAAATTATTTTTGTCTGATTTTAAAAATGGAATCTTACTTTTCCGTTCGAACGATGGTTAGCATACTAATGTCACTTATATTATTATCATAGGTGCTATTATGTTCTCATTAATCACATGATAATATAAAGGTCTCATTATAAGATATAGATTTAAAGACAACGCCGCATGATGCCCTAAACATCAACGTCAAAGACTGTTATTTTGACTCTAACAACTAACATTTGATTATATTGCACACATTCACTTAATATCTAAGTTTAAAGATAAAAGAGTGGGCTAAAATCCCTCTCCGCCATAATTTCGTAAACTCACCGTTTTAACTACCAGATGGAATGACATGTTTGACGCACCTTCTATTTTACTCTCGCTAAGCAAACTCAACGAAGCTTTACCGAGCACGAACTTAGCATACCAGTTAATGTTTCTGATTATATAAATGTATGGTGTAATCAAATCAATGGTTTTGTCATTTTATGACATTATATTTGATTTAAATGGTATAAATTTTGAAAATAATGGTTAATTTGAATATCATGCAAAGATAATGTATGATATAATTATGTAAAAGGCAAACAGAATACTGTGGATAATCATTAAGCCGTGAACGAGGCGACGTAAGTCAGCTTGCTTAGGAGTGTCTCGCGTGGCGCAAGCTGCGCTGCACCGGAGCTCGACCGGCGCGCCGACCAGAAGCACTCTATCGAACTAGTGACAACTACTGATGTGAACATGACTCGAGGACGATACGTTACTGAACATGATAATCTTCTCTTAGCACCGTTGCCGATTGAACTTTACTCGACTCAAAAATGAACATCGTAAGATCTATGTTATCGCCATCTCTTTACAACTCTAGCTCTATTAAATTAGTTACGGAACTGACTCTCTACCTCCTTAATAAATCGTGATCGTTAAATTGTGAATTTTAAGATGAACTTATCGTAAACGGTAAAAGTAGGAGATTCTTTTTATAAAATTCAGTCGCTGCCTACTGGTAAAATCGGATTAATAGCTACTTTCCTAGAAAACGATTTACAAAATTTCAGCCTACCTGAAAAGTCCCGTCGCGGGGGTGGTACTGATCTCTAGTCACGTGAGGTTTTATCTGGGTTCGTCCAAACCCGTCGGGCAGAGTGCATCGTAACTAATCTTCCTTCGTTCCGGACTCGTCAGCTTGTAAAAAATAGATCGCCTCCCTGTGCCAATAGTTTTGCATAGCCTACTGGTTACCTGCTTCGGTTCGCCGGTTGAGCGGCTGGTCGCACGCGGTCAGTATAGCCGGTACGTCGATGTCACAAACATGATAGATAGCGCAAGATACTGACATCTAGAGAACTGGCGACTACGTCAGCAATCGCCTGGTATAAATTAGGCTCGGTGCCACAATAAATACTCATTGTTTAAGGTTCAAAGCTGTAGTGTCACGTAACTTGAGTTATCTACTTTTCTCTTTATCTGTGCTAGTAGCTCAGAAGAGCATGTGACAGCGCAGGTTGGAGTTGGCTATTCCGTGGTGTGCGCGGTGAGGTCGACCCCCAGCGTCGCGCTGCCCAGCGCGGCCGGAGGGTCGCTGGCGGGGAGGGACAGTAGATGTTAGGCCTCCAAAAAAATGAGTGCGGTTGGCTTTGGTTCCAGATTTGATTTCTTTGCTTCAACCACTAGGAACTCGATCTCCTGCGAATGTTTTAACAATTCATCCTATTTTTATTTATTTAAATGTTAACTTTTGTAAATGAACCTTTAAACTTTAACAAAGATAATATCTAGTTCAGACTAAAATAATTATTCGTATATTATGATGTAACGAAAAAAACAATCAATAGTCTTCTCTTTGCTCTGTCAAAAATTACTTTATACATTTTAATGTTTTTTTTACTGACCGGTTTATCTCTCTGTGCGAAAGACTCCGCGATCAACCGCGCCACATCCTGGTGCTGTAACCCCTCTACGCGGTGTCCATCCACCGCAAGGATCAGCTGGCCTACTTCCAACCCGCCTGCTTCATAAGCTGCCCCATGCTCCTGGAAATATTATATAAATGCATGTTACCGGTAATCTGTATAAATCAGTTACTTTTATAACTAGGCAATCTATAGAATCCCTAAGGCGTTTTGATCATAAATCTGCTCGTAATTTAAGTAGTCTAAACCTCCTGTAAACAACCGGCTGTAATAAGCTGATAGTTTAGTCGGTTGCCAAAATAAGTATGAAGAATTAATTGTTACAATGTACGCACTTGCATACATCTTCATACTTATTTTATTTTTTATTAAATTTCAGGAAAGCTTACGGACTAATGACACGGTGGATGTTATTATAAACTTAAACTCAAAGTCATTTACATCAAATATGAACGTCAAAATAAACATAAGTCAGTATATTTGTTCTACATATTTTTTCAGCATATACACACATGCCAATGACAAGTTTCCGCATATTAAATACTGATGAGATCCTGATTAAACTACCTGCCTATAGTAAGCCTACAGTCTACGAGGGTTCTAAATAATTACAAACTTACATGGATATTTATTATCCTAGGCAAGGGATGCTTCGTGTTGGCACCACCCTCGATAGCTATACCAAGTATAGGCTTTGTCTTTTTGACGGTTATGTGAAGGTTCCCGTGGTGGTCGGGCACGACGCGTGCAGCACGAGCCTCGTCCAGCTGCGGGTCGTGCCCCAGCCTCTGCATCGACTGGTGTCGTCTGATCCCACCCCGTTCCTCCAACAACGCACCACTATCTTCCTTCATATCAAAACTTCGAGACAAATTGTGTGCCAACTCCTATAAATAACATCGTAGTGACATAAGATCTCAATTACATTCTAAGTATACTATTGTTAATTAACATAATCAATTCGAATATTTGTCTTTATTTATACCGTTAAATACAAATACAAAATACTGATATTAATTATCCTTTCGATTCCTAAATCCTATTAACTAATTATACACATCCACACTAAATGTTGTTACTCTACTATGCTAGTAAATAGCAAATTTATATCAGCCTCTAAGTACAAGTTAGTGCTCTAAGTTAATATTGAGGAGACGTGTATCTGGGCGGCAGAGGGCAGTAACTCAGCGACATGGAGCGGCCACGTCATACACTCACGTCTGCGGCGCGCGGCGCGTCCGAATAGGCCTCGGCCGGTACGAGCAATTGGTGGGTACAAGTTTACATGATTTACGACCTTATGCCTCTCAGTTACATAAATGTACAGTGAGTATTATACGTCGAATGTATTGAGAAGCTGTAAGTGAGATGTGTGCTAGAGGCTTGGATTCATGCGTTTCGATCACTCGGTGGCGTGGTTCAAAGTGGGTATATTTTACAAGTGTTCAAATGTCATGGAGAGAGTTCTTATCCCGTTTACCTACCTGAGTAGGCAATGATAGCAAGAGTCATAGCAATCACGAACAGAACGAATAATAAACAAAAGTATGCAAAAACAAATAAACAAAACTACAAAATAAAAAAACCGAATAAAAGACTTCAACGCATTTTGGTTCAATTCAGTTATACGCCACCATGCTCTAGTTAACTAAAAAAACGATGTCAATTTAAAATAACTCAATATTTTTTTGTATTTTTACACAATACAGGTACTATTTTTTTAAATCAACAATTTGTGATATCAATTTAAACTAAATTTTCATGCAGCACTTTAGCTCGATCCATTCAAGACAATAGAAGTACCTCTACAGGCTAATGATTCAACCGATATGATAAATCAAATCACTGATGTGCGTCACTACTTTCAAATAAATTTATGGGTCAAAGAAAATGTCATACTAATAAAATTAAACACCGAAATGAAGTGCAACGATAATAAGAAGTGAAAACATACAATAATTGAATAACTTTCTAACACCAAGCAATCGTTTTGTTTTCGAAGCAAGAACTTCCAATAAAAATTTTAATATATTTTTTTAATAATTTCGTGCAAATGTAAGAATCGTCAATGTGCTAGGACAGTTCTGGTCATTCCGGCGGCGGGAGGCCGGGCCACTTACTAGAGGTCGTCCCCAGTACCATGATTTTACTTTCTGCGTCCAGCCACCGAGTGATGAGCGCAGCCCCTCGAGATAGCCGCACTGAAACATCACACTCACTCAGGACCAGATCGTTCACCCTCCGATACTCGAGTACAGGCGAGTTTGTCGCGACACCTAACTCCCTGAGTTTGTCCCTCACCACACAGCAAGCCGCTTGTGTTCATTGTCATGTTCAATGTTATAGTGACTTAAGCATCTAGCATAATTCTAGCTGTAGACTGGTACACTATAGGACATACCCTACTTAACAGATTCAATTCAGACTGATGCAAGAACTCTACAAAGTTAGTTTTAACACCACGTAATTTGCATACACAATTGGGTTGTAATATCTATAAAAATATTTAAGTAAGTACTTGTTATAGTTAAATGGATAGTTAAGATACTAGAAACATAGCAAATACTAGATACTAATGCTAGCCATCTACAAAATATTACTTATATAAAGTACGTAAAAATGAAACTCGTTTGACAAGCCTTAATTAACATTATTTACTAACCCCTCAAATGTATTTTGTATTTGGGTCTATATAATTCCGCACGCTGTTTAATAAAAAATATACTTAATATAAGTTTTAAATTACTTAATAAAAATACATACCTGATCCTAAATACAGGATAGAAAGCATGAAACAAAATAGTAGAAATACATCAATATGTCATTTTCCTAAGTCAAACACGAGCATCTACTTAGTCTACTTTAGTACCTACTAACTTTCAAGTCATGCCGCAATTTTATCCTATTGTGTTTATATTGTGTTAACTTTCTATCAATTGTATTGTTTGTTTCGGATTGTCAACAAATTTAACGTTTAATCATAGAAAACGCAATATTTATTCCAAAAGAATGAGTCTTTTGTTTTTTAAAGGTTTGCATGTTTTGTAAGTCACGTAATCTTATTGTTTGTGGATAATTATGTTGCATTACTCAAATCAAATCTCGTATAGTCATATAATGTCGTAGTTTATTTATTTATTATTTTAAACTATTTAGGTGGCAAACAAACTAACATACAGTCCGACTTGCAATGCCTGGGACATAGCTCGCATGTGACCAACCCATAAAATTGTAACATTTGGTATTGTGATGGAGTATCCGTAGGATAGGAATGATTCACCGCTGAGTGTAGTTATTTGGCAGTGGTTTTCGGTAAAGTGGTACCTTCTCTCCTTCTCCAGTCAGGCTTACTCGATTATATAGTGCTTTATCTCTATGGTTTTTAGTAAGGTAGAGATCCTTCCCCAATCGGGCTTGCACGATTATATAGTCCTACCTCTCTTAAAAAATAATTTATTTCTTACAAATTTACTGTGTATAATACATATTATGTATATGTAATAGTGTAGTATCTAGAAGCGAGCGCAACATGGTGCGTCTCGTTAGTGTCTTCTATAAATAATGAGATAACATCAGTGGATGTCGTTCGACACGCGCCCGTTCCGCCAATACAAGCAGCCTACCACCAACATGTCGGTCTCTTATCTATACTTTATTATCGCAGATTCTGCACATTCGATACATGAAATATTTGTCCTTACACATTCAACTAGATTTATTATACCTATTACCAATAAATTGAAAATCGATTAGTGATTTTAAAAGCAGTAGTAGCTATTACGTCCTTGTAGAAATTTCTATTTTGATCTTAATTTGAATTTCGAATGGCAACCCAGGTCACACATCTTACGAATTAATTAAAATTAAAAAAATTAAACGCTTTAAGGACGTAATTGTATGGCTCCAGGTCATTGCAAGTCCGCTTCATTTTCTACGTGTTTACCCAGTTTAGCTTATTACAGATGTCGTGACTGCCCGCATTTATATATTTTTATGGTTCATGTTGACCTTTTATATACTTTTATAGTGAGTGCACGCTTGCGTATAATCTTTGTTCGTAATCATACGTAACGCAACACATACATATAATATACAGCAAGTGTGTAAGGTCCGTTACGATGGAGGCTACACACAGATTACAAGTTGAAAGTTTTTAGGACGTGACGTTTACGGCTCTTTTGGTGTTATTAAGTAAACGTGTACATGGTATATGGCTGCTCTCACGATGAGTTTTTAGTTCTGACACTGATTCTACATGTATATATACTTAACTAGCTGTTTCCCGTAGTTTCACCTGCGTTAAATTTGGATTTCATCACGTTTATTGTTACTGCTGTGCATGCATGTTAAATTATGGCTATCATAGCCAAAAGATTTTTTTATACTTCTTAGGTGGTATACGGTAACAAGCATACAGCCGGTGTGTGTTATTTAAGAAGTAACCGTCTCGCCTTTTAAAGCTTGCAATACCAGAGTGCATATTTGCGTATTGCCAACCCAAAAATATTAACATCAGGGTTTTGTGATGAAGTATTCCTGGGATAAAATGACGTTTTGTTAAAAACGCACCCCTAAATAAGTGCTGGCATTTAGTAGTTTAGTAGATAGTGCCAGATATAGCGGGTTCATACAAACTAACTCTTCATCATCAATATTATATTGATTAAAAAATATTAAATTATAAAATAACAAATAACTAGGACTTGACATTGAAAATCCCCGCTTACGGTATTCCCCAGGGAAGTATTTTAGGCCCTACCCTTTTCCTGGTTTACATTAATGATCTCTGTAACTTAAATATTGATCATGGCAAAATCATATCATACGCTGATGACACTGCACTCATCTTTTCTGCAAACACATGCACACAAGCAATGAATTATGCACAAAACGGTTTTAATGTTGTAATTAACTGGCTTAGTCATAACCTACTAACACTTAATGCTGATAAGACTATTTTTTTGAACTTTAACATGCGTAAGCGAGACAGACCCTTTTTAAATAATAATTTATTTGCACATAACTGTACTGCACTAGTTCAAAATTCATGCAATTGTCCTAAGATTAAAAATACGAGCAGCATCAAATACTTAGGTGTCTTTATCGATGACACTCTCTCATTTAAAGACCATATTACCTACTTAGTCAAACGTCTACGAAAATTAATATTTGTATTTAAAACACTACGTCATATTGCAGACCAAAAACTAATTAAACAGGTTTATCTAGCCCTGTGTCAGTCTATTATACACTATTGTATCACCTCCTGGGGAGGTGCGCCAAAAACTGTAATTATGGCTATTGAAAGAGTCCAGAGAGCTATTCTCAAAGTATCTACGTTTCGCCCTTACCGTTTCCCAACGCGCCAGCTTTATGAACATTGTAAAGTATTAACAGTCCGCCAAATCTTTATCATGTCCATAATACTCAAACAGCACTCAATCCTTAAGTACAACCCACAAACTACTAACACCAAAAGAAGGAAAGATATTGTCTGCAACACAGTCTCAGAATCGAGATTTGTTTTCACAAACAAATATTACCCATTTCTAGGTCCCTTTCTTTATAATAAATTAAATAAGGCCTTATCCATATTCCATCTTAATCATTATACCTGTAAGTTACTTTTATTTAATTATATACACAATTTGTCCTATGAACAAACCGAAGATATGTTAATTATACTTAAATAAGTCATGTAAAGTTACGTTAAATATAGTCTAATTATTTGTTTAGTTTCTTAATAATTTTAGCGAGTATTTATATTTTACCTAAACTCATTTATGAGTAAATATAAATAGCTACATGCACTGTAACCGTCTGTGGCACAGGTTTTATTACCTAGTACAGGCACTAAAAAAAAATTATATATACCTTAAGTTATATTTAAGAACGATATTGTATCAAAATTCCTTATTATCTGAATAAATATTTATTATTATTATTATTATTGAAGCATTCTTTCACACGACCAAAACAATAGAAAATTATTAGTAAGTTATTGTAAATCATAAGAACCGTTAACTTATAGTTATAAATTCCAAAGGTTACTTCGGGTATCGTCGCCATCTTTGAATGGTGATGCGCATTTGTTCTTTTGTAATTATAACAGAAACATTTTGTATCTGTGTTCCAAATCACAATATCCGTTAGGTACAAGTTTGATTTTAGCTAAATTATTTTTTGGATGTTTTGATAACATGTTACTGAGATACACCATGTTATTACTGGCATTGTGCCAAATAAAACTAACAAAACTGTGAGCTTGATAAACTTTCATTCGTTAGCGGTTAAGTAAATGCTCGTCACACTCCCACATCTTGTACATGTTATTACAGTAATAGAATTTGTAGGCAACACTGCACAGCCTTCATTATAAGGAAAATTGAACACAAATGGCTTACGTTCTTCTTTTATTTTTAACCGACCTCTGTATGCTACAATGGGTACAACTGATAAATTTAAATCTATACTAATATTATAAAGAGGAAAGATTTGTATTTTTGTTTGTTTGTTTGTAATTAATAAATTAAATGGTACTTATCTCTTATGATCATATTATATAGCTAATTTTATCTAACTGCATTTGTGTCACAGCATAAGCTTGCGTTAATATTTTCAGTCGTTCGTGAGGAACTGGGTTTGGTTTCCAGGTCAGGCAAACGGTTATTGGGTTTTTATGTATGATTTTTTGGAAGTAGCTTACACCTGGGAATAATTCATCTTAATTTATTAGCGGCTGATCCAACTTCGCCTAGCATAAACAATTTTTTGCTCGTTTTGGAATTGAATTTCAAAATCTCTTCTTAGTGCTCACTTACGTCATAACTAATTTAAAAAAATGCAGTGAATCTGGTTTTGCGTTGTTGTCAGTCGTAAATAGCAAAACGCTTCCTTAAAATAGCATCCCTACGTGACCTTTATTCACACACAGGAAAATGAAATACTGCTGCATATAGTCATTTGGCTAAGGTGTTCTGTAAAGTGGAAGTCCTACCCCAAACAGGCTAGTTCGCTTGTATGGCGCCCTAGATGTCATCATATCTGTTGTAATACGTAATTTTAATGGTTTACACTGGACCAGTTTAATGTCAACCGTCAGCCGCAACGCTCTGACTCAATATGCATTGAAACGTGAAAGTTTCTGGAGACAACAACACGCCCTATTAGAGAAATCTGTTCCGATACTGTATTGTACAAAGTCGTCATTAATTTCACTTTTACCAACAACCGGAGTACGCTTCACTAATCGCTTAAACAGCTCGAGTGATTAAATTACAGACTTTCTGTCCGTGAAATATAATACGAAAGGCTGTGTGTGGTATATTGTGTAGATGCGAACGGGGTGTCGAAATATTCATAATTAGCATATGGCGGAACTTTGCTCGTGTGGATGTTGTTTTTTTAAAAATTAAAATAAAGCTGTGTTAATTCTGATGCTTCCGAAGTTTCATCAAAAAGTGTCCGATAGTGTTTGCATAAAAAAAAAAAATCACGTTATAAATGCATAATATATTAATGTCGCGGATCTCACACAGAGACCTGAGAGCGGGTTTCCCCGTGTTATATTCTTCACTATTCTCGTAAAGTAAGAATACAATGACAATAGCATCCAAAACTAGATCACGTAGAGTCACTGCATGTATGTAGTACACGCAATAGTTTTCACTTTCAGTGTAAAATGCACTTTTATAAGAACAATTCTATTTTATATAAGATTTCCGATGTATTATCTTGTGTAACATAGGAGCATGTAATAAAATAATTATAAAACTTTTTATTATATTTCCTAGAGCACCAGTAGAGACTAGATATCTACACTAAAATTATAAAGAGGAAAGATTTGTATTTTTGTATGTAATGAATAAACTCAACAACTGATGGATCGATTTAAAAAATTGTTTTGCCATTAGAAAGCTACATTATCAGCGGGTATCATAGGCTATATTTTATTTAAAATAATTACGGGATCCCTACGAAAACTTAATAAACGTCCACCCGAGTAGAGCTGGGCAGCGCCGCTAGTATTATATAAATAGATAAATATACTGACTCATAAACAGCATTACGCTGTTACTGCATATTATGTAGTCTATGAGTCAGATATGAGCAGCAGCTTATATCCGACCACATCTGGCTATATATGTGCAGTTTATGAGTGTCAGTCCATACAAACAACATAATTACATAGAATCACTACTGTTTCCCAGTCTGATACAGATTTTCCCAGGTAGAAATGTTTGTATATGTTAATTGGATACTTTTATTTGAAAGTCTTATACTTTGATACAGTTTATGTATCCGACATAAACCAGATTTTGCCCGCGCGGATGTCGATATAAAATATAGCATAATTATGTCCTTCCTTCCTCAGGATACAATCTGAGTATCTTTTTGCATAATTTAATAAATATTTGTTTAGTGGTTTAGCCATTAGGTGTTAAAGACAATAAAACACTTTCGCATTTATAACTCTACATACGACAACATTTTTCATCTTTAGTGGACTAAAGAATTAAGCTGTTTGATTATGTAATAAACGGTTCAATAGTCTAAATTTTTACCCTTCTTAAATATAAAACAAAAAATTATAGAATAGAAGTATTCTATTAAGAATCGTTATAAAAAATTTTAATGACCAAAACTCATTCTTTAAATGTTCAACGTACTTGAACGATATTATAACTTAATAAAATAAAGCGAATATAATAATTAGTAAGCTTTACCATGCGGCTCGACCCACGTTTTAAAACAAAATATAGCCCATGTAAATGTGTTATTCTGATGATGATACACTATAACAATGTAAAGTTTTATCAAAATCCGTCTAAGTACTTAGTAGTTTTTAATTGAAGCAGTAACAAACACCTATCGAAACTTTTGCGTTTATAATATTAATAGAATAATCATAATTAAGTTTGACCAAGCGGCGGCTTGATTGAAGTTATAAAAAAATAAATAGTGTTTTCTAGACATGGGAATCGCAGGTGGTTGGCTTGATTATTTCCGGTTTGTCCAGTTTTGGAGTGATGTCCGCGTGGGAAATAACGGTAACAAGTGTTAAAACTATTTGTTCACTCACAATTGTATTGTAAAGTTATATTACTTAAATATACATATATATTCATATTAGTAATATAACTTAGTACTTTTAATATCTACACGACTTATTCAGTCAGTAATCACAAGACTATAAAATAAGAATGTGCCAAACATAAAATGATGGCTAAAGTACATATGAGCTTACTTTGGGGTCAAGGAAAAGTTCAAAATGACTACGTAAATATTGTCAATGAAAAAAACCCATGCATAGGTTCCCTCTCCTCTATCTAATAAAGTAGAGGAGGAGATTTTGGTTGATCAGACATGTCTTTAAAAAATCTTCTAAGTTGATACACGTGGCTTTCCTCTTCTATTAACGCAGAAGAAAAATATAATTGAAAAATTACTAAAAAAGCAGTCAATTTTGGAAGAACGTTGTTTACGTAATGGGCGCTTTCACGTTAAACGTCATACATTTATAATGACGGATGTCACCTACAGATGTCTATTAACACATCATTTATAATACTCACCACTTTTTTAGTTGATGAAAATTACGTCGTAAATAAAATTGCAATAAGACAAAGACAACACTGCTATTTTATACACTCACACAGACACACTGTTAAGCCATAGTAGTTGACAGATTTGCGGTTCAAGCCTGGTTTTCAAAAAAGGAGCAGTAAGTAATATTGGCAAACTTTGAATGGTTATAACTTCATTACCTAAACTAAATTTAAGTTATTTAGTTTAAGATTTTTTTATTGGTAAATACTTAAATACAATTTACGGCAAATATTGAGATTGTCTTCGCGGGCCCAGGATCGTAAGGTTCGGTTTGATTTCTAAGTCAGGCAAAGTGTAATTGTTTTTTCTGTTAGGAATAGGTACTCAGTAGTAGCACGGAGTCAGGAAGTTGGTAGCATAATACCCTTGTACCTTAGAGAATACACTAGGCCTTCAATTCTGCGCCTGATCTCTTCCCAGTCATGAGAGATTACCGTCCCTACGGGCTATGAAAGTACCTACCTAAAGGAAATATGAATATACAGCTGTCCGACTATAATAATGTCTTAGCTGGCCTTTATCATCGTCACCATCAACCTTTATTCACCCACTGTTGGGTTAGAATATAATTTCATTTTTCATTTTCGCGCCATTAGTTCCATTCTAGTGCTGAGTTTCTTTTTTCCTTTCCTAATTATATATGTATGTAGTTGGTATGGATTATTGAGACGAATTTTCTCTTGTGTTGACAAAAGTAATAAAGTGTGCTAAATGTGTTAATTTTTCATCAATGACATGTCTCAAGTTAACAGTACAAATCGGTAATAGTGTGCGTGGGTGGTCATAGTCATTGTCTGTGGCATACAACCTATTGTACCTCACAGCAACACGACGCTTGCGTATTTAGTTGGGTATCAAGTGAACTCGATTCGCACACACCGCACCGGCTGAACGAGGTAGCGGCTGCGGCAAGCCCTCGCGCCTCGCTCTGCTTCGACGGTCAGTTTCGTTCCAAACGCCAGCGCATGTGCACGTTGTATCTACTTATTTGGCTACATCTGACTTGTTTACAAATAGAAGGCAGTGCAATCCCGCCGTCAACAGGATAACCGTGAAAGGTAAGTTAAATATAATATTGAGGGCAGTGTGCCATGTAATGTGTTCAAGAACATATTCGATCTCTTGATTTGTTAGTGTGAAACAAAACAATACAATAGGCAGCTTTTGTTTTTGATCATTATAATGTAATAACAACACATGTGAAGAGGTTTGCGCAATTTTGTATAAGTTCTTTTTTTATTATATACGCATATATTAGCCGGTTAATATGTGAAATGATGTTATAGACTTTAAGAATAAACCAGGTGTTTCAATACAATGGTGAAAGTGAGATTTCAATCTCTAAATACTGGATTTATTATAGGTATCCTAAACGGTTTGTAGATATTTAAATGAATAATATTATTTCTAAGCATGTCTGTTAGTAGATAATAGTCTAAACGGTACTATTTAGTGATTGTTATTTTGAAATTTCCAGAAGGTAACAGTTTCCTTTTGTCAATCTTGCGTAACTACACGAGAGGAACGGTGATGTGGTTTAACTTAGTTCAATATTCAGTGCACATATCAAAGCAAGTTTAACTTGCATTGGGCCGGTTCTTTTCGGGCCATGGGCAGAAAAAAATGGTCCTAGTGGTACTTTGTTGTATGTTGTGTCGATTGCGAGTTCACATCTGACAATTTGTATTCTTTGACATAAACGTATCGCTAAATTCGTCGCTAAGTCGTCGATATTTTAAATGCGGATCGTGTGTTCTTTTTTCGGAAGATGGTCACGATTTTTATAATTATTTAATTAATGATTTACCTACTAGAAAAATATTTTATACTTGACACTGGCATACTAGCATAAAATAACAGAAGAAGAAATCTTGAAATGCGTTCAGTTTTGATTTATTTCTTAACTTCGAAATTCCCTTGACATTATGTATTTGATTTGTACATTTTATTACTAGAATAGTCATAAAATATAGATAATAAATTATATGCTATGCCACTCAAGAAAAGGTCAAGTGTCGTTCATTCGCGCTTTTATTTTTAATAATATGTATTGTTCATAAGATATTCTACGAGTGAACACTTCTGTTATTTTGAGTATCATCAACAAACAAAAATATTGATTTTAGTTTTATTGTATGTTATGTTATGGTCTGCTAGGTTAAGCAAGTTTAACGCTGTCAGTTTATAGATAGGTGACTAGTTTCTAAACACCACAGTGAGACTCTCCATCACTTAGAAAAGCATGTAAAGGATGAAGTACTGAATGAACGAATACATAGTGCATTTGTGTTTACAAACACAACTGTGAACAAAACATGTTGAAAATTGAGAAATCGGTCTATTATAATTATCTATATGATAAGCAGGTTTACCAATGTATATCTCTACAACTTTTAAATTAATTCATACTATGACAAAACAAAATTGGGTATATAAACTTAACGATTGCCAATATCAGAGATTTGCTTAATGAGCTCCAATTTTATCTTACGTAAAATATTATTTTTATAGTTAGGCCATTCGCAAGTGTTGTTGAACGGAACAAGGACACAGCTCGACACCAAAGGCCTTCGAGAGATGTCTATTTGCTATTGTGTTGTATTGTAAATTATGCGGTTTTTTTATACACTAACAACACAAACGGTGAAGCACCATGACACGCTTTCTACGATTGGAATGGAATGAAAGACTTACTTACTACTGTACACAATTTGCTTGGAGTGATTCGGAACTTGTAGTAGACTGATCGATCATTGGTGACCGATCGAGATTGGGTTAAGTGCACCAATATTGTCTTAAATATCAAGGTTACTAAACAAGGTAAAACTTTTTATTTTATACTAGCTGGTCCCCGCGTTTTGACCCGCGTTAAATTTGAATTCGGTTTTAGTTGAAAGTTTCATTGGTAATCATTGCACGCAACTATATTAAAATATAAATAAAAGTAGCCTTATAGTCCTGTCTGCCAGTAAAAGGTCCCGTCAAAATAGGTCTAGCTATTCGGAGATAACCAACCAAAAAGATTGACATACAAAAATTATAAAGATGTTATTTTTATAAGTACCTACCGTACTTTCATACTTTCATAAGCATTAAGTAAATAGCTGTTATATTGACATAACAAACATACACTACAATATTATTTATCCGTATAGATTTATAATTAGTAGAAATTTTAGAATATAAAAATATTTTGAAAAGTTTCTATCCTATATTAAGATTTCAAAATAAAATATATTTTTATGCATCATAATGTCTCTATTCAATAGTATAAGTACCGTTATTTCTATATAGAATATTGATATATACAATAGAATCGATGTCTCTAATTTGTAGTGTAAAGCCGTCACCGGTTCACATGAGATTGTACTACACAAGAATATTGTCGAGATCACGAACCGGAGCCGTGGCTTGCAAGGGGGTTAATGTTACAGTACACCTTCCATATACAGCTTGTCTGGGACAACGGACCGATAGCTTTCCGGCCCTTTGAAAAACAACCGTTCTACCGCTCAACTTGATTTATTTGTATTTGCGTATTACCAGCAGAGTGGTGTTGCAAGTGGTTGATAGATAGCATACTATATATGTACATCTAATACAAAAGAAAACATAATTACAAACGTTTTTCTATCCCTGGAATCAAAATCGTTTGTTTCATAACAGGAGCAGGTTTTTGAAGTGAAAATTTCATTAGGCGAGTTGAGCACTATTTGGGTAAACAAAAATCATCGAACTCGCGTCATCGTCACCAAACCCTTTCCATGAGACAAACCAAAAATAATTCAAAAATAATAATCATACCTCGACGATACAATTAACAAGTTTCTTAGTTGTCACTTCTATCGGCAATCCCCAGAGATTGCCCCGCATGTTTTTTTATAACACTAAGGTGGCAAACAAGCATACGGCCCGATTGATGGTGAGCAACATGAGCCTATGGACGCTAGTAATAACAGAGGGTTTAACACAAGGGTTTGTTAAGGTGTGTTAGAGTATTCCTGGGCTAGGAAAATGTTTCGTTAAAACGCATCCCTAAACGAGCGCTGAAAACCTGTAATTTACCTACGGCTATTAAGCTAAAAGGTAGAGCCATGAGAAAAGAACAACCAAGAAACTTAGGCCACATGTTATTTTGAATATAAATTACTGGCATATACGAGGGCTTTTGATTGGTCTAATATATTGTGTTGGGACCCGCGAAAGCGGTGTACGTAGATATTAATAGTGACCTGCAGGTCACAACAGCGCACGAACAACATATAGATATATATTACATCGAATGTAAGGATATCTACTACCCGGAACACTTCACATAGATTATTCAATACGTCGTGCTTGATTCTAACTCTAGAGGACGTAAGAAAGACTTAAATGGCAAATAAAATTACGATGCTGGAGCTTGAATAGCATTTTGAGTTTACTTTGGGAATTTATGCTTGTTGAATTAAATAAATAATGCTACTAAATATTATACACGTTAATGTAAAAATTTGGATAGATGAATGGATGTTTGTTACTGAAACTACTACTGAACAGATGAAGGGATCTGGATGAAATTTGTCACAGAGATAGACTATAGTCTGACTATTTCTATTCCGAAAAAATATAAAATCTCTGTTACCGTAGGATAACCCGATACGCGGGCGAAACCGCGGGCAAAAGCAAGTATAATGTAAAGAAAACAAATAATTTATCTTTATGACCACGTGGTTTACTGGCATTAAATGTTTACATGGCACTAACTAATGTCTATTGTCGTTTTACGATTTTAAAATACATATATTGGCTATTTTGTAAATTTGCCAAGTTTGCCAATTTGTCTATTTTTTATCTAATTTGTATATATCAAAACAGACATGTACCTACTGGTTGTGCTTTCACTAATGGTAAATGGCATTTAATGCGACCTTAAAAAAGTTTAGATTTACATAATATATTATTTTAGTAAAGATTAATTAGGGTCAATCTAGTTTGATTTATTGTTGTTAGCCATTTTATGCAACATATAATATGAATTAAAATTCTTTTATTAAATTTTAATTTTTATCATACTATATTTTATCACAAAACCTTTGTAAGATGGAGACACAAAAACGGACAACACAATAGAAAATCCTCAAACATTCCAAATTAATAGGTAAGTACTCATACATATCACTACAATTTAACTTTTGGTTCAGAAAAGTTGGATTTATAAAATGTGCAAATCGTAAAATAACCAACAACTTAAAAGTTTACCAAAAAGAAATCGAAACCTGCCGAGGTTTTCCGAGAGACTAAGCATAGGGTTCTTCAAGAAAGTATGTAGTTATAAGGTTTTTGAGTGATAACCCTGGTATTATAAGCGTCTATAGGCTGCGGTAACTGCTTACCATCAGGCGGGCCGTATGCTTATTTGCCGCTTTTTATTATATACTACTCAGGGCGGCAAACTAGCATAAAATGGATTTAAATTCTGATATCCAATTTATAAACCAACTCATAATCATAAAATGTATTTACTTATGTTCAAAAGTGCAAGTGCGTGTACCATGTTCATATCCTGAGATATTCCGACGTGAATTGAATAAAGAAATGAATTACTCGATAGCGGGCATAATAAACAAGTGGTATAAGCAAATGAGCATGTGGTGTAGTGTATCTAGCGTGTATTTACAAACAAGGTTGGCAATTAGCGTCAAGTGTGGTGGTTTGTGTCGTGGGAGAGAGTTAGTGATAACGCTACGTGGTCCCGCTAGCCAAACAAAGCGACGTTCAACGATTGATGGCCCATTACAACCCTAGCTTGAAGATGTCTCAGATAGAATAGATACTATATTTTTAGAAAAACTACTTCCACACTAGGAAACAAGTCCCGTGTCTCGATGAACTAAAGTAATATACAATTAACGGACAGAGGTACAACTAGATTTAACAACAGACAAAAAAAAATGTTATTCATAAATTTAATGGTGATCGCACTTACAACACGCAGCGTACTGGAAACCACAAACCAACCGTTCAGTAAATATGATATTTAAAAAAAAGTTGTATTATTTTAAGTCTGTAATTAACGAAAATCAAAATTAATTAGCAACGGCAGCCAAGTGAAAAAATAATTCACTTGAAATTGCAAATAAACTATAAACTGAAAATCAGCGCTGCTAAATATGCACGTGCTGAGTTGTGGCCTATTAGTCACATAAATCTGCGCAAAGTGGAGAAATTAATTATATATCATTGAGTACTCATGTATAATTAGCAACATTAAATCATCACATAGAACTTAATTATCAAATTTATATAAAAAATTAATCCATAGGTAGCTTTATTCTGATTATTTTCTCCTGTAGGGCAAAAATAAGAGATGAGATGTGAGTTCGATTCTGGTCAACAGCATGTAAAAAATTCATTTTGTAGAATTTATAGGTACTAATCAAATGATTTAACATCTGCTAACGGTGAAGGAAAAAATCGTGAGGGAACCATTAGAAGAAATTCTAATGGCGTGTCTGATCTACAAACCCGCCGTGTTTGTGTTGTCCCAAGATATTATATTAAGTATAAATAGAATTATTGATAATACAAACAATATCTTTCGGAGGATCTTTTAGTTCCTTTCTCTATATAAACTGTGTCCGTTTAAAAAAAAAAGTAAAATTATTGTGTTTCTAAACAATTTATTTCTGCAATATAATTTTTTTAAATGTTTACTTATTTACCTGTAAAGAAAAATCCGTTGAACTTATATTTATAAAAACGGATATTTCATTTATAAATTATATCTAAGAACGAAAGATATTTGACTCCTGACTGAAAGAGTAAAATATCCTTTGTTTAGAAAACACTAGATTTAAATCAGTCTATCCGTTCGGAAGACAAAATCAGAGACAAAAATGACTTACATGTATGTCAAACTTTTATAACCGCTCGTTTTTCTACGTAGAGATTTTTAAATAATGTTGGTGTTTTTTCTTAGATTAAAAGGAATATACATATGTACCATACAAGCATACAGAAAATAACAGCCAAATACACGCAGTGATAGTGGTGTAATTTTTTTGAGCTCGTGAGTAGTGTAGTTTAGAGATGCGTTTTTAAATAAACGTTTTCCTATTCAAGCGATACATATAGAACCTTAGTGTTACAAATTTTTGGGTCGACAAGTGATGCTCCAAGTAAACGTCCGTGGGATACGATAACTTACCATCAGAGGAGCTGTATGCTTGTTTGCCACCCACGTAGCTAAGATTTCCAAAAGAGAATTTCACAAACGAAGTCGCGAGCAAAAACTAGTATATTTACATATCAAATTAAGAAAATATTACCTTAGGCAAAGGTAATAATATTTACAGAAACGTTCAATAGAAAGTGGCACGACTTGTTTACGGGAAACGGTACCAAAGTAATTGCAGGAAATATTGGGTCAGAAACATTCAAGTACCCAATATACCCAGTATACCTTGGTCTTCCTGTATAGACGCACGATCTTTTCACCTTCCTGCGTATAATTGGTCAACATAATGGAAATTAGGTCTGCAATGTAATTCTTCCGCTGCACCTTAACATATTCCTACATATAATTACGTTTTATTAGTCGTGTTATTTTAAGGCTGAGAGAATAAATATATTAAGACTGAACGGCACTGAGCGACGCAATTTAAAAATAGAAAGAAAGAAAAAATAATAATTTAATCTTTGATTGTTTGTGATTTGGGATTGAAAGCACATTATTTGGGAAATGGAAGGGATGGACGGAGTTATAAAATTTTTCTATTTTGACAGTTGCCTTTTGATACATTTTCAATGCAGCAAAGGGGCAGGAATCACGTATCGAATGTCCGATATGTGTTGATCTAATAGTCAATAAAAATACATGACTTTTTCATAATAAAATTCAGAGCCAAAATTCAAAGCCTGTTTTACGGCAAAGGTACGATTGATTAATGCTTGACCATTTTAAGAATGTTTATTTATTTATCAAAGACAATATTACGGTACAGCTCCATTAGATTAAACATGGTCTACAGATAAATAAAGTGACAGTAAAATATTTTAGTTCAGCAATTTTGTCCGTTAAGGTCAAAATTGCTGCATTAAAATAATGTTAAGAGTGATCGAGCGCTAAATAAACACGAGAGGCCGACATTTTCGTCTTACATAATACACTTTTGGGCAAACTGCATAATTGTTATGCTTTTATATTGTAGATTTCGTATCAAAACAATTGTTTTAAAGTTCACATTATTAACTTTAAGAATCTCATTGTGTTTGTTATACCTACTAAGAGTTAATTATGAAGTTTTATTTACATTTTTGTTTACCTACGACATAAGATTACAAGAGAAATGCTCAGCTGAGTTAGTCGGAGAAAAATAAAATGGGGCACTGTAGAGGTGGTTGCACACTGGCTGTTTAAATATAAATAAAATTTTACTGAATTAAACTTACTTCGTAAATTGATTTTAATAGCGGATTTCCTTATATTAGCGGAGTCTATAGTCCGTGTTGATAGAATAAAAACGTTGATAGTCAATCTGCAATTGATTCCAACCTTCTTTTTGGAAATTAAATAAAAAAAACCGTTGTGTCCGATATATGGCAATAGGATTGCTTCATATTACATGGGCGTACGTAGGTCTCATATATTTCTGTTTACGCTTTTCGAAGAAACAGACGTGAAGCTTGGATTTTATTATCATTAATATCGGTAAAGTAACGGTATGAAACTGTCACGACAAGTACACCACGTACATTGCCACAGATATACCTAACACACTTATCTTAATGTTACTATGTCGTTAAACCCATTACATTTCTAGACGAAAACAATTTTCTAGCGAAAGTTTTTTCCGTCGACAACTTAACAATCAAACTAAAATTAAATACTACAACGATTTCATAGTAATGACTTGAATATTAATATCTTTATTAAAAATTTATTTGGTTGGTTTTAAGACGCTTATTCGGATGTTTTATATCTAGAATCAAACCGTCTACCAGTCTTATTCGAAAGAGAAAGTATAACTCTATAGACCCCATGAGTTACTTACTTAAGTCACGTATTTAAGTAATTTAGAAACATACTTTTAAATGTATGTGTTACGCTATCTTATAATTCGGCCTTTAGCCATTCTTTTCAAACAGTGTGTTCTAATTCCTACTTTAAAAAATAAATTTGGAACACAGGTTTGAAATTTAAATACTTTTAATATTTAAATTTCGATCTAATGGAACGGAAAGAAAGTGTATTTTTTAACTACGGAATTAAAGAACGTGCGCTGAGTCGCGGTGGACTTTTTAAAACACAGGGTGCAAAGTATACGAAATAACTATGTATCTGTTGGCTTTTCCTTACACTATGCTGTTGGTTACACAAATATGGGAATCGAACCCAGAACACTCGTCGCAGTATAAATGGTGAGATGACCACTCTAACCACTAGACCACATACATAAACTTACACTCCATTGCTTTACTTTCCATTATTTACATGTACAATTAATACGAACAAACAAAGGTGTTTACAATGCGCACGCGACGACAGCGACGTCACGGCCCACTTCCGGCAAGACTGTGATCCTCTCAAGCGCATCATTTATTCATAGTATTGTTAACAACGCACTTTGTTATGATATAAAATTACATCTTGTTGCTTATTATAAGAACCAATTACTTAGTTACTCACGGTATATATTTCAGGTCTTTAATTTTAATCTGTGGATCTTAAATAATTTTGTATAATTGGTGACCGGTTTCACAGTGCATGTTCTGGCAAAAGAATCGTATAAAAGTATTTGTATATAATACATATAGTGAATAACACTCATAAGTTTTTAATATAATTTTAGCCAGAGATAAATAACTATATTGCTTTTTTTTTTTTCAAATTAAATTATTTTTAAATGAAAGAAAAGCTAGCAAGCTTTAATTTAACTCTTAAATTTTAAAAAACGGTCTCTGTATCTTTATTTCCTAAATTATAGGGAACTTGCGCAATTACAAACTACAGGCCATATTTTTCTACTATATCCTGAGACCGAACCATGGTCTGCAAGACAAAACTCGTACGCATTATGGAGCTAATTGCACCGCAGAGAGACTCATGTTTTTTTAAAAATACATATCTGATTAAATATTGTGACCAATATGAATGCTGAGTCAGAGTTCTAAGAAATCTCATATAGACGTCAGTTTGGATATCACCCACGTATCTGACTCACGACTCATGCCTACAGCCTGCATCGAACCAATAAACGCATTTAGACTGGACAGTCGGCTTTCTCGGACAGTATTACAACACGTCTCATATTATCTTACACATACTTAAATTACTAATGTATACAATCCAATGTTAAATACAGAGGATTCCCACGAGGAGGATTATAATGTTTATACAACAAATCTTTCTGCTGTTCTACTTTGGATAATATAGTATATATGTCCCAATGTTGAGCATGAGCTTCTTCTTCTTTATCAAAGCTTTGGAACATCCACACACGTTGGCCTAATGCTGGTTTATGAATCAGATATTCCATTAGAATTTCTTCTAAAATATGTGGGTTTCGTCACGATATTTTACTTTTGCGTCAGCAAAATAGGTACAAATGGAATAATTACAAATGATTTCTTATTCTACCACAGTGACAAACTAGTACGTCCCGCCTAATAGTTAGCAGTTACCGCAACCTAGCCTGTGGTTACCGTAGCTTGCATTTGGCGACCCTTAAACTTGTAACCACAGGGTTCCGTGTTATAGGTAACCCTGGGACAAGTTGCGGTATTTTTAAAACAGTTTTCCGTAAATGAGTTCTAGAGACCTATTATTATACTCACGTACGGTTAGAGGTACACTGTGAAGTTATTTGGGTTTAAATTTCAGGATTGTCATCGCAGACATTACGTCTGGCAGTATTTGCATAAGCTACACAGTTAGCTAGTTTGTCAGCGTACCTATACAGAAATAGTTGTAAAGAACTCTATAAAACTCTACTATAGGACAACAACCGTTTACGTGACTAGAAGGCTGGTTTATATTTGGCTCAAAGAATAAGCAATACCATTCAACGTGGCAATGCTGCCTGTCTTCTAGGCACGTTTCCAGTAGATGTCGATACGGAGAAATTTTAAACTGGCCCTCGTCTTTTTTTCTATAATGACTTTACTTTTTTAATAAATGTAAATATAGTAAAAGGAAAACAAAACTAAATTGTAAAAAAACCACTTCCGCGCTATCCCTGTATTATGGGAGGTTTTAAAAACATTGATATTACAGGCAACATGCATTCAGCTTTCCATGTCGTGATCGAATCCATGACACGTCACGCCGTGGAAAATGGTGAGGTAGCCACTTAAACCGCTGAGCCATCCGTGTCCACTAACTAGTCGTGCAACTGTTGTATTACGGCGACTTTAAACCACTCGCCACACATGTAGTCAATTAACTACACCTCATAGTTAACTTTGCCTTAACATAATGTCTCTATATCCATAATAACTGGCCTATTCTAAGTAACTACTAATTGTATTAAAATTGGTTGGTTTCAATTCCCACCCAGGATGAATCTTTACGTGATGAGCACGATTATTTGTGGGTGTAAATTATGTATCTATCATAAGAATATATTCATAAAATAATTATATTTAATAAGTATGTACTAGTTGTCTGGTTGAAGTAGTACAGGCTCTGTCTAGTTTGGGATCAGCTGGCCGAGTGAGTTGTCCCGAGATATTAATTATCATTTAAGACGGCTACTAGATTGTAAAGAAAAGGTTTTCGGCGCTCATTTAGTACGTTTTGTAAGAAATGTTTTTCTATCCCAGGGATACTATATTTTAAAGCCCTGGTGTAAAAAATGGATCAGCAACACTAAGTAATTGTAATACCGCTGAAATTGCAATAACTTCAGGCGCGTCGTATACTTGTTTACCACCTAAGTAGTATATAAAAAAAAATATAATCGAGTTTTTACCTAGTGATATTTCAAACATTTAATTGGTTGTTTTTTGTTTTCTGACGACGACAATACACATTGCGAAGTTTCTCAATAAAAATAACAACCCATTAAGATAGCCATCAAACCTATTAATAAATACGCAAATCGTATTTGAAAGCGACGAAACTGAAATAATGCCATCGCATTTAGTAACACTTTCGCTAGAGAAAGCCATTCGTGCAATAAAATATCTTTGTCTTAGTGTTTGAGATGCGCGCAACGACAAACTAGTTATTAATCACTTTTTATACAACGCAAACGAGGCAAGACACGATTAACATACATTTTTTAATACTAATAAATAGGCAAATAAGTATACAGCCCGCCTGATGGCAAGCAATTACCGTGGCCTATGAATGTTTGCAATATCAGGGTATTACGCACTGGACACTTTATTTAAATTAGCCGTGAGTCTCATAGTGCATTGTTTACATCTGTTAATTCTTCACATTTCGTTTTGTCATTCTCGTTCTAATATTTTGTTTTTTTTTTCTATACCTACATGTGCATGTTTAGTACCAGACAGGTACCTAAGTACTTATAGTCGTTTAAATAGCATTGTTTTTTTTTCTCGTTTTACTCGGGCTTTAGCGACTATTTTTCAAAGAACCCTTTGATAAAGTTTCTTGAGGATCGGATAGGGAGCTTATTCCACAACCTGATTGTAGGTGGGAAATTCCTCTGAATCCGCACAGTACGGAATGATTGAGGTTGTAATATACAAGGAGAATATTGCGGATATGCGTTCCATATATAGTATTTATCTAATGATAAACTATATAAGTTTATTATAGATCAAAATGATAGATCATAAGCTGGCATATTATTATTGGTGTACAGAATAAGCATTGCCATATAACGTGGCAATGCTGTCAGTTTTCTGGGCACATTGCCAATAGACAGCTATAGGGCCTTTTCAACTTCTATTTTGATTAATTTTAGGTTACTTATTTAGGGTTCAACAGAACCCTTATAGGATCACTCATGTTTGCTTATTTGCTCCGAAAGTACTGGGCCGATTGAGTAGAAATTATAGAATAAGTAGTTTAGAAGTTATTTAAGAAAACAGGCAAAAGTTGACCTTTTCCCCTTCTTCTCTTATCAAGGAAACTACTAAACCCAAAAGTTATTTACCTACAGATTAGAGCAAAAGGTCTATGGTAGGTATTTGAAAAACCTATGGAACTTATAGATAATCAAAGAATAGAACCCTCTCCAAGCGAGTTTAACTCTCACTTTCCGCTTATTTACACTACACTCAATTAGTATCGTTATTGTTACTAACAAAAAATGTGACATAATCCAAATTTAACGATTGTGAAACCGAGAGGAACAGCAACAGGCAGTCGAAAGATTAAAAAAAATATTTCGATAATAACGTTTGCACGTCTCGTATGATTCATTCTAAAAACTTAATAAACATTGAAGGACAAGAACCTATTATTGTCGCTAAGATTAACTAACGATACTTAGGCAACCATTTCAAAATGGTATGTTGCTACCATAAATGTCTCGACGCCTCGAGGGGCGCCCACAGTCCGGTGCCGAGATGAAACTGCGCTTATTTAGTGATGTTTCACCACCCAATGACCATCTATTACTTGCACAACTATTGCCCAACTGCTCATTAAACTAGTGCGTGTTGCCACTTTTTGCATAGACATAGGACATAGGGTTGCCAATTTTTTTTTTAAAGTTTATCTAGTCAAAGGGGAAAATATGCTATAACGGAAAAATAATAATATCAGTTTTTAAATAAATCATATTATAAATAGAAAAATATTTTTTTTTGTAAATGTGTATTAATTTATGTATATATAAATTAAGATAAAAGCCAAATTCTATATCAATTTTCGTTGCCTTTGTAAAAAGTCTCAGATATTTATATTTTATATAATTTTTTTTTTGCGTTACTGTTTTGTTTTAAATGGCAAAAATACATATATATATCTCGCCTTATAGTAAGCAGTTACCGTAGCCTATGGATGCTTAAGTATAATACCTAGGGCATCACTAGTGTGATGCCAATACCGACCCGAAACACGTTTCTATAAAAAAGTATCCCCAAATAAGCGCTGGATGACTGATCCAGCGCTTAAAGTAAATGCTGTAAAATGGCTTGTTTGCCCAGGTAGTAACAAAACAACACAATTCTCTACTATAGAGTATGTTTCGCAACCCTAGCACAGACAGCACCTACCTGATCAGATGTGATTGAATCAGTTTCAATTAATAACTTGTAAGTTTCCTTGTTGTTGCGATATATCTGGTTAGTGTGTGCGAGGTGAATTCCGTGATTGATATTGATCGAAAACGCAAGTGTTAAGTTTTATATGTAATAAAAATGTATTGTAACTAAAGTAATTATTATAAATGTGAAAGTATATCCGTCTGTTTGGGGGTGCTCGTAGACTGGTGCACTCGCTGATCGATAAACTACTAATGGGTTCAGCGATTGGGGACGCGTTTACTCTTTGGATGGATAATCGCGTAGTGGTATTCCATCTGTGCTGCATAGAGCACGTCTAAAGTCAGTCCCAGACGTTAAATCACAGCCGAAGCATAATATGGGTGATCTAAAGAATCTTGTCACCAGGCCATATATGATTTTGGAATGGAGGTAGCTTGTCCCAATGAAAATATAGTATATGTAATTTCAATATACAATATAGAAGAAGGCGCTAAAAAGCTGATCTTTAACTAATACGGTGTTATTCGTATTCTATTAAACTAATCCCATATTTATTTCTTTTCAGAAATTAATAACAAAATCAAAAATGGAGAGCTGGTTGGATGACGTGAAGCGCGTGAGGATTCCTCGTCCGAAATTCGGAACTAAGTACCCAGTGGAACCACCGAAGGACTACTTAGAAGACTGCGGAGGTGACCTTGGCAAACAACGCCGCCATGACAAAGATCTCTCGAAGGCAACAGAGGAACTACGCCGAACACTGCAAGAGAAACTATGACCTCCTTAATATAAATTAAGTCTTACTTAGCTTTAAATGTAGCCAATGGCATAATGACTCCCTACGAGCCCGATACAGCGGTAATAATCAGCAATTTATCGGACATTGTGGCAAACAAATGAACATGATTGGTTAAAACTAAGTGTTGCAGAATCAGACGTGTTATGCCGCTGTTATATGTTGGCATACCATTCGCCTCGTACATATAGGTACCTATAACTACTTCTCCTGACTGACTAATTCATCGAAGTGAAGGCTATACCGCTGGGGTTACAAAATTAAAATTTAGCATAAAAGTTCCTTTAATGTCGTAAGTGTGCACTAAAAAAGATTTTTGGACATTTCACCCCTAAATTAATAAAATAAGGAAATAGCGGTTGTATAGAAGTTTGTTATTATTAAAGTAAGAAGCACGAAATTTTCAATACATACTGCCTGCTTGCTTCTAGTGCGAAATAAATGTATTCGCATAAATGTATGGGGTTTTTCAAATTTTTAACCCAAACGGGGTGAATGTCCCGTGTGAAACCGGGACGGGACTTTAGTTTACAATATTCGTTATCAAACCTATTGTAATTTCACTCAAATTTGTAGTGGACGGTGTTGGCGAGTATTGGCCCAACGTAACCGAAAGGGCTATTTTGTATAATTCAACGTTATTGTATTTAGTTATTAGTGGACTAATTTAATTGGTTTAAAGTGAAAATACTTTGATTTAGGTTTAAATAGAAATGTTTTAGAAATTGGCAATTTAAATATTTAAATTTCACACAGATTATACCCGAGTATCTAAAACAAACAGATTTTAAAGTTTGAGAACTATTTTGAATACCAAATGATTCTGTACAATATATAGCTCTCTTGGCAGAGATGAGATCCGTGCCCAGTAGTGGGATATGGCGTATTATTATTAAGATACTTACAGCCTTACAAATAAAAATCTGTTATATCACATTTATCTCATTCTTATACGAGGTATAGTTATACGAGTTATAAATTAAGAACAAGTCAAAAATATTTTTTAACAAATAAAGCAGGTATTACTTTCGTATAACTATTTATCCGTTATGTCAAATTGCACGATTTGGCAACAGCACCACCAAAGAGAAACTTCATAAAAAAACATATTTTGTCTATGACAACTGAATCTATTTGTCAACAAAACTTTTTTCGACAGTTTTAATTTTTAAATCTCATTGAAATTTTTCATAACATGAAGATGTTCGTTTATAGTATGTGGCATGTAAATGTCATCGATTTTTTTAAAATCGATGATATTTACTTTAATATAGACTGCTGAGTCAAACCGTGAATGTCCACAGCATCTTCTTGCACTTGAAGGAACAAGGAACGAGTAGGTAGTTAAATTTGTGAAACTGATAGAACAGATTTAGTTACATGAATATGAATATCCAAATGTTTTTACCTGACGGGGACGTAACCCCATATCTCAAAGCAATCATCAATTGTAGAATAGAAGATAATCCGGGTGGATTACCTTCTATTTTCCATATTGAGATATCTACCAAATAATTTATCCAAAAACATCACACCACTTTTAGAAAACCGATATTTTATTTGACTTATCTTGCAGCCTGTATTAAAACAATGACGTTATTTACTTGTTCTACTTCTTCTATTGCTTTTAAATCCATTTCTTGAAACTAAAAAAAAATATAAAACACGTAAATAAACGTGGTATTTTTATGATTATACTAGGTTTATACTAGGGTACGGGCGCGTATAACTTCGACATAACGATTGTATGGACAGAAGTGTCAACGCTATACTTGGTATAAGCTATACTTTGTTTATTTGTAGACATTTTGCTTATTCTCGAGTATAACTGTTATACCACGTTTATTTGTAAGGCTGTTAGTGTGTAGGTTACAACACTCAATCATTTCTTAATCAGAATCAAAAGGAAAGAATAAACATACATATAAGAAATAACATACTTTCACAAATATTGTTTTTTGTTGAATGTTGGGTTATTGCAGATATGAACAGGCCACAATTTTACTTCCTAGCTTTGTAAAGTTTTAATGTGATACAAGAATCCACAGAAATGGATCAGGATCCTATTCTATTTCTGTGCAAGTAATGAGATTCATAATTTTAAAATTGATGTCATTAATTATTTTCTAAACAACCTATACCTAACACATGACCTAAAATATTAGCGTAATTATGTAAAAGGTCCTTTTAGGGGAATAATGTATCTGCAATAACCCTTGAGCTGTATATTATTACAATGATCAGCAAACATATTATGTAACGTAGATATTCTCAATAAAGGTTGTCAGTATTCATTTACATACGAATATAAATTAACACGCCATCTTAACCTGACATACTGAAATTAATATTCCTATGTACGTACGTATATGTATACCTATAGGGGCTTTTATAAATTACCATCTCTTGGCATAGTACGGTTTTATTTTCACGATAAAATAGGAAAGAAATATTGAATTTTAATATTTAATATCTTGGGACAACTCATACGCGGACTGTTGATCTCAA
Organism: Trisateles emortualis; assembly: GCA_947095525.1. Classification (NCBI taxonomy): domain Eukaryota; kingdom Metazoa; phylum Arthropoda; class Insecta; order Lepidoptera; family Erebidae; genus Trisateles; species Trisateles emortualis. The sequence goes on along the minus strand of OX352732.1, from coordinate 15,744,381 downwards.
ACTAGGCAGAGCCTGTATACGGGCAACCATACAACTGCTAAACATAATACAAGTAACTTATATTATGCAGAGAAAAAAAAAATGTAATGGAGAAACTCAAAAACGACTTAACATATTTTAAAATTCTGTTAGTTACAGAACGCTACATTATTAGAGAGTAATAAGGGGCTATATATATTTTTTAATCTCAGTTCAAGCCGGGATCGGCCGCTATTATAGTTTTAAATCAATGCCTTAGTGGTGTCAAATTATTGTTGTTTCTTTATATGTACTAGGCACAAGTTAAGATGAAGTAGAGAATACTGTTTTTTGTTTTTGTTTTACGACACTAAGTAATAACCAATTTAAAATTTGTTACACTTGCCGCATTGTAAAAAATGTTTTTGTTCATAATGCCGACTCAGCGGAACCAGTTATTAATTACAATTAAGCTTGAAGCACACTAGTATGACGCATTATGTCATGTTACGTCAGAAGGGTATCGAATTCATAGATTAAGCATGGTGAGATGCACATTTATCTGTCGCCAGTTTTTTTATCGAGTGGTTAGTGGACAACCTGGAGAAAATTGTTTAGATCGCCCTTTTACCGTGATCAAATACTGTTAGAAGTCACGACAGACTTTTAACGTGCTCTTTAAAAAGCATGAAGACGCTTATAGGACTGGCCTGTAGGTCTAGTCATTGGTGACCCCGAACCGCGCCCTTGGTAGCTTAACCCGCTGATCAACTACTGATTTGTGGTATCAAATATATGAATTTGATAGCATTCTGACATATAACAACACAAGGCGTCAGAGTAGTGTGAATACGGCGTTAGACGTAGTATATTAGACTGACATTATTGTAGAATAAGTTAATGGAATCTCGATAAGTACGAAATATTTTTATAATTAAATATTGATGTATCGTTAAGCTGTGTTTTTTTTAACTGTGTTTTCCTGACTTTATTATCAGAAGTTTTTGAAACAAGACAGTTCCCGAACCAAAACTCAAGCCCTTTCTCACTAGGTCCTTTACAAATAATATATGTATACAATATATGTTTTCCCCTGTGAAGATCAAACCTACAACCATGAAGCATGTGCCGAGGTGACCTTATCTTACCATCACCCCGCATTGAAATTTTGATGCAGTGGTCAAAATAACCTACCCTTTTGGGAAAGAAAGTAGAGTAACTAATCACTATGTAGTAATAGTTACTGGTGTTACTACGAGTGAATTTGCACGCTATGTAGATAGCTAAACATGTTTGTACTCTTTATGTTTATACCACCTTTTATACCATGTTTTACGCAAATAAATATTTTATTATTATTATTATTAAAAAGGCGCCCTAGCTGACAACCCATTTGATTTCTTATTATATTGACCTATAAACGTATTTGATTTATATTGTCTAATAGATTATATTGATTAGATACTTTCATACGATGAAACTTATTACATATATGGAAGACTATCGTAAAAGTGTTTCAGTCATATTTCATAGTGTTCAGATGGACCTGTGAGATCAAGATGGCTGTCAGACGGTTGGCTCTGAGCCAAACTATCCAGTTACAAATGAGTTTTGGTGGTAGCCACCTACTGTATATCGACAAACATACATACAAATAAGGACGTCAGCTTATTCAGACAAAAATATACAAGTGACCTATAAAACTACGGTTTTATAGATTTCACCTAAAGATAAATAAAACGTTATCCTATTATTATTATAAATGTGAAAGTTTGTGAGTATGGATGTCTGTTCCTCTTTCACGTAAAAACTACTGAACAAATCTGAATGAAATTTGCAAAATGAAATTTGAAATCGGCATAGAGATAGATTATAGTCTGGAGTAGCACATAGGCTACTTTTTATCGCGATAACCGACATCCACGCGGGCGAAGCCGCAGGCAACGGCTGATCTAATAAGGCTCTTTACAAGCTTTTATTTAACTTGCAATTTATATTTAATTTGTTCATGTAAAATCTTGCAAGATGACACATTACTTCCATTCATTCCTCGTGATACATCAACCGCAGTGTATATGTTCTAGCCCCCTTGCTTTCCCGTCTATTCAGTAAAGCGGTACTTGTTATTTAAAAATAAATTAAACATCTAAAAATATAATCGGCTGCAAACTTTATCTTCACATCACCCCAGTCTCCAAAATCTTATATTGCTTAAGTTCTTCAAAAAGCTTTATAAACTCGTGTAATTTATGTGAAGTAATACGTTTATACTCAGTTAAGAAAAATACCTCAATTTTTACAAATAGGTACATAAGGTTGAAAGTAAGAGATTGGATAACAAATTCCTTTGATTAGGTTAAACATTTAAATTTATTCGTAAAGTAATTCCGTGCCTATCTAATTTTTGTACTTGCGCTGTATTTTGTGAAATCTGTTTACGTTTTCTTTCAGGACGCTGAGGTAAGTCTAATTAACTATCTATGTGTCGTTGAGATTATAAAAATGCTTTAATATAGATATATTAAAAATATACATTCTAGAGAGAATTTATTTTGACAGCTGGCAAGTTGTCGCTTATAAAATTATACCTACCTAGTAAACATTTTCTAAAATTAATATTACAAGCGGATATATTTATACCAAGTTATTTTATTTATTAAAACCAAGCAGATTGTAATTAATATAATAATATTAAATATAAATAATAGAAAATTAAACTTACAGCATCATCGTAGTGTTGCGTATGTAACGCAGTGGTGCTGCCCTCTCTCGAGTTGCAGGGGGAGGAGTGCCGCCGCGACCGCCGTCCTTCCTCCTCGTACTCCTGCACACACATCGATTTATTCTTTACAAATCGAACATTATTCAAACTTTGTGATTTCTTACAGACCAGTAATATGTCACACGTAAAACATTCAGGTCGAGCTACGTACACACTAGACACCACAAAATGACAATTCAAATCATGCATCACATTTTACACGCAAGAAAGAAATATATAAGCAACAAAACTACGTTACTACATGTCACACACGATAAGGTTCCGTCTAGACAATGGAATAACCTAGAAAAGTTTTTATTAGTAATAAAATTGGCTAGATAGGGAGTTAGTATGTGAAACGGTGAAGACTCGCGGTCAAACTGCAGGGCGAGACACAACTAAGCTGTCTCGACGATGCAATTGATTTTCCAGCTATTTTTGCATGTTGGCACAGTTTCGACTGGCGCCGACACCGTACGGAAGTGGTAAGTTGTTAACTGTTATCGTTCCCCTAACACCTTAGAACTTTTTAAAAATATATTCAATTCTCTCGCCTACATGGCAGCCTTGCAGTCTACATAGTTACGTATTTACACAGAATCGTACATTAATTGCTTAAAAAAAGTAATAGGCTATTCAGAGACAAAATGAAAGCAGTAAGTATATAAAATAAATAATGCAGAAAGTAACATCGTAAACGCATCAATAAGTTTTAATAGCAATCACTGTTACCGTATTGACATTAATTCGGATGTGTCTTCCGCGAAAGCGTTTAGTGATGAGAGAGTTGTCTTTATGACACACAGTTACGTACAAAGAAAAAGTCATATCGAAATCAATATATTGCATATTTAGGTAAGTTATTATCATTACTGAGAGATTTAATGTTGATTATCGATATATGTACTGTAGCTAATGCGGCAGCACGTGAGCAATGTTATTGGTATTGCAAGGATCCGTTAACTTCCGTAAATATTTACTATCATTCGGCTATACAACATGAATCACTTAGAAAGGACTTTAAAAAGGAGGTTAAATAAGGGACTGTGTCTAAATGTTATCGAGAAAGTACACAGCAGTAAACTTAACAAAATTCTAACACAGGCAACACAATACACAGGCAAGAAGTATTAAATTATGCACAGGATTTAATCTAACAGAGTGGCAGAAAAACGCTCTCGAAAATCTATTCTGGTGATAATGATTCCTGATGTAACGACCTGGGTCATCGACCGCAGTGACGCGTAGGTATTTAGCAACCTTGACTATTGACCCCGCCACTTACTAGGTAATTTACTATTAGCGTTGAATATAGTAATTATGATTGGATTTGGATTACATAATATGATTAGATAATTATGGAATATATACCGTAATAACGGTATATATTTAATAATTATCGTGTTCTTTGTTTTATTCACTGTATAACGCAGGTGAACAAAATATTGGATTTTTGAAAAGTCATCTTGAAAATAGGTTATAAAAGGCCATGCTGTGTAAAAAAAATATTAAGAAAATATCGAAACTAAAAAGCGTGTACGGATACTTGCGTGTGACCTATTGAATCGCAGTCACCCTGTTATAGAGTTATAGCAGGCCATTGAACGCAATATATAGTTTTTAAATATAACGCTATTTAATAAGTGGTCACGCAATTTATAAGTCTTAGCCACAGTCTTAACTAACACAATAAAAGCTTACCGCTTATTACAAGATTTTATATAACTTGCAACGCTTGTTAGATAGTTTAGCTCCCCGGGATCTGAAATTTGCTATACCAGTAACTTCGGTGACAATGCAATAGTATGGTACCTTGATGTAACAGAATAGCCGCGTCGTATTTGGGCTAGATACATTTAATGAATAAGACGTTTTAGAATATTTTATGAGTAACAACAGATAATAATAATAGCAACCCATATATGTATGTCCCCCACTGCTGGATACCGGTCTCCTCTCCTCTATCAAGAGAGAGGGTAGCGCGCTGGCCTAATGTGGTTTGAAGAATCAGACATGTCTTTAAAATTTCATCTAAGACATGTGGGTTTCCTCACGATGTTTTTCATTCACCGTTAGCAGATGGCGAAACAACAACAACAGATAAACTATGAAAATCAACTATAAAAGTTGTGTTTAAAAGACCTAAGTTTAACCAGGCTTTAAGATAGAGTATCCCTGGGATAGGAAAACGTTTCTTACAAAATATATTCTTAAATCACACACAAGAACACAATTACACCGCTGTGTGTAGTCATTTGGCTATGGTCGTCTGTAAGATGGAGGTCCTTCAACACTACCTCGTACTACCAAAGGTACTCTTAAATAAAGTTATTTAAAACCAATATTACGGACTCAAGCTTTTACCGTTGTTAAAGTAAATTGCTTTACGTACCAGGTGAATTTTAGTAAAGACAGTGTAAAGAGTATTAGCACCTGTAATGCATGGAACATAAGAAAGTTATTTCGTGTTATACCAGCGTGCCTTTAAGTAATATGTAAAGACCCTCTGGGGCCGGAAGCGGTTTATTCTTAGTTGAGAATACACAGCTTGTGAATATTTTGTTTAGTTATGGGTAGGATACCCTTAGGCGTGTGTTGTTGAGTCGCTTACATGATGCGTCACCGCATAAACTAGTACACGTTGAGTTGAGATCTGGTTTTGACTTAACAAAAGACTGTCAATCGACCGACGGTAGAAGCTTGGTTCAGTTTAAGTCGTTACCCGTTACGTCGTGATCCATACATTGTTGTCCCGAGTTTTGGTGTACTTTGTCTCCGTTTATTGTATGTTTGTAAAGTCCCCCGTGCGCCAACCCTATAAAACCCTTTTAATTCCTGTCTTGACAAACCCCATGTAGCCTCTCTTTCTAACTTTCAAGTGTAAACAGCATAATCGAACAAGTTTATTTTTATTGCATTTATTATACACAAATGAGCGACAAAAATATTTTGACAATATCCTTTTAACTACTTACCCAAAGAGATTGCCAAAGAAAAATACATAATAGCGCGAGATACTGCAAAATACCATACATTTATGGATTTTGTCTATACACATTCATAGAGATATTGTTGAAAACAACAATAATTTTACATGATTTAACAATATATCTTTCTTATAACGACCACATACGACATTACGGTACAATTGTTAGTCGTTTACACAGAAATTGGCGACATAATATTACTTCTAGAATAGTCCACAACATAGAAATAGGCTATCATATTAGTCCATTCTTAGTTCTTTAAAACAACTATGATATTTTTCTATGTCATAATGAAGGTTCTGGAGTGACCAAGAACTGTGAGTTGCTGGCAGGCAATAGACTAAAGACAGGTCAGTTTAGGGCACTATACTAGCGAGCAAGCCCGACTGGGGAAGGACCTCCACCTTCAGAGCCAAATAATTACACACAGCGATGTAGTTGTGTTCCTGTGTCCAGTGTCCGTGTACCAGAGGTATCCCGCAACTGATACCTCTGGTATTGCAAGCGTCGTCAAGCTGCGGTAACTGCTGCACATAAGGTGGGCCGGATACTTGTTTGACACCAAAATACTCGTAGTATAAAAAAAGTTTGAAATTGAATGCTGTGAAAAAGGTCCATGTATAGCAGTGCAGGCTTTTAGCTCAGATGATCATTTATTTATTTTATTTTAAGTATACTTTATTGTATATCTTTTATAATACTTTTACAAAGAAGTGCTTACAAATAAGTTTGTACAATCGGTGGTGGTGGGCAGGCCTCCAACAAGGTGGACCGACGACCTGGTAAAGGTTGCGGGCAACCGATGGACAAGGTCGGCTCAGGATCGAGAGTTGTGGAAGTCCTTGGGGGAGGCCTATGTCCAGCAGTGGACGTCTTTTGGCTGAGATGATGCTGATGATGAATCGGTGATTAATAAATAAGTAGATCATGATAATTTCTAATTGTCTTTTTGGGATAGATAGAATCAACATTAACACTGAATATGAACTGTTACCCGCTGATAATGTAGCTTTCTAAAAATATTTTTTACAATCGGTCGAGTAGTTTTAGAGTTTATTTGTTACATACAAAAATACAAATCTTTGTAACCCCAAAACATTCTGGAAACATTTAGTTTCTAGTATCTAATGTCAACCATTCGGTTAACCTAAATAATAGTTTGTGGAATCCGCGGTATGTACCTACTTACTCCAGCTCTTACTCCAGTCTTGTTGTACAGTCTACCGACAACACTTACTATGTATTGTATAGTTCGGCTGAACCGCAATTATTCACAAGTATATCCAAATATTAAACTGTCGTAGTAGTTGCAAGTTTCACGAATTTATTGCGAAAACAAGAGATTATTTACTGTAGTAATTAATTACTGTTAACTGACCTTATTCTGTTTGAACTGCGGTGACCGACCCTTGTCTGTTATATACAGAGCCAGACTCGACAAATGACACAAAAGACCACTCAAAATATAATAATAATTATTAAAAATAACGGAAAATAGTCATACCAACCACATTTTTAGCGAAAATATCTAGACTCAAGATATCTTAGACGCGAAATTCATTTAGGTTACAGTCAAAAATTAGTAATGTAGCAGGTAATCCATAAATATGATGTCAGCCAATTTACTTACAGCTAGTTCGCTTACAAGAAGAACTAGCAAAAAAACTCATGCCTTGAATCGCTATATAGTCACCACAATATGTTGTAAATATCAATTATGCTAGCATGCAAACTGATGCAGTTTATCATACTTTGCGAATCGTAGTTATTCTGGTCGTAGGTGGTAATAAGAATAGTATGGTGTAGTATACAGGAAATTTTCCATGACGTGTCACACGTAGTCGTTCGAGAGGGAAAGAGAGATAGATATACACGTTATATAGCTCCGTCCCTCTTTCTCGCTCGAACGACTCACGTTTTAACACCTCATGGTACGGCCCCTGTCCGTTTCAAGTATCATATGGCTATAAACATTTGTAAGGCAGTATGTAAATAGTAATAAATTATTAAAAGAAAATGAGGCGCTCATAGCTAGGTGCACTCGCTGTTCGGTAAACGATCAGCGGGTTAAGCTACCAAGGGCGCGGTAACCCTGTAGATGGGTGACCGCATAGTGGTATTTTATCTGAGCGTCTCCGTGCTTCGGAAGGCACGTTAAAAGTCGGGCCCGATTGTTAACAGTCGTTAGATCACGACAGAGGCCTGAATATGGGTGATCTAAAATAACTCTGTCACCAGGTTGGCCACTAACCAAACGATAAAAAAAAATTAAAAGAAAATAAAGCGTTTGTTTCTCTAATAAATAATTAAACAAATATAAAGAATCATAAGAATTCCTTAATCCTGCCTACTAGAGAAAATAGAATGTATTCTTCTCAGAGACATACCTTAACCACTCTGTCAACACTTGACCGTTCTACATTTACCTTGATATACTAAAAAACATCTTAAACTTTTCCTTTTTAATCAATGAATTACAAACAGTTCTCACAATATTATTTATACGTAAGTATGTTCAAAGTAAACGTCAATAAGAGGCAACGATCCCTGAAAGAGAAAAGTTCAATAACCTGAGCGATTAATTGTATTTAGTAGCTACATATATAACTTACAATAGCAACGTGTGTCGGTCCCGTACCTTTTTGTTACCTACCTCAAATTGTAACTCATACCAAATTGCAAATATTATACTCTGGCGATTAAAAAGAGTGGCCACAGTTTCTTGCCAATTCTTCTCTAGGCCCTACCCTTGTCAGTGAATTGACTGTAGGAAAAATAAATTGACTTTGATGTTCATAAGTATCATGTATTTGATCTAAATTAATGAATGACTTTGAGTGTTTGAGTTTTAACGTTACTTATAATAAGAGAATGACTAAACCAAATACTTTTCACAACAAATATTTATTATTGACTAAATATTGCCCTGAGCTGACCTTCTCCATCAGTTTTCTGCAACCTTTACTAGGTTGTCCGCCCACCTTGTTGGAGGCCTGCCCACGATGGGTTTTCCTGGTCAGCTTAGGATCAAGTGCTTGGAAGAGGCCTATGTCTAGCGGCGGACTCTTTTGGCTGAGATGGATAAATGGCAATATTGCCGTCAGCCCCTCCCACGGGGATGCCGGACATCACGATAAATACCATAGAGAACCATAGGGTTCTCTTTATCTCCATGCCGAATGCCTTAAAGATCCATTCAGCCATTTAGCGGTTTAGTCGTGAACTACTAACACATACCATATCTGTATACAAATAGAGTTACTAAGTCATCTATGGAAGAAACCGAAATCTCTCAACACAACCATTTTGACCCCATAATCAACTATTGTAAGAACTTTTTGTTAACGAAAATATTCTGTATTTGTACCTATAAATACTAAATGTCCACTTAAACTTTTATGAAGACGACGTCCGCACTTAGGAACAAGCCTTATGTGGTACCGGAGTTGACAAATATAAGTCAATTAACGGACATAAAGTAAACCCAGACTTAGGACAACTTTTTTATAGGTAAATAATGAGATACAAAATCGGTGTACAATTAATTTCGTTATATAATTAACTAGTTGTTGCCTGCGGCTCCGCTCGTGTTAATGTCGGTTATTGCGGTAAAAATACACTTTTTCCTTCCACAGAATACCTCCTATCTCCTTGTCAAATTTTATTAAGATCCGATCAGCCGCTTAGTCGTAAAAAAATTACAAACATATACTTAAACTGAGTTACTTTTGCGTTTATAATATTAGTATGGATAAATATTGTGTTATATTATTATGTTAAAGGTGGGCTGTACCTATCCATCAATTATGCAGGACAATCCGTAGTTAGTTCAGAATTTGCATCTTCGCGAATAAAGGCCGTAGGGGCTTGTAAACGTTGCTCTAATTTATCATACGAACCTGTTTAAATGTATGTGTGATAAATAGCCGAATCAATACGTAACTATATATTTATATTCATTACTAGCGACATGTGCCAGCTTCGCATAAGTGGACATTTATCATATTTCCTTAGGGTTCCTTACTTAAAAAAATATACTAATATTATATCCTATATTACTCGCTGATAATGTAGATTTCTATTGGCGAAAGATTTTTTAAAATCGGTCCAGTAGTTCTGAGTTAATTTGTTACGAACAAAAAACAAATCTTTTCTTGAAATGAATATCTTGGGACAATTCACACACAGCCTCCTATCTAAGCTATAGCAATCAGACAATTGTTAAATGTACCTACTAATATTTTCTACTACAAACATATTTATAAATTACACCCATAGGCTAAAGAAAGAATTATTAGTTTAAAAATACCATAATTTGATCTGAATGTTTTTGTGTGGTACATTTACCATCTTCGTCTGAGTCTAACGCGATATCATTATATCGCGGTAGACTCAGGCGAAGATGACGGGATGAACAGTGGTACTTAGACGCTCTGGAGAGAGCTTATAATGATTATAATAGTAAATATGCACAGCGGTGTTCCGTGTTCGTGGTCGTGACACCTGCTAACGAGGTTTTCATTTTCACTTCACTCACTATAATTGCCGCTCTAAATTATCAGGCGTTCTGTACTTTGATTTCTATTATAAGTAAATTTTATTAACGCACGGAACACTTCTATTTATAAACACATACGTTATAACAGTTTACTTGAAGGTTAAATAGTAAAGTATACAAACTATTTGTTTTATTTTCAGAAAAGGCGCGAAATAACAGCAAATAAATTTCAAAGTTTACCGCACGATATTGATGATATAACACCCTTACATTTTCAAATTTAACTTGTTTTTTCTACATACAAGGAGAAAATGACGTTAAAAAGACATAAACGAACACAAACAACATGTTTACTATAGTAATAATTTAACTGAAACGTTTAGCGGTAATCGGCAGTATAAAAGGTAAAGTAGGCGATGTCAAAGATTGTAGAGATTAGATTGTATTAGTGTACCTTGGCCATGGCGCGCACGTCCATAGGTACGTAGTCGCGGAAGGCGACGCGGCGCCGGCGTCGAGACGTCATGCCGTCCGGCCGGCGCGGCGCGCACTAACGCCTGATATCACATTTTCACAAACCTGCAACCGCCCCAAGCCGCCCTATTGGGAAGCTCCCTCCCTGCCGCCCGCCGTTGCTCCACGGTTTGTTTAAGAGGCTCCCTGTTTAACTTCAGGTTTTATGGCGCACCCGTGGCAAATACGCGCCGAAAATGTTTTTAATTTCCTACTGTCGTAGTAAAATATTGCTGCGGTCAATAATTGTAGCACTCAAATTAAACCCTCTCAAAAGGTTATTAGTGGGTTCAAGTTCATCTTACTAGACTAAGAAGTAAGATAAACGATACCTGTTGTGTGATGACCACAGTTTTTTGTTCTGTGTATCCTTCTAATATTTATAAATGTGAAAGTTTGGGAGTATGGATGTTTGTTACACTTTTACGTAAAAACTACTGAACGGATTTGGATGAAATTTGGACATCTACGCGGACAGAGCCGCTTGCTACAGCTAGAATGAACATATATAAATATGTTTACCAGTTTTCTCATTGCCATTGTGTCTATAGGATCTGTCAAGTTTGGGACTAGTTAACCGTGTATGATTTATTCCAAGATATTATTAAAATTGTAATTAAAGAAGCTAACTGTCGGTCCATTAATCTTTGTCTATTGAGGACAAGGAGGAAGTTGTAACGATAGGTGCCTATATATTTATTCATGTGTGCGAGAAGTTAGGGATGACGAACAAAACACACACAGCTATAACAAAGTCCCATAGGGCTCATTTGGCTTACAAACCCCCATTATTGTTCGTATACTCCGTTATACTCTTAATTAATTACACTGAGACAGGATAAAGCTCATTTTCGATAAAGCCGCCTTTCCGACCTCCTTCTCTTAATGAGCTTCTTTTATTAAAAGATGTCGTATATTTATTATGAATATTTTGATTAGTCGCTTAGATAATAATAATTAAATTTGCTAAAATTAATTATTTGCGCTATACTCCTCTATATCATAGGAATTGGTTTGTATTTTCCATCATAGAAGCAAAAATAGAAACCGATTTTTTGATACCTTCTATATTTATTTAGTCTAAAAAATATATATAACATATTTTTTATGATAACGTGGCTTTCTTCAAGTAAAAGATTTTTTTAAATAGCTTGTGTAAATAGTTGCGAATTAATCCAGCCCAAGCATACAAAAAAAATCAAATTCTCTCTCTCGTTATATAATAGTAAAAAAGCAAACAAGCATACGGCAATTGCTTAATTGTGGAGGTATCACTTGTCAGGTTGTCGACCCTGTAAAAACCTTTTTGATGGGTTGTAATTCTGACGCATCAAAATGGCATACGACGCGGTTTTCTGACGTCACAGTTGCAGGTGGTTCGAGTTCAAACTTTAAAAGCTTATCAATATTGACAAGTGACGGTAGGTGAAACTATCCCTTTAATTGTATCGATTTTAAACCTGAAGGTCAATAAAGGTTAAACGCCAATAGTTTATTAAAAATCAATCAACTTCTTGGTAAATTTAGTTTAATTATAGATAGAAATGTACTTATACGTACTTATATAATAGACAGGTAGAAAACAAAAAATGCATTGCAGTGTTTATAAGTATGAACTACTAATAAAAACTATATATTTTATACCAGCGGCGGATTTTATACTAAATGTCCACCCGTGCGAAGCGGCTCGTCCCATCTTCGCACGGGTGTACATTTATCCTATTATTTATTTTATTTTTTCAATAAAATATAGCTTATGTTACCCACTGATAATGTAGCTTTCTAATGGTAAAAGAATTTTTAAAATCAGTTGAGTAGTTTTTGAGTTTATTCATTTCATACAAAAATACAAGTCTTCTCACTTCGATAAATCTATACTAATATTATAAATGCGAACGTGCATACCGAAACGGCTGAACACATCTGGTTGAAATTTGGCACAAAGATAAAATATAGCTTGGGATAGCTTATAGGCTAATTTTTATAAAAAAAAACGATGTTCACGTGGGATTGTACTCGTGGGTGAAGCCACGGGTGGAAACTAGTAGGTAATACTTTTTCAAATTGCGTTTGCCGAACGCAACAAAACCGAGCTTTATATAAACCATTACATACCTACTGATATCATATATACGTCACAGATTATAATAATTAATATATTTGGGACAGTAATATAAGTATTTTTTTTTTTACTGCTTGGGTGGCAAACAATTACACGGCCCGTCTGAGGTTAAGCAGTTACCGTGGCCTATAGACGCTTGCAATACCAGAGGTATCACTTTCGTGTTGCCAATATTTTTTTTATTCCAAGCTTTTCCCTAAATAAGCACTGGAGACCTGTACGAAAACAACTACACTGCTGTGTAGTCATTTGGCTGAGGTATTTTGTAAGATAAAGATCCTTCCCTAGTAGAGCTTGCTCACTTGTAAGGTGCCCTGACTCTCTTTTGTTAAATCCCTCGCAAGCACAACACAGGGATACTTTTAGTAGGTTCACTATATTTTCTTAGAATAACAAAATATAAATATTTTTGATTAATAACTATCTTCAATTAAGGAGAAGTGGTGTAGTTGTGTTCATTTTGGGAAGTATATTAAAATAAACGTTCTCCTATCCACGGGATAACCCAGGCGAGTTTGTTTGCGACCTAAATATGTAATTAAAAAAGTATAGAACAAAATATTAAAAGATAATAAACAACTCTGACTGCCTCGGTGGTCCAGTGGCCGCAGTATGCGCCTGCTGTGCACGAGGTTGTGGGTTCGATTCCCACACAGGACAAAACTTTGTGTGACCCACGAAGAATTGTTCTGAGTCTGGGTGTTATTTGTGTCCGTTAATTGTATGTTTGTAAAGTCCCCCGCGACACAGAGCTTGTTCTCTAGTGCGGGAGTTGTCTTTAAAAAAAAAAACTAATTTTCTATAATTATTATATTGAATGCGTCCTCTCGTCTTCCCGTAGCTACGTAGAAAGCCCATTAGTACAAAATCTCGTCAGAATTAATGAAATTATTTATATTAATCATGGTGGCCATTTATCACTTGGTATAGCTATATTGAGTATTAAACATTAATGTTTACCATGATTAATATAAATTATCTCATCAATAGAGACGAGGGTCTGTAGTAATGGGCCATCTACGCAGCTACGAGAATGCATGGCTTGAATAAATAAATAATTGGCGCAACGCGACGCCATGTTGTATTGCGTTTTAATTGCTTCATAAATACCGTTAAGATTTTATCTTGTTCTTCCTGAGTGTTCTATTGAAAAGTCCTAGATTTACGATAAACTCGCTGATAATGTAGCTTCCTCAAGTTGTGAATTTGTAATGAATATATAAAATCGGTCGAGTAGTTTTTGAATTAAATCGTCGAAAATCAAATCCTAATATTAGTTTTAAATAAATTACATAAAATCAAATAAATATGATTAGCTATTTACCTAAACACTGCTTACATAAGGTAAATGTTGTTTTTTTAATTTTCTGATAAAACGTGGTTTTGCGAAGGGTAACAAATCATGTTGATTAATAGGGGCCCTATACTGTAGCATAATAAATTGTTTTTGAAAGCTTTCAAATTTTTATGTTTTTTTTTAATTTTTACCGATATTATTTAGGATAAGATTAAAATATTTAAGATATTAATATTTTAAATTCTGATTTTCAAGAAAATAAAAGAATATGCATTGAAATAAAAGCAATTACATTAAAAGTTCACCAATATACAATAATTTTGAAATTTTATTAAAAAATATAATATAAAATAATAACATTAAAATAATAATTATATATTCAAAAATATTAATGTCAAAATGTAACGTATGGGCTCGTCCGGGATTTGAACCCGGGACCTCTCGCACCCGAAGCGAGAATCATACCCCTAGACCAACGAGCCGTTATAACATTGGGCGAAAATAGTAATCTGAATAAAAATACCGCCACTCTATTATCAGTGACGTCATATTAAATTGTTATACTCATCTAGATTTGTCATGACGAATTTAAATATGCATCAAATAGAACATTTTAAAATACGGTCACGCTTATTCGTCTACCCTCATAAAACATTATCAACCATAACTTAAAGTGATAATCAAAGCGTTATACGACAAGTAAAACATTTTTCAAAAGAAGAATGCTACTTGAATAATTGAATCTGTTCTATACTAATAGAGTCGAAAGAAAACTTCATAACTGGCCGCTATTACCGAATACGTATTATCGAACACAAAATGCCAATACTCCCCATAGACCACTTTGCGAGATGAAATAGAAATGATTGAATTTTGCCAGATTTACCCATCGAGTACAATATACAGGAAATAACGGCCATAATCGTGAGCTGTGTTAGTTCTACTCGCTAGCCGTTATCGACTCATGCAAAGAAAAAGTGAGAAACAAAGGTAAGTACTTATATAGTGGTAGTGCCGAGGTGCCACTCCAACCAAGCTACTGAATTAATTCGTTCACTTCAAAGGAAGATTGAAAACGCTTTTATTATCTGCGATGAAATAAAAACGGATGGGTTTATGAAAGCGTCACTGCATTATTGAATGCGCACTTAGGTAAGTTTTCTAAAAATTGTAATAAAATAAGATTAAGCGCATTGCTCTTTTATGCGGTATTCGCTGCGTTAAAGCGCATTGTGATTGACGCTCACTTTTTTATATCTAAGTATTTAATAAAATTCACAATTTACTAGCAGACTTACAGCTTAAACCAGTGGATTTAGAACCAATTAAGTTTTGCTCGGAAGTTCTTTATTGAGCACTAGGAAAGGATTTTACTAAATTCTCACATATAAATGGCATTTCCAACCGTTTTATGTAAAGCAATAGTTACGCATTGATTTCCACGTTGAACGTAGCGGCAATCTCATTTTTTTTTTGTATTTAGGTAATGAAAAGCTCGTCAATCGCAATGTTGTTAGCGCAGCAAATGTTACGTATAAGAACTGTGCGCTTAAAATTTGACGGAAACTTCTCTAATAAGAGCTACAGCTGCTGTAAATCGGCTCGAAATGTCTATATTGAATAATATTAGTGATGGGTATACGAGTGACACCCAGGACACTGCTATAGACAAGGCATAGAGAAGTGAATGTGGTCGATAGATAAGTGTAGAAGGTAATTCTGGCAAAATCACCTCGTGCGGTGGCTCCAGGTCGTCGTCCGGCGGCGGCGCGTCCGTGGGCGCCCGCCACTGCCGCCCGCTCCTGCCCCATACAACACCACCGTCAACATTGCCTCCAACACACATCTACACGATGCCAACTAATTCACACATATCATACTAAACGAATACACATTAATTGTACTTTAATTGTAATCCATATTTGTCATTCGCTCCATGTTGCTTTTTAACTATCTTATGACGGGATTATGTACAATTGGTTATTGCTGAAAAGTATAAATGGTAAAGATTTATTATTACCACTTTATTTCGAGTTCATAATGATTTCAAAGATTCAACATGCGTAACCAACAATAAATAAATTTATTCTCTGCGAAAATGTATTTTTTTTTTTAGATACATTGTAGTTTACTTGCATTGTGTTATAACTACATTGTATCATGATTTACACAAACAAAAGAAATGACACAAACATAATTATTGAAACAAATGACTGAAGAGCACTTATAGAACTTTTTAAATGTCATTTGCGCCTCTATTTTACTAGCAGTAAATTTAAAAGAACCGTAACCGATGCAGGACGATGGTAGTAAACCGTCAGTGACAATAAATGTGAACGTTTATGCTGTCATAAAACAATCGATTCCGATACTAAATAAAAGTGGAAGTGTTTGGCGACCGGCCAATGAGATGCTCGGTTCGCAAGAGTGAGCGCTAAGACAAGGGCTTGTGGAAAACTGTGGGTTATTTTCGCAGTGAGATGTAAAAGAGCGCACGAAAGCGAACGCTCGACGAGGACTCAGCCTTTGCTTTCGCACTTTAATGGCACTTTAACGTTTAAGCGCCTTTGTAAGAGGCCCGCCGCCGCCGGCTATGAGGGATTTACGCTTCGCTCATTAGAGAGGTGCGCTCACCGCTCTCTGATCTCATACAGCTTCGACGGCTTCACCTTACTGTCCTGTTTTACCTCTTTGTCTATTTCACCACCAAATATTTGTTAAGAAGTAAGAAGCTATAAAAATTATAGTAGAATGTAAGTGTTGTCAGTCATATAGTGACGTCACCTGTAAGCATGGTCATGCGGTGGCAGGCCCAGGCCGGAATCCTCGGAGGGTGAGCGGTGGTCGGCCACGAGGGGTGCTTCCGCCGGTACCTCCTATAACAATAACCCTCAACCTGACCCGACAGCCCCAACACTTCAACCACTTGTCATGTAACAGACGCGGAACAATTCCCAACATTTAGCTTTTATAACTTAGTTAGCTTCTTCTCCTAGATAATAAACATAATATATTTTATTTTATTTAATAACTAATATGTACTTGATAACAAACGAAGGGAAGACATATTGTAGAACTATTCCGTTCATTTACTCCGCGTTGGCATAGTGTTCAGTTATGTAAACATGTAGTATACACCCACAATTTTTGCTAAAAGGGGTTAACACACAGGCTTGATAGTTTGATGGATCATGATGGCTAAATTTTAAATTAATACACTTATAAATCATTTAAACGAAGCTCGATCTACTAGAAAGCAATCAAACTATGACATCGATGTAACATGCTACAACAGCGACGTACCCAGCGTTCCTTTATAGAGGTATATTCTTATATTTATTATTATAGGTCGAGAGTTAACAAAGATAAATAAAATATATATAAATTAGGATCATCTGTGTACGTCCTTGTGTGTTATATATTAGTAAATAAAGAAGCATGTGCACTTACCGGGTCGTGCAACTCATGCATCGTCGAGGAGGGTAGCATGTGTCTCTCAGGGCCGCGCTATCAACAAATCGTAAGCATCAACTAATATACGTGCAAATGATTTTGCACTGAATGTTGTGTGTCTGTGTGTAATCTACATTATGAGTTTGTAATATCTTGTGTAGCTTGTTACTGTGATGCGGTTTATATCTGTGTAATCTAGTGATGTGTATGTACAGACAGTAGCAAAAGAAGCTAAACATTTTATTATAAATTATTTTCTATTTAAAAAAATAATACTAAAAAAATGTGAATTGTTTAAATCTAAAAGGTTTAGCTACTTTTTTGCTGACTGTATCCGCACATTTAGCTGCCGTTATCGTGTGTAAGATACGTTCCTGTTTTGTTTATTGTGCCTCAAAACAACATTATTATATAAGTTGTCTCTCATTATTAAAGATGTTGGTTTTTAATCCAAAGGCATCGATTTTTAAATAGTTCGATAATTATTAATAAGTTTCAGATCTTTTTTCGCCTAGATAACGAATGACGACGTAAGGAATCACAATTTATAAATAAAATTTGCAATTTTCATTAAGAATTCTATATTTAAGCATTGACAGTTTACAATACATTTTAACAACAGAAATTGTATTTAAATTCGACAATATAATAAATACGCTTTATATTATTTTAACAAATAGTAGCGAGAGAAAACATCTTTTGAATTAAGTCAGTCGAAGCAATCTACTCAAGAGCGAAATCCTAATTAGGTTCCTTCAGGTGGAGCACAGATTACAACGTTTTAAGGCGAGAGCCGCTTTAATAAACTCCACTGAAACACCTTTTTATGTAAATTTTCCGTTCGAGAAAATACTAATTGTGACAAAGACGTCAATGAGTATTTATATGGTTGAGTATTGCTCTGCACTTATATAAGAAAACATCATTATATGAAAGATTAGTACTTTGCATGTAGAGATTAGGTCTAGGGTCATATATTTTATCCAGAGTGTTGTAAATCTTATATTTCTAAATAAATGGGTAATATTCTATCATTAATATTGCCCTAAAGTAGCAATAGGGAAGTTTTAGACGTAGAAATAATTGAATTGACTAAGTGAGTATCGATTGTACAATTATATTAAACTAGTTGAAAGTAAATAATACCTTATTGAGATTGTGTTCGACTGTAGGCTCCTCTCCTCTCCTGTACACGAGTTCGTCGAACCTCGCCCTGTCTTCAGGTAACATGAATTCTCTTATTTCCGTCAGAAGTGTATACTGTGAAAGGAATACAGATTTAGTACACGGGAATATGAGACGGGGCCCGACAAGCCGTCGGGTTACAGACAAGTTGACAGAATTTATAAATCAAATACATTTTTCACGTGGTTTCCTACAAATAGAATAGCTTTGTGAGAATAATAGTATCTGAAGGATATTCAAAAATCCCGCTGCGCGTTGAAGGCATATTAATGTTGAGGATTAAGTTTTGACATGCAAACATTTTTGGTCTAGCTCTGTGATTGCTTGAGCTGTGACGTGTGTTTATATTATTATAATAATACTAGTGGACCTGGCAGACGTCGTCCTGCCGGAAAAAGCTGAAATACCGACAGCAGCGCCACCTACCGGGTCCAATTGAATCTTAACCATCCAGGGCCCTACCCGAACACACACACAAAATTTCATCAAAATCGGTCCACCCGTCTAGGAGGAGTTCAGTCACATACACACGCACACAAGAAATATATATATTAAGATATCATTAAAACTATAATTTAAAATATAATTTTGCTTATAAAATCAAAATTTATTAATGTTATATTCAGTAACAATAAGTAAGGTAAGTTTTAATTAAGCATTATTTGGGCAACATATTTTTAAAAGGCTTTAAACATTGCCCATATGCACTTATAATTTTATTTGAAATTTGAAATAAAACCTATATTTAAAATTTTATTCTTCACCAATTATTTATTCTAATAATCCTAGTATTTGAAAACTAAAATGTGCACCCATCTTTTTGCTATCTGTACCATAATTTTTTGCTAGGTGTTTCAGACTGATTGATGACAACGCGTCGTGCAATTTGTTTGCGACCTCGGGAAATCGAAACTGAATAACTTAGTACCTTTGTAGGTACAAATCACAAAGTTCTAAATTATTTACTACTTTTGGTGTTTCTTCTTTTTATTAAGTTTGGTAACAAACGTTCGGTATCGGTAAAAAACGATGTTGAACTATTTATGTTTAACTTCCAATATATAACAATTCTACCTTAACAATGAAAAAAAAATATAGCAGTTTTATAATAAGTATTTATTTAGTACAAAAATAAAGTTTTATTCTAAATTATAATCACTAAGTAGCAGTGAAACTTCCAACTAGAGAAGTTTATTTCATTTTATAATACCTGAATAATAATAATTAGTACCATTATATTATTTTGTTTAATCAATTTTCTACGCTTACCTACCAAGTTTGCTCTCTGCATCACCCAAGGGTTGACTGGTAGAGAATGCCTTTGGCTACCTGTACTATTAAGTATTCTGTGCTTTGGCATTAAAAAAATCAAAAAATTCACAAGGGGGGCCCCTTGTGATATTTTGTGCATTTTTTTTAAATAAAAAATATATAAAATTAAACTTTATTTATTTTTTATTTTGCCATTTTAATCCACGTCTGTATAATAAATCAGCCGCCACGTGCGTAGCCAACGCTGGAATATGTTTGTATTGCTACTCAGTTACAGACAATCAAAAGCAGCTTAGCAGATATTCTTGCTTTCTTATACAGTAGAAACCGATTACTCATACCTACATTTAGTCGATACCTACATGAATATGATTATTTGGCGTAAACAAACCGGGATCGTTTGCTAAAGATAAATTGATGTTTGGTAATGTCTGCATCATATTATGACGTAACATGATTGATGATTACGAATTAAATTTCATATAAAAACGTATTATTTCCGGCCAAATCACATGTCATATTGCTTGATCGAGTCTGATATAATTAGGTCAGCAACATGACAGCCTCTTGGGCTGGGAGTTAGTAAACCAAATTTAATACGCCTAAAAGCCCAAAAACGGGAGTATCTTCCGCTAAAGGAGCACAATCATACATTTCATACGTAAATAAAGGCATAATTTTTTACTAAGTCTTTATTTTTAAAGAGTCACCAAATGGACCCGTTATATATTTCATTTGCAAGTTCTATTGAAAAGCCTAATGATCCAAGTCCAAGTCAAAAGCAAAAAGGAATACCATTAAATCAACCATTACGAATTAAGAACAAACTAAATCAAAATAAACTTTATAAACTCCTACATGATAGTTAGAAACCGCAACCATTGCGATGAAATTGAATAAGTTTTCAAGAAAAGTGGGAGCAGAAATCGATCTTCGGAACTAGAAAACAACTCACTTAATCATGTAGGTTAGCCATCCTGCTATATTGAGGTCGATTAAAGCGCATTTTCATTGGTCGATACGAAATGCATTCGGGGTTAGAGAAATTTCTAGAATGCCATGCCAGAGAGCCCGAATTCGGGTAATCATTTTCATCAGACGATATTTAACGGCACATTTCCAAGCAATTTTCGTAATTAGGTAATATGACTCAATAAGGGGAGTCAACTTATACCTACTATGTATCGACCAGTTTTATTAGTCGTTATGCCTGCAGGGAGTCCCCAAATATTGTGTATCGCCCAAGTTTACGGCCAATGTAAATACGTTCTTACGCGTACCTACTAATTGACTACGAACAGCGCAGCGGAGAATTTGTCTGAGACGATTTGTATACGACCAGCTTCCACATCCAACTAACAATCACCAATGTATAGAACCGTTATTTTTAGCCTTTAAGGAATCAAAATTAGGAATTTCGTACATCAAATGGTGGTAAATAAAAGATTTGCACAGGCAGGAACAGTGACAACGAACAGATGCAGAGATCAATTTGGTCGAACAAAATTATCTTCGTCTGCCAATCTCGGTGTGTATCTGTCAATATAGCAGGTGTTCGGCATCATATTATATAACAATATTTACACACGAACGCTAGCTCAACTGTACACAGAAACAGTTTGGGCCAATAATACAATATTTGTTACCCCTGATATCACCCTCATTTAAAGTCAATAGAGGGAGTTAGATTAGTAGATAACATTAGAAGATAACACTGGTATTGTAACTAAAGCTTAGCGATGTTTGTGCATTAATTACAAGTTCTAATCCGATGTATCTGTATCCGAAACATATTATTTCTCTTTATCGTTCAAAGAAGGAAAATCCTGTATTTTAGCTTTGTAACAAAGTTTTGCTGCGAGTGAGCTCTATATAGGCACGTATAAATACAAATGTATTATTTTTACCCTGTCAGCAAATACGGTTGAAAGATAAAAGGGACCATTGCCAATTCGGGATTTATACAAACGAATAAAAATACGTGCGCAATCCTTCAGAGGGGTAGACAAAAGTGCCAATCACAGAGCCGAGATTACAAAAATAGATCGTATGTGTATGTATAAGTACCTACCAAATGTTTATTTAAGAGTTTTTATAATAAATTGATCAAAAGAAGTATATATCTACTAAACGGGATTCAACAAGAGCACTATGTGCGAACGCAGAAAGGTTTCCTTGAACCCTCAATACAACGATAAATTGATTTGATAGCCAGAACAGACCTTAAGTGTGCGAGCATCGTAAAATAATATGCATTATTCTTTCAAAAATACTGGCCTGAGTATCTTAACAGTTTCTCTAGCAGACAGATTCTGTAAATGAGAAGTTGGTTGACGTTGAGGCGCTTCTGTATTGTATAGAACATTTGGGTTCTGCCAACGTTTTAAATAAATGCAGCAATTATAGTACAATTCTTTTCTGCGTCTTAATTTTAAGCGAAAAATTACATTATTTATAGGCTGAATTCAAAATAGAATAATTAAATAATAAATAGTTTTTTTGGTAATATTTTGTTGAAGTAAAGCACCGCAGTGAAATTGTGTAACTGTGAATTGAAAATGTAATATCACAGTCCAAAGAACTCTTTTTTTTCTTTTAAAAGAAACTCCTGCACTAGAGAACAAGCTCTGTGTCGCGGGGGACTTTACAAACAAAAAAACTCTTTATGAGTCACACAAAGTTTTGTCCTGTGTGGGATCGAATCCAAAACCTCGTGCACAGCAGGCGCATACTGCGGCCACTGTACTAGCAAGGCAATCAAATTGCAGTCATGGTTATACATTAACCAGAGTATGGATTTGTGCCTGGTTCATGGCAATATTCGTACTCCTTATAACATGAGACTACAAATAAATACCTCTGCTTATCTCTTCAGGGAATAATCTCAACTACGGAACCTGAAGGAAACTAACAATGATAATAATAATATAATGATTACCTTCTGCGGCGTATCGAGTAGATCCCTTACGACAGTGAGAAAGGAGTCAGGCGTAAGTCTTCTGGCGGCGTACTCCTCCATGTAGTAGGCGATGGCCGGCAGGTCGCACTGAGGCAGGAGCGAGCGCGCCTTCTGCTCCACCGCGACCGCTGCCGCACCGCGCCGCCTGCCCCACCCGCTTATTCTATATTACAGGTTAGTTATCGCGTAAATAAAAAAAAACAAAGCAATGTTCCACATTCAAAACCTCGTTGTTCGCTCGATCATACAGACCAAGTCATACCATACGCATACATACGTGCTACATGAAAAACTAAAATACGAGCAATGAGATTGTGATCGAATGCATAAAGGTTAGGCGTTCCATCGATCTACCATGAAACCTAATTTCAAAGCTTTGGGCCAAAAAAATCGAAACCACATTCCATTCGTTCGTATATTAAGAAATGGTCCGAATGAACGTAGTAATGTCACTTTGACACCACTTTTTTCGTGACCACAGGTTAAATAGAGATACTAAAGCGATTTGAACAAAATGGTGTTGAATCAAACTAATGTATTAAAACATTTTTTTTGTCTAAATAAACCTTATTTCCTAATTAAGCTGCCTAATTCATAGCAACCACCGGCTTATTATTAGATTACTAAAATTTTCCGCCCGAATAGATAATTCTATTCCTGTGGCTTGTGGACAATTTGTATTGTTAGCGGTTAGCGGCAAAATCTAATCCGGTAACAAAACATCCTAAGTCCGGTAACAAAAGAGCCGTGAATAAACCGCAAAATCAAATCGTCATCGTTTATGCATTCATCGTTGATTAAATTAATCAATTGTTAAAATATACTCGCTCCAAATACCATAAAATTAGTCGAGGAGTAAAAAATAAATTGTCTTAAATAAATTATTTACGACTAAACGTTTTACGCTTAACAATTAAATTTAATCTGTCTGTTATTAAGATCGTTGTTTGTTGATTTTGATTAAGATTGCTAATCTATAATGTAAGCAAATGACAAGTTTTAGCTCTATGTTTTCATTGGATTGAATTATGCTTACAAAACAAAGCAGATATAATAAAAAAAAAATGATAATAGGTAGGTACCAATGTACGTTTTTCTTATCCAATAATTGGATAAAAAATATAATTATATTAATCAAATAGAAATCGAAATACGAACTCTGCAGAACTAATATATCCGACAACCTGCTTATATTATTATAAAGAGAGAGAGAGAGAGACAACTTCATATATTTTAAAATTTTCGATGTATTATAATTTCCTTCAACCTCAGTAGCAAAAAGCAGTCAAATTCCTAATATAAGTCATAATAATCTCTTGCGCGTAAAACTCACTCTACATGTTGGCACATAATAAATAATAGTTGACATTGGGCCTACATTAGCCAATGAAGACCACAGCATACTTAACGCTATAATTAGAACATTGTACTACCGTCAATTTTCGTAAATTGCTTGCTATATGAGTTTACTGTGGCCAGTACTGGTGCATATTGGCTAACGTGTAGAAGAAGCATAACGGATTGGTTTTATTTTGACACCCTTGCTACACATTTTAATTCTGCAGTGTTTTTATTACAATTTCTATGAGTGTTCATTACCTTGGCGCAGCATCTCGTTCACCATATGCCGTACACGCATGGGGCACCTTCCCAACGTCACGAACTACTAACGACATTCGTTTGTGGTACTTGAGCTGCGCGACCGCTTCGTCGTGCGTCACGTCCACAAACGATTGACTGTTCACCTCCAGAATTTGATCCCCAACCTTTGAAAATATGTTATAACTATCAAGTGTTTAAAACTTTCATGATTTGTACATATACTTATTACTAAAATAGACAACGTGTTACGGGTCTGAATTGTGTAGAATTTGAAGGTTTGCCACTTCGCTACGATGATAGCAACATTTGCTTGCATCACTCAACCCGTTACCATGAACAGTCGGTGTAATTCCACCGAAACTTCGAGTAACAACAGGTATAAAAACGTTTAAAATATTAAAGGTTTCAGACCCGTTGTCTACCTTAGTAATTATAAATTTAAAATACTCTTGTCAAAGCCGAATATAATTATTGTATGCCACATATGTAACAAACAAACCTATGGACGCTTATCTGGACAATATCTGGAGCATTACTCGCACGTTATCGACCTACTTCTTGTAACTCCAGTGGTTTGTGTTATTGGTAAAGGAGAATGTTACTTTGAGTTGAAAAAAGGGTTATATCAGTATTAAAAGGTTTGGTATACATACGCGATAGTGCACATTACAATAGATGTTTAAATTTATTTAGTGATAATTTTTAATAAACCGATGGTTAATAATACTTCTTGGTTAGTAGTTTTGCAGGTAAAGTTTAAAGTGTAAGTTACGATGTTCGGATGTGGCGTGCAGAGAGCGCTGGGCGCGGGCGGGCCGAGTCTCGAGCTCAAACACTATAAATTTTTCACCACACCTCGCCACCACCGCTCACGATAAGAAAATTAAATATTATTCGCCCAGCTCAGTAAACAGAACTTTATAAAGGCACTTAGAGAAATTTGTTGCAGTTAGTGAATTTATTTTCCAATTTATTACGATACTTTTTGTACAATTTATATGTTTTATCGTCAGAATATTTTTATATTATATTATAATAGCAACCGACATAGGTATGTCCCGCTACTTGGCACTGGTCTCCTTTCCTCTATCAACAGAGCTAAAAGGATTTATGGTGGCTTGATGGATCAGACATGTCCTTAGAATTTTTCTAAGACATGTGCGTTTCTTCATGATGTTTTCTTTCACCGTTAACAAATGGTAAATTATTTTATTTGTACATGTTATCTAAACTAATATCATAAAGAGAAAATATTTGAATTTTTGTTTGTTTTTTTTTGTTCGTTGATTTAACTCAAAAACTACTCAACCGAATTTAAAAATTCTTTCACTTTTCTATCCATTAGAATTCAAAATAAAAAAAATTAGAGGGTTAACTGAAACAGTACTATATTTTGTTAAAAAAAAATTACGAGATCCCTACGGAAACTAAATAAATGTCTACCCATGCGTAGTCGGGACATGCCGCTAGTAAGGTATAAATTTTATAAAGAGAAATTCACATTAGGATCGAACTCACATTCTTGTATGTAAGACGATTACATGCCTACTCGGCTAGCACAGCACATTTTATAAGGTAATTTTAATGTAAAATAAATTTTAATGGGTTATGACGCGATGTCCTAGAGTGGTACAAAACTTAAATGCAATGTCTCGCGGCGGCTCTTTCCCGCCGTCTCCCAACTTTACCAAGAGTTGGAAGTCGCGTTAATTTACAACGCATTGCATTCAACTAAGTAAGTGCAGTAAACTTAAATTATTACACTCGGACTTGGTTCTCTTCTCTGCTCATTTGATATAAAGTTTATTTTAAAGTGCAATTAAAATATTTTATGAGAACATTTAATTCCGATATAATCTTGACCTAAATCAATAGTGAGTAACAAATTACGTATTTATTCATTGCAAGCAATAAAAAATATAATAAATTTCAAATTGATGTTCCGACGCACGCAATGCATACTAAAACGTAGAATTCGCGAAATTGTCTCTTCTACTATTTTTTATGAAAATAAATTTTCAGAGACCATCTTATTAAGTGCCTATGTAATAAAGAGGCTATGTCTATCTGTATGCGTATAAAAGCTTTAAAGGTAAGTAGGAAATGAATACCCCTTTAGGAATTTTTACTTTCCATAATTTTATATTTATACCTACCTACATATCTCCGGTCTACGGTCTTTTTGCATATTCTTTTCAGTAACTTTGTCTATATATGATTTTTTGGGTGTTTCCGTTTTCTTTCCATCTTTTTCATCCTACGGCAAAAATCGATTCCGTTTTCATCCCAGAAGCAATGTACCTACGTACTTATTTATAATGTGCTTGAAGGTTGGATCAGTATGGAACGTCAGCAAAGGAATAGAAATACTTTGTTTCTTGTTAAAAATATTTATTTATATGCTTTAAATTACATGTGTAATATCAGGGACGAGTTAGAGAATTAACTAATAACTTGTTTAAGTTATTAGTTAATTCTCAAGTATAATAAGTGCCGATCTTATTCTTTGTTCTTCTTCCAATATATTATCATTATTCCGTGATGTTAAAGCATGTTCAATAAATTTTGTAGTTTGGTCTTTATATATAATTGTGAGAAATTGGAGCATATTAGCCTCTGCCATCGTCATAGTCGCTATTAACGAAATTAAAAACAATATTTTGTGTTTTTAAGTTTTCCAGTAGTTTAAGTTTAATTTGCTGTCTGTACAAAGTTAGTGGTAAATTGAAGTAGAATGAAACCGGAATACTTTTTGGGAAGAAAACGGAAAAAAATTATAAATTTATTTCTGTGGGAAGAAAACGGAATACTTTTAGGGTTGAAACTGGAAAAAATAGTCGTGGGATGAAAAACGTAGGATGAAAACGGACACACCCGATTTTTTCCCACTAAAACGAACTGTAACAATGAACTGAGGCGCTGGTGTCCGAATAAGAGATTTAAGCACACTTTTCAATATTTGTAGAGACAATTTATTAGTGCACATCAAAACACAATTTAAGGACACAATAGGCAGGTAAAAGCCCGACTGGGAAAGAACCTTCACGTAACAGAAGGCTTTACTCAAATAAACAGACATGTAGCTGTGTTTTTGTGTGTAAATACTGGTCTCCAGTGCTAATTTAGGAATTAGTTTTAAAGGAAAAGTTTTCTATCCCAGAGATATCTATGGTATATGTATGTTAAAAGTAATATACTTTATCAATAAGTAATCATTGTGATGTTGATGACATCAGCTTAGTGTAAGTTATTCTATTTAACTCAATGTATCATCATTATATTGATTAGTAATAAACTATAATCTGAGACTAATGGTTGTCTAATTTGCTCTCCTTCGCCAAACCCTATAGTCCCATCAAAAGCTTGACGTCACAAACACGCGAGTTATGCACCAGATATTACTGCTACTGCTTATACTACCAATACTGCCTACCATCAGACAAGCCATATGCTTGTATGCCTAAGCAGTAAAAAGACACAAAACCCAAAGTAAAAATATTATTATTAAACCAATACTTTATTATAAACATAACTTACGAGTATATACATATTAGCAAAAAGGTAAAAGCGTAATTACCATAAGTCCAGCTCTATCTGCAACGGAATCTTTGTCGACCCCTGTGATGTAGATGCCGAGGTTGTACTCCAGCCCGCCTCTTATCATTAGTCCTAATGACTGTCCCGGTTCTATACAAAGGTCGACCTGCACAGAAATATCATACGATTATAAAGGAGGTTCATTCTAAATAATGCTTCGTCAGCTATTAGTATGCTGAGCAAATTGATCAGCGAGTTTGTCAAACGCAGTGAGAAAATTCATGATGGCGTTATAATCCAATTTTTCTAAAATATTGCCATGTTCTTTGCATTGAAACAAAATTTTAATGATAATTATAATAATTTATAAAAATCATTTTTATTATATCAAATACCTATATATAATAAAAATGATAATATGGATACTTAAATAGCGCATACGACACGAAAGCGCAGAGATAGGAAGGGAAACGAGCGGGTGAAGTAAATTATTCCAACATGATTTTGACAGCTTCAACTGCACAGATATAAAAATTGGGTTATATCTACTATATAGAGAGATATGCAGCTAAGTACTATTAGGCGCAGATCTATCCAACCATCTATATGGTTGGATAGATCGTCTATTATAAAGTAGGTGACAGGTTTTTTAAAAACACATCGAGAACTGCTTTGGAAACATAAATTGATGCTCCGGTTGTGTCAAAATTCCGTACCATCAGACTATTACAATGGAAATAGATTTTAAACCTATATTTGCGTACACACTTGTGCATTCACACACGCTCTGATCTCTGATCGCATGATCTATCTTCAGTCGTGTCGGATTGTCGTCTCATCAGACTATAAGACTGTGGGAATAAAAAGTGCACCTATTTTTATGCCCCCACTTGTACACTATAGATTCTCCTGCCCCAATGTCTGTCAAGATTAACCACCGTGACCAAAAACTCGGTCATTCGGACATCATTATTAAGAAAAAGCGTATTAGGGGAGCCACCCTAATATGCAGTCTTATTATGACACTAACCGGCTCATAAACACGTAATCTATGTTCATAACAATTCAAGAATAGCTTCATTCACCAGAATATTGTTTATTATCGGGCTGATGTCAGGGATATATGTAAAGGGGACACGACGATATTATTACCAACCTCAAACGGCACAGTTCCGTGGCTAACTCATTGCGATTAGCATACCGCAAAGCTCTTCCAACTCTACTTCGATATGTAAGCGCATAAAATATTTACGACTATGGTATTGGATATAAAAGATTATGATGACATAAATTCATTTGGGTGTGTTGTAAGAAATTGTAGTTATCTAGAATGTACCTAAGGAGAGAGAAAAAGTTTGCATTTGATACAGTAAGTGTGTATGTGTTTTTCATTTGTTTATATCAAGCCATTTAGCGAAAATCATATTTTATTGTGACTGCAATAAAGATTAAAATGTTTATTTTTTAATATTTAAATCTCCAGTTACTGTACTTAATCCGTCCAAATATGGTCGCCTTTTTGTTTGAAATCCGAAGTTTCAAATATGATATTGTCTCGCTTACTCATATTAAAAATTATATGTGCATACTGTTGCGCAACACATTTCAGGAAAACGCGAAAAAGTATCACTCTTTCTAAAAGTAATACTTTTTCGCATTCTATTACATAATCTATATAGTCAGTATTGTAACTATCTTTGTATTACATCTTTGCGTTCATAGAAAAATTGTCTAATATATTGCTATAGGTATGTTGTAAGTGATTTAAAAGTTGCCAATAACATGTTGGCACTGTCTCAAAAAAGTATCTGATGTGCGAGAAAGTTTTATTATTTGTAACTCACCCTTCGTATAGATCGGTCTTTGCTGGCGGAGCGGGGAGGGCGAAGCGGAGGCGGTGATGCGGGTCGTCCGTACCGGTCCATCCACGAACATGACGCTCGCCCGACCAGCGCTCCTGCTGTCCGCACCGTCATTGTTAACTGACGACACGATTTCAGCATCTAGCACAAAAATATAGAATTACAAAGCTTAATTTTTTCTACTTGGGACATATCCACTATCAGACGGGCCCTATGCGTGCTTTTTAATTCTTTTTTATACTACTTAGGTAACTAACAACGGTAAAAGGTATACGAGATACGACCTACCTGATGGTGAGTTGTTACCGTTCCCTATTGACTTGCGTTGTAGAAAAAAAAAGCTTGGGGCGTGCGGAAGATGTCCTAAAATAAATTATAACTCAAAATATATAATAAAGAGTCTAGTAAAGAAGAGGTAATTTTATCAAGATCCTTAGTAAAAGTTTACGTTTCACACATAAATGTTTTTATGCTATCCAATAGCCGTATACTGACTTAATGCCCCATAAAAGTAATGACATACATTCTAGTGGAGAGTTATTCGTGCGACGGCTTTCTTATATTGAAACAGGAAATAATTATATACCAACCTACAATGATATTATAGGTAGATATATCACACGACAAATGCACACACTGGTCTCAATTAGTGTACTTTAAGTGCAATACACCTATCTCTTTCTGTATCATACTATATCAATAAGTTCCGTATTATACTATATCGCATTAATAGTTCAAATCTATTATTATACACCTCTATGTAAGTATGTGTAGTAATAACGCAACAAAAACTAAACGCTGCTTAGCTAGTAGATTATTTTAGTATACCTACTAACTTATGTAACTAAAGGCAATTTTTTGCTTGAGTTATTGACATATTTATTTCTATACTACCAGACACATAAAGTGCACCAAAGTACAGAATGACTTTATATAAAAATATTTATCCAATATTTTCAGTAGTAAAAACTGGAAATCAGGTGTTGATCTATGCAGGTATGTACTGCTGCATCTATGCACTGACACAGACTGATTCCTTACCGACTCGTAGTCATAACTGATGCAAAGGCTGATTAACTGATGCAAAGGCTGATAGATTGCAAGTCCATGTCTATCTTGACGCAGTTTGTGTGTCTGTGTCTGTATATCGCAAAAGAATCTTATATACCTACATTAAAATATATCGTGAAGTTGCGTTTCCAAATTCAATATAATGCGTAGATTTTCGAACCGTGTTACAAATGTTTGATATTTTCTTCCGCAAATATTTAGTATTGTTGGGAGGTTTGTTGCCCTCTGGCCACATGGTCCTACTGCCTTTGTCCTACTGATCGGACCACATGAAATTTTAATGCAACTCCATCCGAACGTCAAACATGTTAAAACATTATGTAATGTCTCGCAAAAATTGAATTAAGTGCTGCATAGTTTACATTTGCAAGTTTGTCGTTTATGTCTTTCAGAAGGATACATAGTATACATTATTTGTCACAGAAGCAGTTTTATTTTTACTATTTCTTTTAATGCAAAAACTAGCAGCTCGTCCCAGCTTTGCTTGTTGATATTATTGGGTATTCGTCCCTATCCCTAATTAAATATATACCTATATATAGCCCATTTCACTTTATGGTATTGTAGCTTTTTATAGGTATAAGATTTTTTAAATCTTGACTTGTCTGTTTGTATTTTATATTACTAGTTTTAGGTCATGTTCTACAATATGACTAAACCCAAACTATCTAACAACAACTCCTTGTAATTTGATGTTGTACAATAAAGAATTATCTTTCTATCGTGAAGAAACTAATAAATAAGTATATCATTATTTATTAATTTCTCCATTCTTTATTGGTAACAAGGCTATACTTAGGTATATTCAGTTTGTATTTATACAAAAATAAAATAAGATAACAATGTCAGTGGTACCGTCGCCAGTAAATAAGCTACCTTTTCTAGACAGAAGTAGGCACGGGTAAGACGATATTCAGCCGAGCAAAATGTCACAACTAGCTCAAGTACAGCTTAAAGGAAGGACGCCAACTTGTCTAATGCAAGGTTGTTATGAAAGAGGGGTGGAACACCCGAGACATAAATAAAAATATCTCGGGTATAGTAGGTATAACGTATATAACTCTCTAAGTGGCAAAAATATGTGAAAATATTATTAAATATTCGTTTCTTAGCTTGTAATGGTTTTACTGTTACTGTTATTTTACCTACGAGTTATTCCAAGTGCACAAAAATATACCTAAATTATAATGTATATATGACAACGGGTAAGTGTTGTTATTATATAACCCTCTCAGCTCTCTTTAGAGGGTGGAGACCAGAGATCTGCAGTGGGACATAAATAAAAAACATGTGCTGCTATAATTGGGTAGGTACTGGGCATTAATATACTTAATTTGGTGTATCTTAGTTGTGCCACTTTGCATAGTACCATAATAAATGGTAATACACAAGCTTGAGTTTCTTCTAATGACTTTACCCTTGTTAGCCGTAGACAAATCAGATAACATTGTTTTTCTGGATTTCCTAAATGATGATTTCCATAAACTGTTTCTTTAATAAATAATAAATGAGTTTTCAGTCAACGATAAAAGTTATACCAACTATACAAAACGCAAAATACAATATGAAGAGATACCTAAATGATGACGTAATGTTTAATTGTATGTGATAATATTGTGTTAGCTGATAGGGATGTCAAGGGGAGACCACGGAATAGTAAAAGAGAGACAATGTCGGGACAACCTGGCGACGCGCGACGGTAAGGCGCGCGGCGCGGCTCGGAGTAGCCCGGCCAGCCAGCGCGGCGCTCCCACTGTCCCCTCACTATCTTTTATCTATCATTGTTACAACTTTTATATAATATATTAAGTATACGACAAATACATATATAATCAGCTCGGACAAACAATATAATAAACTAGCTTTAGCCTGCATCTTCGCACTTGTTTATGTTTTTTTAAAGTGAAAACTTCTTTAGGTACGTTGGGCACTTTTGGGGTGGGGAAAAAAGTGTGCACATCTGACATGCAGTCCTACAATAGACAGTTTTTTTTTATAAAATATATAGCCTATGTGTTATTCTGATGTATAAGCTATGAAAGAGTTCCTTAAACTGACCTGTCTGTACTATAACATTGTAAAGTTTAGTCAAAATCTGTTTGTCCGTAGTTTTTGCGTGCGTTTTGCGAAAAAATATTATATTATTACACGATATATGTACCTACCTACAACAGAAATGGGTGACCTATTTCAGTGATAGTATTCTAACCAATTGAGTGTAGGTTATCGAGTAAGTAATTGATCGTAAAATTGTGATTGATAAAGTTCTAACTCGTTTTATTGACAATTTTATTGGTTTAATTAAGACATATTATATGGAAATAGCTTAACCAATTAATAAAAGCAAAGAAAACGATATTTTTAGTATTATATGTTGTTACACGTTTGACCATCTAAGTAATTATATTTGCTAAGATAATATTAACCTTGAATAGTTATTTGGCTTTCTGTTAGAAAATTCTCTTTTAACTGCGTAAGAAAGCCTTGGGACATATAGCATTATGTTAAATGAACCCTTGAAGTAGTCTATCGACTGTTAAAAGAATATTTTTGTTTGACTGGTGGTTCCAGAAATTAGCGCGTTAAAAACACACTGCTTTTGACGTCACTCCAAGACGTAAAAAAAGCGGTGCACAAGTTCGTATTCTGGAGTAGGAGCTCGGATAGCACAATTAGTAGTGCGATGGAACCCGAGAAACGCAGGTTTGAATCCAGCACCGGGCTCTACTCTTTCCACATTGCTTTAATATTTAAGCATATAATTAGATAGATAGATAGATAGGTTAGAATATTTATTATTATAGATAAGAAGTCAGTAAGAGCTTGAAATGTGAGCAGGTCAAGTAAGTAGAACTATTTTTGCACACGTCGGCGGACTGTTCCTTCCGCACTTGACGATATCGCTTGATTTACGGTGTCGCTTCCTGACATTTACTGAGACCTTTTTGCTAAACACGATTTCACTTTTTCTGCACTGAAAGGGGTAAAAAAAGCTGAGGCGTATGAAACCCAGACAGCCATGCTATATAGCCCAAATATCCTATTAATAGGGGACTAACTTATTGATATACATACTACTCCATAAATACTGCTACATAGGTAGTAGGTAATGCATATTTTTCTTAATTTTAAAAAACAACTGGCGCACTAGGGTACAAACCTTGTGTCGCGGGAAACTTTACAAACATAGAATTAACGGACACAAAGACACCCATACTACAGGAACAACTATTTATGGATCAAACAATTTTTTCCCGTGTGGGGATCGAACCTACAATACACCGCGCAGTGGTAAATGGCAAGATAACCACTTAAGCCACTGAACCAACCGTGCAATATTATTTTTTTTTCTTATAACACTTTGTTCGACCCTGGAATCAAAGCTCACTATCAGCCGCAAACTTATGCCATTCGACCAAAGAGGTAGTCATATAAAAATACAAGTCATTTGTCTAGAAATGACAATACTAAAGTTAAGTAGAGTTTGTAACAGTAGGCTAGTAATATAACAGTAGATTGGCACTTAGTTAATTAGTGCCATGAAAAGTAGCTAAGAGCCAAGACATAAATGCCACAGTCAATATCATTCTACGTAACATCAAATTGTACTCACGAAAGTAAAACAAATGTTTCTCTCTGAAAAGAAAATAAAACTTCATGTAGACCTTCTAACTTTTACTCTGTTCCTTTATAAATGAATATGAGTTGCCTTTCCTATGTGTTTGCTAAGTCAATATTATTTACGTATCTAACTTTCACTTTGATATAAAATGAAACGATCCTCAATTACAAACTTAAATATTTTCTCAACCTTAAAGATCATAGATGCCTGGAAGGAATTAAATCTTTTTTATAACATTTTCTTTAATGTTGTACAATTAAAAAATAGCAATCTATATAATTTTCCACTGTTCGGTACGGGTCTTCTCTCCTCTATCAAGAGAGCTGTTTTCTTATTTACACACGCACACGTTTGGTGGTGATCCACCAACGTGTGTGCGTGTGTAAATAAGATGCATGTCTGATGACATGCCTATAAAATTTCTTCTAAAACAAGTTTCTCAACAAGGTTCTTTGAAACGTTTTCCTTTAACGTTATCATATGGTACTTAAATCTTTTGATCAGTAGGTACGTATAATTACACAAAGTGAAATTCACATTGGTCACCGGTCGGGATCGAACATCAATCTCATCTGTTACGAGTCGATTACTTTCCCACTCGATCACCACCACCATTATATGTATGATCGAAAACAAATTATGATGTATCTTGAAAAAACTTACAGTTAAAAGAACATTACGTTTAATATTCAATTCATATATGAAATATATTTATAAATTGCATAAGGAGTGGCAACTGTCATTAGGTTTCCAATAAAAAGAAAATATAAAACGGAAAAGCACCGTCCGATTCTAGTTAGCTTTAACGCTGTTCAGTCACGATACAGCGAATACAAGATTAACGACCAAACAACTATTTCCTCTTCGAACGGAAGAATGAATTTCGATAACTTTCCTTGAATAGTGATTTTAAAGAATTTGCCTTGATTTCTTTTGGAAAATTCTGTAAATAAATAGTAACCCTTCAGTCTTGTAAAATAAACCAAAACTAAGTCATCCTAAAGTTTCTTTGCATAAATTTAAGACCATAAAATCTCAAATCGTTGGCCGGAAAATGTAAGAGGTACGGATGGATTTAACCTTGAAAAGGCTCTATATAAAACAGTGTTTCGCAGCAATAAAATACCTATTTAAGTATTTATAAGCTGTGGACGATTTCAGAATAATTTGTTGCGTAGATGCCTCGATTGCGGTCGACATTAGCACGGAAATAGAAAACGTCTCCCTCTCGTGTCCGCTTGTCATTTCCTAATCCAATGTAACGTCTTTTGCATGTCGCATATTCAGGTTAAAGCAAATGTGAATAAATAAATGTACTTGCTTAAAGAAAATTCGGTATACGATGACTATTAAAATGAACTGCATACGATTATGTGTTTTGCAGTCATTGTTTATAGAACATAAAAGACATTTCCGGTACTCAAGTACCGGAGAAATAGTGTCTTTAGAGCGATTTCATCATGCTGTAAGAAAATGTAATGGCTGAAAATAAAACTAAGTTTTTAGAAGAGATATTTGAAATTTGTTTTTGCAATTTTTATTTACAAAATAAAAATTGTGTTAAATTCTTCTATCTCACCTTTTTACGGTACGTTGAAACAGCGGTCTAACGGTTTTTTTTAATGTTATAAATAATTTCTCGTGGCTCCGCTTTCAACTCCAAAACGTTTCTATTCCAAGCACAAAAGCTGGTGTTACATTTTTTTCATAGTTTTTTTTCAAATCTATAACTAATTAACTACTTTTTGTGGCCACCACAAAAATAGCTAGGTACAGACAGGTTTCCTAGACAATTAAGTATATTGCTGACTGTTAATTATAATTTCAGTAATTAATTACCCACGGTTGAATATTTCGGGAACATTTTACATCTATAAATAAATCGCAGGGTGTCCTACCGTGATTAAATTAAAGGTCATTTTACGTTTTGAGTAATCCCAAAGGTCAATGTCGTATGAAGGGTAATATTTTAACCCTGTGATAAGCGAATCGATAACATCCACCAATCTGAAATGCAGCATAGTGCTGGCAATATTCCCGAAGTGCTTTCCCCCATTCTAGCAATCTAGAGAACTGTATCTAACAGTAGCCTGATAAGAAAGATTTATGTTCGAACCAATGTACAGTATAAAAGGAAAGAATTGACATAAATATTGCCGGTTGACCATTCAGGTATAGATGAGCTCAATCTAACTGGTATATGTGTGAAATTTATACATTAATCAAATTACTAACTATCCCCTGGTGAAGAAAGTCAAAAGTAAATATATAAAGGAAACCCACGCTATTGTTATCAATACTTGCTAAGAAACCTACTAATATACCATAGTAGAGAGGCCAATGCATTAAAAAAAAGTTTTCGTAGGACTGAAAAGGTTTATAGCGACAAGTGGTATCGTTGGAATCGGCATGGTCTGCTGATACTCAAACTGCTTGTTGTCGCTTTCTAAAGTGGTGGAGGGGGTAGCTATGACGTCATTTGTGACGTCACTCCTGGTTTTAGATTTTGTCGATTATTGCGGTAACTATTCATCCGATTTAAACAATATGGGTATCAAATGACAGGTAATTAAATTTCTAACAAAACATGCAAAGCAACTTTTATTGTAGGTATTATATTTTTAAAGATATTTTATAAAAAACGGCAAAAATGCCGTTTTTTTTCTGAACATAAAATGTTTGGTGCGCAATAAACCTAATTAATATAAATATTGGACCAACACTTGGTAAGTAAAAAAAATAGTTATATTATCGGAGTATACAATAAACTTTGAATTTTGTAAATTGCTGTAAAAACAACAAAATTATGACGAAATTAAACGCCGCCATGCCCAGCGGAAAGACGCGAGCCGGCGAGTTGTTTCAGCGTCAGACGCTTACAAGCGATGATTCTGATGATGATGTACTTACGTACATTTGCCAAATCATTGCCTATGTTAATGTAAGTCATGGATTTATGTATTGAAAATTAGTTGATTTTATTTTATGTATTAAAAAACAATACAGGTACATAGGCAAACTTAATGTCAATAACATTTTCTACCAGTCAATCTTAGATTGTGCAAAGATAATAATTAAATCCATGCAAGTGTTGTAAAAAGAGCTTAAAGCAAAAATGCTAAAAATATGTATTTAAATCATTTAGGTACGTACTATCATATTTAACGCATATAGACCGAAAACGCTCATTGAGCGACAAAAATAATTGTGTGTTCATTTACGCTCTAACTCTGTCGTGAAAAGGTTGCATCGACTATAAGACATTATAGGTTTTCTATGTTGCCATATCGCGTTGTGGTCATATACAATAATAATATTCAAGATAATATACCTATGAACTTCGCTATGTGGTCTTTCTGTGTTTGCCACTATACGACATGAGTGTTTTAATTAAACCAATAACATGAATGTCGCGATGTGAATGTTTTTCAGTTACCGCAACCAATTGTGATCTGTTTTGTTTTTACTTATTGAGCCTTTTCGATCCTTTAGCGAAACATTTATTTTATTACAAACTTAACAACTATCATTTGTACATAACATACTAGCTTCGCGGTGCCGGCGTGTTAGAATACCACCATTCCTAATCATCTCGAGGGTTTCACTAAAAGGGAAGGAACATGATGCTCTATAGGTATGGGGGGCAGCAGCGCCATCTTCAACTATATTACCTATCTAAGATCAAAATGCGGTCATCAATCTACATTTCAGGCATGGTGATTATTCGCAAAACCCCGTTAACGACAGACACAACACTGCCTCTAGTCACCGATAGCCCCGCTAATCCTAGCTACGGTAGTGATCAAGGGTACGGCAGGGCAGGGAATATAAAAAATCCTCAACAGAGAACCGGCTACCATCCCCAACAAGGACTGGCCCTAGTGATATACAATGCACGCACGTTGTGATCTGAAAAAAAAGATGAGTTGGGAGAAAAACTAGATTAAAATATAGTTGGACTATCTGAAGTCCTTGAGCAGGACTCGATACTACTCGAATCTTGTTCTACTACCGGGAGGACAACTGTCCCTTGGTGATATCGAGTCTATCGTCCACAAGTCCATCATAAACAACTCCTTACCATCAGGCGGGATCCGTATGCTCTTTAGATAAGCAAGTAACGCCAAGACCATCGAAAATGTGTCGACTAGGGTAGGGTATCTTGTGCTTAAACACCAACAGGTATTCACTGAATTCACGATGACGAATTCACGAATATATTGGCTAATATAACTATACAATACAATTTTATTATATGAATAGTTATTAAAAAGAAAGTAACTTAACCTAAACTACCGTGAATTATAATTATTCACAAATTTATATGTAGGAGACAAAGATTAGCAGACTTTATGGAAAATTTTTGAATTTAATGAAAAAGCCTTTATTTCATGAATTCGAAGCCACAAGCGACTTTATCCTGTCATTGAACAAGCAAATATTATGGTGATGTATCTGTTATCAATGGGCGCACACTAAATATTAACTAGACCTTAAAAAAGTCGGTTGATGAAGTCTAGGTACCTACGTGTTGTAAATGTTTAGCTTTGGTAAGTCCACAATTACTTTTAATGCCTAGAAAACCATATATAAATGACGGGTTTTCGGGACAATCCCACCCACATGCCCACCGCTGTGACTCCTGTGAGCCAGGATAAACAGCGGACTAACCAACTGATACACCGAGTTTTGACACTCGTGCGTCCCGTGGACAACTAAACCTACTGTCTTGGACCCCGCATCGAATTTAATCAGAAGTAAATAGGAGGAGTTAGAAAGAAAAGTTTCCACTTCCCTCCACGGAGGACCTTAAACTACGAGACCTATGGGAGCTAAGTTTGATTGCTATAATATGTATGGCAGAAACGTTTAAATGCACGGAAATTCCCTCCAGATGAGACTAAATTCCCATAGTAGGCCACTCCAGACGATACATGTAAGCTGTTCAACATAATAGTACGATCATTATGCCAAAGACTACACTCCCAGACTATGTGATGAGCAGACTACTCCTGATCGGAGCCAGGTGTTGAGCATTGACAGTTCGGCGAATCAACTAGCTTAAATGAGTATAACTTGCTCCGAAAGTTACCATGACCCGTAAGAAACTGAGCGACACTGTGGATCAATCTCCTCAACCTTCAAATGACGAGTTGGCAGTTTAAGTGGTTGTAGTAAAGCTTTTAGAAAAAATATCTTAGCTCAAACTCTCAATTTATGAAGGTTTAGCTCAAAATGAGAGCCCCGTATTTCAAGTCTTTCAGAAGCTTTTTAATTCCGTAATCGTTGAATGAACCTAGTCTAAAGTATGGAAGATATGGATAAGAGGAGTAGAGCATCATACTAGTGAGCAAGCCCAACTAGGGAAGGACCTATACCTTACAGAAGACCATAACTAAATGACTACATACAGCGGTGTAGGTGTGTTCCTATCGTTTCGTCGAACGTTTTCCTATGCCAGGGAAATTGCAGAAACCCTGCTTAATTTTGGGTCAGCAACACGCTAGTGATACCTTTCGCATTGCAAGCGCCCTTAAGCTACGATAACTGCTTACCTTACGCTTGTTTGCCACCGTAGTTGTATAAAAAAATGGACCAGAAGAGTGGTGGTTCTTTTCTTTAAAAACCACACCGTAATAAAAAACTAGACCCATTTCGCTTCTTAACCATATTTACAAATTGTTCTCCCAGGGTTATCGTGATTTGTCAGTAATTCAGATTTTTAATAAAAAAAATAAAATCAACTAACTTTACTGCATAAATCCATGAATTACTGAAATTTACATTAACACATGGCAATGATTAGACAAATGCATGTACGTACATAAATCATCGCTTGTAAGTGACTGACGCTGAAACAACGCGCCGGCACGCGTCTTTGAGCCCGGCATGGCGGCGTTTAATTTCGTCATAATTTTGTTGTTTTTACAGCAATTTACAAAATTCAAAGTTTTTTGTACACTACGATAATGTAGCAAATTTTTTACTGCCCAAGTGTTGGTCTAATATTTATATTGATGAGGTATATTGCGCACCAAACATTTCGTGTTCGGAAAAAAAACGGCAAAAAAGTTACATTTTTTAAAATATCTTTAAAAATATAATACCTACAATAAAAGTTGCTTTGCATGTTTTGTTAGAAATTTAATTACCTGTCATTTGATACCCATATTGTTTAAATCGGATAAATAGTTATCGCAATAATCGACAAAATCTAAAACCAGGAGTGACGTCACAAATGACGTCATAGCTACCCCCTCCACCACTTTAGAAAGCGACAACAACCAGTTTGAGTATCAGCAGACCATGCCGATTCCAACGATACCACTTGTCGGTATAAACCTTTTCAGTCCTACGAAAATCGTAAATAAGCGACTTTTTTACAATTGGCCTCTCTACTACCAATACGAAATTCGAGTCCCAATCAGGACAAATCTTTGTGTGATAAATATAA
This sequence comes from Trisateles emortualis, assembly GCA_947095525.1. Lineage (NCBI taxonomy): Eukaryota > Metazoa > Arthropoda > Insecta > Lepidoptera > Erebidae > Trisateles > Trisateles emortualis. Next base: position 15,703,228 of record OX352732.1, on the reverse strand, counting down.
ATGTTTGTTCTTTATCTGGGTGTAAGTTTAAGTATCTACAATATGTATGTATGTATTTAGAAATATGTATATTTCTAAATTCAACAGTATGTTTATCAGTTGCCTGGTTGCCATAGTACAGGCTCTGCCTAGTTTGGGATAAGATGGTGGTGTGTGAGTTGTCCAGAAAACTTTTGTTGACTGTACCTACCTATGATATTTCAGAGCATAAAATATAATCGATTTACTTATCTGAAATACTAACGAGATACAAGTATTGTATCTGAAAACGAAATGGCGCCCACAAGGACTACTATCCAAGATATATATTACATAACTGTCACAACAAACTCGCGTTCGGCGTTTTAATATCGAGTTGCAGTCGATATTGGGAGAGACTACGTATTCTATTGAAAGCTATTTATAGATAATATATTGTTGAAATATAAGAGCTTCAAGTAGATTCAATGACAACTTTTTCCACAGAGCGATAGGCAGTGGATTATGAACACCGACGATTCGTCGGCTATTTATTGTTAGAATTTACGTCATCAAACTCCGTGCTGCTACTGATAATTGGAATGCCTGGGCTGTTGGTCTAGTGGTTAGTGACCTGACTGCTAAGCTAAAGGTCGTGAATGCGATTCCTACTAATATATCATCAATTATCTCAACCCATAAACGTCCCACTACTGGGCACGGGTCTCCTCCATACATTTGGAGGGATATTAGCCTACTATACCACGCTGGCCAGACGGGTTGGTATAGGGTTTTGTTTCGAGTTTTCCCTCTCTAGCAGTGGATATTGTCTGCCTGACTTACTCCCTTAGTCGACTCTTACGACACCCTTCGGGATGGAAAGGGGTGGTAACATTTGTATTCTTAATCCGTCACCACACGGACTAGACAGCTATAGGTCTAATACTAATATATACTCATATATAAATCTGTTTACCAGTTGTCTGTTTGCCATAGTACAAGTTTTGCTGTTCTCTGTGTCGCAGGGGATTTTACAAACATACAATTACCGGATACAAATTACACCCAGATTCAGAACAACACTTTGTGGGTCACACAAAGTTTTGTCCTGTGTGGGAATCGAACCCACAACCTCATGCACAGCAGGCGCATACTGCGGCCACTGGACCACCAAGGCAGTCCTTGTAGATGATGATAGATGGAGGCTTATACTTCGGATGTCAAGACGACTCAACTATACCTTTGATTAAACATCTTGTATACAGTTTTGAACACTTAGTCCTCACGTTCCAATTACGATTTGATATAATTGTGTTACAATTTATCGCAGCACAGAAAGTAAAAACAAAACATCATAAAGTTGTGAGGTGCACAGCTGTGTAAAGAGATCTGTACTCACACACTCCTGTATGTGAGTACAGATCTAAAGCGCTCATTTAGGGATGTGTTTTAAGAGAAACGTTTTCCTATCTCAGGGTTTTATATTTCTAAACGGCTAAATGGTTCTTAATGAAGCGCACCATACAAGTAAGCAAGTCCGACTGGGAAGTAACTTCCACCTTACAGAAGACGACAGCCAAATAACTATACACGTCGGTGTAGTCCCTGTGTGTCATTACTGGTTTCCAGCGCTCATTTAGGGATGCGTTTTTAACGAATCGTTTTCCTATCAAAGTTTCCCAGGGATATTCCAACACAAAACAGGCTACGGTAACTGCTTATTATCAGGTATGCTTGCTTTCCACCTAAGTTAGTATAGAAATGTAAAAAATGTTCTTATATAATATATATATTTAAAAACGATGTTTTTTAAATATTATATTCATGTTTATGATATGTATTATTTAAATCCTAAGTAACTACCTCATAACATGCACCTATAAAAGTTTTATAATAACTGTAAACTGATATTATCACCGTCCGCGGATGGGCACTAATGACTGCGACATAGTTTTTAACTACTGCAGTCATTATCGTGCACAAATAGCATGTCTACTGTATTACTGCTTCTATTTCATTATTATTATATCTGCAAGGTCAAACTACGATAACTCTAACTTTCATCGTCATTAGCCTATCTAGCAGTCCACTGCTGGACATGGACGCTAAATGCACGCCACCTAGATAGATGGGAGAAACTGAGGATTGTCCTCGGTTTCTTGCGACCAGCTACTTAACTTTACTTTTTTTGTGTAAAGCTAGGGCACCTTATAACGCGCAATCCCCACTGGAGAACCTTCACCTTGCAGAAAACCACAGCCAAATAACACAGAGCGGTAGTTGTGTTCCTGTGTGTGAGTACAAGTCTCTAGTGTTAATTTAGAGATGCGTTTTAAAATAAACGTTTTACGATCGCAGGGATGCTCTCTCTTTAAAAAAATCCGTTTAAAAAGACATCAAGAGACTTCTGTGTTTCGGAAAGCACGTAAATCGTTGGTCCTGCGTCAGATTCGACTTTACGTCGGTCGTAAGAGATTTCCGTTCCATCAGACTATGGAAGTCAAGTAATACAGAGAATTAGCCAATAGAATACAGATGCACCTGCGTTCGTACGCCCATTTGTGGTCTATAATACCTATCTCTCACACATCATTGATTGGCTGCTAAGAGTAACCATAGCCATTCCAAAACTGTGACAAAGACAAAACAAGTAAAACCTATTTTCCGAGCAGTAGCATAATTCATCATCATCATCATCTCAGCCAAATGACGTCCACTGCTGGACATAGGCCTCCCCCAAGGATTTCCACAACTCTCGATCCTGAGCCGACCTTGTCCATCGGTATAATTACATAAGTATAATGTTTTAGTATCTGGATAACCGATTTTTTTTTTGGTAATTAACGTTTTCTAAAAATGAAACCTAGCTAGATCGACTAATCGCCCCTGAAATCCCCCGCATACTAAATTTCATGAAATTCGTTAAAGCCGTTTTCCAGATTCAGATTATATACTTATATAAATACAAGAATTGCTCGTTTTTTTTTTTTTTTTTTTTTATACTACCTGGGTGGCAAACAAGCATACGGCCCACCTGATGTTAAGCAGTATCCGTAGCCTATAGACGCTTGCATTACCAGAGGTATCACTTGCGTGTTGCCAACCCATTTTTACACCAGTGCTTTAAGATGGAAGTAACCCTGGGATAGGAATACGTATCTTTCAAAACGCATTCCTAAATGAGCGCTGGGGACCTGTACTCACACACAGGAACACAACTACACCGCTGTGTGTAGTCATTTGGCTGTGGTCTTCTGTAAGGTGGAGGTCCTTCCCCAGTCGGGCTTACTCGCTAGTATGGTGCCCTACCTCTCTCGTTTAAAGGTATTAGCTAAATTACTAATTCAAACTCGCTGATTACATATTACTTACAAGTCAATTATGGTATTTGGCAGGTGTACCTAACAAAACTGTTTAAAACAGTTCTAACACCTAAACGATTGTGAAGGCGGTTTGGCTCACATCACTAGACTACTGTCGAAGTCGTTTGGCCCACGGTCAGGTCACTCTGCCAGAAGCAACAAGTCTCTACTACTCTTCATATATTAGGTATTAAGTAATTGCCGCTTACTTTATATAAATGAACTCCACATACATTGTTATGCAATTGATTACTAATTTAGGAAGTATTGGCTTCTAAATGTTGACAAATGTGAAATGGGCCGAGAGCCAAGAATATTTTGGACTATAAGATTAATTTGTAAATAAACTGGCAATGGTTAGTCTAACTCCGCAAATCGTTAAAGAATAATGAATAAAACATTGATGAACTATATCGTAGTCTATTTTTAACCGACTTCAAAAAGAGGAGGTTATCAATAGTTCTTGTCTATGGAACCCCTATGAAAAATTGTATGCACTGATGTTGGAAAAAGTTCAGAAAGCATTTTTACGATACTTGTACAAACGCAAATTTGGTTATTACCCTTACATGTATCCCACGAAATTCTTGTTGGGTTGCTTGGGTTTTGAGTCTTTGCAAGTTAGGCGAGCATGTGATCAACTTACGACCGCCTGTAAAATTTTAGATGGAGCTATAGATTCACCTGGTTTGCATGGGGAGCTGTGTAAATTTTACGTACCTAACAACTACAATCGAGCGAGGCGGCATTCACTTTTTGCGGTGTCGCATTGTCGCACGGTGGCGCGGTCAATGTCTCCTATCCCGCGCATGTTAAAGGGTCTAAACGCGCTACTAGAGACAAGTCCTGGACTGGATTTGTTTGCTGATGAATGGAAGATGATTTTGTCAGCATGCATAAGGTTTTGTGAGATGACGGAATGAAAGGTTTATTATTTTGTTATCTTGAATGTAATCAGTGTAATTGATGTTTTGTCGTTCTGATTATAAATATAAATAAATAATAAATAAATCAATTCGTGTATTTTTTTATATATTTTTTAATGTTTGTTACCGCATAACTCCGTCATTTATGGACCGATTGGAAAAAATATTTTTTTGTCTGAGAGGACATACTTCCAGTTTGGTCCCATTATCATCAAAAGAACGTTCTGATGATGGGATCCATGAGGAATTGAGGGAACTCCTCAAAAGTTATAGGCACACACATAGCAATTTAAATATTTTTAACAACTAATCAATCATTTGCATTCAGAAAGTGTAATTTGGTGAAGTAAAACTGATGAAGAAGAGCACAGATGGCCATCTGAACTTCTCAATAATAAATATTTTACTGATGGCGATTAGATAAGTTTCGTTTATTGTTGCTAAGCAACTATTAATAAGAAATAATGACGTGAATGAATTGAGCGCGGATTGCACAGATTAAATATTGCTTTTAATACCTACTTGACCTGTGTTCAGCCCGACGACGCTCAGTCGATTTTATTCGATTGTAACAAACAAAAAAATTATTTATTTCAACATATTTATTCTCTTAATGTTTTCCTAATATTCTCAAACACGTATTTAAAGGTATATTAGGTATATTCTGTATCATAAATGTGTGGTGTACAATAAAGAGCTTTCTATCAAATCAATTACCTATATAACTGACCGTGACTTCACCAAGGCCTGATCAGAATATCAGCGCTGCAGTTTTAAATGCAACAGCACAGAACTGAGATTACGACCCTTGCTGACATCACACAGGATAATTTTTTGTTTTGTTATTGTGTGTCTATTGTTTTTGTTTATATCTGTTATCCTGCGTATGTTCGAATAAATGCTTTTCTTTCTGTCTTTTAAATGTAATGCAGCAAATGAAAACTGGTACATTTGAACTGAACAAAGTTTAAAGGTGTGTGAAAAACAACCCAACATAATGATTTTCTATTTTCAATCATAATGACAATGGATGAAGGATTTTCAATTATAAGAACTGATTTTGCATCAAAATGCCATTTTTTGGAACGTTAAGTATAAAACTAACGATTCATGGGTGTAGTTAATCTCTGTGTGCGTGTAAAAAGACTTTTTATAAATGTATACCTATGTAAATATATGTATTTAACTGTTACTTATATGACAAATCGCTCATATCTTCTCGTCAATCTCATAGTGGCATATTTATTATAACTTCTACATTGTTGGTATAATGATTTCTGTGGTCGACAACAATCGATCTTCGAACCTTGGATACACTTATAAAATATTAAATGCTTATTAATGATCGCCTATTCACTGAGACTGAACTGAAGAGCGCTTTATATTGACGTAATATTTCAGCGAACACTTTAATAAATTTCAAGGTAACTCATATAAATTACGTACATTTATCTTACCCGCTGAATTTATATGTTAATTTAGTATGTGTAGTAAAAGCTGTGCAGCTTACCTTAAGAGCATCTTCATGTGAGATCCCGGAGAACGGAGTGCCGTTGACCTGTAGGATGGAGTCCCCAGGGCGTAGTCCCGCGCGCTCCGCCACCGAGCCTTCTTCCACTCTCGATATGTACACACCTACACCTAAATATTGTTTTATTAACTAGATTACAACACCTACGTTACGACTAAGGGGAGCTAACTGACTGAAACTGATCCCTTTTTCCATATAACCGGCAATTTTAACAATAAATCTATAACATAAAATATTATGTTCAAATTCGATCGAACTTAGCCTCGATAGACATTAAATTTAAATTGACACAAAGAAGGAACTAATTTTCTTTTTGAACATGTTTATTTATTATCTTTATCTTTTTAATTTTTTTTTTGTTCTTATGTTTTCTATTATACGAGTAGCAACATTATCGATGTAGTGTTCTATTTTCAAGTATAATATGTATTATTCAAACGAAAAAGTTTTTCTTTTCTTTATCCAGGATTCAAATAAAGTATGTACCGAATGAAAATCAAGTATAGGTGTAACTACACCTCAAATCAAATAATTGAATGGGTCTAAAGTGTAGTTAACAATCTCTGCATATCTGCTTAAGTAAATATAATCTCAGCATAAGTACCTGAAAAATCATATTCATGTTTTATTTTAATTAAGTTAATATAATACTTGTATTAGTAATATTAAAATTATATTTTTGGCATCAGGATTTTAGTTACCTACAATTTCATTCTATGTAGTTCAGCAAAATTGGCTGTCTTGGCCAGTATCCAAATTTCTTTTGTAATCAATTGTGCATCTCTGCAATAATCAAAAGGCGGCTGAATTAAACTTTTGCAGTATATTTAGCCTGAACAAATTCAGATATGAAACCCGTATAATTTGAAAACGTGGCAACAATGTAACCTTTACAATGGAGGCTCTATGCAATATAAACCTTATCTTGTCTTTGTGGCTGGATATTAAAACTCGGCGCACTTTTATAAACTGTTACCTATTCAAAAACGAAATAACAAAACAACAATGCCATAAAACTAGCTACTGTGAATTTTAAGAGGTATTATTTTAACCATAATTATTGTCTATAATTTCTTGTTTGTATTGTATATTTGTTTAGTTATATAAATAGCAATTTTGACTTAAGCGCGAAAAATAAGAGGTTGAAAAAATTCTTTACTTTTTCCGCCAGTAAAACAATCCGTATTATTAAAGTATTTTGCTGTACGACTCGGAATAGGCGCAGTTGTTCATAAGACAATTTAAATAAACCGCAATCTGCCAGTATAGCGTAGCTGAAATACCATTTAAAGTTGCCACAAACCTCTTAGTAAATAAAACCGAAATATTTTTACTTGCTTCAAAACTTTTAAAAAGGTCGGCAAGCGAGTGGCATTTTAAGATAGCTGTGACATTTTGGCAATAAATAAACACACAGATACGAGTACCATGACGCTTACTACATACATATATTGTGTGTTATTTTATGAAATTTAAAGTTAGTTGGCAGAAGTTATAAGTTATGAAGTATTTTAGGAATCATATCATTAAACTGATCAGAGATCAGAGCAATTAATTAAACTTAATTAGTATAAATATGTTTTCTGACTGAACTGCCTCACTCTTTATTAAAAATATAACCTAAATACATAGAAAACTCACATTGACTTGCGTACTCGTACTTATGGCTAAGCGTGCAAATAGGAATCCAATTGGAAAGACTTTGTTGTAGGTCAGTTTCTTACAAACCTACTATATTTATTTATATTATAGTGTCATGTTTATTATGTTTAAAAACATGATTTCAATATATAATAAAAGCACTCAACACTAATCCCCTCTTTTGTTAACTTTGATAATATAAAAAAAATATAACACGAAGCTATAGATTTTAAATCAATGAGTCACGATAACATTGTCCGTGGTACACAAAAGCTTATCGATAAAGAAAAGCCTTGGCTAAACAAAACGAGTTTTTACGTGCGTTTAAAACGTAATTTGATGCCGCTTTTAATCGCTAAGTTGTGTCGTACTCACACAGTACGCGGCGCTAAAAAACGCGGGTTAAGATGAAAATTGACGGCAAGCAATTTTAAGTCATGTATGTAAAGAAGGTGGGATAAAACCTGACCTCTTTTCACTGAAAGCCTAGTCCTGATATGGAGTCTAGCTTAAAAAAAGCATCTGTTTTTTTTACTCTTTTTGTTTCTGAACTTGCCAGTGTGATATTAAAGAAGTTCAATGTCATAAAAACCAGGAATTATTATTATGTTAAAGAATGTTGCAGTTGTTGACACGGAGGTCCACGTGGATTATGGTTTAACAGAGAAAATTGCTAGGATTTGCACGAGAGCATTGCTCTTTAACCTCTTATGTTTATAGAGGTACAATCTATATATATATATATATACTTAGTTTACGCTTATACTATACCCAAGCTTGTATCACAAATAGCCCCAAGTTATTGTTTAGCCGCTGACCCGTCTCAGAGCTATTTAGAAGCCTCCCACGTGAACTCGTAATCGATAAGACAATCTCGTCCTTTCGTAGCTTACCGACTATCTTAGGGGCAGTCTACGGTACGATGAAAAAGGTAATTTATTCTCTACAAGATTATACCGAAGGCGCCGCCATTTTGAAATTGCAGGGATGCATTGCATGTGTTTTTGTTTATTTTGTAATTTAACACAGTATATGATATTCATTTAGTTAATAGTTTAAGCAGAGAAATTGACTTTACTAATGATTGATTTTACTAATGTGACTTCTTATTGCACCTACTTCGTTTATCTTTGCATCACCGTGGTTGACTAGCAGAGAATGCCTATGGCATTAAGTCCGCCTAAGTACACGTGTGCATGAAGTTTTATAAAAAAAAAGGTTTATTGGGGATTATTTTTATAATTCATCCACTGTTACTTAACACAGTTACTTAAGAATATTAGAGAGAAATTAGGTCAAAGTGTGTTTTGTTCTGCACACGTAATTACTTAGTCTTAAATAAAACGTCTCTTAAATTACCATGCCTTATAGATAATACTAAGAATATGGTTCCGGAAAGTGCATAATTTAACAATACTGAAAGAAACAATTAACTTAGCCGTCTAAATCAATAAAGCATAAAAAATGCTTTGCTTTTTTTTTCAAAAGTACTACTACGTCTTCCTGAAGGTGAGCTGCCTATGGAGACTTGCAACTTCAGAAACATTACGCGTTGCTGACTATCCATCTTTTGCCACCGCACATCAGATTTTTGAGTTATGGCCGTTATGGGTAACGCTGGGGGAAGAAGCTACTAGCAACATCGCTATGTGATTTTTTTGGTTGTGGTATTTTGTAAGATAAAGGTCCTTTTCTAGTCGACTTTGTGTGATTGAATGGAAAAGCACTAGGTTAACAATAACAAGAAGTAGTAGTACTAAGAAAAATATTATGCTCTTTCAGGGATACGTTACCTTGTGTATTCTATAAATATTTTGTTAGTTTTCCCACCTGCTTCCTTCCCGCCTTTGACACAAATACCGAAGCCGTGTGAGTCAGCGGGATCTCGGCTCATGGTAACGGTTCTGGTGGCGGGCTCCGAGGGCGGCGGAGGCGCCCCGCCTGATGAGTACGGCCGCTCCCGCTCGCGCTCACCCCCTCTATATATCGCCTAGCGAACAAAAGAACATTAAATACAATTAACCTTGCATTCGCGAAACAATGTTTGTCACTGTCATTCGAATTTCCAAATGCAATAGAAAAATTCGAGCCATGAGGCAACCTTTTTGTATAACTCAATGGCTGGCACGTAGCTGGGTAAGTAAGGGATTGAATTCTGCTTCAAAATAGGAAATTACTCTTAATTATATTGACCCAAAAAAAACTGTAACCGATTGGTCGAAAAAATTAGATGTCATTGTTTTGACTTGTCTAAAACGAGGTTTATAAGAATTACACCGTACTTTCGAGAACAATATAAACAACACGTCTATCTCGAATTCTGCACTAATGAGCAAGCCCTGTGTCACAAGGGACTTTACAAACACAATTCACGGATACAAAGTAGGTACACCCTCACTCGAAATAACTATTGGTAAACACATTTTTTTTTTTGTTCTATGCAGGGATCCAACCCACAACACACTGCGCAGCTGTTAATAGCAAGGTAAACTTAAGCCAGTAAACCAATTTTGCAGCCAAACAGATCACCATTAAACCAAGTAACTAGATTTTACACAAGATTTCAAATAGTTCAACAATCCAACTTTCACTCAGTTTTCACAATAACATTACAATAAGCTTGGTTTCTTTCCCCGCTACCCTGTTGGCACAAGGTCTTCGGCGAATGGCGGTGTCACTTAGCGTGTGCATAACTCCAATAAGGATTATAACAACGCACGCGTACAGTTAACAATAGCAAGGTCAAATATTTTAAAAGCTGATTAAATTAGATTTCGATCAATATCAACTTAGCATCTATCCCATGTAAGTAGAATTGCATATTAGAATTGCATATACTCGTACTAGTACAGCACAAGCTTGTCAAATGCTTATTATTCTTTTCAAAATTGATTTCGGTCACGGCCTTGTCGTGACGTGAGTACACAAGTGTGTGCGTAAACGCGGGTGCACTCTATTAGGTACTTTATTAGCTCGATGGGACGACGATGAAATGACCGGAGTGAGATCAGGTACAGGAAACAACGTTATAAAATCACGTAAATCTTGTAGAATTGTTTGTGTTTATATTTTTCAATACTTTTTTATTATAATAGGCTTGCATCCTATTATCTTATTATAAGCGAATATAGCTGGCGAAAAGGATGAATAACATACACCTCTACCTACCCCTTTGAGTAACTATGTATGTGTAAATTATTCACCTATTAGGTAAGCAAGGGCTTGCTTAATAAAATGTTGAATGTGTAAGCAGCATATCAATCATTATGTTAATGCTATTCATGGCTTCGAACACGCCTCGTTTTCATACACCTGTTTTATCTCTTACGGAAAAATAAATGAGCCTCTTGTTAACTTTTAATGGCTTGGTAAAAGACTTTAATGTAGTCGCTTAAAATTGGCGATTTTAAACATTGTACGTATAGTGAATAATAATGACCCGTCGGTAGGGAGCTGTAGAGTTGGTTTCTACTCTTCTAATAAGAACTCTGACAGCTAAGGCATAGTGTAAGAAAGACTCTATAGTATTCCTCACACTATTAGAGGGAGCCCCACTTTTGTCATTTCATAAGTCATGAAAATGTACAAACTAACTCTTATATTGTCTCTCGGCTCCTGTGGCAACTCTCTGCGGCCTGGGTGTTTAACTTTAAAACTTTATTTAAAATAAATAATCTAAAACACTTAATTTAAAGTGGAAAATACTGTCAATATCATCTCCTACAAATGTTAGGACTGATCCTACTAAGTACTACCTAGTTTGTTAGTATGGATGGATGGCTGTTTGTTACTCTTTCACGTAAAAACTACTGAACGGATCTAGATGAAATTTGGCACAGAGATAGATTATGGTCTGGAATAACACATAGGCTATTTACACTTTTTACAGCGACAACCGACATCCACGCGGGTGGAGCCGCGGGCAACAGCTACATATAACCAAATTAAGTTTTACTTGTTACCCTCTTTGTGTTACTAATTTACCGGCTCATTATTCACTGTAAAATATTACACGTCCGTTCAAATATAACTACCCAACTCTATGACAAAGGCAATAACCCATGTCAAATAGGTACTCAATGTGGGTGAAATTTACTAATATACATATATTTGTAATATTCTATTCACAGAAGTTGTTATGGATGTTGTTATGTCACCATCACCTGATGACATCAGTACAAGAAAAGTGCTTTATTAATCTTTCACGTAATAACTACTGAACGGATCTGGATGAAATTTGGCACAGATATAGATTATGGTCTGGAATTACACATAGGATTACACTTTTTGCAGCGATAACCGACATCCACGCGGGCGGAGCCGCGGGCAACAGCTAGTATTATATAAATTAGGTATGTACATTATCACTATGGTAAAGTTTATGAGTCTGTGACGTTGTAGGGGATAATCTCTGGATCTACTGAACCGAAAACTCTTTTACCAACAGGGAAAGCTACGTTATTTGTGAGTTTCATAGGATATATTTTACTGACAATAATATTACGGGACTCCAGGAAATACCACTCGTAAAAAGCCAGGCTAATCCTTATATAAAAAGTAGGTGTTTTAAATATTAAGAAAAATCTTTTTACCTTTTAATATCTCTCCATTATAATATCTTTCAAAATTGCATTATCCGATTACATTTAAACCGTATAGAAACAGATAGATGCGCTAGCATACATACCAAAACTAATTTACAATTTTCCATAGACAAAACAGCATTCAAAATATTAAATGAACCATGCATGGTAAAACCAGATTTTATAAATTCGAGCATAAACCTGCTATTTTACCTCACATTTGCGGCGTGCGTGGTCGTGTAAAAAATACACACTCTGTATTTATTAATTTTTCAGCGAGTAACGTGTTTCCTTTACATTACGACGTGACCTAGCATGTTTACTTACGTTCCCCATAATAATACACAAACACATATTGCCAGCGTGTTTATATGCAATAACATTCTAATCCTTAACGCAAGAATAGTTTAATACGTATAGGAAATAAGGAAACGATTGGTAGGAACGCCAGCGTGCAAAGAGTTGTTTTTCTCAACGCGGCGTTCATATGCAATAAAAAAGGAGCCTCTTTTTGAGGAAACAATGTTTCTCGAGGCAAACGTTTAACATCTCAAAGAAGTTGTACAAGCTGGCCGCCCCTCGACAGTAAGCGAGGCGTAGGCCCGTCCGCTCTGAGCGCTTGGAACGCCAGATATTTTCATCGTTTCTGCCCCTAGATTTCCTTGTAAACTATGCTTGAAATACTCTTGTTTATGCATATTTTATATTATATATTGATTTTCATAGTTTTTCAGTATTGATATATTAAAGTCAAAAGAACAATAACGGTGACGTATTTTAGACGATACAAATCTACCTTTGGTTTTTATTGGAAGACATTTTAAAATTCCGTACCTACCTATCATAATTTAAAAGAAGCAATTTGCCTTTCCAAAGAAACTTTCAATTCTTTAGCATCATGAATAAATAAATATGATAACAATAAAACTATTAATGTAAATTCACAAAGGTGTCAATATTGAAGTCAAAAAAATCGAAATTAACCTACGATCGAGGAAACCTACCTATTCCATTTAGAAAGAGTGGTTGGCAAGAATACTAAATGGCTTTTAAAACAGTTCTGAATTTTTAGACTGCTTAATGTTAAAAACACGAAGCTTGAATATCAAGTACCTTCAGTATTGCTTAGCTACCTAATGTACAAAGTATCAATGGATAAGTAGCTAGTTGACTGCCTTGGTGGTCCAGTGGCCGCAGTAAGTGCCTGCTGTGCAAGAGGTTGTGGGTTCGATTCCCACACAGGGCATAAACAAAAGTTGTTCTGAGTCTTGGCGTAAATTGTTTCCGTTAATTATGTGTTTGTGAGGTCCCCCGCGACACAGAGCTTGTTTTCTAGTGCTTGTCTTTTTAAACACAAAAGAAAAATTAAATAAACACAAAAGCTAGATAGCTAAACAAAAGTATTAGGTTATACCACAGAATATTTAATAGTATAGGTTACTACTTTTGTCAAAATTATTTCAAATTTGTTTACAATGAAAAAAGTGTTTGACCCTAAAATAACAAAGAGAGTAAGAAATAAAACCTCAGTCAGCCAAATAAAATATCAGTCCTAAAACTTGTAGCAAATAATATTTACCGGATTTTCTATTTTAAATTTATTATTCTGGAGGAATATAAGAGTTGGTTTGTGAATCTTCGTGACCTATGAAATGACAAAAGTAAATACGTTGCTTGCGTTCCCTATATAAGTATAATAAGCATTTATTTCACTTCTTATATATGACTAGCTTCACAAAACTGCCTACTATTGGCATATTAATTATTTTTATCTATCTTTTCTGTCCATCCTAAGGTTAGAAATAAGACCGCCCATTATGCATTACTGTTTAAAAATCTTACGTAAGGAATAATGTATTTTGGTGTACAATAAAGAGAATCTATGTATCTTTAAGCATGTTTCACATAACATCAACAAGTGCTTTCTCACCGTAATCAGTCAAGAGGTATCCAAATGGGAATACAGACAGCTCATACAACTTTACTGAAGGCTACCTTACACTTTCCAACTGTGATTAACCATTCATTTCCCTTCTACGATAGCTACTAATATACCTTAAGTACGCTTGTAATTGATTAGTGTTACGACTTTATAACACTATAACTAGAACTTGATCGTTTATCGATTTAAACAGCCGCTTAAATAGACTTTTGTAGCGGCAAATTGGATGTAATGCATCTGACGGAAAGATCAATTACAGTTTGACTACACAGTTCAGTCGCCATTTACCACTGAACGGCGTGTTGTGTGGTTCAATTCCCACACGGGACAAAAAAAAATATTTATATAGTTGTCCCGAGTCTGGGTGTACTTTGTGTCCGTTAATTGTATGTTTGTAAAGTCCCCTGCGACTCAGGATTTGGTCCCAAGTGCGGGAGATTTCTTAAAAAAATATTTTCTTTCTTTATTTAAGGTAACTTCCGTTCTAAGGAACAAGCCCTGTGTTTCGGCGAACTTTATAAGCGTACAATTTACGGACACAAAGTACACCCAGAAAAATATCATGAAGAGACGTAGGGCACCATACTAGTGAGCAAGCCCATCTGGGGAAGGACCTCCACCTTACAGAGGACCACAGCCAAATAACTACACACAGCGGTGTAGTTGTGTTCCTGTGTGTGAGTACCGGTCTCCAGCGCTCATTTAGGGATTCGTTTTGAAAGAAACGTATTCCTATTCCAAGCATACTCCACCTGCAAGCCCTGGTGTAAAAAAATAGGTCGGCAACACGCAAGTGATACCTCCAGTATCGCAAGCGTCCATAGGCTACGGTAACTGCTTAACATCAGGCGGGTCGTATGCTTGTTCGCCACCCAAGTAGTATAAAAGAAATAAAAAAATCATTACAATTTTTTTGTCCCGTATGGTGATCGTACCCATACGCCGCGCCGTGCAGTAGTAATAGGCGAGGTAAACCAACCGTGCAGTCCAAGCAGTTTAAATAATCGGTTATTATTAATGTATTATTGTACGAGTACTTCCTAGCTGCCATATATAATCATCATCGTCACAGCTGAAAGACGTCTACATAAACCTCCCCAAACATCATTACAATATCATAATTTGGTATGCCATTTTGTTTGAGTTGTCAAAGAGTATGCGGGTAATGACAGCAGCTAAATAACTAGGTACCTATAGGTACACTGACGGTGGCAGAAAGACATGCTGCGGGTGCCCTCATAGGATCATGATAAAAATCTAATTTAAGTTATATATAGAGTATGTGCTCCGCAGCTGTTGTGCTCCGTGTGGATTAAGAATACTAATGTCACTATCCGGTTCCATCCCGAGGACGTCATAAGAGTCGACTAAGGGACTAAATGAGGTAGTCAATATCCACTGGAAGAGAGGAAAAACTCGAAACAAAACCCTATACTAACCCGTTGGACCAACGTGGTATAGTAGGCTAATATCCCTCCAAGAGTGTGGAGTAGACCCGTGCCCAGCAGTGGGACGTTTGTGGGTTGAGCTGATAAAAGAGTCTGTGCATGTATACTTAGTCCAATTATTAGCATGATGTTTTACGAGCAGTAAGAACTGAAATTTGTTTTAAATCTCTAGTGTGTCTATGAAGAGTACCCACACTAATAATAAATATGAAAATTATAAAACGACAATATTATGAAACAGCAGAGTCTTATTAACTTAAAATAAAGCCTCAAATACTAATCCGTATTTATATTACTTAATATCAATTACCTCATAATTCTCGACGGTATCCAATTTGAAACGAATGTTAGAAAGCCACTATACAACTTCACACTAACAAACATAACGCAGTATTTAAAATCTTGTTAAACGTTCATTTTGTATTTAACTAAAAGCGGTACAACTTAGGTATATAAAGATGCAACTTTTCACTTTTGATATCACTTTGAAGACTTTTCTCATTTATATTTAAAAGCTTTCATTAAATTTAATATTTTGCAACTACATCAAACCACATCAGTTACGAAAAAATAACAGCGTGGCCGTCAATTAGAACGTCGTTCATAAATTGAAATATTTGCGTTCACGTCGCACTTGAAAGGAAAACTGTAATTGGGTCAAACTCTATAACACCGCTTGAGATACTTTCAAAAGTTTTTTTTCTAAAAGAATATTTTAGTAACCGGTTGAGCGAATTTACTCGTATAAAGTACGTTGTAAACTGAACTGTCTCCTGACGTGGACTGAACGTGAGGATGACACCCACGTCCGCTGTTGACCATGACCTAGTAAGTTTTGTATGGACCCACCTATAAGCCAACATTAATAAAATACCTATTGTTTTCCGTCATATTTTCAGTCATAGTCGAATTTTATTCATTAATATATGTGACTATGAGGCTAAATATGTAATTCTAATCCATTCATTCGCAGGCAAATGTCCTATATACTCAAAGGAGTAAACTAAAACTCATTCATTGTAGTGTGGTCTTGTCCATACTGTCGGCACCTAAACGTTCGCCGCTGTGGTCATGAATAAAGTAGTAGTATCGACTGGCGTGTGCGGCCTCACCCTAGAATAATTTACACACATGACACCCCCTTACCCCCCACACGGCTTGCCTCATATTCAGCTATTTTTGGAACTTCATTTCACTCAGTGTCATCGTTCATACTTGACATATTGAATTATAGCGATGCGATTCTAACAGCTGCAGTAATGGCCTAGTCATATCGAACTATGTATTCGAATAGACGGAATTCTAATAACATTGACCTTCATTTATTTTATGTCTAAGTTTAACGTAATCGATAGATATCTTCACAGTTAAGCTAGCTTGGCACTGCCAATTCTTAGATGGGTGATCATTACTTAAAATGTATGTATAGAGACCCATCTGTGCCTTCGAAACCACGCTAAGCATTTGGTTCTGCAGCCAGCGATATTTCACCAATCGTGTCGAATTTACCTTCCAATCGGACTATGCGAGTAAGAGAACGTCCTTGTGTTTGCGCACACACTTGTGCACTATAATAAACATTCTGAGCTAATGTGATATATTAAACCTTTAAATATCAGTACTGTATATAGTCAAGTCACGTATGGATGCAACTAATTAGGTTAGAACAGCGTACGTAATCAATTATGAACATAATTAAATTGGGGTGCACGGTTGCACGTGAATACTCAGAAGTGGGATGTAATCAAGTAATTCTGCCGTCTTCAGACGTCGCAACTTATTAATGCAATTAACAATTGCATTAAGATAGATACTTACATGATGCGTAGTGCTGCTGGGGCTGCTGGCGGGTGAGTGCCTCCTCGCCGGCAGCGGCGCGGGGAGAGAAGGCGCGGCGTGCGGGGGGTGACCGTGTGAGGGCGGCAGCGCTTTGCCCAGCGCTGCAGCGCCGCCTTGACCGAACAGCCTCAATACCTGCTCCGGCGAAATCGGCCGTTTCTTGCCGTTCGCCGCACTCAGGTGATTTGTGCTATTCCTTAAGCTCGTAGCACCGGCTGTACCAAACAAATTCCAACATGCAGTTTTAATCATTTTATATTCAATCTTGAGGTCGTTCTAACCTCCCATACGTTTAATACGTTGTATGGCAGGAAAAGCATAGAGCCTAAAAAAATCTATATAAAGCACGTAAACGAAAAGACCTGCCAAGGAATTCCCGAAAGACTATTGTATAGGGTTCTTCAAGAAAGGAGTTATAAGGTTTTTAAAAGGCACGTGTGATAGCCCCTGGTGTTGCAAGCGTCGGCAACTGCTTACCTTCAGGAGAGCCTCCTTGGTAGTAAAAAAATATTTGGCACACCATTGTACTGACCTGCACTATTCGCAATATTAGTGGAGCCGAGGTAGGGTGCACGGGAGAGCTTGCCCGCGTAGTGGTGGGAGTAGGACGTGTGATGGCCGTGCGAGGAAGCCGGCCGCTCGACGATGGTGTACGAGGTACCAGGCGGCGAGTAGTAGACTCCGCCGCGCGCGCGTCCCCGCGCGTCCTCCGCCTCGTAGCTCGTGTGCCGGTTGTCCTGCAACCACTGGTTGCATCGAACATAACCTCCACACATTGTTGTGTCTAGGTTAGCCTTTAGTTTTACTTTAGTCAACGACTCCCACACTAATTAATAAAAACGCTGTATCGTAGGGCGGTTTAAATCATTTTTAAATAAGTATAAAAAGTTATATGTTTTTAAGACACAAAGTACACCTACAGCAAGGAGAATCAAATTAGGTTTCTTATGCAGGTATTGAAAGCTACCTTATACTATATCGACACAACTAGTCCATTGATACTTTTTCAAATTGGGATTTCATCCAGTGTCACGTAGTTGTTCCGAGTCTAAGTGCGTTTTGTGTCTGTAAATAGTATATTGTTCTTAAGTGTGAGAGTCATCTTGCATAACAATTATCGCAAGGAAAATTCTGGGTTTGTACAATTTAATTACTCGACGTACCTTCGACGCGAAGAAGAAGAAGGCATTTTGTATGGTGCAATCTATTCCTATTTTTAAATTTAGCAGACATTATTTTCATACAAAGTCAAGTATCTAAATTAAAATATCAGTAGAGTAAGTTTGTACCTGATGTGATCTGGAATGTCTGGCGAGGTGATGCGCGGGCGGGTGCTGCGGCGTGGCGGAGCGCGTCCAGCCGTAGCCCTGGCTGTAGGGCGGCGGCCAGCGCGCGCCGAACTCCGCCAACTCCGAGCCCTCCCCCGCCTCCCCCGACCTCATGCCGGGGGTCACGATGCACTCTGGCAAACAAACAAAAAGTAGTTCACATATGTGTCTTTATATAGAGCATACATCTATCGCTTAGAGTCATGCCTAACAGTGGCACAGAATACTTAATAGTATACAGTTGGTATTTGGTAATACACACTTAATATAAGATTGTAGATCTAAGGCATTGAATTTATATAAGTATGTATAACGACATCTGAATAATTGGTGCACAAGAAAGAGTTTTCTATTCTATTCTATTCTGAATATAGCCTATTTTCAGTCAAAACATCTGTGCTTGTTTGTCAATTTTAATACATCGCTAAACTTAACCCTGTCCTAAATACGAAAAAATTCCATACAGTACAAAGACATTCCGATATTGGCTATACCTAAGCCGAAATTACTACTTAGTTATTAACGAAATAATGACTATTTTACTAGAAAAATAAAACTATAAATGCCCATAAGTTATAATAAATTGATGTTACTAGCACAAAATGGCCCATCAAAGAAACTTATTCAAAGTTGAAAGCCATCCTGCTGACATTGTATTTTATGCAAATATTAAAAGATAAATCCCTGTGGGCAACTATAATATCTCGGCTCATAAAGTTCACAGTGCTATGATAAAATATTACTCGCCTCTTCAGAGACAAAATCCTCTAAAAAAAAATTTTTAAAAGAATTCGTTGGAGAGAAGTTTTTGTAAAAGTGCAAAAAGTGGAAGGTAGCGAACGTAATTCGATGTTTAAGCGGTGCCGCTACCGCCGCCGCTCTATGCTAGGCAATTTAACGAAGGTAGTCGTAAGCGTAGCACCTGGGCGCGGTCCAATTTATGGGAACGTCGACTCGAGCTTCGATCGTGAACCACGACATACATTTTTTATAGACGCTTTGTCCATTCATTGTTTTAAATTATTTATTTAACGTTGCCAAAACAGTTTGCATTTTATATATAAAGTTTTTGGGAATTGACACTGAAACAAATAGGTAGATATATAAGTAAAGTTTTATTGCATTTCTAGCAAAAGTTTTCAACTTTATGTAATTGATAGGTTATATCGAATATTCTATTATATCTTTCTTAATAGTATTTTTATTTGTTTTATTGGATTGGTGTTGCGAACATCAGGTTTGTCTAGAAATAATGAATATTAGCACGCAGTCTGGTAATGTAAGTCAAGAATTCGAAACTAACTCATAAATAAATAAACTTCATGCGCTCATCACATGGCAATAGATTTGCTCCGTAGACAGGGGATCAGCTTGTGTCTCGCACAGAGTATAAACATTGCTACCCTATGTGTGATAGGCTCGTTCCTAGTTGACAGGAATGTTAAGGTATACTTTGACGCTTATTCTTATCTTTACTAATATTATTAAGAGATAAGATTAGATTTTTTATATGTTTTTAATAAATAAACTCAAAAACGAACAGTCGTTTTTCAGTTGATTATATTATCAGCGGGTAACATGGGCTAAGTATATTTTATTGAAAAAAGTACACTAGCTGTTATACGCTCCTACGAAAACTAAATAAATGTCCACTCGTGCGAACCGGGACATGCCTCTAGAATGTTGTATCGTTAACAAGTTATATTTTCTACAAATTTAAATATATATAATGTAAAATTGTTGTAAAAAAATATTAAAAAATACCTATGCACAAAAGTTAAAATGGAGGTGGGCCGGTCACTTAGCGAGGCTTAGAGACAATAAGTCATTGTATTAAGTATATAGAGAAGTAATAGTTTATCATTAATTAATTTCATTATACTTATATGTTAAAATAAAAAGAGAATTTACTATGTATACCTAGCAATTAGTAAGTATTTAATTTAGTAAATACTTAAGGTGTAACTGTAGCTTGGTCAAATAAAGGTTTTTTTTTATTTATTTATTTTATTAATGCTAAATTTATTCTGTTCAAAATTAAATTAAATTGTCTTACTGAACAATTAATTATACTCTAATGGAACAGTCATTCCGTAGGCATGTTTGCGAGGTGTCATAAACCAAGTAATGAGGGCTTAAGTACAAAATAAGCTTCCGACCATTGGGTGCGATGTCCGGTAGCTGGCCTGTTTGAGTCACACGACGTCCGGTCACCTTGGCCCTTTCCGACGTACGCTTGTTCATGTTATATTCAATAATGCATATTACAACGAAATACTGAAGGCGAGGCCCGTAGCTAGTAACAGCTGCGAGTCGCGATCGATAGATTTTGCGATATTAAGATTTAGTCCCGACTTATGGATCGAGTGTGAAACTCAGAACTACGGTCCAAAACACAAATCACCGATGTCGGCGAAACGGCTGCCAGCCTAAAATGGAACTGGGCTGGACATATCTGCCGCATGTTTGATGAACTGTGGGCAAAGACCACAACTATGTAGATGGATTCCACAGAAGTTCAATAGATGTCGTGGCAGGCCCAAAAAAAGATGGCGTTATGAGCTTGACTCTGACTGCGCTGACTGGACAGTCAGAGGTCTTGGTCGTGACCTATGGAAGAAAGAAAGGCAGGCCTTTGCACTGCAGTGGGACAGTCATGGCTAATAATAATAAATAAATAATAAGATTCAGTCCGTAGATAAATAAGAGACTTCGTAAACATTTCGCGGTGTATTATGCCCGGAAAAGATATTGAACAATAGTTAGCGTAGTTCCCACATGTCTTATACTTGGTCCAATTGTAGTTCGACAGGTTATCCAATGACGCGAATCCTTCAATCCTGTGATTGGTTCATTGTCGCGCCCCGCACCCGTGGTCCGCACATATCACCAAAGAGAGTCCACGGGACGCACAAGTGTCAAAGCTCGGTGTATCAGTTGGTTACTCCGCTGTTTATCCTGGCTCACAGGAGTCACAGCGGTGGACATTATAGGTGGGATTGTTCCGAAATACCACCAAAGAAACCTAAAACGCTTTCTGCACAATTGTCAATCTTTTCCGGGGTTATTATTATTATAATCGTATAATTTAACTGACACGTCGTATACTATCCCCATTTTCAGTCTCTCGTACAAAGTAATGTCAGACGCGACGCTTACTAAACGTTCCTCCTATGACTCAATTATCTTTCAGTACAATAACATATACAAACACCTCATGGGTTTGGCACCATACTGTAGCATCTGAGGCAAGAATTAACACGTTTTATGGCATCCAAAGAAGTCAAAACGCTGCGTTTATGAACAGGGTTGGTACGTGAAGTAACAGTATAATTGTGAAACTTGTAAAAGATTGCTTGTGATAGCTTTATAATTTTAAAAAATAATGTAAATATTAAGCTCAATTGATATTTTTGGTTTATTTATTTAAGGACAACCAACGCATTACGATCTAACTACTCTAAACGTCTAATTAGCAATACGTCCAACTCGCAAATCGCCTTTACAAAGCATACACTTATAAACATTCAAACAATACATACATAGTTTATATTTTATTATGGATTACTTCTGAAATATATATGTATTATTATTATTTATACTGTAACGTATTTCCTCTTTGACGCGTCACCTGTTCTAGTCTTGTGCTAAAGCTAATTCATAACTTGCTACAAGGGAAGACGGGGAACAGTCCAGTGGTCCGAAAAGATAATCTAGACGACCTATTATCTAGATAATTTTAACTTTTTCCTATCTTATATCAAGGATTATCATTCCTTTACTGTTTGTTTTTTAGAACGCCAGTTGACAAACAACTGATCACTGGAAGTACCAGTCGGTTGTCAAATAATTTTTGCATTTGATTGCTTAATTCCTGAGGTAGGTTATAGCCTTAGATATCATCACACTACGACTTAAGGCAAGCATGACAGTAAAAATAAAAGTGTCATGAATCAAAATCCAATTTTAATACATACATCTAAGTATCTCGGATAACATAAAGGTTTGCACATTTTTCATTACACCACAAGAGCCATTCTAATTTATTTGTACCAGAATAAGGTGCCTTGTACTTTATCATCAAGCTACTTGGGCCTAATAAATGTTAACCCAAAGGTACTGATTTATTGAGGTGTCTGTGACCCTATTACTACAGTTTATTAAAGTGAGTGTGGCATTAATTACTAGAGTTGAAGTAGCAGTCAATTTACTCGCGCGAAATAAAGCCCATTGTATGCGAAATAAGAAAATTGTAGGTGAAATGAACAACTAAGGACTTAATGACGGGCTCAGTATTGTGTCAAATAAAGCTCAGTTTCCTGAAATCGTAGGGTTATGGTAAAGTAATTTAATAGATGGTTATTTTTCCAGATAAAACGTAACCTGTGTGCTATTTCAGACAATGTATTTCTGTGCCTGAAATAGGCACCCAGATCCGTTGAGCCATATTGACGTGATTGTGTAACAAAAATCCATCCATTTATCCATCCATCTAAACTTTCGCATAATATATTATTAGGATAAAAAATTTAAGCATGTCATTGAAAAACAAAGTGGTGGTGGCCGAGTGGGAAAGAAACAGACTTGCACGCAAGAGGTGCGAGTTCAATCCCGGGTCGCAGTACCAATGTGAATTTCATTATGTGGAGTTTTTATGTAGTAATTAATTGATTTACCATCTACTAACAGTGAAGGAAAACATCGTGAGAAAACCCGCATCTTCTCTTCTTTCTTAGAAGAAATTTTAAAGACATGTCTGATTCGGCAACCCGCATTAGACCAGCTGTGTGAATTAAGGCCTAAACCCTCTATCAGGATTTTCAATATAATAGCAACCCAAAGAGGGTTGCTATTATATTAAAAAACCCGAAATCTAATCAAAATCGCAAGACAAATTCGTGCTCTCATAAATGTATTCCATGATTGACTAACCCAAATAGGATCGACAGATGTCACTAGTGGCCAATAAATCTTGCATAACATCCGATACAAGTACATACAGATCACTTCGCAGCTGATGAAACGGTAACTATGTTAGTTGCATAACGGCCGCACTGCGGTCACTAGACACATAGATAATTAAACTAGCGATCCGTCCCGACTTTCCACGGGTCGGCATTAGTTTTCTTAGGGATCCATTATTTGAATATCGAAATTCATCACCTGTAATGCTACTTCCTTAAAAAAATATATACTACCCATATATGTAAATTTTCAAGCCCTATTTATACTCTGAAATTTTGAAAAACGGCGATATAGGTAGATACGTACATTTAATTTTAACCCATTTTGTGCTTCTTACTTTGAAAACAACGAACTTCCAAACAACCATTCATGTGTTACGTATTTTATCCATTTAGGGGTAAATTGATGACAGATAACACTGCTCTTGTAGTGGAGGGTCCAGACTGGCCAGCGGTGAGAGAGAGAGATGAACACTCAATAAAACAAGTTATGATGTGGCTTACTAACAACCTGCTAACATTAAATCTAGATAAAACGGTATATGTCCCGTTTTCGTTGTCCAAAATTAACAATCCACCTAATTTTTTTTCTATAAAAGCTCACAATTGCCTTTCATGCGACACCTGCAACTGCCAGGAACTTACTCAAACCACTATCGCGAAATACCTTGGTGTTCAAATAGACAGTGGGCTGACGTGGGGTAAGCAGGTCGAAGTTGTCATAATGAGAACCAGACGGCTTATACATATTTTTAAGACTCTCCGGGAAACGACCAGCCAAGAAAAGATAAAAATGGTCTATCTTGCCCTATGTCAGTCCATTGTCCAGTACTGCATCCTCTGGATCCTCATCCGTCTGGGGTGGGTGTGCAAAGATGCAACTTCTTAAGCTGGAAAGAGCACAAAGAGCAGTGTTGAAAGTCATGAATAAGAAGCCATTAAGATACCCCACTACACAACTCTACGCTGAAAACAACGTCTTAACAGTTAGACAACTCTTTGTCCTAAGAACAATACTAAAAATACACCAAAGCGTACCTCTACCAAACCCTAAAAAACGCAATAGGCAACCAGTTTGCCCTAGTGTCAGATGCAGAACCACTTTTGCAAGACGGCAATTTAAGAGTATAAGCCGTAAACTCTACAACACACTAAACAAAAAGGAAAACTTTGTTGGTCTTAACAACCACGAGGCTAAAAAGAAAATTAACAGTTCGCTAATCCAACTGGACTACGAAGGCACTGAAGCGCTCCTAAAATTCCTAGAGTAAATCTCCCATACTAGTACTGAAACACACACACACACACACACTTACACACACACACACGCACACACATACACACACACACACACACACACACACACACATACACGCAAACACACATTGTATTTTTATTTGTAACTTACCTTTTTTTTTTAACGCGCATTCACTATTGTGTTTACTGCGTCTTTCTTTTTTGTATGAGCACTGTCTCCCAAAATACAGGCTTTAGCCTAGTTTGGGAATCAGTACCAGTACTTTCTGAGTAATTACACAGTATGTATTAATTGTAACAACTTTATGTAACTGTTAAAATTTAGTGACAAATAAACATTATTATTATTATTATTATTAAATTCTCCAAAAGTTTAGGCTCTGCGTTGATGTATCAGTTAGTCAGAATAAATCATTATACTATTGTCTTCAACTGTTTATATAAAAAGCAACCGTTAGTGACCGACTGACTGTCTCAACGCACAACTTAAACCACTGTGCGGATTACGCTGAAAGGGTGTAGCGGGATAGTCTTAGGAAAAGTGCCCCCAAAGCTTGGACTTCGTATCTACTACCAAACGATACCTTATATAGAGCGTGTACAATGTCTTCAGTTTCAACCCCCCACTACCCCCCAATCGGCTACGACACCCAATTGTATCTAAAACTGTATTATTTTTTTTCACTGTATCTATGAAACTGACTGATCTCAAACTTTGTACAAATATTGCTGTGACATAAAGTAATACTACAAAAAATCAACAGCTCTTGACGACACCTACCTTTGAAAAAAATTAAGAATAAAAAATTGAAACACCCTGTAATGTGACTTTCTTTGGTGGTACAAACACAGTTTTTTTTTCAAACATGCACTGACATTCAACCTACGTGATCCTCAAAATTCGCTAATATATCAAAGGTGGAACACTGGTAAATAAATCAAAGACTGAATACGAATTTATTTTATAACTAGCAACTAAACATTTTTACTTATGTAATCGTACTTGAATTATTCTAAATAGGTTCTTAACTATGAAAAAAATAATGACTAAATTAAAAAAAAAACTAATCTTATTACCCATACCTACTTAAAAACAAATAATCCATTTAATAATCCTCAATCCTCATCACTATCTTCGTTAATAACAATATATTGGTCAGCAATTTTACTTTTTATTATTTTAAAATAAGAACGTGGGCTATGCAACCTATTTAGAATAATTCAAGTACGATTACATAGGTAAAAATGTTTATTTGCTAGTTATAAAATAAATTCGTATTCAGTCTTTTATTTATTTACCAGTGTTCCACCTTTGATAGATTAGCGAATTTTGAGGATCACGTAGGTTGAATGTCAGTGCATGTTTGAAAAAAAAACTGTGTTTGTACCACCAAAGAAAGTCACATTACAGGGTGTTTCAATTTTTTATTCTTAATTTTTTTCAAAGGTAGGTGTCGTCAAGAGCTGTTGATTTTTTGTAGTATTACTTTATGTCACAGCAATATTTGTACAAAGTTTGAGATCAATCAGTTTCATAGATACAGTGAAAAAAAATAATACAGTTTTAGATACAATTGGGTGTCGTAGCCGATTGGGGGGTAGTGGGGGGTTGAAACTGTAGACATTGTACACGCTCTGTATAAGGTATCGTTTGGTAGTAGATACGAAGTCCAAGCTTTGGGGGCACTTTTCCTAAGACTATCCCGCTACACCCTTTGGCACGCAGATAGTTATTATGACGTAGGCATCCCGACGTTCATTCAAGAAAGGATTTAAAAAAAAACTCCTTTGACTTTAAAAGATGCAATAACACAACTAAAGAACCATATGAATCATCCTCATTATATCACGTCATTTACCTGTAGATAAAATTCAATACTGAATTATGATTAAAACAGTTTTAAAAATCCTAATCGCCGACTTTGTACGTGATGTCATTCCCATTCCCATGATGGAGCGGATGGTTGCCGACGACGACGACGTGTCTAGCGTGTTGGAAAATTACAATATCATATACCTACCTTAGTATAGTATCCAGTAGGTGTATATATTACAATGCTAACTCGTCGTTCTAGCGATGTACTTCCATTAATACTTCTCTTTCATTCTATTCCCTTGATCGTTTCATTCAGGTAATTGCATTCTGCATTTTGCACTTTGTAGGAATGTTTTGTCTAACATTTTTAATATGAATTAAAGCAACAATTTCGACTTGAAATCCCTTTTATTATTCTTGATAAACATTCTCACTTATCACGTGAAAACATATTTATAAGCATGTCATAAATAGTAAATATAGTGTAGTAGTTAACTGAATACACAAATGGATTTCTTATGATAAGGCGGATTTGCAATAATAATTATGGCCTTTATATTTTTGTATTAATTTGACATGCAAATTATTTCGTACTCCGCCACTGGGCTACAAAAAAGTCCTAACATCAAATTAATATAAGTATTTTACCTGTCGATAATATATCTAACAATCTCGTAATTGACCTCAAAAACAGTCATTCTATCCCAAATTAAGCAGGCAAAACCTGAACTATACCAACCAGACAACTGTGAAATATATGTATATATTTCATAAATAATATAGATAAAATTAGTTGGTAATAATTTTCAACTACTAATTTATCTCGCCAGCCACGCCTCCAGCTTAGAAGTCTGAATACAGTCATACAGTCATCGCTAGTTGCATAACAAGGAGCATAGCTATTTAAATATTTGAAAAAACAATTCTTAATAAAAGCCAATGCAACAGTCTACAGCATTTAAAAATCGTCTTCGCACTATTATTGAAAGAAATTGGCCTAACGGATCCAATTTGTTTGTAATAATTTATCTCGACAAGCTCCCAGGATAGAGAGATGAACCTCTGGCACGGTGCCAGCTGTAGGCGTCCCGCTCCCGTCCCGCTTCCGTACAACCATCTAACTTGCATCCTACAAGTTTTATATCACTTTTACGTCGTGTCAGTTCATGACTCATACATTTTTACTGGGGGTACTAACTGTGTCATGTATCTACAGTTCACAGTACACCGGAGATCATTGATTAATCTATTAGATATAACGTGACAGAGCTACCGGTCGTATTTAAAAATCGTAGTATATGCGGATATTGATGGAGAACCCTTACTAAAATCAAGCGTAGTAACACTTTCGAAGTATTAAAACATACATTAAAAACAATTTCAACAGTTTAAAAAATACATTGAGAACAATTTCGACTGTGCGTGGGCGCTAGAGAAATAGTACTTTTAATATTAACACTGACACAAAATTTGATTTAATTCAACTGCAATGTGCAAGCTGGTTTTATATATTTAAAAAAATATAACGAAAGATTAAGATTAAGTTGTGGAATAAACTCCCCGCTCAGGATTTTACGAGAGACTATCTAACAATAAACTTAACATAGCTTGCAAAACGTCACAATCGTCCTCCAAATATCTCTAAGGGGAAAAGATGTGATGCTTTGTTAATAGATCATATTAGATTAAAATAACCCTATACAAAATTTTAAACCACAATTTCAGCTTGTAATATCACGTCGTCGCTGCACAATCACAAAGTGAACTAGCTCCCGTGCCCCCGCCTCCCGCGCCGCTCGCGCCCCTAGCGGCGGGTTACAACAACACACAGCTGAAAATGTGCTATTTCATAATCAGTACCCTTTCAGACGGATGTGTTATTCATTAGTTAATGAAACAATCGAGAGTACAACGTGTTCACTGAATGAAATGAAAAGATAATTTTATTGTAAATGTAATGAATTGGAAAGGTTCATTTAGATTTCATTTATAAACGTAGAAGGTAGAAACAAGAAATATTTTAATAAAATTTATCATCGTCAGCTAAATTCGCTAAACTGAACAGGGAAGAATTAAGTTATGTTCTATAAGAATCATGGGAAAAGACAATCGAACCACGGTGAACCACATATGACATGTTCTACAAATATTTTTTTCTTTTTTTAAAAGACAACTCCCGCACTAGAGAACAAGCTCTGTGTCGCGGGGGACTTTGCAAACATACAATTAACGGACACATATACAGCTAGACTCAGAACAATTCTTTGTGGATTACACAAAGTTTTGTCCTGTGTGATAATCGAACCCACAACCTCGTGCACAGCAGGCGTATACAGCGGCCATTGGACCACCGAGGCAGTCAAATCAGAATAGAATCTCTATCTCTAGAAACGAATACTATAAATGCTAAAATAACTCTGTCTGTTTTCATTGCTAAGCAGATAAACGGATTTTTATTAAATTTGGGTATGAGATAGATGTTATCCCGGGAAAGAACATAGGCCATTTATCCATGTGAAGTTATACCAAAATCCTAATTCATTCCTAGATAAAAGTAGGAAACTGTCAGAGTACATCACTAGATGGTAAGTAATAAAGCCTTGTATGCTACGTAAAAAGAATGAGTTTATATCACACCTTACCCTTTCCAACCTCAGCACATATGTGTCCTAACCTAATAAAAAACCTTTTAGAGCTGTCAAAAGTGTTATCGTAAAATTCACTTTTCAGAACAAACTTTGTCCCAATATTTAGGCGCTAAGTACTATTTGCTCGTACATAAATTTAATTTTGCCACCGGTCGAGTGAAAATAAACATTTTAATTTATATCTTTTAATATCTTAATCCTTTATACGTGAAATCATTTGGCCTGAATGACTATAAACGCACAGTCAAAACTAATAAGTCTTGAAAGCCCAAAGTACACCCAAACTCGGGACAACCATTTATAGACCACACAATTTTTTGTCCTGTGTGGGGATCGAACCCACAATACGCCGCGCAGTGGTATATAGCGAGGTAACCACTTAAGCCACTAAACTAACCATGCAGTCATCTTTAGTAAAAATCGCATCAAAATCTGTTGCGTAGTTTAAGATCTATGCGTACTCGTACTTATGTAGTACCTACATCTTTTAAAGTCGCTCCCCGCTGCCTTATCCTATTAACAGACAGCGGGAAGACTTGGTTTTATACCTACTGTGTACATAAGGGATTCCGTTTTCATCACAAACTCAAATAAAACTTTTCTGTCCGTCTCCCTAATTATTGTATGTATATCTTAAAGACTTAAGTAGCATGAAAAACTTAGAGGAAAAAGGAAAGGGATATTTATCCCAAAACTTTCATCTTTGAAGATGTAAAGAGAAAGTATTAAGAACTTCTTATAAGCTGACGCTACTTATCGTATATTTAACTAACGCTAGATGTGCTCTGCGTCTTTTTTGGTTTTACCACTTAGGTGGAAAATAAGCATAAGGCCTGATGGCAATACCTTGGCTTTACTTGCGTATTGCGACACAATGAGACCAGTCTCTCTAGACAAGTGGAATAATAACCGGTAGTCGAATCGAATTAAATCGAAAGCAAATGTGTAGGATATGACATAAGTTTACGATATAATGTACACACTTACGTCAAATCCCATACATTTGCTTTCTATTCTATGCGATTTAACTACCGTTTATGCCACTTGTCTTTGTGATGGGATTTCTGGTATAGAAAACATGCATCTTTAAATGAGCACTGGACGCTTTCTTAATGAAAATAATAACAAAAATATAAAAATCTCTAGAGAGATACAAGTTGTAATGAACTAACAATTTTATTTAAAAAATACTGCACAATTCATTCGGCTCTACAGACAACCTATTAGATATAGAAATTCATCAACATGTCATTCACATGCGACGAAATCGGCGATCGTTCTATTGCAACAATATTTTGAAAAAAACTTTATCGGATTCATACGTGAAAAACAAACAAAAAAATGAACAGCGTGTCATTTTCATTTCCCGCTGAAGGGGAATGAAAATGACACGCTGTTCATTTTTTTGTTCTACCCCGGTCAGGACGGTAACGGTAAAAAAACCTTTATTTAAATGAAAACAATACCCATTTTAAGCTACTCCGGCGAAGTCAAAAAGAGGCTTATTTTTAAAAGAGGATTTTAGCATGTATGTAACCTATGTTGCTATTTTCCCCTGCGCGGCGCATTGTGAATTCGATTCCCACCTTGGACAAAAGAAATGTGTGATCCGTAAAGGTTGTCTGTCAATTAAATTTGGATTGCTTTTATGTTGTGCGCCATTTGCGTGTAAAAATAATTTGATTTTCTTTATTTTTCTTATTTCTTTCTTCTAATATTCCGAGTCTAGATGTATTTTGTATTCGCAGTTTGTACAGGAATTGTTTTTAGGATAGTTAAAAAAAAGACGTGTGGCACTCGGGGACGGCCGCGGTAAAGCTATTGCATATTTTACAGAATCATCTAAATCATTTTATTTTATTCTCAATGATTTATAAAAATATATAATAATAGAAATGAATACTTGTAATAATTCCTTAAGACTCCTTATACTATAATCTTTTTCACATTAATATTCTCTTAGATCAAAACCTCTTAGAAAAAAACACAAATTTGACATTAATATTATTGGCCGTTTAGAGAATTCGTCATTTAAAAAAGTATCACCGCTGTGCCGGTCGGAGTGTGGTGGTTAGGTTTATTATTTTCGTTACGGAATATCTGGATTCGGTCTCCACGCCCAAGGCCCGCGATAGAAGCTATGCAATAGCTTAAAAATACATGTAAATCAGATTTACATAGCGCTGAAGTAAATCCCGTCATTTTCACAACGCCTCAAAAAGGGTACAGTCATAGCACCTACATATAAGATCTTATATATCTAACTTAGTTGCAAATAAAAGTTGAGTTTGTGTAGTTTTCCTTTAATATAATTGGAAACCCAGTTATTTTCATTTTGCTTCATTCGTGCCCATTATGAAATAGTTCACTAATTGATACATAAAAAGTATTTGGCACGAAGTTAAACATTTTTGGCCACGTAGCTGTATTCTGAAATGGCAAATGGTGGTGAAACATCTCGCAAATTGTACCGCCGAGAGTACGTACCGTAATAACTGCTAAATATTAGGAGTATAAAGCTTTATTTGTTACGAAGTGAACACCAAAATGTATAATATTATCACATGATAGTTTAGGAGTCCTTCACCTAGTTTGATATTTCCGCCTCTTTTTTGTTTCTTTGCCAAAATATTTTATCCAAAGTAAATTTATAAACTACCTTATTGATTCCGCGATGTAAGCTTTCGTTTATAATTGGCGACGATCAAGTTCACTGGGTTCTATACCCGGGTCGGTAAATGTTTTTTTTATACTACCAAGGTGGCAAACAAGCACACGGCCCACTCGATGGTAAGCAGCTACCGTAGCCTATGGACGCTTGCAACATCAGGAGTAAATCACTCGCGCGTTGCCGCCCCTTTATAAATGGTCATTTGTAATGTCCTTCCTTCGCGGGCTCGCCGCGTGAATGTTGCCCTACCTCTTTCATACACACATCTGCCTACCCTTTTGAAGCAAATAGCGTGATGTTATGTTACTATGTGTTATAAGTGGGTCCTATTGCACAAATCGTGGTGACGTTTTCAACAGAAACTCGATAATTTACGCCTATTTTAAGTTCTGCTACGGCAAGACAACAATCGGAGCTTAGAATAGATCTAGGTACTACACAGTATAATTAACTTCTTGCATATTTAACCATTCCATTACATCCGCCAGTCGTAGTTACAATGAGAACTAACAATAAGACTACTCTATCTATTTTTAGCTTAGATTAACTGGTAGTTACTATGCCAACTAAGTATAAATGTAAACTTTGGGAGGAGCAGAGGCATTGCGAGATTTATTTCTTAATACGTCCTTTACTGTAGTGTGAATTATATCTGCCTTATAGAAAACATTTTGGTAATACCTTGAAAGACCTACTCACAAGGAAAACTCAGTGAGTGGCTTCTTAGGTACTAGTGCTACTAATAGTATTCAAAAATTCGAGCAACTATTACTTGCCATAAGGCTGAGCATATATAATGGCCACATAAGAGTATAAAACTAGTTTCTCCACATAATTCGCATAAAAGTTGAGGGCAACTGATGAACATGGTCAACTTAGGATCGAGAATCCTTGGGGAAGATAATGATGATTTCGCATAACTAACTTTCTATTTGATAAAAAGAGAAATAGTTTTAGAGCTTTAACTTTAAATTCACACAAAAAACATGGCCTGCATAGAGACATTATGGTATTATATAGGTATCTATATCATATATACATATGTCTTTACGGTAGTAGATTCGAACGAGTCATTGGTTTGGAAAACGAGCGCGAACCACAGACAACCAAATGGAAAATTTGCCTACAACCGCCACGAGGTGCCAGTGAACTGAACTGATCCATCAGCCGATGTGCTACTAAATTATTCCTTTGTTTTAAAACTATAAATAAATATTTACTCTGCAAATGAACACCACAACCGCATTACACAAATTTAGTAGATAAACGCGTCAAAATTTTGGTTATTAGGTACGTTTTTTATTTAGATGTATAATGTTGTTGCAGTCGAGTCTCTGTAAAAGAACTGTGAAGGTCCACGCTGGATTAATGCGGATTGATGAATCAGATATATTTTTAGATTTTTTTATAGAAAATGTGAATTTCTTCACTATGATTTCTCTATGGTAAGCATCTTATATCTTTAAAATCAAAATGAAATTCACATAGGTACTGCTACAGCCTAGCTGGTTAGAATTGAACTTATAATAACCTACTTATTCCTACTGTCTCACTCTGCTGCTACCAGAAATATAATCACAAAAACCAACGGAATGTTGGCCTTGACATCATTGGTATATATTTTGCCGAAACGCAAACTAAACACGTAACAAGGATAACGTTATCATTGTGCTAATTCTGGTTGACAAAGCACCACAAGATCATTAATAATGGTCTGTGTATAGGCAATAAAGAGAGTAGTAGAATTTACTTAAGTAGTTATTCGGAGGCGTTTCACATTGTCACGTACGTATCGACCGTTATCGCGTATTTTCGATCTAGTTGGTACAGTCTTAGTTAAGTAGGTATTTCCTTTTGGATTTTCATCCATCCAGTCTTTTCCAAAAGGCTAGTACACAGTTTAGGTTATCGGAAATGAGCACGGTGTTCTCAGGGTCTGTGTCTTGTGTTGTTTCTTGCTCCTGCATTCCATTAGAACATAGGCGGGTCTACCTAGTACAGTCTTATTCGAATAGTTACTGATCTATTGGCCATTTCCATTTGT
This sequence comes from Trisateles emortualis, assembly GCA_947095525.1. Taxonomy (NCBI): domain Eukaryota; kingdom Metazoa; phylum Arthropoda; class Insecta; order Lepidoptera; family Erebidae; genus Trisateles; species Trisateles emortualis. Next base: position 15,669,270 of record OX352732.1, on the reverse strand, counting down.
ATTTAAATTTCCAACGTTTACTCGTGTAGCTTAGGTCTCTTTATCTTTCATTTATTGCGCTTCAAATATTTAACCGTACCACTTGTAATCTTCGAAAAGGGATTTCTCAAAGGAAAAAAAGAGAGATACTAGCGCATATCTACGGATCCCTTATGAGATATTAGATCCCGATGTGGCACCAAGTCGACGTTTGTCATTTATTGAACAAAATTTAGTCCTGAATATATTTTTGTATGGGAAGAATTTATGTTCACCCAACGTAATCTTTAGCTAGCCGGGAAAATCATATTACCATACATAACACCCGTACCCCAGCTGCCTCAGTGTTAGTCTATATGATTACCGTACTAAAAGCATGAGAGCTTGAGTCGGTTAACGTGGCATTGGGTATTTTCCCCCGAGAAAAGCTCTATAAAATTGATTGAGCTATCCGACTGGGAACGTACTTCCATCCTTTATAAAAAACCGCTACCAATAATTACAAAATTCAAACTCAAAATTAGTTTATTATTCAAATCAGTTTAGCCGCAAATTTAAAAGAAAGTCATATTACCTACATATATAACTAATTTACAGTAAGTAAGAACTGTAAATTAGTATATATATGTATATATACAGATAGGAAATATATACAGATAGTCGTGAAAAGAACTAGCTAGACTCACAGGCTAATTTTTAACCGACTTAAAAAACGAGGAGGTTATCAATTCGTGTGTATTTTTTTAATTTATCAGATTTTAATTCTTATTATGAATTGCTAACTACGACTCTGTTGTGTTGAATCGTAATCGTGATACGTCTCTGAATACACTTTCTTAGAAAAAAACTTCATGCTATGCTTCTGCTTTGTCGCTACTCCAATCAGATAACAAAAAAGTCATAGTACCCGCCTCACCTGCCACCCCATTCCATTTACCCTGCTAGTTACAAACATAAACAAACTTTCTTCATTTACATTTTAAATAATAAAAACAGGGCTGTCGAGTGTAGCTGTAGCTCTTTACTGCTTACATAGCATACAGCAAATTGCAGTCGTTGACTCAAATACAAACATGCAATTTACGTTGTGTAATTTCTGTGATTGGCTACCGTATTCGAAATTTCTCGTAACGTGTTACGGGGCGTGACAATAGGATAATAAATGTATTTTGAAATACCAAGGGTTTAATTATGTGGTGTATGGGTACATACATTCTACTTACATCATCATTATCGTCATTACCCTATCGCAGCACTGCTGGACATAGACCTCTCCAAATGCTCGACACTTTGCAAGATCCTCGGCATCTAGCCTCTCTAGACAAGTAGCTTAAACAGTAGTAGAATAGAATAGACTAAAAACAGTGCATTGGATTTGACAAAAGTTTACGACAAACTGTCCACTACCGTTTATGCCACTTGTCTAGAGGGGCATCAACACCCAGCCACAGTGCGATCGTCGCTCCATAATACATGGTTTAATTTACGTAAGTTTTTTTTATACTACTAATACTACTTAGGTGGCAAACCGCTTGTTTAGTGACGTACCTTTCTTAGTTGTTTTGTTTTATTCGTTGCTGACGTTTTTATGTTTTCATGCTGTGGTTTACTGACGAGCCAAATTTTTTATGAGAAAATGGTGTTTCATTTTGAGCCCCTAAGGGACTTAATCAGGGTTTGAGCTAAAAATGAGCACTTAGCAACTCTCTAAGCATAATACTGACGCTTGGACCATGTGCTTCCGTTATTATAGACTAGCTGTTGCACGCGGCTCCGCCCGCGTGTATATCGGGTATCGCGATAAAAAATCAAAAGACTATACTCTATCTCCGTACCAAATTTCATGCAGATCCGTTCAGGAGTTTTGCGTGAACGAGTAACAAACATACATTCATACGTTCTTTTGCCTTTATAATATAAGTGGGACCTATAATACTAGAAATTATAAACACTATTCCGTTTTATATACTGTGTTTGATTTTGAATCTGATATATTAATACGTGAAGATAATCTTTTGTAACCCTTTTCAAGCACATTACGCGCACAAAGGAGTGTGAGATTTGGCGTAGTTAAAGTTTAAACGGAGCAGTGCAGCAAGCTTAAATTACGGTCGAATTTCGACAATACGGCGTCCTCCAGATAGTGTAGAGTTAAAGAAGTAAACTGTATTGTATTACTATAAAAAATAGAGTTATATAGACTTTTTTATATGTTTTTGGTTCCCCATTGTTTTTGGCATTGGCAAAGTTTATTTAAAAACTTCTCTAATCACTTGCCGACTACCACATGAGTATTGTCAGCGTTATTATTTGTTCAAAACAAAATTCTTAAAAGACAATTGTTGTGGATGTGGAGGGCATTTATGACGTCACGGGAGCGTACGAAACCCGGGTGTGGAGGGATGAGGCGAGGGTAGAGGTTCAAGGGCGTGAATGTAGGTTAATAGGACACGGGCGGAGTTGGACTACCGGATTTACTACGCGGACTGGCTCACGGACGCGGGACGACATACTTCCTGATTGGGTTTGTCATACTATTCGACGTATTGATACTTCTGATATACGAAAATGGTGTAGCTACTAGAAAAGATGGCCGATAACTTAGTTAAGCCGGAGGTAAAACGCTTTCCAAATACTGATATTGCAGCAGAACTTTTAAAGAGCTTATAATAATATTAATAGCAACCCATATATGTCCCACTGCTGGACACGGGTCTCCTCTCATCTATCACGAGAGAGAGTGGATTTAGGCCTTAATTCACACACGCTGGCCTAATACGGGTTGATGAATCAGACATGTCAAAGAGTTTATGTTAGGTAAAAAGTACATGTGTAGTACGTGGGATAAATAGTCGGAAAGAGAGAGATATAGAGAGATTTAAATAATATCGACATTCTGAACTGAAGATAGTGGATTTTATTCTCACCGAGGACATATCTTTGTGTGATGAGCACAATTCTGTATCTGTGTCTGGGTGTTATGTAGCTCTATTATGTGACCGTGGTTTGTCATCACAGAGGTTTAGACTCTGCGTTGATGAATCTTTCAATCATTAAGTCGGAACAAATATGTAATTATAATTATAAGTATAGATGTAGGTGTTTTAAATGATATAATTATATTTGCAGTTGTCTGATTACCACAGTAAATTTACAGTTCATATGTGATTTATGCTAACATATCTAAATGAACATTATAAAAAAAGAGAAAAGATTTGATTTTTCGTTTGTTTGTTAAGATTTAACTTAAAAACTACTGAACCGATTTTAAAATTCTTTCTCTATTAGAAAGTTACATTATCAGCGGGTAACATAGGCTATATTATATTGAAAAAAAATACGGGATCCATAAATATTAATTCCAAAATAATTTATATGTATATATTTATTCATTTCACCAATCACTAATCAAAGTGTAAATCATACTTTAGATGTAATCAAATAAGCGAGAATTATTCGCTCTAGCTCATAATTTTCTTGAAAATTTTCCACCTAATCTAGCCTGAGGCTGGCTGGGAGCTGGCTCTAACTCGAGACATCAAAAGATCCGTTCAATTAGTTCAAGAATGCTTTGTAAAAGAATCCACTTTCAATTTATACGGGAAACGCTGTTCTAAAGCAAATAAAAATTGAACAGAATAAATTTTCGTACCGGACTTGAAATATATAAACACAGATATTCTGCCTCGCTGGTGCAGTGGGTCTGTCTACTATGCAACGGTTTCGGTTCGATTCGCATATCGGGTAGTACTAGGTTATTACCCACAAGAAATGCCCAGTTTAGTTTATTTATTAAGCTTGATATACACAGGTACAGACTTAATTTAAAAAGTACTTAAAAAATGTCCACTAGTGTGAAGCCGGTGCTGCTAAATAAGTATAAGAATAAACCGGCTTTATACTTTATACTTTCCATCGCCGAGTAACACATCAAAAGCTTTCCACACAAACGATAACATTTCATATCAGGTTATATAATCAAAACGTAATATTTTGAAAATAGGTAAGCCTTAACACAGGGCTATTGTTGTGTACCCTAATCCACGCGTGATCTTTCGTTAGCGTGTCAAATTATTTTCACAAAGCATGTAATTATTTGTGGGGAAACCAGTGACCCGCCTTTTCCATGCAATTTCACCAGTCATAATAAACTTGATGAAACACGAAACTTGGTATAGTGCTATGAACTCTAGGGTAATATTCAAATCAACAGTTTGGTATTTAGAAATGTTCACAACTTAAAGTCGAGCCCGGAGGAGAATTTGAACCCACTCCAAGAGGTAAAAAAGAGCGATGGACAAATTCGAACATAGGAGTACGAGTAAAAGCTCGGCTAGTACAATTGGTAGATGGTAGATATTTAAATATATTTAAGCTAAACGCATAGCATAAATGCTAAAATATTTATTAAAATGCTTTATAATAATAATTACAATTACATACTTATGTTATAATTAGTGTCAATAGACTGATTGCGAAGTGTGTCCACCGACGCCTGAAGAAGTTCGAAGCTAGATCGTGACCCCGATGCAAAAAATAGTCCTTTCAATACGGCACACATCGAGAAAAAGAGAAACATCTTACGGTGATGTGTGCTGCGAAGACATTTCTGTCGTTTCAGCAGGCATCGGTACGTTGGTCCTTGTACCTTATACCTGAGGCTCCGTTTCTTTTTGGAATTGGAAAAGACAAACCTAATGTGTACATATTAAAATAATAATATCATAAGCAATAGGGCAAATAAATGGCTGAGGTTAGATTAAAAGTATCTACCTTGTACAGACGAGCTAGCATGAAGAACGATAAGAATATGAATAATGCGAAAGAAATATGTCAAGATCGTAGTAAATGGAAGTCAATCGATCCAACAAAGCGTAATTATGTTTTTCTATTTCAACATTTTTTATATTATCATTCAGCAAATACCTATAGGTTTGTCCCCTATTTCATGCATCATAGGTACCTACCTACTTTAAAGGTACCTACAACCTAAATTATCTCACATTCATATTCTAAAAATATTTTTTTGTCTTGTTACAAATAAGAGTCATTTTTCTTGAGAGCTAGTTCGCCTTGCCACTGGATGAGAAGCCTTTTATTACAGAAGACGTTGTTTATTTATAGATTCAAGGTTTTATGTATTTTCTTACAGCTTGTCGCTGACTTACGCGAGGGCTTTGCGACGGATTAATGAAGATAAACTAGCTAGAAATGAGATCGTACTTGTGGTTTAGTAGCTAAATAAAAAAAACAAACTAAAATTATAAATGCGCAAGGAATTTGTTTGTTTGTTACCTTTTCACGACTAAACGGATAAGCGAATCTTAACTAAATTTGGTATGGAGCACCTTACACCTCCACCTTACAGAAAACCACAGCCAAATAACTACACACAGCGGTGTAGTTGTGTTACTTATTTACGGATGCGTTTTGAAAGAAACGTATTCCTATCCCAGGGATACTCTCATCATAAAGCCCTGGTGTAAAACAATGGGTTGGCAACACGCAAGTGATACCTCTGGTATTGCAAGCGTCCATAGGCTACGGTAACTAATTAACATCAGGTGGGCCATATGCTTGTTTTCCAACTAAGTAGTATAAAAAAAAGGAAATAGATGGTATCCTGGTAACAGATATGGTGTACTTTTTACCTCGATAAAAGGACGTCCATACGAGCGTAGCCGCAGCGTAGCGGAGGGCATCAGCTAGTATTCTTGTATATTAGACTCGTCTAGTGGTTAAAGACCTGATTTCTAAGCTGGAGGTCGTTTGGGTTCGATTCCCATTGAAGACACAACATTATGTGTACTCAGGTAGTGTTGTTAAGGTAAAACGTACTATTGACAAAGATGGCGCTCGAACTCTTACAGAATATTAATTTATTTATTAAACAGAATATGGTTTATACAGCGTGACACAAAATTAGTTAACATCCTCAATGGGGCTTCTAAATTTGGGTAAGAAACGTATGCCCTAATTTACCTTTTTTAAAAAAAAAGTCAGTTTTATTATTAATAATGGACCCGTAATCAATTTTAAATTGTTTTTCCCTTCTAACACATAAAATTTGTCGTAAAGTCGACTCGGCGGCACTACCGTACTTCCAATTTTTTATTGCTGAAGCAGTAATAAGCCATTTACCATTTGATCGTTATTAAAAATAATTAAAATTTTTAGTTGTCAAAATTTAACAAAATCTGTGAGTAACACAGGTCTTCAGCGATCATTTAGGGATACTTCTAGTATTGCAAGTATATGGACGCTTGCAATATGGCAAGCAACTGCTTAACAAAAAGCGGGCCGTTTGCTTGTATAAAAAAAGTATCCTAAGGTAAGGCAGCCCCTAGCTAGCTGGTAAAAAGGTCACTGGGACATACTGGATGCGGCAAGCGGAGGACCGTGTTCTGTGACGCGTGTTAGGAGAGGTCTGTGTCCAGCTGTGGATAGCGATAAGCTGATTTATTAATGAAATATATGTACTTACAATTATTATATTAATTATTATTATTACATTATTAAATTAATCTGAGTCCGACTTTCTGAATATCCTAAAATAATATTCTAAATATCATCCACCAATCAAAACTTTAAAAATGATTATTTGTAACAACCGTTAAAGACCTGATTTCTAAGCTGGAGGTCGTTTGGGTTCGATTCCCATTGAAGACACAACATTATGTGTACTCAGGTAGTGTTGTTAAGGTAAAACGTACTATTGACAAAGATGGCGCTCGAACTCTTACAGAATATTAATTTATTTATTAAACAGAATATGGTTTATACAGCGTGACACAAAATTAGTTAACATCCTCAATGGGGCTTCTAAATTTGGGTAAGAAACGTATGCCCTAATTTACCTTTTTTAAAAAAAAAGTCAGTTTTATTATTAATAATGGACCCGTAATCAATTTTAAATTGTTTTTCCCTTCTAACACATAAAATTTGTCGTAAAGTCGACTCGGCGGCACTACCGTACTTCCAATTTTTTATTGCTGAAGCAGTAATAAGCCATTTACCATTTGATCGTTATTAAAAATAATTAAAATTTTTAGTTGTCAAAATTTAACAAAATCTGTGAGTAACACAGGTCTTCAGCGATCATTTAGGGATACTTCTAGTATTGCAAGTATATGGACGCTTGCAATATGGCAAGCAACTGCTTAACAAAAAGCGGGCCGTTTGCTTGTATAAAAAAAGTATCCTAAGGTAAGGCAGCCCCTAGCTAGCTGGTAAAAAGGTCACTGGGACATACTGGATGCGGCAAGCGGAGGACCGTGTTCTGTGACGCGTGTTAGGAGAGGTCTGTGTCCAGCTGTGGATAGCGATAAGCTGATTTATTAATAAAATATATGTACTTACAATTATTATATTAATTATTATTATTACATTATTAAATTAATCTGAGTCCGACTTTCTGAATATCCTAAAATAATATTCTAAATATCATCCACCAATCAAAACTTTAAAAATGATTATTTGTAACAACATGTAAAAGTGCAAAAACACTATACTACCTGTATATTGCCATGCACCGTGTGGTAGGTACACCTAATGAACCCTATCAGGTTAACCTTAAAACCAACACCCGACACAGGCCTTTTTTTTGTAAAGCATTTTTACGCATACCGCCCCACCCGGGGAAGCGACGGATATGTCGGACTCTCCGGCCTAAAGACGGTAGGCGGCCGGCATACCGACTAAAAGCCCCGTGTGCACCAATATTCGCTTTCACGGGTGAACCACACCCGTCACTGGCCTACAGTAGCGTATTAGTATTCAGCCTAAGTAACATTATCTCATTTATGTTACGAGTATAGTTCGCTTTAAGTAGAGATTATAATAGGTATAATATTAAGTACAATAATTGTTGATTTGTAACTCCTGCTATTTAATTAAGTTAAGTCACGACGATGGTTTTAAATGTTTGATGCACGGTGCGATTAGTATTATAACCATAAATCACAGCCAGATAATTTATATATAGAGTTCCTGCGCATGAGTAGGTACAGGTTTTCATTTAGAAATGTATTTTTAAAGACAGGTTTTCCTATCCCAGGGATAGGCAAGGGTTTATAGACTAGGCTTGTGTTCGATGCGTTTGTGCAGTAATTATCGTTTTGGGATTTGTATAGTTTTTTTTAAAGACACCTCCCGCACTATGGAACAAGACCTATGTCCCGAAGAACTTTACAAATATACAACTAAAGGAAAGTACACCCAGACTCGGGACAGCAATTTATACGCCATAATTTTTTTTTGTCCCGTGTGGGGATCGAACCCACAACACGCCGCGCAGTGGTAAATTGCGACATAACCACTTAAGCCACTGAACCAACCGTGCAGTCAAATAAGTAGTAAGGTAATGACATAATTAACATAATGAAGCAGCATTGGAACACTTTTCTGGCATTTAGTCCATTACCTATACAATCATCCTTCACTACCTACGTATACATAATACGTGCAATCACATATTTAGCACAAAATTAAACGCTTCGACAATAATAACAGCTTGAAAATTACACACAGTTTCATATAAAAACAAAAAGCCGGTAATAATAAATACTCCCTTACCCATATTCACATCCGAATCGGAAACTCCGTTAGCATACAAATGGACTAATTTGTTTCGAACCTATAGAACAACCAAAAATAATCGAACAATTTTGTTCCACAGAGGCAGAACGTGACGCAGACAACGTACGGTGGCGGCGAAACCCTTTCATACCGACAATATTGGCAAATAAGCATGCGGTCTAGCATAAGCATAGTGGTACGTGTTTAACGTAGCCTTACAACAGCAGAAATCCTCTGGATTTCAGCCACGGTGGCCAACCTGAGAAGAGCAGCCAACTGAGATACGTGGCAAACGCTGTGTGTGGGTTGCGTGTGTCTTTTGTGCACGTATATGATTAAAAAGCTATATTCCGTTTTAATTTATAATATGCACTATGCAGTCTCATTGACCGAGCAAGCTAGAGAGTCTTCTGGAACAATCCGGCGTTTGTATGTATGCATGTATAAACGTTTGTTCGACGATACCTCGAGTATCGTTGATCGGAAAGTCATTAAATTTGGTAGGCGAATCAATGAGGCAAAAAGAGTTTTTAAGTTCATCATGAGCCAAATCGGTCAAGAGGGAGTTACAATTTGGGGCGCATCACTAGTATCTCTTATTCTCATAGTCTAATAGGATCAAAATTTACAAGCACAAAGACATCTTTGACATTTTCAGGCTATTCATGATCATCTTCTTCTTCGTTTTCCTCAAGCACTACATTTGTAGTGACAGTCTATTTCAGTCTCTTTGGTTTTTTTATTACAACGTTAATATTAATAGGCATAAAAATTACATTTCAAAAAATGTGTTGCAATGAATATGTGTAAGGTTGTGTTTGTGCTTGTGCATGTTTAGGTGTGTGTGTGTGTGTGTGTGTGTGTTTATTGTGCACGTATATTATTAAAAGGCTACATTCCGGTTTTGTCATAAGCACTGGTAATATTCCTACCATTAAATGATTTCAAATATCAGGTATCCTTGTAAGTTTTGGGATATTATAAATATTTAGTTTAGTTGCAATATAAAAGTACCGAGTGATATGATGATACTTAGAAGTAAGGAATAGATAGCACTGCCATCCTACTACCATTAAACTCCGTCATAAAATGAAAATAGCTGTCCGTAACAACTGATATGCTCTCACGAAACCCATTACATTCTTCAGCCATTAATTACCACGATTAAAAAGGTTTCACTTGCTCGCGTTAAATACAAGAAACATTTATTAAATTTAAGAAAGTAATACCACAGAAGAACGCTTTTTGTTATGTTAGCAGTTACTGTAGCCTATAGATTCTTCCAATGGCAATACTTAAGGCATCAATTGCATGTTGCCGACTCAAGAACTAATTGTAACATGGTTTTCTGTAATGGGTAACCCGGAATGAAAAGGATAGGAAAACATTTCTTTAAAAAATGCATCCATAAATAAGGACTGACGACTTGTATTCAGGCACAGGAACACAACTGTAGCGCTGTGTATGTTTTGGCTTTGGTCTTCTACAAGGCCAAGGTACTTCCACAGTGCAGAAGACTAAAGCCAAAAAATATAGAAAATATTTTTAAAGATCAATTCGAAACTACTTTTAAACACAAAAAATACTTAAAATATAACCATAAAATGAGCACAGCTCATTATAAATGGGTTGTATAATCCAGCATAACAATAAGAAGAGAGTTTAACTATCTACCATTTTCCCAACTTCAGAGTGTTGCGCAAACAAGTAAGTCCTTCAATTTAGTTTATAGTTAAAGAGTGAAAAACAACGTTTCAATGAAAAGTGGAACGAGAGTGGGCGGAAACTGACAGCAACCGAGTGAAGTTGAGCGTGAATTTCCTTTAAACGTTGATGCGCATTGTCTGTGGGCGTTAAACGCCCTCCGTCATCACAACACATTCGATAAGAGACCGCTTAGCTGACATAATATGCACCGATACGAATAAACTGTATTGAGAAGTACGGTACAGCGTGATTTCACGCTCAAGCAACACTTTGGAGAAGTAACTCAACTGACTGATACTGAATCCCAAACGTAACAAAGCCTGTACTATGGCGTTCAGACAATTGGTAAGTACTGTAGAGCCTCAAGTGAATGTGTGTGTATGGGGTCACGCTTGGCATACGAGAGGCGAATAGTGGTGCAAGCTGAACATCAACTGTCTTATTTGTTTAAATGAAACACCTTCAGATAATTATATACGCTCGTTATATTTTCTCACTTCACTTGAACCTGTGTATTTATACTTTACATTAATTATCTCATGCATAAAATCAATCGCGTTACAACTTTTATCAGAATTCGCACATGACTTAATGATTGACTGACTTAATTTTTTCAGCAGTCGCACTCAACGGCTACTAAACTGATAAGATCGCCTGTTGTCTACTCTGCTTAGTCATTCTCACATCTTTTTAACATAGTACAATAAAGATAGTTGTATGAGATAAATTATATTTTAAAACTTTACAGTACTGAAATACTTCGATTACGATTTCGAATACAGTTTGACAATGCCAAATTGCTTTATAAACTGTCGTGAAAATCCGTGAAAAGTCCGACACGTCGGTATCGTACTCTATATATGTGCATGTTTAATAGAATGTATTCGAGCCGCACTGCAGGGCACGGGCCGGACGTGACTACGTGACGGACTGTTTCAATCCGCCATTGTATATCGTACAGATAGTATACTAGACCAGTCACAGACTATTTAAAAGAACAGGAAATTTCACAGACTATTTAAAAGGACAGGAAATTTGTTATTTACTAGTATCGGAAATAAGAGCGGTTAGCGATAAAATAAAGAGCAAAGTAACGTGTTAACTTTTACTATTTACTTTTGACCAAAACTGAAACTAAAGTATAACGAAATAACCATTGATTTTTATCTGTTACTTCACAACTGTCCAACTATATCATAGTGGCGTACCGAACCACTTCAGGGTCCATAAGTTTCTAGACAATACTTATTTTTAAAGGACGTATTAAATCCGTAATAATATTTAGGTTGACAATACTGACTTCCACAGTATTTTCAACCTAAATATTATTACGGATTTAATACCAGCTTCACAAAAATAAATCGGTATCTAATGCAATATTACATGACAATAAATAAAAAACTAACACTAGGTACATTTACTGCAATGTGGCGTGTTTTAGTTAATGATAATTTTCGTGTTTAACAAAAGAGCTTATAACTTTTACACAGCTGAACCAATTTTCATTTAATATAGTAGGGCTTTTCCCGACTTAATAAGGTTTCGTAACCCTATAGTTGGGTGACCGCATAGTGGTATATCATCTGAGAGTCTCCGTGCTTCGGAGGGCACGTTAAAAGTCGGTCCCGACTGTTGATAGTCGTTAGATCACAACAGAGGCCTAAATATGGGCGATCTAAATAACTCTGTCACTAGGTTGACCACTAACCAAATGATAAGAAGAAGAAGACAAGCTTTCGTAGGAAAGAAACCGCACTCAAATCGGACTATCCTCAAAATAATAACACCCCTTCTTTTTGATATCGGGGGTTAAAAATACAATAACTCTTTGCATACATTTTCCATTATTTATTTTTACTTTTAAATATGAACTAGAACCACGAATATAATAGAACAAAGGCATGCAAATGGTTTTTGATACAAACTGAATGTAGGTTATTTTTCGGTTTATGGAAGGCACAAAGGCTTTATTTCAAGTAAGCGTGTTTACTGTGATTTACGACTCGAACCCTTCAGTGAAAAGCTATTGTTTATTCAATTAGGTTCGCGTTAAAGATTTGAGAGTACTTATTAAACTACACTTCCTTACATTATTTTAATTATATTTTGAGCGCAACGTACAAGGAATCTACTTAAATATTAAAGCAATGTGGAAAAAGACGAGCCCGGAGCAGGACTCGAACCTGCGCCTCTCGGGTTCCGGCCCAGCGCACTACCAACTGTGCCATCCGAGCTCCTACTCCAGAGTTCGAATTTGTCCACCGCTTGTTTACGTCTTGGAGTGTATTTGAGCTGATTGCATAGCAAAAATGCTAAAAATATTTAATAATATTGAGTGGTTTCATTCTTTAATAACATTCTTTCCTCACTATTGGAAGATGTTGTACGTATAGACCTGTAACGGCTAAAGTTTGAATGAAACTTACGTCACTCCAAGACGTAAACAAGCGGTGGACAAATTCGAACTCTGGAGTAGGAGCTCGGATGGCACAGTTGGTAGTGCGCTGGGCCGGAACCCGAGAGGCGCAGGTTCGAGTCCTGCTCCGGGCTCGTCTTTTTCCACATTGCTTTAATATTTAAGTATATTTGAGCTGATTGCATAGCAAAAATGCTAAAAATATTTAATAATATTGAGTGGTTTCATTCTTTAATAACATTCTTTCCTCACTATTGGAAGATGTTGTACGTATAGACCTGTAACGGCTAAAGTTTGAATGAAACTTACGTCACTCCAAGACGTAAACAAGCGGTGGACAAATTCGAACTCTGGAGTAGGAGCTCGGATGGCACAGTTGGTAGTGCGCTGGGCCGGAACCCGAGAGGCGCAGGTTCGAGTCCTGCTCCGGGCTCGTCTTTTTCCACATTGCTTTAATATTTAAGTATATTTGAGCTGATTGCATAGCAAAAATGCTAAAAATATTTAATAATATTGAGTGGTATCATTCTTTAATAACATTCTTTCCTCACTATTGGAAGATGTTGTACGTATAGACCTGTAACGGCTAAAGTTTGAATGAAACTTACGTCACTCCAAGACGTAAACAAGCGGTGGACAAATTCGAACTCTGGAGTAGGAGCTCGGATGGCACAGTTGGTAGTGCGCTGGGCCGGAACCCGAGAGGCGCAGGTTCGAGTCCTGCTCCGGGCTCGTCTTTTTCCACATTGCTTTAATATTTAAGTATATTTGAGCTGATTGCATAGCAAAAATGCTAAAAATATTTAATAGTACAAGGAATCGTTGTTATTTAGTTTTGTGTCATCCACCAACTTACAGGGAATCGTACCGTGACTTAGTTTTGTGTCATCCACACAATAATAATAAAAACATTTATTTAACAATCTTACTATATTTATTTATTTATTTATTTGGATCTCCAACAAAGGACATACACAACACAAACATAACATTATTATGCCATCCAACATTTCGTGTACTCCTTCAATTAATGGAGACCACAGCATGCAAATAGAATTATAATATAGTTAACACAAATTTTAAATACCGTTATTAAATTCACATATTAACAAATAACAATGTTGCTTAAACAGTACAAAATATAGGTATATTAAACACTTAACAACAAGTAGACTTTAAACAAGTGAGATCATGACATGACTGTATTCAAAAAACAAATCATTGCATATGTAATTACTAATTAGTGTACAGCTGGTATAAAAAGACTTAACAATTAGTTGATAGTATGTCTTTGAGCGTGGTCTTAAATTTTGGTAGAGGTATACTGAGATCAAGTTCTTTGGTCTTAGAGAATAAATTATGTTGCCTGCAGAGTCTTGGTATCGTGGCATAGTATCCGAGGTTTGATTTAGCATGGGGTACAGAAAATAGATTGTAAGATTTTTTTCTTGGTAGACGGGTGGGTATTGTTATGAGTAGATTGCTAGTGAGTACATTACAATCTATGACTCCATTGTACAGTTTGTACAGGAACATAGCGTCTAGATATTTCCTGCGATTGCTTAGAGTGCACATGTTATAATGTCTCAGCCTGTCTGTGTAGCTTGAAAGTATTCTAGCCAGATTGTCATTATAAGACAGGTTGTAGAAAAAGCGTTTCTGAACGCTTTCCAGACGCTTGTTATGTACTTCATAGAAGGGGTTCAAAATAATGGTGTTATATTCCAAAATAGGTCTTACTAAAGTGTTATATAATGTTATCTTAGTGTTTGAATGTTTGAAGTCTTTGCAATTCCGTATAACAAAACCCAGTGTTTTAAATGCTTTTGAGACGGTGTTTAAAATGTGGATGTCAAATTTTAAATTTACATCTATTGTGATGCCTAAGTCTCGAGCCGTGTCCCTGTAGTCTAATGGTGTATTTATTTTGACGTGTGTTTTTATTACGTGTAAATTGTATGTAGAAACACTTATCTATATTCAGATCCATTCTGTTGTATCTACACCATTGGGATAGTGAATTAAGGTCCTGTTGTAGTAAGATTGGGTCCAGATCAGTATGTATAGGTTTTATTATTTTAAGATCGTCCGCATAATGGTAGAAATCTGAGTGGTTAAAACATGTTGAGATGTCGTTAATAAAAACGTTAAAAAGGATAGGGCCTAAGTGGGAACCTTGTGGTACCCCCGATGTAACCGGATATTTATGTGAGAAGTAGCCACTTGCCACAACTTGTGATGTCCTCTGATCTAAGTAAGAACCAAGCCACCTTATCATAGATCCATCCACTCCCAATCTATTCAGTTTGTGTAAGAGGATTGAATGGTCCACGGTATCAAACGCCTTACTGAAATCAGTATAAACTGCATCAACAGGGGTTCGACTGTCTACATTTTTTAGTAATTTAGACGTAAAGCTCAGCAGATTGGTGGTGGTTGATCTTGATTTTATAAATCCGTGCTGAAATTCTGTAATATGTTGTTTTAGGTACCAAGACAGATGGTCGGTGACAAGCTTTTCAAAGACCTTACTAAAAGTCGCTAGTATAGAGATAGGCCTATAATTAGTTACTAAGCTTTTGACACCTGACTTAAAGATAGGTACGACTAACGCTTCTTTCCAGGAATTAGGGAAAGTGCCCACACTAAGGGATTTATTAAAAATTATTTTTAGAGGGGTAACTAGAACCTTTGCGCAACGTTTAATAAATATAGGGGGAATCCCATCACTACCTGCGCCTTTAGATTCGTCTTATGTTTTTAAAATTCGCAGTATTTCTGTATTGCTGAAAGAGAGATTGCAAAGTGCGGACGATGATGTGATTGTGGTGTACGGTAAATGTATCTGATCTCTATTAACTGAGACTTTAAAAGATTTTTTAAAGCTCTCAGCGAAGAAGTTGCATATGTCGTTGCCCTTGCAAGCTGTTTTATCGTTGAACTTCATTTCAGAGGGGTAAGAACTAGAACTCTTTTTTTTATTTTTAATAAACGACCAAAATAGTTTGGGGTTTCTTTTAACTGCTTGCTCCATTTTCTCGACGTAATTATAATAACAGTTTGATAATGTAACGCCGCATCTGTTACGTAAACTGTTGAATGTTTCTCGATCCAAGGGGTTATTATATTTTTTTACTCTTTTATGATATTTGTGTTTTTCTTTTATTATGCCTATAAGTTCACGTGAGTACCAGACCGGGTATTTTGCACCTATGCTCTTTTTTAAAGGAATATGGAGAGTTATAGTTTCTCTAAGCTGGGTGTAAAATATGCTTACCATCTCGTCTACTGTTAGGCAGTCATCGAGAAGGTCCTCCCATTTAATAGAATTCAGATGTTCTGTAACTTTCTCGTAATCTGCTTTAAAGAAACTGGGCTTTAGTGTAGGGTTACATTGTAGGGTGGAACTAGTGGACAATGGCAAACTAAACAATAGAGGCGGATGATAATGATCTATTATTGACAATGCGGCGTCGCTACGTGAAACATTAATTACAGGCGTGGTACTAAAAATTAAATCTAGTGTTTTTGATTTGTGATTCCGTATACAATTATATTGTCCTAAATTGTTAATAGAAATGAAATCTAGGAGTTTGTTGTTCATTTCGCTGCAATTTGATTCTGGTTGAAGTTGCTGTGTATTGCGTTTTGGGATATATATCTTAACCTATTATAATTTGTTTAATTATTTGACAGTGGTACATAAAGATAAGACTAAGTAAGTAAGAGTAGGTACGTTATTTTTTTTAAACGAATTGAAAGGTTTAGTCTGTTGGTCCAGTGGAATTGAGGCTTTGAAGGTATTTAAAATTAAAATCTTGTTCTTCAAATGCATATCAACTGAACAAACGGATATTGACTATATTTATACTTACTATGTAGATACTAGGGAAGAAGCGAGTCAACCCCAAAACAAGTGTTTTTAATTACTTACTGGGGCTGTCTCAATTACGTTTTTACGTTTTTTAAAAAGACAACTCCCGCACTAGAGAACAAGCTCTGTGTCACGGGGGACTTTACAAACATACAATTAACGGACACGAATTACACCCAGACTCAGAACAATTCTTCGTGGGTCACACAAAGTTTTGTCCCTGTGTAGGAATCGAACCCACAACCTCGTGGACAGCAGGCGCATGCTGCGGCCACTGGACCACCGAGGCAGTCAAATTGTTATTATTATGTTTAACCTGTGTCAGCAGTTAAATTTTCTCTTCTTTATAATGCCATTAATAATAAAGAGGAAATAAATATACCGTTAGCCATTACCATTACCCTTCTTCTTTTTTTGCATTTTCAACCTATTTTGTGCTAATATTTTACGATATTACATACATATTATATACGACTAACGATATAATCGACCCATCTCATCTACAAGCGACACCCAAATTACTATCTCCTATTGTTACGTATCTATCACATGTTAACAATACTATCTGGACAAACCACAATTATCTACCCTCATTCTTTAATTACACGAAACCACAAAAGAGGTACTTATCTACCTTTAATAAAAGTCAGTACTTTCTGAGAACCTTCTATTGATTTCTCGTGAACAAAAACCAGCCATTGCAGCTATATATAGTAGGTATTTGGCATTCTTCAGTAGTCCAGTGCGCCCGTAAGTGAATTCAGCGCGTAGACGGAATATTTGATTGCGATAAGAATATAAATGAGCTTCCTACGAGAGATAATGCAACTTCAATTGGAAATTTCGTTCCTTTTATCTATGGTCTAACACTTTTTAATGTTACACTAGCTCGTAGATTAACCCCCTCGTATAAGTTTGCGCTTATATTCGTGAGGTACTGGATTTGATGCCCGAAATGGGTAAAATGTTACTAGGTGGGGTAAACTAGCTGTTGCCTGCGGCTCCGCCCGCGTGGATGTCGGTTATCGTGATTAAAAGTAGCATTTGTATGATATTTCAGACTATAATCTAAATAATCTGTGCTAAATTTCATCCAGATCCATTTAGTAGTTTTTGCGTGAAAGAGTAACAAACATACATCCATACATTCTTACAAACTTTCGCGTTTATAATAGTAGTAGGATTAAAAAAACAACGTATTTCTATAATTTTCTTAAACACATTTGTAGTGAAATATGATAAGAATTTCAAGGTAACTATTTTCTTACTATTACTTTTGTACAATTACATAGACCGAACCAACTTTAACTTGAATACGAAATAAGTTTGCGTGCCAAAAGATGTTTAAATATTTCTATTTAAATTTATTCCTTTATTGCCAGAGCGCATACTTAAATATTAAATAAATGTAAAATCGTTTATAACATCAACTTTAACCGGCCCTGGTTAAAAATAAGTTTTACTTTTATTTAAAGAGCGATAATTATTTGGCTATATCAATGGCATACGTTTTGTATAAAACTAAACAATTTACAAAAAATTAAACCCTAAATAAATATTTATTTACAAGTTTGAACAATTACATATATATAACATATAACACATACATTTTAACACTACCTTGAACTTAAATACAAAATAAGAAAAACCAAATATAAACAATATGCCTCAACATCACTGACTACTGAGAACGACTAACTCTGATCAGTCAGATCAGTCGTTTCGCTAGGTATAGGAGTACTCGGACCCCATGACCTTACAGTCTCAACCCGAAACGGCTCAAAAGGGCAG
Organism: Trisateles emortualis; assembly: GCA_947095525.1. Taxonomy (NCBI): domain Eukaryota; kingdom Metazoa; phylum Arthropoda; class Insecta; order Lepidoptera; family Erebidae; genus Trisateles; species Trisateles emortualis. The sequence goes on along the minus strand of OX352732.1, from coordinate 15,650,926 downwards.
GTCGCTCTAATTACTTGTAAACACTATTATTCAGAAGAATGAAAGAAATGACGCTAGAATAGGTAGCTTTGCCTTTTTAAAGAAACGTTTTTCTTGTTGTTACTTTCTTTTACGTCGGCAACATGCGAGTGATACCTCATATATTTTAATAATTGTGGAAACTTTTAATTAGCTATTTGTGTACATACATACATACTGTAAGCTCTTCTAATGAAAAAATAAATAGAACCATCAAACGGGCCGTGTGCTTGTTTGCTACCTAAGAAAAATAATCAAATTTGCTTCATTAATATTGCTTATTTTTATAACTTTTCGATAGGCGTATGTTCACGTAACCAAAGATATTATGCAGTATCGAAGAGCCCTTCAGTAAACACGAATATCCCCTTTGGCTCGCTACAAAGACGAATATGTCCCGGTTTACAACGGGTGCACATTCCCGAGGCATCGTAAAGGAGCCTGAGGGTAATGGCCACTAAATTTTTACAACTCGAACACAAATCGCATAAAAAAGTCGAATAAACCTGTCAGGATAGTTTATGGGTTAAGAAATTACACTAGAAACCTAATTTTGTTTCGATTACTACGATAACTTAAGTTAAACAATGTTTACCGTCTTGGTAGGTTGATGAATGTAGAAGAAGCGAAAGAAGCCGGTTTGGCTGGATCAAAGCAATTGGCTTACCATAGTCTCTGCCTACCCCAATGAAAGACGGGCGTGATAAGTATGTATGTATTTAGTGCTTTCTTTTACGTTTAACTATCATACATCTATTATAAAGGTAGGGTACCATACAAGTAAGTAAATCCGACTAGGATCTCCACCTTCCAAAAAACCCCAGCCAACTACACACAGTGATACCACTGTGTGTAGTTATTTGACTGTAGACACATAGGAATACTCCTATATGTCTACAGATTCAGTCTTCAGTTCTCATTTAGGGATACCTTTTTTTAAGGATCGTTTTCCTATTCCATCCCCAGTTGCCCATAACATAAAAGGCCACAGTGCTACACGCCAACAGACGGCCGTATTATTGTCTGCAACCTAAGTAGTATAAGAATAGAGGAGAACTCTATTGCCATATTCAGTTCCAGTAGTTTATAGCTCACCATACAGAAAAATAAATTTGACCTCAATATCATTCGTATAGATCATTATTTTCCCATACATTTATTTGTTATTATTATGTTAATGAATATTTCAACTTATATGTCTCTCCATAAATAACAATAAAAGATCTAGAATTATCCCAGTCATAGGTCTTGGCACAATAAATAATATTATGTCAACTCCAGCTTTCAAGATCAGATATCTGCGTTTGCAAAATTGGTTCTCGATGTTCTGTATGCTTATCTGGCGTTTGATCGAGGCAGTTGAACTTCACAGTCCAGGGCGCTGGCTTGTTTCCCGCACAGAGAATTAGCATTGCCGTTTAATATGGCAATGCCAAGTTTCCAGTTAACAGTGATAATATGACACCTGTATACCAGTCCGTTTAATTAGGTACTTTTGGTTTTATAGACAATATATTTACTTAAAACACTTTTTTATTATAAAGGCGTACTTAATGGCAATAGCTTTTTCTACCAGTTAACCTAGGTAAAGCAGAGAAAAACACATAAACAATGATTGTTTATAGAACCTTTATAACACGGCAAAGTAACTACACTATTGTTTTACATAACTGAAGACGAGCAGCAATTCAGGGCTAGTGCCTGCCAATAACATCTGTCATAGACATTGGCGAAATAGTTTTGCCGAATAATTTTACTTCCCTAGGTATCAATGCCCTAAATTTCAGCAGCGGTCACTAACCTAGAAATAAATTGCAGTGTTTCTATAACAAGTTTGTAGTCAAACCTAGTATTAAAACCTATTGTCAATAAAATTACTTTTCATTAAGCGACTTCAAAAAAGTAGGAGGTTCTTTGTTCGACTGTATGTTTTTTTATGTATGTTCACGATTTCTTCGCCATTTGTGGACCAATTCAATTTTTTTATTTTATTTGATAGAGTATACTCTTGAGGTGGTCCCATTGGCACGAAGTCAGGATCTGATGATGGGATCCCAGGAAAATCGAGGGCAACCCTCAAATGTTATAGGTATTAACAATGTTTTTATTTCTTTTTTTTTTACTTTTATTTTATCATTAAAAATATTTTATCACTAAAAATAAATCATTTTTAGAAAAAAATTAAACCGACTTCAAAAAGCTAAAACTTACTGAATACAGATTGAAGTTGGTGCCAAGCTGAATTAAATTAAGTGACAGGATGAACATAGCACGACTTCAATCTGCATTCAATTTTTTTAGCTTTTTGAAGTCAGATTATTTTTTTTCCTAATTTACTGCTTTACGTTTTGTGGGTTCAATAATATGAACAAAAAATATTCATAGTTGCTCCGAGTGTGTATGTACTTTTTGTTATACATTTCAGTGATTATTCCCCTAAAAACTTAAAAGATATACATAGTAAAGTGACTACTTAAATCACTGAACCATCACTAAAATATTTTCACCTCGCCCTTTCTTTTTCTTGCACCTATCGGATATCTATCTCTTAAAAATTCTATTACGTTTTTCTTCAGCGTCGTTATATTCCTGAGAGATCATAAATCAAAATGTCTGTATACATAATGTATTACGAAGACACAGCTAGTTTTGCTTACGCATTATAATATACATATATGATTTGTTCAAATATAATATGTTGTTGAATTTTCTTGATATTTTTAGCATCAACTAGGAGGGAGCTATATGATAGTCTTTAAAGTTTAAGTTGCGAGTATATAAAAGCAGTAATGTGTTTTTAATTGACTGCCATGCACTTAGACCGTATTCAAAATAATTTTAACAAAAAAAACCGACTTCAGTACGGCAAGTTGTAAAATTTTCAGATATTTGTTTGTTACAATCGAAAAAAATCGACTGAGCGTCGGGCTGAACACAGGTCAAGTAGGTATTAAAAGCAATATTTAATCTGTGCAATCCGCGCTCAATTCATTCACGTCATTATTTCTTATTAATAGTTGCTTAGCAACAATAACCGAAACTTATCTAATCGCCATCAGTAAAATACTTATTATTGAAAAGTTCAGATGGCCATCTGTGGTCTTCTTCATCAGTTTTACTTCACCAAATTACACTTTCTGAATGCAAATGATTGATTAGTTGTTAAAAATATTGAAATTGCTATATGTGTGCCTATAACTTTTGAGGAGTTCCCTCAATTCCTCATGGATCCCATCATCGGAACTTTCTTTTGATGATAATGGGACCAAACTGGAAGTATGTCTAGTCAGACAAAAAAAGATTTTTTCAAATCGGTCCATAAATGACGGAGTTATGCGGTAACAAACATTTAAAAAAAAAAAAAAAAAATACACACGAATTGATAACCTCCTCTTTTTGAAGTCGGTTAAAAATACTGACCAACTTCGAGTCTTCAAACCAGCCAGCAGAACCAATGTCAATTACGTTTTGTGGGATTGATATACTTATATATGTATGTACTAGTCAAAATGTCAAATCTATTCACAGCAAAAAACATCGTGAAAATCCCAAATCAGTAAGCATATATAATTTACTAACCCGCATTGAGCCAGCGTGTGTGAATTGGGGTAAAACCCTTTGAGCTTTCTTGACAGAGAAAAGAAGACTTTGCCCAAAATTGCATAAATCGGTTGCAGAAGTAGACAGATAAAGCAAAGGACTTTAAAATAACTAGTTCGTCAAATCCCTATTTTTAGCTTAAGTAGCTTTCCCATAGTATAATACGTTTAATATACGTATTAAAGAGAGGTTGCTCAGTAACCTGCGGCACTCTTTGGAATGCCTAGAGCTACGCCTATCTTTAATTAATCCTTTTCCGTGCCATCCTGCGAGCGCGGAGTTTTAATTATAAAAACATTTCTCCGACTAACATTATTTTTATTTAAAAGTTTACTTCGTATTCAGCCAGTGCAATAAGAAAATTATAGAATATTAAATGAGTCGGAGTCCTTCCTAAGAAACTCGTTGAAATCGTCTCGGAGAAAATGCATTTTATATGTATGCACTGCAGGCTTTTAAGCGATGAACATTCGGTCCGTTTCCATTTGAAGAACAATTGCAATATTGCACTTGCTTATTCTATTTAAATATTTTTCCTTTTAAAATACATATTTTCTTAAATCCTCCCTCAAACAAGCAGAGTAAATCGAATAAAGTAAAACCGAGTTTTAAATATGTACAAAAATATGACGAAAAAACTAAAACTGGCAGTTAAACTGGACGTTTTAGATCAGATTATGCCGGCTGTGGTCACAAGCTGCTGACTGGTGAAGCTGAACATGTGGGCATTATAAACACAATATACGCTGACACCAACCTAATATAGACACCGAGTTACAATATCATCCGGGTCGTTCGGGACTTGTGCCTAGTATCTCCATACATAATCAATCTAATCTTAGCCTTTACAAAACCGGTCGTTGTAAATGAGTCCGCTGTTCTATAGTTTACTGTCTGCTAATGTTCTTTATGAATCATAAAATTATATGGGTTATTAAATTTATTGTCGCAGCAATAAATATGACTAATTTAATACGTAGTTATTAAGCCTACATAACATTGTTGAGCCACTTTGAATGAATATACAATTTAGCCGTTTAATATTATTGTGCGTCAATTTAAAATTATTGAGTTTAGAATTAATATTATCTTTGTCAATTTGGTGCGTTGTGTTATTTATTTATTTATTTATTAAATGCTTTATTGTACACCATAAAAATACATTTTAGGATTTACAATATAAAGTAGATAGTACAATAGGCGGCCTTATCGCTGTTAATGAAGTGTTAACCGTTTTCAGTTTGTAAGCTATATAGAATAAAGAAAGAAAATCGTTTATTCAAACTTACACAGGACATTATATATGATTATAACATAATAATAATAGCAACCCATATAATTATGGCTCACTGTTGGCCATGCATCTCCTCTATCAAGAGCAGAGAGGGTTTAGGCGTTCATGTGCAATAGTTTATTATATTCCTACAATTCGGAAATTGTATGTGTTTTACATGGGTGATTTTTCATCACTTATCAAAAACACATAAAATTTTAACAAACAAACAAACGAGTGGCTATTACTTATTTCATAAATTTCACGTTGATTTCAGTGACCTAACATTAAAAATACTTTTAAAACCCGCGTCGAATGCAGCCTTAAAAACAAATTTCGTGTTCGACAAAAACAAAAAGCTTTTAAATTTAAAATGAATGAACCGTAAATAACCCATTCTAATGAAATAAGCTTTTAATAAAAGAAAACCGACAGAACACCCCTTATATTTCTGACGTCGAAACATTAGGGTTCTTATAAGTTTGATGCAGTGTCTGTTTGTGGCATTCAAAATTCGGTTGCGGTTAATTTATGATGTTCTTTTCTTAAAACAGTGACTTGATTTGGCTTTGTTTAAAACAGACGCAGTAATCTGTGAGTAAATTTACTGTCATGGAACTTAATAATTACTTAGTATATCGATCAATGTCTGCATATTTTAATGGAATAAATAATAATAATTATTATTATAAAAAGCTAATTTCAATGGTTTGCTTTCTGAACATATTTCATGAAAAATATTTTGAAGTTATTGAAAGATTTTAAAGTAAAATATTAAATTTAATAACTTAAATTGCTTATTCAATTTTAAATAAAGGCCGTTCAAGAGCATTACAAAAGAATAACTATTTCTTAGTTTTACTCTGCAAAGCAAACTTTAGTCGCCTAACCTAATCTAAAGTCTGACACAAAATCGTCCAACTACGTGTATATAACTATTACATAACTTATAGATAATGAACTTACAACTAAATTACATAACTTTCAAAGAGGTTATCTTAATTTACTTAGTGACTTCGTTCGTGCGAACTTGAATCCAACAAATAAATTCTGTATTGTTAAATGAATGCGCCTTTATAATGCTGTAATTAAATGTTTTAATTGCACATGATTCCTACACGCCAAACTTAATGTAATCCATAAATGTTTCTTCCGAACTTGGGTGTATTTGTGAATTGCATGTTTGTAAAGTATATGTACGTGCCTTGTTCCTTAGGGCGGGAGTTCGTTTTTTAACAAAAATATATAGAAAATAAGCCGAAAGATACTTTGACTATACTCCCCTTGAGTATAATATTATTTACTTACAATACGTTATAACTACACTACACAATAGATTAGAGAGCTATATGGACGGATAGGAGGCGGAGAAACGCTCACCAGCACGTCTCAAATAATAACTGAACCAACCACATGGTTCCAACCGACCACACCTATGGCTACACGTTACAATAAAAAAAAATACTACCCTACTAATAGTATAAATGTGATAGTTTGTGATGGATGGATGTATGTGTGGATGTCTTTTACTTTAATACGCAAAACGTAAGGAACAGATCTGGATGAAATTTAGCATAGTATCTCTGTATCCCGGAAAAAAATACTGTTCCCGTGAAATTGTACACGCGGGCAATGCCGCGGTCGAAAAATAGTTTAAAATAAATATAAATTCATGATTGAATGTAATTAATAACAATATTTTTTATTAACAACAATGTTATTAAACTTATTCATGCATAAAATGAATTAATCATTTAGACGTAAAATAATATTGACAACGTTTGAATAGTCAATTTATAGTCAGTTAATTAAATCAAATATTGGCATTTGACTACCTTTCGAGGTTTTAATTCATTTAGTAAATAACAACAATGATTTATTAAATACAAATGGCCGAATTGCGATCGAACCAGTAGTTTCTGAAATTAGCGCGTTATAAAACATAATTTTTGAAATCGGTCGTGTAGTTTTTGAATTTATTCATTAAAAACAATAATACAAATCTTTTCACTTTATAATATTAGTATAGACTTCAGATGCACTTTAAATTATCTGTATGTTACAAATTTTACGATCAATTTTTAAGCCGGTATTATGTACTTTAGCCGGTATTATGTACTTGATTCCGATGATATGTACGTTTGCTTCTTTTCTTTATAAGTAAGTTTATTCTTTAAATATATAATCATGTATCACTGAACTGATTGCGGTTGACCCAGGCTAAGCGCGCGACGAGCGTAATGCATAAAAGAAAGACTGGTATATTTAGCTCATTATAGGGTTTAGTGGAAAAATAAAAGGGAATCCTTTTCCCTGCAGTGGAACAACACACGCAGAAATGGACTGGATGTATAGATATTTGTAACTCAATCACGCCAAAACGGCCAAAATCGATCTGAATTAAATTTGGCACAGAGATAATATAGTCTGAAATCGTACATATAATTTTAACCCGGACTTAAAAAACTGTTCCCATGGTATTGTACGCGCGGACAAAGCCGCGGGCACCAACTAGCAAATAAAAACTAATTGTTAGTTACTAAGCCGTGATTGGTGAGTACCTAACGTTGGGCACACGGGGACAAACTGTAAAAGAGCTGAGTTATTGCATCGTTTGTGCGAGTTGCGTGCACGCCGCCTCACTGTTACCTCACACGCAACCCTGCGTCACGACACATTATATCTAAATACAGATAATATTATAAGCCCGTTAAACTAACAGAAACGAGCGGCTTATAAATAATATTATATTTTAAGAGAGGTTTTATTAATATAATATTTTAAGAGAGGTAGGGCACCATACTAGCGAGCAAGCCCGACTGGGGAAGGACCTCCACCTTACAGAAGACCACAGCCAAATGACTACACACAGCGGTGTAGTTGTGTTCCTGTGTGTGAGTACAGGTCTCCAGCGCTCATTTAGGAATGCGTTTTGAAAGATACGTATTCCTATCCTAGGGTTACTTCCATCTTAAAGCCCTGGTGTAAAAAAATGGGTTGGCAACACGCAAGTGATACCTCTGGTAATGCAAGCGTCTATAGGCTACGGATACTGCTTAACATCAGGTAGGCCGTATGCTTGTTTGCCACCCAAGTAGTATAAAAAAAAAATGTTAGTTTCCCCCGCGTTACATGCTATTAGGTGGTAAACAAGCCTGACGGTAAGCAGTTATCGGAGCCTATAGATGCATACTGTCTACTCAAACAATTTTACAAACTAGCAGTTCTTAAAATTAGCGCGTTCAAACATAACACTCTTTGGCTTTATAATATAAAAATATGTGAATTAACGCTAATGTACGTTAATACAGCCAGATCAATATAAGAATGTTGACCTTTCGTATTCTGACCTGTTTAATAAATCAAAGCGTTTTGTTTTTAATCAGAGTAATAGCTTTTCCTTTTTGCTAGTTTTTTTGTTTTATTATATGTTGCTACTATAACGTAATTAGGTACTCAAATCTATAATGAAACATACGCTCTGTGAGAGATTTATATGTTTTGCGCGTTGAACATCTATAATATAAAAATGAATCATTTTTTTCTGTTTGTTATTGTCAGGAGAAGGTTTTTATGTAAGAAAAAAATAAGAAAGTTACGCTAAAAATAGTTTACCCCGGGCGAAGTCGGGGCGGCCCGCTAGTATTAAATAGTAATAGCAATTCATATATGTCACACTGTTAGGCACTCCTCTTCTCTATCGAGAGAGCTTAGAGCGCAACATAATAATAAATTAGAATATAATTCTAATATGTTACCACTTTCAATGTCATGTAATAAACAAAACAGTGCTACGAACAGCTACGAAGATGCTACGTCACGACAATAAACCTAGCAACTGAAAATGTTAACAAGCTGAAAATGCCATCCTAAGTTCCTTTTCTAATGTCTAAGCTACAAACATAATATGTATTACTAAATATCGTTGTGTAAATATCTTGTAGCTTAGTGGGTGTGCCATAATCAGATTGCGGCAGTCGTAGAGCTTCGCTCTACAAACGGACTTCGGCCGCTCCCAACGTTCAAACTAGCTCAATAACATCGGCTTTCAGGTAAATTAAATGACAATGATCTACCTTAGAAGCTAATTATACCAAATGATTAATATCCTAATAAAACCTTTGCTATATATTGTAGGTATATAGTTTTAACATTGACAACATTAGTAAAGAATCGTTGACTGATTGATATATTATTATGGCTCGAATTGTTCAATGAAACTGTTATCTAAGTTCTATTTAATGTAGTGTATAAGGATCTCAGTCTATCAATCGATGGTTCTGTCAGAAAAATAGATAACTAAGCTCACCTTATTATTTCATTTTGCGCGTATCTCCACGACACCACATGCCGCTGCCGGCGGCGGCTGTCACAAAGGATTTGTTTTTCACATGTCGTGTGTGCCTTTAGAGCGCACACGTGGCACGACCACTGCTTCAGGAACGCACTCAAGCGCGACGCTGAAGACGACAGTCAAAGGCGCGAGTGTTATTGTGGGTCCCGCGGATTGTGACAGTACGAGTGTGTCGGGAGGTTCGCGGCGTGCAGCTGACGGTAGTACGTGCGGCATGCGAGGCTCTCGGGCGGGTGGCGCGACGCGACTGCGCGTTTTCCCTCGCTCGATACGCTGGCCATGAAATTTTCAGCCGAGCTGCTGTCAACCGGTGGCGGCACGCAGGTGCCGCGAGCTACCACCATACACCACGACAGACTATGCTACCACAAAACGAGTAACCCTCCCATGCTATAATAATAATATAAAAAAATATTCATACAAATGTAGGCACCTAGGTGATATTCATTTAGGAATTTTACATTCCGACAAAAAGTCTACTAGCTATAAACTATGGGGACTTTTAAATTCACATGAATTTACCGCTTTAAACTTTAAACAAAATCATCAAAATAAAAACATTATACATTTGAGCGCTATCTAACATTTAACTAAAGTGCGATGGAGGGTAGGTACAACGTTTAACATTCGCGTTTGAATGAGTTCGAGAAGTGACTACTAGATGGCTCTACTTGCTATAATGTATATTTCAACGGTTTATTGACCCGGTAACCTGAATGAATAAAGGAACTTATTATAAAGAAAATTTGAATGCTCGATTGAAGTCATATTAATATCCATGATCTCACTAGACATTGTAACTTAAACAAAAAGGACGAGTTGAAGAACATTGCATTTCAAAACGTTATCTATTAGTAGGTACAAAAACAGGTAGATAAATGAAATATGTAGTATTGCTGTGTAGTAAGGCAATTGAGTAACATTGAACTTAAAAATTTAGAGGTTAAAGTTTGTAAATACTGGAACGGGTAGATTTATACCTAAATACAGTATTGATTTTTTATACTACCGAAAGGCTTTTTTATACAAGCTTAATTTGATATAGTGGCAAAGAAGCATAAGTGAGGTCCAACTGATGGTAAGCAGTTACCGTAGATTTACAAACGCTTGCAATACCTGGGGCAACACTCGCGTGTTGCCGATCCACAAATTTATTACGCTAGAGTTTTTATTATGTAGAATAGGCTCTTTATAAACATGCTGTAATAGAAAATAGTAAAGTAATATGTAAATAATACTATTTAAAATTGTTTATTACCTTTTATAGCATCATGTGCAAGTCGTAAAACGTGCAGGCTATTTATAGATTTTTTTATCGGTATTGAATGGTTCTGGTGTGGCGACCACTATCTGGATGACGAAGCGTTGACAGGCTTCCAAAAAGGTGGACCGACGACCTGGGACATGTTGCGGGCAACCGCTGGGTAAGATCTGCTCAGGACCGAGTGTTGTGGGAATCTGTAGAGGAGGCCTGTGTCCAGTAGTGGACGTCTTTTGGCAAAGGGAGATGCCCCATTATTACGTTGCGTTGCGTCGTCGCAGATTTCATATATTTGTATACGCTGCGAGGACGCTGTAGTATGGCATCTCACAAAAAAATTATGGAAAATGACGCAGCGTCGATGCTGCGCTGCGACGGGTAGGGTAGCTTTTGAACCCGGGCCCGCGGGCCCCAATGCCACTTTTAAATTTAATAATTATTTTTTAGTAGTCTTAAAAATAAAAGAGTATGTCTTAGGAAAGTACGGTCAACCAAAAATTTTTTATAAATAAAACTATGACGAACTCCTGCCAGTTTATGCTCCCCTAGTACTTTTTGGATAGCAGAGTGCATAAATAATACTTCCCTAAGACATACTCTTTTATTTTTATTTGTGGGCCCAAAAGACTACTAAAAAATAATTATTAAATTTAAAAGTGGCATTGGGGTCCGCGGGCCCGGGTCCATAAGCCACCCTACCCGCTGCGGGGTACGGCGCAACGCAAAGTACTATTGAGGCATCTCTCTAAGACGGAATTTATTAAAACCAATAGAAAAGGTTTCGTTAACTTTTATTATACGAAATATAAACATGTTACAGCGACGTTGGTGGAAAACTACAAAATTACATTTTTAATTATTAAGATATACAACTATTTACAACCGGTGTATTACAAATTGTCATACTGAACGCTTATATATAAGGTAGGTAACATATACAGGGTCTAATATAGTAATAGTATGCTAGTATATGTATTAAATATATAATAAATAATATTAAATCAATAGTTTATAATTAGGCACACCGTGAATCTTATTGTATGTGTATGGTCACGTTATAAGAATTACATAATAAGTATATAACACGGCGTGAATTGTCCCTCAAGTGGAAATCATCAGTTCTTTGAAAATATGGCTGTAAGTACATCATGAGTTTTTATTTACTTCAAATATATTATAAGAGAAAAATATAAATAATAGAAAAAAGTAAAAGATTAATTAAAGTGATATTGGATTCTACTATCGAGAAATGCCCTACATTAGCATCGAAGAAAGAATTTTCATCGAAGAAGAAATTCTTTCTTCGATGGTAATAGGGCATTTCTTGCACCGTAAAGGGGAAATGTTTACCTCTTTGGGGATACAGGCATAATGCTATGTTTTATTATGTTATTGTAACATTTCAACACATGACGGCATTGTTTCCATATCCATAGTCGTTTGACTATGGATATGGAAGCAATGCCGTCATGTCAACAACAGTTTGCTACGATTGATATGGCTTACTTTTAAAACATATCACTAGTATTAATTACTTTTCTCTTATAAATTTCAGTACTGACTTTTACAACTTTGATATAATATCGAACATCTGTGTGTGTTTTTTTTAAATATTTAGGTGGCAAAAAGAGCGTACCTTCTGCTAAAAACTGGGAATTATAACACTGAATATACGTGCAATTATGTATTAAAGAGGGACTCTGATTGTATCTGCCCTAAACTAACTTACACCAGGGGCCATACCATGACGTCTTTATAGCGATTTATTTTAGATCTTATTTTGAGTTTTGTATAATGACAACTTTAAAGCTGGGTATTGATTTGAAATACGTATGATATCAACTTGATTAAAATTTGATACATCCGTATTTCAAATCTATATAAAAAATGAATCGCTAAAAGAACATCTAGTGAAAGTCTTCTAAAGTGAGCAGTTATTGACAGGATTGATACACACATCTAAATACAACCAGTTGCCGAGTATACGAAATATTACATATAAGCTATTGAAAGTAGCTGCCAACTACTTCCACGCTAAGCAGTCAGGCTAAACTGTTACAGTTACACTATTTACAAAACAAATATTATTACATTACACAGATCTTTGAAAAACACTTAAAATATCTTTCTCTTTCATGTCATGATATTAACTTACACTCAAGGAAAACTAAACACACCACAGGTCTAATGAACAACATTCGAATACATTATTACGACTTCGGATATGACGTAGCGTAGTGCAGGCAGGAGAGGCGGCAAAATTGCAGAACAAATAATTTAATAAATATAATGAAATGCATTTTTTTTTAATTTTCTCGCACATAAGATCCGAACCGATTTTTTTATTTTTCTGTGACATAATAATGATGTCTTAACCATCTAGTTATCCGTGTGGTGACGGATTAAGAATACAAATGTCACCACCCCATTCTATCCCGTGGGTGTCGTAGGAGTCGACTAAGGGAGTAAGTCAGGCAGAAAATATCTACTGCAAGAGAGGGAAAACTTGAAACAAAACCCTATACCAACCCGTCTGGCCAGCGTGGTATAGTAGGCTAATATCCCTCCAAATGTATGGAGGAGACCCGTGCCCAGCAGTGGGACTTTTATGGGTTGAGATGAACCATCTAGTCATTTAGTCATCTTAACCTATAAAAGTCCCACTGCTGGGCATGGGACTCCTCCATACATTTTAAACGATATTAGCCTACTATACCGACTTGTTGGTATAGGGTTTTGTTTCGGGTCTTTTCTCTCTTGTTGTGCATATTGTCTGTGTATAGTCGAAAATTAATTAAAAGTATTATAAAATATAGTCATTCAAATTAAAATATTAAAATAGGAGCAAATTATTCCTCAGCCTCGGGAGACTCAGACCCACGCTACGCCACAGCTTCGATCTTAGTTATTTTTGTTCCCATCTATTACCCATCTATATATTTACTAAAACACATAAACTCTATATATGAAATTTAATTTATCAAAACACGTACATATTAAAGCTTCTAAAACGTTATACAAAATGGTACAGCACCTTGCTATAAGACGTATATTGCCTTTGGCTCAGTATTATACTACAACAATTACTTTATGAGATTCTTATTTACAAAACATTATATACAAATAACAATTCACATATACATAGAACGTTAAATTCACAATTATAGGTACTAAAGTATTCTAAAGGTGGCATTACAATAATTTATTTACATGAGTACATATAAAACAGTAGATCATGAAATGCAAGTTGTACATAAGGGGAACACATAAGCATGGTAATAAATATACAACGTTTTATCATACAAAGTCACAAAATAAATAAGCAAAGGAACTTTGTTTGTACAAGGCTAGTTATTGTTAGCTTTAAAGCAAGTTGTCATTAGAAGGAAACGCGAGTATTGATTTTCCATTACCTACATAAATATTGGCTTTTCTAGTATTTTCACACGTTGATTTCTCTACTTTCTTGTCTCTGTCAATCGAATCGTGTGACCAAGGTTTTCTATGTTACTTATTACCCGCGGTTCCTCTCAAGTGGACGAGCAACGCTACAGTATGAGTGCTCGTGGTATTAAGAATTAAGTAAAAATGCCGTTTTTGCTACAAAATTAGGTGCAGGACTTCGCGCAAGTCCCAGTGCAAACTTTATTGCATGTAAAAAGTACTTTAAATCAAACATTACTTTTTATTTATTTATTATTTCGTGTTAATCGTTGGGGTCAGAAAAAACAACGTTAAACCGTCGTCCATTATCGAAGCTATTTAAATAAAATGCCACTAACTAAAACATGTCACTTGATATTCATCACTAAGTTCAGTCATGGTCGTTTACCGCGCGATTTTCCATTGACAACAGGCTCGGTTTGCTGCGACTTGCGCAGACGCAAGATGAAGTTCAAGTTGTAAGCCGTGTTCACAGCATAGTACACGTTTGCATTTGCTGGGAGCAACATTTCTGTAACAATATTTAACATCGGATTAACATAACAAGCCATAAAAGAAGATAAAATGCAAGATAAAAATGGTAATGACAAAAACTATTTTACATGAAATAAGTAAACTCAATATATTATTAATTATTTACATTTGAATACATCATTATGACTTCAGATATGAAGGCGTTGTGCATTAAGTTTTCTAAATATGGACTAAAACGTACCTTTTTCGGGTAGAACTTGCGCCAAAGTGTATCCATCAGGATCGCCATCAAGGTTGAGTTTAAGCATGGCGTTGCGTATCACCTGAGGTGTACGCTCATTGTTGGATAACATAATGGACTTGTAAAGCACCACACCCTCTGTCTCAACATTGTCAGATTCGTACGTAACACGAATTATATAGAAGTCTGGTCCAGGGCGCACAGCTGGGCTGGCACCCGTCGCCTTTCCGTTTGCTGTTTTCTGTCCGCTATTAGCACTTGACAATGACACATCTAACGAGGGCAATGACGATGAAGAAGATCCGTGCGACAGTCTCGTCGGAGATATTCTCCGCTCTAAGCTATCCCTCTTCCACGCTGTTCCTGTACCATCAGTCTCACAATAAAACTGAGAGCTGTTGCTTGAACTAGTACTTGCAATCGAGTCATTCTTTTTGTGTCCGTGGCTGTTGGAATCGTTTATCTTCTTTGGTCGCCTCTCTTTTGGAGGATTTGTCGGGGGCTCGATCTGACACGACAGCTGGTATGCCTCTCGGTCATCGAGAATAATAACAGAGTCAAACCACCTGTCGAACATAGAATCTAATGGCAAATGGTAAGCGTTAGCTGCACCCTGAAGCAATTTTATCTGAGCAAGTACTTCAAATTCTTTTCGTCGTTTGTCAAAATTAATCAGGCCATCTGCTACTGTGTCTGGAATGGCAGTATCGATCATTGTAAGATCAGTTAAAAATGTACCTAAGTAGGGTATAGTCCCGTGACTAACCCCGGGAGATCCTCGTTCGTGTAACAATTTCTGCAGCTGTCGGTCATTTTCACCGACAGTGTCAGCGAACTTAGCGGTTCCTTCGCGCATGAGTAACTCCCTCTGAGCCCATCGATTGTTGTCTTCGCTAAAAATTCTTGCGAGTTCATCGAACAGTTCTGACTTCTCTTTGTTAAGTAAAGCCCACGTTTTTCTTAGTCTATAGACAGGATTACTCTGCAATCCAGATATAATCGCTTTTAATGAGGAGAAATTTTTGAGCACTCTCAATTCACGAGCAATGTCAAGCCAGGCCGCCAATATGTCTGCCCGTTCAAGCGGCCTTAAATTAGGCTCGACAAGGACTGTCGAAATCACTCTAAATGAAACTGCATTGAATTGGTTGACGGTGGCTAATACTGTAGCGGCATCATGGGATCGATCCTTGTCTCGTCTCGACCAGATCGCTCCGAGGCACTGATGGGGAACGAGCTTCTTGAACAGTTCCATGTCCATCCTGGTGAGTTGTTCGGCGAAGTGCCTGTGGGGCACGTGGGGCAGGCGGTAGGTGCTCGTGTGGTGCGCGGACAGTCGCATGCCGGGCGCCAGGCACATGCCCGCGCCGCCAATGCCTTGTCCACCATTTCGCTCCGCACTGAATAATGCTAACTTCTGTAATACCTGTAATTATAAACCTATTTTATTCACACATGAATTAACTTCAGCTTCGTTTAAATGCTAGGAAATAATATTAATGTACATTTTTGTAGAATTCTCAACCTTATAGTTTCAAATCTAGCTGAATAAAGTTCAGTATATTACCTTCGAGTGTAGTTCAGTACCAGGTAGATGAACCTGCGTGAAGGCGAGTAGCTGATGCAGTGCGGGGTGGTGCGGAGATTGTCGGAAGTCCTCCGGATAGGTGTCCAACCACACGTGGAGACATGCCACCAGAGTCCTGGAATTTATATTATTTATTATTATTATGTAGCACGTAGGGATCCCTATTTTTTTTTTAATAAAACACAGACTACTACTAATTGATAATGTTGCTTTCTATTTTGTTCTTAATATACGTTTATCCATTCTAAGTACAGTGCGCGCACGAAGGAGTGTCGAATTTCGACCAGCGGGCGACCTCTAGTTATAATAAATAATAATAATAATAATAATTTCGGGACAACTCACACATCGCTATCTGATCCCAAACTAGGCAGAGCCTGTACTATGGTAACCAGACAACTGATAAACATACTTATATATTTCTAAATACATACATATTATAGATAAATTACACCCAGAAAAATAAATATAAATATAAATATTTCTGCAAAAGCCCTAAGTACGATAAATCCTAAGATTTTCCGGTGCACGTGTGGTAATAGTACGAATTTCATCCTTTTACTCAACAATATATTCAGATTTATTTATATACACTCTATTACAACTTACGAAATCTTTTATTGCTTAAAACACATTAAAAATTCGCTAAAAATGCTAATTCCAATCGAAAATTCAATAACGGATATTATAAATGATTAGAAACTTGTTTATGTAACGGCACAAACGTTACGTGTTACACTAGGTTACGTTCTTTTTTGTTATGTTTAGACACGTGGACAAATTATTGCATAAAAGCAATTTCCGCTAAGTTACGAGTATAACCATTCCTTAAATTTATTATGAGCTGCATATTAAAGTGTGGAAGTATCTAATAAGTAATCTAAATATATAAACTTCACAGAGCAGGTTCATTCAGGTTACAAAATAACACTTATGAATGCAACAGGAAGTCTGAAAATCGATGTCAACCAATTTACTTAAGGTCAGCTCGCTGACAAGGGAAGAGCAACGATAAGAACTACGAAACGAACTTTATATTCTATATTTTTTCTCAAACTACAACTCTAGACAACAAGCCCTATATTATCTATTGTAAATATGTATTGCTTTGTGTAATTTAAAAAATTAGCATGCATTCCAAAGGTGAATATGTCGGGCCACTTCTGTATTCTGTCATCTTTTGTACCATGTTCTGAGCGAATAAATATCTTATCATATCTTATATAGGACTTTTCAAATATTATACATTTACCGGAGAAATTACCTACACACCCAAACTCATAACAAATACTTATAGCTTACACAAAGTTTTGTCCCGTGTAGAAATCGAACGCACTACACTAGTCAGGTAGTTTGTGACAGGGTAACTATTATAATCACTAGACCTCACGTAGGCACAGTCAAATTTAATTTCTATTGATATCTATAGGTATGTTCGGGCAATATTGCATTCAGACAAGTTTCGTAAAAATAAATAACATTGGTATGAAGTATTTAGTTTTAAATAAGCGTGAAAAAAATTTAGACGTGGTCAAGCTATTAGAACCGTGGATAATCCAAAAACATATTGTTAAGAAATTACTTATGGTTATTTCACAATACATAGTTGCCAATATACGAATAGGATGCAATAAATAATTAAATATTTTTGTCAGAGTTATAAAGACTAATAAATATTTGCACCGGCTCTGCTCGCGTGGATGTCGGTTATTGCAATAAAAGTACACTCTACCTTGATATATAGTCTACCTCCTTGCCAAATATCATTAAGATCCATTCAGCCGTTTAGTCGTGAAATGGTAACAGACAGACGGAGTTACTTTCGCATTCATAATAATATGTTTCTTACTTTCGATGTTGCTGTGAGGTGTCAATCGCTGTTGGAAGCACCTCCTCCGCAGCCAATGCTTCATATCGCCGCAAGAGTAGGTCTAACACCCTACTGCACTCCGCGAATGAACTGGAAAATAATTACGACAACAATAATAGAAATATACCTTTGAAAACCAATCTGTACAAATTAAAATTTTCAGGTAATAAGGCATGGGTGTAAACATTGTCTATTTCTAAACTTCGGGCATCTATTGTGAATTTCTTGCCAGAAAAATCCATTATTTATTTCGGCACGATCGGGGAACCGATTCAAGACTTCGTGATGAACAACCACTAGACCTATGAGGCAGTCGAGGTGATGATGAAACTACAGATGTAGGCAAGAAAAACTATACTGAAAGAAAAGACATTCTCGGTCATAAAATAGGCTTTAGCAAGAAAATCATGTTACAATGTTTGACAGTGCCTAAACATGTACTTATTATACTTGTATTACAATTTGTGATAAAACATAAATTTTGTCGCAGGATAATCGAATTCGGATTATAATTAAACGGGTTTTTGCGAAAACTCAACGGTAATTGCAAAAAATCAGATAATAGAAAACTAACAAAGAATTTTGGTATTATCCTAGATATTTTTAGCATCATTGAAAAAACCGGGTTTGCTGAGGAATATTGGAAACTTAAACGCTAATAGCCTAAACGAGTATAATATTCATTTGGTCAATCATCGGCCTAAAATAAGTCAGATTTCTGCAAAAATCCTAAAAATTCCTGTAATGATAGCAAAATTCGTTGTTAGTTTCTTTTATCTGGGTTTTTTTGCAATTTGTCTACGTATTTTGCAAAAAGCCGCTCTATCCGATGACCTTGCGACATATATAACATCTATTAGAACAACATACCGATATGTAGCTAGAAAAACGTTAACATAAGTGGATTCAAGCTCTCCGTCATCTGTGGCGAGCGCCTCCACCAGCCGCTCGACGGTGCCGGCCTTCACAAACCGCACGCGCACTGTCTCCCATTCCAGATGGGAGATCTCATCGTCTGACTCCTGAAAACAAACAATTACAAACTTATTTACAAACTTTTAGATGATGACATTATTAAGTCACATAAGAAAGACACGAAAGTGCACTGTTGGCAGCCTTAGGGGAGGCCTATCCTATTTCAGCTTAGATTTCCACAGCATTCAGTCCTGACCTGGCTTTTTTCATCGGCCACCTTTGGGTTCTATATCGATCACTTAGGTTCTTTTAATATTGTAAATTATAAGAAAAATAATCTTTTGAATGCTACTGATTTGAAAATTGAGTTTAACACATTCATAATTCATGTCAAGTGAAAATTTAGGCCCGCAATATTTGTAAACTCCCATGGGTATAATTATATAAATGGCCCATGGTAATGGCTTATAATTTTTTGTTCTGAGTGGGAATCAAATGCAAAATACTCACAGCTGTGAAATGTAGTACTCACAGCAGCTTAGATCAGTGATTGACGAACCTAAATCTATCACCTAACAACTTACAAAGCTTTTTTATTAGATCGACAATCTTGTTCATATACCTATGTACTTATATAAACAAGATTTTTGTTTACAGATATTGGGTATAAAACCAATTCTATGCCAAACGTTCTTACTTTGGCAACAACACGATCATATGTTATGTTACCTACACAAGTGCTCATTTATTCCGATTTATTTTCTCAGGGATTGCTTAAAATAATTTTATTCTGTTTAAAAATAAAATCATTCTAAGAGAAGAAGTAAAAGATGTGAAAGAACAAAACTTTTTTTGCACTTATGTATTACATATGCCTATTCAACCCGCATAGGGCCAGCGTATATGGATTAAGGCATAAACCCTCTCTGCTATCTTGATGATAGAGGAGAGGAGCCCCATCTCCAACATTAAGACATATATTTATTTATTTATTTAAACTTTATATACACAGAATGTATAATGGCGGACTTAATGCCTGAGGCATTCTCTACCAGTCAACCAACAGGGTGATGCGGAGATTATTTATAGTAGGTGCACAAGTCTCTCGTCTGGAGTGTTAAAATTACATATATAAACATAAAAGGACAAAATTATATCATAAAATATTTAAACATAAATATATAAATCAACACAATAAATATATTATATACATATATACTTACATATTACATATTATTATTAAACTCATTAGTGTTGTGATGATTCTGCCAAATTTTGAAGTAAGAGTTGCCGAACCTTTCCTCTAAACGCGTAACGGTTAGTGGACATTCTGATTTCAAGAGGGAGGGCATTCCAGAGCAAGATGGATTGTACAGGAAAAGAGGAGTGAATAAACGCAGAGTTGTGGGTAGGACATGCTAGTAAGAGATTATTCGAGGAGCGAAGATTTCTATCATGTATCGTGCAGCGATATTGAAATTGAGAGATTAAATAAACCGGGGCATTGGGATACATAAGAATGGTATATAGGTACATATAGGTTGCTATTATTATTATATAAACACTTACTACTACATAAAGTGTTTGTAAATATGGAACAAAAATGACAAAGAATTGGAAATAAGGAAAACAGGTTTAGTCAACTTGTTTGACCGAAATGACTCAGTCATAACTGTATGACTGTATAATTAAGAACAAAACACAGAAAGACAAGTCTTGGAATTTACATTATATATAAATAGCGTCTTAAAAAACGGATACAAGGCGTCTCATACGAACCATTAACCTACACTTATGATCATCAACTATGCAATAACATACCATCACGCTTTTTATCCCGAAGAGATAGTCAGAGGTACACAATTCTTGGGGGAAAAGACACTGACACCCATTTTCACCAGCTATTTTAGGACGATGAGTACATATATCTCGGCCAAATAGTTTTTGGTCGATGAAAACACTGTTGAAAGGTTCTCTTCCTTTAAAAGGGATTGGCTTCAATTGGCTAAATATATCATGGAAAAAGGAAGGGGAGGCCTTTGGCCTGCAGTGGGACAGTATAGGCTAATGATGATGATGATGATGATTTTAGGACCAATACTGATCGTAACAAAAAGGACCATAGTAAGCAAGTGAAAAAGTAACCTACTTCTAACACAAGCGGTATGAATTCGTAAGACTTATGTACTAATTAATTAATTTACCGTCCGCTAACGAAGGAAAACATTTGGAGGAACACTACATGTTTTAGAAGAAATTTTCAAAGGCATGTTTGGATCCGCCAACCCAGACTAGACCAGCGTGTTTGGATTAAAACCCTCTAAGCTATCTCGATAGAGGAGACAGTGGAACAAAGATGCTAATATAACAAACCAAACATGAGTCAATTTTACACACAGAAATGATGATTTTATGAACTTGAAATTGCAATTATAACAGGAAACAGTAAATTAATACTTCGTACTTACTACGTTTAAATAACAAAAATACTTTACGCTTTAACCTTCAAATGACAAACAATCGTTTCAAACATGAATATAAAGTTATAATACAATTAAAAGTATTATTATCACAAAAAGATAGAAACACAAAGTAAACCATTATATTATATTGTACGAGGTACGAGGATGCAGCTCGTATTTGCATTTTATATAATTAACATTATATGCAAAAGTAGGTATAGTATTCCAGACAAACAGATACTTCTCAATGTAATTTTACTGCGTGGAAGTGGATGCATGACGTCATTATACGATCTTTTTTGTCTGGAATACTACGAGTATACCTACTTTTGTATAAACAGTTAAAGTCATGCATGAAACCTTTATATCAAGTTATTTTCGATCATAAAATGTCAACTTTATTACATTGTTCGTAATTCAAAACAAGATCGAAAATATAATTCGGTAGATATAAATACGACGTGGTACGATCTCAGTTTGCCATAATGAACCACTGCGTGGCGAGTGCGATCCTGGCACTAAAACACTTAGCACACCTTTTTTTTCGAAAGAATAAGCTTGGGCCTTATGTGACCTATAAATGGTTATTCCAAGGCATACTTTGTATCCTTTTTTGTTAAGTTTTCTCCAATGGCTAAAAGCTCGACAATTTTTTTCAGTAACTTAGTATGGCAGAAGCAAATGAATGCAGTAGAACTGACCCTTGTAAGGGGTACTGTGTAACAAAGAGGAGAGGAGAAATGAAAACTAAAAAAACAGCAATGTTGAAGAATAAATAAAAATAATAACAAAAGAGGTAATATCAAGCGTAAGTTATTTTAAATGTCAATAAGACCGCAGACAGATATACATATATCGACCTGCTAAAAAATTAATTAATTAACCCAGGGTCCGACCTTGGTCCATAGCCTACCTTTAAACCGGTATGGTATGTATGTACTATGTACCTATGTGTATTTTATGTCTTATTTAGGGAAATCATCGCACAAACAATAATTAAACTTGAATGAAACGCTGAGAATAAAGTACAAAACCGTCTTAAAGCATAATAACACACTGTTTCAAAGTGTGTAATTTTATGCAATTTACACGTCAAGCTATTGTTGGAGCCGTGGACTATCGAACAAAACTCAATGAATACTGTATTCTTAAGTTCCCACATTTACCATTAAGTACCATACTCTCGTATTTTGCACATTGTACTACAGCTGCAAAGAGTACCTATTGTGTCTACCATTGAATTATATTGTATTTTTGAATACGCAAAGAACTATAGTTCTAGCCTATAGGCACTTGCTTATAAAAATCATTCGATTGCATAATATTTATAGAAATTCGTTGCAAAAACCCTAGAAATCCTTAGAATTAGCTACTCTAGATACTTATATGCAAGTAGCATATAAGTATCACAATAAGGATGACAAAGTGACACCTAAGTTATTGATTTTTCTCTTAATTAGACGGAAAACTCACTGTTACGCAACGTGGAGTCGATATTTTAGTGACTAAATCTATCCTACTAATAATATAAACGCTAAAGTTTGTAAGTAAGGATGGATGGATGGATGTTTGTTACTCTTTCACGTAAAAACTACTGAACGGATCTGGATGAAATTTGGCACAAAGATAGATTATGGTTTGAAATAACACATAGGATACTTTTTAAAACGATAGCCGACATCCACGCAGGCGGAGCCGCGGGCAACAGCTAGTATGTACATAAAAATGTTAAGTTGGTTTATGTACGCTTCTACAAATTAAAACGGATCCTAATGAAATTTGGCAAAAAGATAGATGGTATCCTGGGGAAGGACATAGAGTATATCACTTGGGTGTTTCCAACCCATTTTTTTGATGGGACTATGCCTGGTATAGGAATATGTTTCTTTTAAAACACATCCCTAAATGTGCGCTGGAGACCTGTACTCACATAAAGGAACACAACTACACTACTGTGTGTAGTTATATGGCTGTGGTCTTCTGTAAGGTGGAGGTCCTTCCCCAGTTGGGCTTGCTCGCTAGTACGGTGCCCTACCTCTCTTACATAATATTTTCTTGGCATATCTTTAATATAATAAAAATCTCCTGTCACGTTATTTGTTCACAACCGATTTTACAAGTGGAACTTCATTATTGCAAATATTGCAAGCGAGCCCGCAGATAAAAACTAGTTATTTTATATGACTTTACTATTATAGTACCAACTGTACTTCTAAGATTATTATATAAGTACCCACAATTGAATGAAATAATTACGACAAAAGAAAATCACCTAGCAACTCATTCATTCAAGCATTGTTCATAATATTATTTGTACACGTAACGTAATTCGTTCTTATCTTTGTATAATTACGAGTATTTACGAGCCTTCATACGTGGCTTCGCCTGTGTGATATACTGATAAAAAGCAGGTAGTTATTTTTCCCTATTAATGGCAATGGTAGCCGAGTGGGAAAGTGATATAATTGTAACCCGGCCGGCTGATTCTCTTAGAAACAGCGATGGCAAACTGACAGTTGTGATCGCAAACTGACTGTTATGATTGCTCGGTGACGGCACAATCTATTGACTAAACGTCAAAAAGGCTCGGTTTTTTCTCTTACGGAATACCGATTTTCAATCTGACAGCCAGATTTTGCTTGGTCTTCGCGGTGGCTCGGTTTTTGCTCTTACGGAATACCCCTGCGGGAATATTGAGCCCGGTCCTAAATGTCTTCTAATAATATGTTGTGTAGGTCTTATTAGCGTTCAGTTTTGTGCATCAAGTATAAATGCGATAGATAATACGGAACGTAATGACGCAGAAAGAGAAAGTGATAATGAAATGAATCTACTTAGCTGCTGTTGACGGCAACAAGTTTCCGTGCGGTGCGTTAGTGCGATATCTACGACTTTCTTACTATAATATCATTGGTGTAGGTATAATTTTTCTTTTCATAATGTTTTAGTATAAAATTAGAATTTTCAACCTAATCCGTTAATAATGAGAATATCTTTTGAATTTATAATAATTTTAACAAAAAAAAACCGACTTCAGTACGGCAAGTTGTAAAATTTTCAAATATTTGTTTGTTACAATCGAATAAAATCGACTGAGCGTCGGGCTGAACACAGGACAAGTACCTAGGTATTAAAAGCTATATTCAATCTGTGCAATCCGCGCTCAATTAATTCACGTCATTACTTCTTATTAATAGTTGCTTAGCAACAATAACCGAAACTTATCTAATCGCCATCAGTAAAATACTTATTATTGAGAAGTTCAGATGGCCAACTGTGGTCTTCTTCATCAGTTTTACTTCACCAAATTACACTTTCTGAATGCAAATGATTGATTTATTGTTAAAAATATTAAAATTGCTATATGTGTGCCTATAACTTTTGAGGAGTTCCCTCAATTCCTCATGGATCCCATCATCAGAACTTTCTTTTGATGATAATGGGACCAAACTGGAAGTATGTTCAGTCAGACAAAAAAATATTTTTTCAAATCGGTTCATAAATGACGGAGTCATGCGGTAACAAACATTTAAAAAAAAAAAAAAAAAAAAAAAATACACACGAATTGATAACCTCCTCTTTTTGAAGTCGGTTAATAAGATTACTTAAGAAGTTTTTTTTCTATTATCCGTACTGTCCGTACTAACGCGAAAGTAATTCTGTCTATTGCCTTTTCGCGACTAAACGGCTGAACAGAGATATGGTATCTTGTGAAAGAATACAGGGATTTTATTGCGATAACCGACATCTAAACCGGCAAAGCTGATAGCAACAACTAGAATGGTAATTAAAGAATATTGTCATTTCGTAACAATTTGTAAACATTCAAGAGGTGGGATTCAGGAGTGCCATTGACAACAAGTGACGACTAGTAACAAAACGATAATGTGACTCATTATAGTGGGAGAGCCAGCAACGTATTTACTTAAGTCATTGCATAAGTCATGAAAATTCACAAACTAACTCTATACCTTATATTAAATCTATAATAAAAAATACTGCCAATATCATTTACTACAAATTTTAGGACTGATACTATAACCAAATTAAGTTTTATTTCCTACCCTCTTTGTTATTTTTGGGTTAAACACTCCGGCCGCACGGGGCTGCCTGAAGTGTCTTTTTTGGGTTCCGTACCCAAAGGGTAAAGATGGGACCCTATTATTAATATTATTCTGCAGGTATAGAGGAGTTAGTTTGTGAATTTTCATGACTTATAAAATTACAAAAGTAAATACGTTGCTGGCTCTTAGTCCATTACATAGACAGTGTTTATTTATTTACTTATCTTTGTTGATCATCACTCGTATGTGTACAATCTATTTGATTGCAATCGCAACGAGCCATGTTCAAGTACACACCTACTAATAACAAAAACAACAGGTACATCTGTAATAGTGAACTACTAGAATGGTCTGGTAATGATATACTCGTAAATGATTTCCATTGCATCTAAATAACTATAACTAATATTATAAAGAGAAAAGATCGGTTTTTTCATAGGAACTATAACATGGGGTTCCAAGGTTTTACAGGGTTGACAACGCGCGATTCATAGCCCTAATGTTGCATGTGTCTATAGAACTGCTTATCGTCAGGCGAGCCGTATGCATTTTGCTTCCTTAGTAGTGAAAACCTATTGAACTGATTATAAAAAAATTTTGCCCAATCAGTCAATCACTGAGTAACATTAAGGCGCAGACTTATTCAATATAAGGATGTGAACGCTATATGTTTATTTTTAATTAGGGATCAATCAATAAAAGTTAA
This sequence comes from Trisateles emortualis, assembly GCA_947095525.1. Classification (NCBI taxonomy): domain Eukaryota; kingdom Metazoa; phylum Arthropoda; class Insecta; order Lepidoptera; family Erebidae; genus Trisateles; species Trisateles emortualis. The sequence continues at coordinate 15,624,656 of OX352732.1, read as the reverse complement.
CCCGTGCGAAGCCGCGACTAGCCATTAGTTATTAACTACCATATAAATCGTCTTATCAACTAGTAGACCGGGACCGGATGGGCTGCTAGTCGTTAACTGTCATCATGTCTACTAGGCCACATATTTTCCATCGATCTTTCCAGCTAAATAGTGGTTACTTCGCCATTTACCACTACGTGGCGTGTTGTGGAATCGACAAATAATTGTGTAAACGACAAATGGTTGTTCCGAGTCTAGGTGTAGTTTGTTCCCGTGATTTGTGTTCGTAAATAGTGGTACTTCTTAAAAAGAACGCAAAACTCGGGGTGCTGTACAATTTAAAAATCGATGTTCCTACCATTGACACGAAGTAGAAGACCAACGGAATTGTAATACTTATATCTCATATATTTTATCCCCTGGTACCTATACCGGAACATTGATCTACCAGACACAAGGATATTTCTATTGTGTCTGGTTTTCAGAGTCGTAAGATTAAATCATGATCAATTAATTATGCTCATAAAAACAAAACATCAAAAATTATATGGTATGATACAAAAAATGACGTACGGTAATTCTCATATTATAGCCTTGTAGCCTATTGTCGCTCATCCGGGATGTTAATAGTACTGATAAATTTACATAACGTGGATTACATTAACCAAATATTTCACAAATGCTGGGACTATTTGGATATAAACATTTTCCAGAAATTTCGTTGAAACAAATAAACTCTATATGTAAGTATTTCTCAAAGGTGTTTGTTTCTTGTCGGTTGTTCTTGGCCATACGCCATACCTTCCATAATTCTTCATCAAATTAATGAGTCAAACAAGATGCTTATGGTTTGTCACTATTGACGTAATATAACAGACAAATACAAATGTTTACAAATTACACGTTTAGTCTAAGTATAATAATAGTACTACATGCTAGAGTCCCAGAAATGCTTACTTAAACTTCCCATATGATATGGAAACATTTGCGAAAGATTTACATATTGTCTCTACTTTGGAAAACCAGAAGCAGGAAGTATCCTGCTTCTGGTTTTCCAAAGTAGTACTATACAAGCGAGTAAGCCCGACCGGGAATGGCTCGTCTACCTACAGAAGACTACAGCCAAATAACTACACGTAGTCGAATTCCTGTGCGTGAATATGGATACGTTTTATTAGACTACTCATCAAATTAATATCTACGAAATAAGGTAGCTGGATGTGGCAACCTTACTTACTGCTCATGCCAAGTGATTTACGAGTTTTATAGCCATTTTGTATTCCACAAAATGTTATCGCAAACCGTAAATCGGAACGGTACTGCACAAACGAGTACAATAGAAAGAAAATAGTATTTATATCTAAAATGTATTTGTTCAAAGCCATACAATGTTTTTATGAAGGCTCCGAGAACAATTCGCAATAAAAACTATATGAGATGTTGTTGAGTCATCGTTATGCCTGTACCGTTTGACAACACAATTAATTATGGTCAAACATGGTTATTTTAAAACAAACACTTTTATATAATTACTAGCGTAATTTATAGATTATAGTCTAGGATGGCACATAGGCTACTTTTTATCGCGACATCTACACGGGCGAAGCCGCGGGCAACAGCTAGTTAACTATAAACCTGCCTGAAAAATTGGGCTATAAAATGCAATAAGATTTTGAAACATGTCGATAGTAGATGCTTACCGCCATAAACTTTACCTTGATACCCGGTCCTATCGCTATATAGACACTGTACAACTGACTTCTTAGCTCCTGAATAAGTCATCAAATATTTAAGTGTCAAAATGTAATGAATTGCCAGTTTACTAAGTTTGGGGTTAACAATAAAATTGCTAAAGAATAATCGCCACTTATCTTACAAATCAAATCAGCTGATCGGCTCATTTTGTACAAGGAAACCAAACATGTTTTACACGCATTCATAGTCGATCCTATAGTAAATTTTGTTCATGTTTATGAGTACTTTCACTCGACATTTCTGTAGATATGTTTACATTAAATAAAACAACGCCGCGACGTAACCATTATTATTCAATAAAGATTTAGACTCATGTGTATATCTGCTGAAATAATTGTTTATGGTAGCAATAGTGATTTTAACATTAATCCGGCTTTCTAAAACAATGTGGTTATTCTAATAATATTATTAACGCGAATGTGAGAATGGATGGATGTTTATTATTCCTTCACGCAAAACTTACGCGACGAATTTCCATTATACTTTACAATGCATAGGCTATAATTAACATTAAAAATCTACACTGTCGCAGGCAAAAGGTAAAAAATGGGTTGGCAACACACAAGTGAGCAAGTTTTCACAACAATATGGCAAGTATTCATATGCTACGGTAACTGCTTACTATCAGGCGAGTCGTATGCTTGTTTGGTGACAAACAAGCATACGACCATTTTGAAGCATAAAAGCTAGTTGATAATACATAAACACAATAGAATATAAATAGAAAACTCACACTAGAAGCACTCCGCGTAGGTCGATGGTAGCGAACTTTCTTGAGGTAGACGGTGTAGATGGCGCCGTCGACGCGTTCTTCGCCCCACAACCGCCATGTCGGCTGCTGGAACACACCATCAATAGGTCAACATAATAGTCCACACAACGTACTCACTTAACGATAACAGCTTATAAACAAAGTTGGCGAGCTGAGGGGTCACGCTATCGTCCCTATGGATCCGCGAAGCCCATTACTCCTCTCTTGCCCATAGTTTATCAAATCAGAGATATCTTTAACATCATTTGTCACACTTACTTTAGCGAGATTTAATTAAATAAATAATGAAACGGATGCTAAATTTCTGTAGCATTAAGTAATGCGAGGTAAACGACTTCACATTTTGTTTATTGACTTCTCAATGCTTGTGCACGTATAGCCGCGAGCAATTCGATTACAACAGGCTTTAGCTGTAGACATAAGTAGTGTATCTTAATTAGTTGTGTTAGTATAAGTGTTAGGCTGATTTTTCATTAAAGATGTGCGAGGTAGCCAAGCTAAAGATGTGTGATATTCATCAATAGGATAGTTTGATTGTCATGCTTTAGTTACTTCTGGTGGAGAAGGGTTCTACTAAGCTAAGCTGTTTATTTATTTGTCAAAGCAAAACGCACAGAACATCACTTCACTCGCAATCTATGTCTTTTTGCTAATGGAAAGTGACACATATTATCGTAGCCTAGCTTTGCCCTAGCTCACAGCTTAGCTAAGCACATCTCTGGTGAAAAGACAGCTTTACGTCAGTAACGGCTGAGCGCTTACATAATCATCTTGAACATTACGAGCGAACAGCACGGGCTCGGCCTTACTGACGCCACAGATCCTCCACATGGCCCATGTCCGCGACGTCACACACGACGTCACCGGAGATCAGCTGAGCGCCTCCCGCATCACGCTCACTTTCACTACCCACTGCACCGTATCACTACACTATGTACATCCACATGCAAATCTAGCAATTCAATAATTGGATCAATCAGCGGCGAGAGGCGAGCGAGTATGCGAATAGCGCGGACGTGCGTGACGCGGGTGAAATCGCTGCGACTCGGACAACGGCACACTTGTCTACGCTGGTATCCGGCTCCGAGCACCACACTTCGAAACTGTTAATCGCTCCGCAGAAATAAGCTGCGCTATCACCTCTTAATCACAGGCACTCGTTTAATGATCCACGACGAACTCTCCCTCGATAACAACAAGTTTTCTACTGTTACCGGTCCACGGTCTATTAACTTTGCAATTATCGTCACATTTTACTACAATGTTACGAAATCGCCAATTTGCATATTACACGGACATCGCATAACACCACAGTCTATCGAAAACTTTCACAAGTACTAATTTTTGAATGATAATGTTGCCCACTGACTTCTAGTAAATTTTAATAAATTGCGTAACTATTTGATACACGTAACCGACACAATCAATTAACAGAAATATTAAAAAGTATACAAAATAATATGTCGGCAGTATAGAAGCGCTGGCGTTGCAGCGCGGGCGCACAGCGACTGCTCTCTTCGTGGAGAGATCGCGTGAAAAACTCCGATAGAGCACGTCAATGACGCTCGGCGTTGTACAATGTTCAGTGTACGCAGCAGGCGCTAACTTCATAACACGACAACACGTGCCTACGTATGAGTACAACTGTGGCTATTAAATAAGATTAAATATGTGTATACCGCACGACCATTTCTAATAAATCCTTTTTGTCAGAAGTAATAGATACACAACTGTACTAAACTAATATTATATAAATATATGAATTGTTAGGGGGTTATCACTAAAACTGCAGATTGGATTTGCTAAATTCAGTAATTATAACCTACAACCTGAATTCTCTTTCCATAGTCACCTTTTATCGACATACCATGCGAGAGAAGATAGGGGTTTTGCAGGAGTTATTTGGCAAAACGAACGTATTGCATACGTACAGACAAAAAAAACTTTTATTTCGAACAAAGAATTCATATTGTGTAAGTAACAATAAACTTAGGACTATGTTAGTAAACAAAATTTAAGTTACACAAAAAATATTTTGAAACCAATTGTACGGTAGACATGCATCTACGCGTACAATAGTTCAGAATAGGCGAATCATACCTTTCGGCAATCATTCGCAGAATACTGTCAAAATAAAACTACTGACAAAAGTAACTGTCAAGATTGCGATGTACAGCCAAGCAGCTTAGCTACAAAAACAAATTATAGTTAATCCTCGTATAAAAATAACGCACTTGTCGAAGTATCATGTTTGTTCTACACGAGTACACTTTCATCGTTGTTTATAGCGTAATGAGAACAATTTTCTTTACTCAGTTTTATGGAATGTTTACATTGACTCACGAAATGGTAAATCAACAATTGTAGTGAAGTAGACAGATATGTGTAAAGATATCGATTGAAAGTAATAAAGTATCGTTGCTATCAATACTTGTGTAATAATAATAAAATTACTTTCATAAATTTTTTGACCAATAGCAAAAAAAACAATATGAAAATGTTTATTTCATTTAACCTACCATTTAACCTACTCACAATATTAAATCTTGCCATAATCTAAATGTAATAAAATCATCTTTATCTTTTTGAGTGGTATATACCTGTGATAGGTACCTAGTTACTTCAAATTTAAAGCAGAAATTTGACCACTTATCCTTGCCTACATAAGTACCTACAAAAAAGTTTACACTTTCCTTATAATATCATTATCACTCTATTAAAAACCTTATGTTTTTTGAATTCCTGTATAAACGTTATTGACATTGTAATGTCTGTCCCAGGGTTACCCATTAAACAATATCCTAGATTCACAAATGTTTGAGTACAAACACTTCGTAACTTGCAATACATATCTTGGGCAGGTATTACTCGCATGTTTGCAAATTTAGAAGTGATTATTTGCCTCCTAAGTTCTTAGCATAAAAAATGTTTGATAACAATTACAAACAAATCACAACGTAACAAACATAATTGTTGTCATTGGACATATTCGAAATAACTGAAGACCACAGGGCAAATAGCTACATGTTTACAAATAAATGAGATCAAATTGACTTGTGAACGAAGATTAATTATGCTCGCGCGCAACCAATAGACCGATTAATAACACTCGTTAGACTACTAAACATGTTGGCCAAACATGCGCCAATATTGACCACAGTATGACCATAGCACAATAATAAGATTGCGCAGAATGACAGTAGTTCTATGTTTGAGTAATAGTTTTAAGTGTACTATGGCCAATATTGGCCTATGCTGGTCCAATGTATAGAGAGGCAATCAATTGAAAATTGAAATTAACACCAAACAAACATGTATACAACCACAATAATGAATAAGTCATCAGTTTTTTTTTCCTTATAAAACTGCTCGTAGTGAAACTCAATTGTAAACTAAACGCTATGTACCGCTGTATGTACGTCATGATGCTTTGTATTGAGCGATTTTTGTATTTATTTAGTTTATTTATTTATTCTGTAAAAATGAATGTGAGAAAGAAACTATAAATTACGAATACATATAAATTTAAGTCTCTTTAGAAGTTACAACCACTCCATGCAGAGAAACAACCAAGCATTCGATATCTTACTAACGTCATAAATGTGAAACTTTGTGAGGATATAAATATATATTTGTTACTCCTTCACGCAAATCCTGCTAGATGAATTTTGATGCAACTTTAGCCTTATTCATCAGAACAACGCAAAGGTTTCAGTATTGTGTCCTAGAATTTTTAGCAAAGTCGCGGCGTGCGCATTGTCAACGTTATATTGATAGAGTAGACAATCCTATAGTTACAATACATAGATCGTAAAATAAACAAATTAAAGGCCACAATATGTCAAGATAAAATTGTTCAGTGGCTTTAGACTAAATAATACAACTTTAATAGCGTAGCGTGAACTAATCTTGAGATTAAATACTGTTTGTGTTGTGTTAGTTTTATTTATAAACAAACATTGTATTATACTTTATCAAGTTAAATTACCTACATTTATGTAAAAAATACAAAACTTCATTGACTGTAACTACTTTGATTAACTGAACCAACACCGTGCCGACTGTTGTGCGTGGGCTTCATTCTCTCATGGGGCAAAACTGTGTGTGATGGTTTATTCATTGTCCGTGAATTCTTTGATTTATTTTAGGTCCTACCTACTGTGGATTGCAATTGAGAACCAGTGCTAGGTGTTCATTGACACCTGGCAATATGCTGAGTTGTCAACTCTTTGGCATACAAATATTCTTTCTTACACTATATAGTGTTTGTAGATTCTTTATTTATTTCTTTTTTTTTAAACAACAATAATGTTTATAAAGTCCTCCGCGACACAAGTTACCCAAGTATATTTTTTATATTATGGATAGGTTACTTTTGTTTTTCCTATAGTATGACTTTCACCGCGTAGAATGGAGGCGTATTTTGATGAAATCCACAAAAGTTGTCCTGTATGTATTATCATTTATTCTGTAACACGGACGGGTAATAAGAGATGTATTAGAAAACGTGCGCTTGTACCAGCGGAGTGTTGACAAAGCGCCAAGAGACGTACTGGCGCCAGCTGACCTCGCCTGACCTTTCTTTACTAAATAATGTAATAACATTCTCGGTTTTCTGTTCTAATTTTAATGTAATTCTAGATGTAATCTCTAACTAAACAATTTTGCCTCGAAATCGAATTTTCTAGAATATAATTTCTAAAGGATTTAGTAACATCGATGAGTTTATCACTGATCTTGATAAATCCTTTTGCAATTAGTTTGCTTTTCAACTCACGAAACTTCCAAGAAAGTAGGAAGCAATTAAAGTATGTCAACTAATTTATTTACCGTCAAATCTGTTGCTAACTAGAGCCGTATGTATCATGACGCCCTTTAACCTTTAGCGATCTCTTTTAAAACATTATTTGAATTTCGAGCAATGACTCTCAAGCTCGAGCTTCAAGGTTTGAAGCTAGGTAATAAAGTAAATCTTATTAGTATATTATGTTAAGGCCTCTAAACAAACAGAAGAAGAGCCATAACAAAAGTATTATCAGCGCGTTAATACGGCTTTACATACTAAAGCAGATTATTTAAATAATCATCTACGACTTTATAGTTTTTAGAACATTTTTTTACGTCTTATTAATATTATAAACGCGAATAATTGTAACGGATGACTGCAAACAAGAATACGGCCCGCCTGATGATAAGTAGTTGTTGAGAATACTGAAAGTCGCATGCGTACAAATTGTTATATCGAATATAATTTTAAGGTAAATTACGAAGAGCCGTCGAAGGTTTACCTATTGATCGATTCTTTGTAGAACGTTATTTCCATCTATAGTCTAAACAACTGTCAACTGTTTGTTATAGATTACCCATCTACCCATATACTCGTAGTAATAGATATACCTATTATACCTACATATAAACCTATTATTGTACACGTACTTTGTTTGACTACTATTCAAGAGAGGTAGGTATCTCCACCTTTTACCACAACCAAACTAAATTAGAAAAACTACACACAGAGTAGTCGCGTTTCTGTGCGCGAGTACCAGTTTTCAGAGTTTATTAAACGAAAACTGATATCAAGATAACGTTTTCCTAAGAATTATACTGTTACAATAGGTAGATAGTGTCGGCATCGCGCGATTAACGCTATTGACATAACAAGCGTCTTAGTCTACGGTAACTGCGTACCATCAGGCTGGCGCGGTGACAAATAAGCGTACGCTCATTTGTCACCGCGTGGTAGAAAAAAAATAAAATGAATGAGTCACGTGTAAACAACAATTCCTAAACCTTTCAGATAGATGGCGAAGGGAATAGGATGAATGGAATCTCTAATCCAATACATATTTACACAATCTGATTTGTTTAAGTTGTGTGTATTGATTTATGAAACCTTATAAAATGGTTAGAATGTTTTAAATTGTTACGCGTTCGTAAGGTGAAAATATTGTTAGGAAATAACATCATGCAGCCAGGAGATTCAACCGACCGCATGGGGCGGGCCGAAATCCTATCAGCTCTGTTGATATTGTGAAACAGAACCTATATCTAACCCACGCATAACTATTTTTGTTTATTGAGTAAACTGTAGGCTCGTTAGTATTAAATTCCGTTCTAAGGAGAGTCGTTACAAAGTTTCCAATAAGTACAAATATCGATTGGCATGCAATAGCAGCGGGTGAGCTAAAAATAGCAGACAAGAAGGCTGGTGCGACGCGCCGCCACCCCCTGCACCTCCATCCGCCACATGCTAGCCCAATTACCACCAACTATAATGCCTGACTAAATGGAAAATTTATTGCTTACTGTGCCTATATCTACAAATAAAAGTGTCTTATCACTTTACGGAGTGGTTATAGAAGCCAACTTGGTGACGGGGTGGTCAAATCGCCTAAATTGACCTCTGTCGTCTTCAACACTAAAGACTGCCTCGGTACTGCAGTGGTAGTGCTTACGACTATTGTGTAGACACCCCAGGTTCGATCCCCGGGTCGCGTAATATTTAGTTTTTTTTCCGGCTCAGTATCAGCCCGGAATCTGGAACTGTGCCCGATAAATGGCAATATGCCCTTTTACATGACAACTACCAACCCATTCGGGAAAAAACGCCCTGATAATAACAAAGGCGTAATTAAAAATAATTGAAGAGCTTTTCTTAGAAATGCTAACTGAAAATAGAATATGGAAATTAAAAGAAAATCCAATTTGCCTCCTTAAAATTGATATCAAGATTCAATATTTGATCAAAATATTTACTGAGACGATGTTGCTGTGAAGACACTGACACTTTGTATACATAAGAATAACTTAAAAAAATCTTGAACGATTACATAATTCATAAAGTAAATGTTAACTTACTCGGTGTTGTATGAAATTTAACACATTGTCTTAGCGAAAGGGATTAGGTTCTTAGGATCTATAAGTAGGTATGTAACATTATACAGTACTTCACATTCCAAAGAACAACGTGATATCTGGCATTGGACAAAGTGCTAATCGCGAAACAAAAATCACTTGGTATTAAAAGAATTTGCTGTTATTTATCTAGACACTAAATATTGACAGATCACATTCAGACCAGATAACATTATCGAGCACAAGGCAATACGTAGGTATAACATTTTCCTTTATGATATGACGCACTTTGTTACGAGCGCTAATAAAACCTGAGAGGCTGAAGTCGTAATATGGTTTCCCGCCTAAAATAGAATATCAGTTGGAGCGAACACCAGACACGGGTGAGCGACTCTCCCGACTCCCGAGTGACGCACTCCCGCTAACGTCTAATCAAGTGACGTCTGCACCCCTCTATGCAGACACGTCACACGTCACAGCGTCAGGTAATTTTAAAATTATGTATGTAAGTACAATTGACACAATTTTACCCTCCTCATTTCACGTATCCTGTTTTAAAATTGAACCCTTTTCAACTGTCGTACGTCGTTATCAAAGCCATTTTAAAGGAAAATTGACGAATTGGCTCAACGAGCCAGAAATCGTAAACATTTTTAAGATAAAATGATAAAACTCATTTTTTATTCTATAGACTAAAAATAAAATATAGATAGTCATAGTACATTATATATTTTAAGGATTCTTTTTTACTATGTTCCTTTGCACTTGCCCAACCCTCAGTCTCTTTGACACGTACGTGATGTCTTTCAATACACTGCGTAGAGTGCACTTACTTTGATTTGAACCCATACCAACAGGCATAAGATCAACCGACGCGACGTGACATTTCAGAATTTGTCTGAGAGCTTTTCAAATGGAAGTACAGAAATCAATTTTTATAGTAGATAAAATTGTAGCGATAGACGGTAGAAATATCTGTCTGTAAATTTGTCTTGATACGTTCCAATTATATTGCGCGAGAAAATTATTGCCCTACAAGTTTGAATTAATCACGTTAACTAAATATATTTAATATAGTAACCTCTAGCAATCGTTTATATAAGTACTTAATACATATTTTTTACTACTTTGGTAACAATATTATATGTATTTGTTTTTAACCGACTTTAAAAACGAGGAGGTTATCATTTCGTGTATTTTTTTTTATGTTTGTTACCGCAGAACTCCGTCATTTATGGACCGATTTGAAAAAATATTTTTTGTCTGGGAGGACATGCATACTTCAAGTTTTGTCCCATTTTCATCAAAAGAAAGTTCTGATGATGAGAACTCCTCAAAAATTATAGGCACATATAGCAATTTCAATATTTTTAACAACACATCAAATATTTGCATTCGCAAAGTATAATATGATGAAGTAAAACTGATTAAAAAGACCACAGATGGCCTTTTTGATGACCTGAACTTCTCAATAATAAGTATTACGGATGACGATTAGATAAGTTTCCATTATGGTTGCTAAGCAACTATTTGATGATAAACTCGGTAGCTAGCAACGGAACTTCATAATTAAACAATGTAATCTAGCCGTGTTTGGGCTTATTTGAATGGTCATGACATGCACTATAGCTGTAAATTATCAGATTTACAAGAACCGTCTTTAAGGAAAAATGAGATAAGAGTTTGCATGAAAGTTCATTCTGTTTAAATACCTACGTTAGACTAGAAAATTATAATTAAATCTATTCGTACATTAGCTTAATTCGCTTGACCGATTCTCTGGACTCGACAGCTATAAAACGCCCAATGAAAATCTTTTAACAGTCACTCCAGCCTTCCTACTGTAAACACGTAACCTTTTACAAGAGTTCATTGAAATAATGTACATACTAAAAAAAAACTACTGAAACTAAATAATGCTAGTCTACAAACAATAAATATTGATGATTATTAGAAAACTGTTGTTAAACAAAGGACAGCGGTGAAGTCGGAGGGCATTGTGCGACTCGGCAGGCGTGACGGACGCGCTTGGCCGCCGGCGCGCCCTCATCGCGACTGCGATGGTACCCGGAACAAACACCCAATAACTAGTGGGCAAGACGATACTATCATTACATGACACTTATGTAAACTCCAACCACGGCCATTAGAACTGTCTTTGGTATGTCACTATTCAAATGAGTGCCAACATGCCTCGCATTTGCAACCTAAAGCTAACACCGAGTGTCAAGGAATGTCGGTCATTCCTTTTGCAATGTAAACCTAGGGTATACAGAGAGGCAACGCATAAAGGCTAGTACCCGCTCCATGCCTTATTTAAAAAACAACACTCCACACATTTTCTTACTTTCCACGTTCGTCTCGGAGTAAACATCACAGTTTACATACTAAGTAGTAAAGTAAGAACTTTTATGGTGAAATCTAGAAAAATAGTAGGTATTTCATACACGTACTTCTACGCTCTTTCTCTCTACTTACACACATACATATGATAACGTTAATTTGTATGTCAGGCCACGGTATTTATCACTACCTTTTGAGAGAGAAAACAAATAAATATTATTATTATTATTAAAAAAAATATTATTATAAATATTATTATGAGACTATTCGTTACTAGAGTGCGCTTACAAGAAAATATGTGTAAAGAAGTAGAATATTTTCTTTAAGGATTAGAGAGTTTAATTTTTTAAAACGATACAATAGCCTAATTAAATTATTGTATGTATTAACTTTTGGTTGATTTATATACAGGTGCGTTGTACATTTTATAAACATTGCTGAAAATGTTTATAAGTGTGCTAAAAATACTTAAGTGATGTCAAAGATTGAAATCATTTACTCATTGCAACCGAAGTAAATAAACTTGTGTTCGTGCTAACTGCTACTGTGCATTATTTAAATAAATAATAAACCCAACGCTATCTTAAACATTTTACCATCTAAACCTTAATTAAACTTTGCTATAAATGTCATCGACTTTAAATCAAAGTGTAAAAATAAATAAGTACCGCCAGGTTCGTCGGCACCTTTGGAATCGATACGTATCGAGCATCGGACCGAACCGAACAGTCACGGCGACAACGACCTCAGACACTCGATGACCTACTACCTACTTACTACCCAACCTACTACACAATACTGAATGATTAACGCGATTTAATTAACTTTACATCATGCTAAAATTAACGGGAGTCCTATTTTTGTGAACTACATAAGTATATGCCGGTATAACTAAGAAATTTGCTGGTAATATGTAGGTAACTTATTTGCGGTAGTGCGTGTAGGTTAATAGACAAATCAAATCTAACAACGTGCATCAAAATCATCATTATTTATGTAAACTAATGACTCAGGGGTAATAATTGCTTAAGGAATAGTCTGAATCCTACTAATATTACGAATGTAAGTTTGTGAGGATGTATGGATGTTTGTTACTCTTTCACGCAAAGACTAAAGAATAGATACGGTTGAAATTAGGCACAGTGATAGATTATAGTCTTGAATAGCACATAGGCTACTTTATATCCCGGAAAAAATCACTTTTCCCGGGGGAAGCTAGTATAGAATAATATTACGCTTGTTCTCATGAAGCAGTTGGCGGGCCGGTATCACGGTGACTACGATTCGCCAGCCATAAAGCATATCCTATGTACCTGTGGTGTCCTGTAACTAGTCAAAGCCCTGGGTAAGAGTAAAATTAGCAGTCAGTCGCACCTCTGTCTATCTGTTGCCTTTTCATGGCATACTAAAGAAGGAGCTAATGATACTTTTTATCGCGATATCCAACATCCACGCGGGCGAAACAGCAGGCAACAGCTTTGACTATTATTATGATCCATTTAAACAATGTTTATTGTAAAATTAATTAATTATGGCATGCCACAATGACGTATGTTGTAGTGCCAACGTAAATTTGGAATTGCATTCCTTTTAAAACCGCAAATACCAAGCTTCCACTTTGTTAGTCCACGTTTGTTCTGAAGCATCCTCAACAGTCGTATAAGGCCGGTGACGTAATTCCTTTGAACTCTTATCAACGACATATACGAAAATAGAAACGTGTTCTATTTCTCTCTGAAGTGCCTAAATCTTTGATGTTGACAACAACAAAATATGAAAATTGGTTCCCAAAAAAAAATCTTAATAAACTTTTTGAATTTTATGTCTAAACCTTCGATATTGTAAAAATATATATGTAGAATACAATATACATAGTATTCTTTATTGTACACCAAATAAAATAAACAAAAGACAATAGAAAAACTTAAAATAAAAAATGATTTACAATGGGCGGTCTTATCGCTAAAAGCGATCTCTTCCATATATTATAAAATTTTCAAAGGTAAATTATAATAAATGCAAAAAATATAAATTGTTATGTTATTTTGTTAAGTATCTACCTATCTAATATGACATACGTTGACATACATAGAACTTATTTTAAAACAAAATTACCTAGGTGGCGCAATTCCAGCAGAGCTGATTCTGAGCAATCCGCGAAAACCAATATCACTTTATCCTCACCTAGGGAACAAACCCCGGGCATCAGCAATTCAGTTAGGCAGTCGTACGCACTTTTACTGCGGCTCAGAAGCAGTCTTAAAAACTGTGTAATATTTGGCATTTATTGACTTCAGAGTCATATTAAACAACTTGTTAGACACACACACACACAACTACTACAATTAATAATGTATTCCAAATGCAGTACTTACCAACACAGTGTATAACAGTAACTTTTTATTAATCTGTGTTATAACTCAGTGTCTGATTTTTTTTGCTTAGTGTATGATGTTTACCTATTACTTCTACTTCTTTTTGTAATTATTTTTTAAGTATATCGATGAAAGAGACTGGTTTCCACGACACAGGGAATCCTAGTGTGGAAACCAGTGCTTACCTAACCCCTGTTATATTTTCTCTGAGTAAATAAAGATTATTATTATTATGTTATTATCCACGTATAAGATAATAGATAATACTCGACAAGATGACAGTGCGACATAGTAGCTTGAAAAAAGAAACATGACGAACTTGAAATGTAGTCATATTTTCCGCTGAATTCCATAGAGTTATGGAATGATTGTGTACCTACGTAATAAAATTCGATCACCTTTGTCCTTACAAACGATTCGTCACAACACAAACTATGATTCACACCAACTGCTGATATAGTACTCGCACCATAAACAAGCGACTCACAAGCGCTCTTGTTAAGTTCATTAGTGCTCGCTAAACAAAAAGTTTTACGTCAACGTACCAATAATAATACTAATATTATTTTTAGTATTGGTGGTATATATGTATATATATAGATGAAAAGTAGCATAAGTAGCTATCTCGGCAATAGTAAAGCTTTCGATCAGTGTAAAGATTGTTTAATTCGAATTGTAGCACAGCTTAAATACCTCTAGTCTAGAACTCCTTTTTTTAAAGAATTAACTCCCGCTTTCATTATATCTGTATCATATAATGTTAGTAAAGGTTATGATTTTTAGTAGTGAATTAGGAATAGATAGGCGATAGGAATATTACCGACCAATTTTTTTACACCAAGTCTTTAAGATGAATTATGCTTGGGCTAGGAGAACGTTTCTTTCGAAACGCATATTTAAATGAGCGCTGGAGACCTATACTCTCACACGAACACAACTATACCGTTTATGTGTGTAATTATTTGGCTGTGTTCTTTTTTTTTTTTTTTTTTTTTTTTTTTTTTTTTTTTTTTTTTTTTTTTTGTATGTAAACTTTTTATTTCATAAGATAATAGATAGATATTTGCTCGCTTGTATAAATATATATTTATATTTTATTATAGATAAATATATCAATACAATAGCATCTGAACAACTTTATAAATCCACCATTTAATTTCCTCCTCTTCTCTCAATGTTATCTAAGTACGCCATCTTATTTGACAGCTAAGCGATAAAGGTACTCTTATCTCAGGGACACACTTCAGGAGGACCTTTTGCCCGTTCCCGTGACCTATTTCACTTCATTTCCTAATTTCACAATCCATATCGAAGTAGATATACCTCGCTTCTGTTTCAATATAACGATTTTACTGCTCAAATACTTGACTGAAAATTATCTTGTCAGTGATGATTGATTTTAAATTTCTTGTTGTATGTAGATAATGAATAATGTATGAATATTTATATGTAATGCTGATCTATTGTATTCAAAGCAAGTTGTTGACTATGTAACCTAAGAATTTGGGTAGCCAACAATAGTACGATCAAGGTTAACAGAATCCTATCAAAGTTAAAGTTATATAAATAAATATATTGATTTATCAAGCTTAGACATAAACATTGCCAATGAAGCAGACTTTCAAGTAATCTTAAGCCTTCATACTTACAAAAAGCCCTATAGCGATTGAAATATGGTCGCGTTTTTATTATTATTATTTTAGCTTTGCCGACTATTCCTTTCAACTGTTTGGGACAGTTGAAAGGAATAGTCGGCACTTACACTCATCTGGGTGCGCAAAAAATATGCTTAAAGGGAACCGAAATTAATTTTCGCTTAGCGTGTGGCTTGTTTCTTAGAGTTGTCTTTAAAAAAACTTATGTTATAACGTCGTTGACCGGTCATCTACTTGCAAACCAGACAATAGAAAAACCATTGTTACCTGGACGCCAGCGATGCAGAGCCGGTTCATCGGTTAATATTATCTATCAAAGACAGGCCTAAAATAACTGCTGTTAAATATTTACCAAATATATTGACTGTCTCAGTTGTCGTGTCCAGGGAACGCATACAAGCGTTATGCCGCATCGTTGTGCGCAACCCGCGTGCATTCCTAAACGCGTGCGCCTTCACCGTAGCTCACATAACTCAAGCCTTGACCTGCATTGCTAACGAAGCCTGCAAACGTACCCGATAAGACGATTCACTGACACTGTTTGAGTCTGTTTGCTAAATTAAACAAAACTTTTTAAAACAGTCACTATCACATTTCATTGCATAATATTCTACTTTGTCTTAAATAAACAGCCAAGTAATTTGAACACTTGAACACTTTTTGCTAAGAAAACGTAGTCACGGAATATTTTCATTTTAAACACAAACTAGTCTGACCGGTAATATACTAGTACTTACTACAACGACTATCGAACGAATGAGTTCTTTTTAACATGTTCAATTTGTAATATAGCAAGTGAATCAAGAAGTCTAAAAAAAACAATGACGTCAACAGTCAACTCATAACTCACAAGAAATCACAAAACATTAACTTAATAATTCAGTTAACAGTCGTTAGATCACGACATATAGTATAAGCTATCTAAATAGTCCCTCTAGGCAAGAGACATAAACAGTAGTTGAATCGAATAGAATAGAAAGCAAATCTATGGGATTTGATATAAGTTTAAGATTATATCGTAAACTTATGTCAAATCCCATACATTATGCCACTTGTCTATAGGTGGCCCCCTAGAAACCTCCAGACGATGGCCACTAACCAAACGATAAGAAGAAGAAGAAAAAAACTACAACTAAATAAGATGCCTAAGTACCTAGTGTTTTTTTTAGACTACGTTGTTAAGCAGTGACCGTATCCCATGGACGCTTGCAATACCAGAGTTATAAACCGCGTGTTGCGAGCCCATTTTAGGTCCCTGTTGGTGAGAACAAGTCTCTAGTGCTGGCAGCGAAAGGCAGTTGGCCTATTAGGCTGCCAGCTATCTTTACAGAGTGTGATCCTATGGCTACGGGAACTGCTTGGCATCAGACGGGCCGTATACTTGTTAGCCACTGCTTTACGCAATGTTAAAGTGACTAATAAATCCATAATTAGGTAAATTAACATAGATCTATATTCCTAAAGGCAAGATAAGTAAGCATCGTCACTTCCTTTAAGAGCAATTCGTTGAACCAACTAATAAGCACCTATTTGCAAAGTCCAAAAAACGTCAAAACAAAATTCACGTCATTACTGTCAATATGTACTGAAATACAACTTATTCCATGTCAACATAATCGAATTTCAACATAAAGTGAACAAATATTTTATGAAACACGTCGACAAAAAAAGACGCAGCTTAGGTGCCTATCTAATTGACCTATGATTAGATGCATTGATTAAGTTAACCCTACCACGTTGACTTCGCTACACATCTCTTCGCTACAGTTCTTCAGCGCTCATTTAGGGATGCGTTTTGAAAGAAACATATTCCTATCCCAGGGATACTCCATCTCAAAGCCCTGGTGTAAAAAAAAAGGTCGGCTACGCGCTAGTCATACCTCTGGTATAATATTACCGTAGTCCATAGGTTACGAGAACTGCTTAACATCAGGCGAGCTTATTTGCCATCCCAGTAGTATAAAAAAAAAATCATCAAGTACCATATCTATCTATATATTGCTCACAATTTTAATAAAAAAGAAGCTGACTGACTGGACTGACTTTTGCCTACATTATAAAGACAAATCTCGGACTAGGGGACAGCCTTATATCGCCAGGGACTTTATCGACATAAAATTCACGGCTACAAAGTAAACCCAGTCTCGGAACAAGTATCTGTAGATCACACAAATATTTTTTGAGTATAGTAGTGTGGTAAATCAAACCCACAACACTTGCCTAGGACTATCTAAACCACTAGATCAAACGTACAATTAAGTTTGGATTAGTCATATTCCTTTATGTATGTAAGTCCTTATAGGCAGATTGGTATTAAGCTACTTCATATTATATACCTAATAACCATATTATTATGACGTTGATAACATAATAATACGTACTTATCCTACTAATATTATGAACGCGAAAGATTGTAAGTATGGATGGATGGATAGATGGATGGATGTTTGTTACTCTTTCATGACAAAAACTACTGAACGGATCTGGATGAAATTTGGCACAGAGATAGATTATGGTTTGGAATAACTCATAGTCTACTTTTTACAACGATAACCGACATCCGCGCAGGCGGAGCCGCGGGCCACAGCTAGTTCCAAATAATTCTTTATATATATTTGTGTGCTACTTAGTAAATACGTAAGAAATTCAAACATTTTGACGAAGCTAGCGTATAGGCAGCTATGAGTCAACCACATGAGCGTCATTTTGTCATGTAAATGACAACCATTGAATCATACATTGAGATTATTGTATAAAAATACCTATATCCGGTGACAATTACTCAATATACTCATCACAACAATAAATTACACACTATTTAACATTGAACCATGCAGATAATTCTAAAACAATATTGTTCTGTCTTTTAACATTATCCAGGGGGTTCCCTCTGTCATGTGTTTTATGGACTTCACCATGACGATTTGGGATTCATTTTCTATCTGAATTTCAAGTTATTTATTGTTGTTGTACGAAATTCAAGATCGAACGTTGCTTTAAAAACGTCATGATATGGCTCCAGTTTTTTCTTCTAAGACATATATTACATAGGTAGCTATGTCCTAGAAGTATACGATTTTTATGCATCCTGCTTAGCTATCCTCTCTGCTGTTCTTCTTTTTTCTTATCGAGAAGCTGACAGAGTTGATATATCTAGCACAACGCTAGATGGTGGCTAAATCTTAGATTGTATAATCTATCGTTAAGCCACCGGCTATTTAAATTTTGCATAGGACATAATGGGTTTACGGTCTACTTAGTAAACGTAGTTTGTTTTGCCCAAAATTATAAGGACTTTTATTTTTATAAAGTATACATCCAATGGGATGGGATAGATATTCGTATCTACAGACAAAAATCGTACCTTACTCAACTAAAACTCAAATAATCTACATAATATGCAAATTCAACTTGCTGTATAACAAGAAACTGCATCATAAACCCGTTTCTACAAATTCAGACGAATAACAAACAAATTGAAAGTGTTCTGTAGATATATAAGAAGATAACAATCACAACACAAAGTTCAACAAACTGGAATTCTTCGAAATTAATTCCACTAATGCTTATCGTTTTGTTTTTTTTTTCCTTTTCTCCATATTTACGGAGGATACAAGGAGTTAAGGCAATCTTCTTATAATTACAAAGAAAGGACAGTTTCTCTGAAGAGACATAAGTAATACTCACACAATAAAAATAAATATAGGTAAAACTTCCATGTACTTTAACTTACTTTGACATACCACCTTGTCTGTGATTTTCGGTGTTTAGCACGACGACGTTCACAACTTCGTTCTGTGCGTGCCGGCGACCGCAGCGCGTGGCATTGCGCCGCCAGCGCCTTGGTGCGCTCGGCCAACGAGTGCCGCAGCTCACCCCCCACACACCCCCGCACTAACATTCTCAACCGACTTCCACCTGCTCCAACTTAACAGTACTCAAAGTGATAACACTCATTGCGACTTCCCTAACTCCACTACTAAACTGTATAGCTATGCAGCACTGGTAGACAACTTATCCTCCGATGTTCCCTATTCGGAAAAAATGCAGTTTTAGGAACGAATCATTTTATACGTATAAAACAATACAGTTATGTAATTAATGCCAAGTTAACAGCTGAGTACAGTAAACGAAGATGACATTGAAACTCCGATACACAATTGGATTGTCAATCTAAAAATAAATACAGATTCGAGCTACTTATTTTAGATTACATGAACGAGATGAGTCACAAGGTCTAGGTTGGATGATAAGGTCGCGCGGCCAACTGACAGCAACAAGCTGTTTATCATTTGATATGAACTAAACGTACTCTATACTTCACACGACTGTGTTACCGTAGGTATTTATTTTTAATAATTATAATTTCTTTTTAATAATTATACGTGCACGATCCCACAGAATAAACAAAGTCACAAAACAAAATCCTTGCTTCTGTAAAGAGCCTTTAGAAGTATCTTACGTGTATAACCAGAATTCTATACACTGCGTAGTCAGTTAAACTGCACCATAAATTACCAACATACTTGGCTGTATGTATGAGCGTATCAGCAAGCAAGATTAGTCGGCATCCGTGTTAGTAAACTCATCCACGAAAAGGTTTCACAAATCTACATTCCTACATTACGCGGGCAAATTACTTCACGTTTCAATTCATAGAAACTGTCACTAAATGCGTAGTCTAAGTATAATAAAGTACAGTGACAGTTATGCAAGTAAATATTTACTAGTAACAACTTACAACCGATCAGCATTAATGCTGACGCAACGTCGAAATTTCGAAAGCAGTAAATAGGTGAAATTCACGTTCATAGTTCGAAATAGACACGGCGTGACATGAAGTAGCGACAGATATAGGACGGCAGCTTTATTGTTCTACACAATAACAAGCTGTGGTGACAAGTACTGACCGACATTGTTCACTGTTACGCCGGATTCACACTACTCTGATGCGTTATGTCACGATAGGAAAAAAGTCACCACAACATAACTCGACCGCTCCTCATAAATGTATAAATTAGGTATCCTTCTAATGCATTAACATAACAGACTACATTTTTATTTTAAATTGTGTAAATTATAGATCACTTTCATTTCATTCAATTTTAATGAATAACAAATGATATTCCGTTAAATATGTATAATTAATAAAGTCTTTTAGTTGTATAATATGTATACCTATAAAATAAATTCATAAGAGATAAAGCGAAAAAATAACATTTCATTAATAAACATATATATTTTTTTTACAAATTCATTTGTGTACCTCACGACTCACGACACTACTTTAAGTGTCATTGTATAGCAGTGTGGTACTGACTATTCGCCAAAAATTATGCGATTACTTTTTATTACGTAGGTACATCATTAACGTAAATGATTTCTATTTATAAACCATTGTCTAAATATTATTCATCATTGAGACACTAAAACCTGTGCTAAAACAGTGCTACACTGAAAAGGACTTTCGCTAATGAGAAATAACTAATAAAGTTAAGTAGGTAATTTGTTTTACTATCAGAGTTTATATAGCACAATAGTTGTTGTAAAACAATAATAGCATAATAGTTTATAAGTCGATTGTCGTAACAATTGATATGAATATAATAGACTGCACCGTTGATTAAGTGGTTACCTAGCTATTTACTACTGCGCGGCGTGTTTTGGATCGATCCCCACACGGGAGAAAAAATTGTGAGATCCATAAATGGCTGTCGCTAGTCTGGATATACTTTGTGTCCGTCAATTTTAGATCAACTGAGATACTTAGGTACTACTGTATTATCTGATACACGGTAAACCCGTCTTTCGGGTTAAAACATTTAAATTCGTCACATTTTATATTAAATTATATGAAAAGATAGATTTCAGATAAAACCACGAATAAAACTAATTGTATCAAAAAACACTCGCCGTGTTCATGTAGATGTGTTTCAATATAATATTCATTCAATTTAATCAGAAGATAATTTGACAATGCTAATTGTATAGTAAGTCTTTATCCGATAGCTATAAACGAGTAACTCTTGTATAAACATAAAAATATTGTTCTCCTTGGAAACGGCTCTAATGATTTGGATCAAATTTTATTTTAAGATAAGGTTTTGCTCTTTAAGTTTATCTGTATACCTACCTACGTGTCTTTCCCGAAAATCAGGCTATTTTATAAAATTAACCCCCAAAGAAACCTCAATCGCCTACATTATGAACAATTAAAATTATTGAACAAAACGAGATTCACCATTCATCATATGCATGCATCATTTTTATAACACATACACTTAAAGTACCTAAGTGCTAACAACAATAGAGGTAGCACAGTAAATACAATTTTGATAAAGACTACGATAACCACATGGCATGCTGGCCATGCATCACAAATACAATCGTTAAATTAAACCATTGTGCGACATTTTTATGTGAAAATTTTTACACGTGTCTTTTTGAAGTGCATTTGTTCATAAATATGAGTATACACACATACTTGCTTGTAACTACAGCTTCGTCTAGGCGAGAAGTAGCTGAAAATCAGTGCTGGACTATAAGCACAACGTATACTGAGCTAGATCCTCTGCTACACACATGTATAATGTCCTTTGTAGATATAAGTATAATAATTATGTGTGTGTAAATGTATTTTTTTCAGTACTTTTATACGACAAATATATATGGTTTACATGGTTCATGGTATTTATATAGGTCCATGCGACACACTATAGGTATCTATTTAATAGGTCGATGAATGTGGAAGCGAAAGAAGTGTGTCTGGATCTTGGGTAATATTTTTTTATCGTCATAATACAGCACAGTTTTGATAAGGTTTTCAATTAAGTTAATAATATGGATTATTTGGGAGTTTGATACCAGAACTAGAGTATAATCTCTCTGGTATCGTCTGAGGGTCAATGTTTCAAGACTAAAAGTCTCTGTTCATGACAACATTTACAGTTACTATAACTTATGATAGTTACCAGGACCAGGATAATCCTAAAAAAAAAACCCTGTATCGCGGTAATCCGCTTTATCAAACAAAGTCTTGTTTGCTGCAGTGATTCTAATTTTGCAGAACAGAAAATCATCTATGTTATTGTGAAGATATTTCCCTTCGCTTATACGCGGTATACAAATAAATATAGGTAGGCTAACAAAGTGTCAAAGGGTCCAATAATTATGTAAGTATGCCGGTCCATATGAATATGTATGTGAATCAGTATGTAAATGTCCTGGAATAGCAAACTTAATAATGAAAGGTAGGTACCTAACTGTAGGTAACTATGTAATTTATAATTTATTTAATATGTTATAGTTTTTCAGACGTAAACCTAACAGTTGGAGTGAAAACCCATCCCCAAATAAGCGCGGGGGACCTGTACTCACACACAGGAACACAACTACACCGCTGTGTGCAGTTATCTGGCTGTGGTCTACTGTAAGGTGGTCCTCCTCCAGTCGTGCTTGTTCGCTAGTACGGTGCCCTAACTCTCTGCTGCTTTGTTTTAAGGAATCTTAAGCCCCAGTAGTTCAGAATTAGAATTAGTCAGTAGGTTAGTTAGCAATCAGGACAAGTAATATTTATTTACAAAAAAAATACTTTAACACGTAGGTATAAATAAATTTTACTGTTTGTTTTATACTGTATTCCATCTCAGCCATAAGACGTCCACTGCTGGACGTAGGCTTCCCCCAAGGTTTTCCACATCCTTCGGTCCTGAGCTGACCTTACTTTATTGATACTGTATTATATATTATTATATTGTCTTTATATTTTAATTTGCATTTGGTCAGATAGTGGCAAGTGTTGCAATGTGTTTTCTACGTTATATGTATATAAAAATATTTCATCGATAATTTGAACAATATATTTTTTAGTATCTAGTATTTTACTCGCAAGCCGTTTAAAAATGTTTAACTGTTATATAAAACTATAAATAAACTGCGCGTTTATCGCTCCACGAAACAATATCTATTCTCCTCCCACATTAACAAATGTAACCACAAGTATTCCAGAAATAAATTTATTATCTATATGAAGGCAAATAAAATGTTTTCATACCATAAACAAAGAACCGTATAACTACATAATACCTTGTTTATCATAACTAATTTACTTAATCCTGCTTTTCCTCTATATTATTACAAAAGAAAACAAGTTTTTAGTGTGTATGGTGTGCATTTATGGGGTACATAAACAATAGTTACTTTTGTCTGCTATTTTGGGAAAACCACCCATAAATACATTTTATAATACGTAGATAAATCTCCAGTAATGCATGTGGCCTTAACATGACGGCCTATAGCGATTTATTTTGGATCATAATTTGAAATTTATTATGTAACTATTCTTGTGCAATGTCTAATGGTAATAATAAAGCTGTTAATAAAAATATATTACAGAATAAGTCGAGAATAAAATCATAAATTAATCGTTATTACGGCGCCTTGTCTCCTTGTCTGTGTCAGTTATATAGGTAGTCTAAAGACGCAGCTTCGGTGAATTTATTTAGTAAAATATAGCAACTAACTGTACTACCAAAAAAATTAAAATCTACGTAGACATAAAAAGCACAGATAAAATCAGGACACCGTGCAAAGTTGTATTAATCATTTATCGAGTAAGGAAACGTTAGAGAAACGTTTTCACTTGTCACTGCAATTCCATACTTACTATAAACATAAAACTATTACTGTATAAAGTTGAAGATAGTTACGACACGGCATGTTCTAAATAACTAGGGTATAACAGCGAGTTGGCAGTGGAGTACATGTAGACTAGGTCGATATCTGCCGAGGAAATTGGATAATTGAGGAAGGGAGCGGCCGTCGACGAGAACTACACATAACTTGCGTTAATTTCTTTAAGCTATGAATTTCTCGAGTTGCGTAACTACGTAGTGATACAGGTGATCAAAATATACATAGTATGTACCTACTATATACTAGGTAAATAATAGTAGCACATTAAAAAAAATTGTCGTAAGTTACAATTAGGCTATCATCGGTGTGTGAATCAAAGCTTAAACCCTCTAATCTCTCTTAATAGAGCAGAGGAGATCCGTCACAGCTGTAAGACATCCTTACTAATATTATAAATGTGAAGGTTTGTGAGTATGGATGGATGGATGAATGTATGGATGGATGTTTGTTACTCTTTCACGTAAAAACTACTGAACGAATCTGAATGAAATTTGGCACAGAGATAGATTATGGTCTGGAATAACACATAGGCTACTTTTTACAGCGATAATTGAAATCCACGCGGGTGGAGCCGCGGGCAACAGCTAGTATCTAATAATATTATATGGGATGCTAATGTTAGCAAACATCATCAACCCTTATACTCTCACTGTTGGGTGGTCTCCTTCTCTGCACGCCACCTGTTCCGATCCTGGGCCTAGCTCAAATATAAAAAAAACTATATTAAGACTTTCCATAGCTTTCATTTCATTTTAAAGAGAAATCTGAAGCTAAGTTTTATTATTTTGTCGGTCAAATTCTTATGTGGAGAGTAGTTCATAGGAAGTATCAGTCAAATAACTTAATATTGTAATTCTGAAACTTATATATATATATGTATAATCGCTGGTCGTGTATTGATTTCTAATAAACCCGTTTTATTAGGGAGACATAACGGTGACGATGGTAAGAGGGCTATATCTTCCTGCTGCTTTCTCAAATCGCAATAAGAAAATAAAATACATTTTATCGAATGTTATGTAGGTAGCCTAGTTTAATTCTGACCGGTAGCAGCAATATGAATGACTTTGTGGTAGGTATTCTTACATGACATACTGAAATGATTTGGTGAAGGAAAACATTGTGAGGAAAACCCAAGATGTTATGTACGTGAAACACAAGTTCTGTGCAATTAAAAATAACTTATCTATTTACGCGGCTATTTTCAACATGTTTAAATGTATGAAACGCAGTAGATCAGGTATTGCAACATGAAAAGCAGTTCGTCGGTACTATATTTGATAAGGAATTCAAAACACCATACTGGGTCAGTGTATGTTATACTACGAGTACCTCATTCGTTAAATAGTTTTAATTACCGTTTAAAATAATCCCTTTACTTCTGAATGTTGGTCGTATTTCAAATTAATTAATAGCCGTATGGCACGACTATTTACTTCTTTAGAGGATAAATTTGCAAAAATCTTAATACTTATCTAGGTGTATAAGGAACTCTTGTGCAAAATGTAATGCATAATGGTTTAAACTGTATATTGTCTGTTAAATATTGTAATAGATGATTGTAAGCCTTTTAGTTGTCCCACTGTAGGGTAAGGCATAAACAATGGTTCGCACAAAAAATATTTCCTTTTGTAATTGTAAACTGCAGCTTATCGTTACATATTTCTTATTCTGATTGATTTATTAAAGCAGAGCCTAAACTGCTCGGGCGATTAACTTAATTTTTTTGCACAAGAAACCTTTTTCTTAAATGACATAAATCCTTCTTAGCACTCAGAAAGGACTTTTGGATATTCAGTGCCGAAACCAGTAGATATAACAATATTTATTCACCGAGCGTATTAAATACCAATAGAAAGATTTTTGATGTATCTTCAACATGTGATGAATATCATAATTTAATATAAACCTTTGAATCATTTCGGTAAAATTAACGTCTTTTTTGCTAACAGAAAACCACAGGCTGTACATTCACCAGGTGTTTATTTTAAACATTCACAAAAAAACGCACCGAAATTTTGTCTTTATCGCTTATGAATACAGTGAGCCTATCGAATGGGGACGAAAACGACAGGTGGCGAGCAGCCGTCAGGTACTCAGTGCAAACTGCAAACTAAACCAAGTAAGGTCTTTTTTTAAATCCTACCTGCTTTCATACAACAGTTTTTTTTACACTTGTGCAGTTTGTATCTGGCAGGTAATATACAAAATGAGGTAGGTTGTACTTATAATGTACTATGGTACAACATAAACAAAAGGTCGCTACTTAAGCCAAAATAGTTAGATGGCCGGCGAAAGCCTAAGAAAGGTTTCTCTTTTCCAATCAATGGACTTAAAATGGAAGTTCTCTTCAAATGGATAGCTATAGGTATTTTGTTTTTATAACTATTAGGTAATATTGAAGTTTAATATTTGTTCCAATGATATCAATACCTGTAATAAGTTCTCTATACATATGTATATTATGTAATTACTCAACCTGACTGATTGATGATTCATCAACACATAATCTAAACCACTGGTGCTACAAATTTGAAATTTTGCACAAACGGTCCTTGAATAACTTAAATGATGCAGTAAGAAAGATTTTTTGAAAATTTCACCGCTAAAGGTCCCAAATATAGGAAGTCCGGTTTTTTGGAAGACCGTCATTTTGAAATTGAGAAGTACGAAATTTTATACCAGTTTTGTTTAGAAATACATGTACACGTATAAGTATTTATAGCATTAAGGTGGTGAAAAAGGACAGTAACCCAGGCGAAGTCGAAGCCGCTAGTATTTTTTGTTTCTGAAAAGATTGTATAAAATACTTAGATAGGTATATCATTTACCGTAACGGCTTTATGTTTGTAACCTGTATTCATTATCTAGCCCGAAGCATGAAGGTAAGTTATGATCAGTGAACGAGAGAATTAAGTAGGTACCTACGTTACTGTGTGTTATCGAACAAACCTACTGTAGTTTGTTTTGATACTTTTACACGTATCTTAGCAATTTAAAGAACTAATTAACAGGTATCCAGTGCTTATTTAGGAATCCTATCCTAGGGACAAAACCCTGTTGTAAAAAACTTTTCTAATTAAATCAGCAACACGCTAATGATTCCTTAGGTATTCCAAGCGTCCATAGGCTACAGTAACTCAGTAACTGCCTACCATCCATAGGCTACAGTCGGTCAGTATGCATGGTTACCACAAAAAAATGATGAATCCGGGTTAAAAAGAAAATGTAGGTACTACTTATCTTAAAAACTATTTGCGTTTATCTTACAATCTGTTCGTCGGCTAAAATGTTCTCTCAAGTAGGTAGATATGTATGTACCTACAATTTTCATGAATAATTATTAAAATATACTTACAATAATAAATACACTCGTGTGAAAATTCATCAGCTACCTAACTACAGTGTTATTTGGGAAGTTTTGTAACTTATATAAGCAGGTAGATATTTATATAAAATTTACTTATGTAGGTATGTAAGTATATGTTTGTAAAGAATTATATATAAGTACTGTCATCAACCTCGCCTCTCAGGGCAATGATTACAGAGTATTTAAACGTAAGAAAGATTATATCGTTGGGAATCTTTGTTAGTCATAATCATACTTAGTACTTAATAAGTACATACATAATAGTCTGCACAACATATTACTCACATTAAGTAATCAAGTTTCCTTTCAAAGTGCACCTTACTTTGTCTGTACTCAGCTGATAGTTGTTTTTCTATGATAAAAATATATATAAAGGCATATTTACTGATCTTCTGATAAAACCTCTTTATTCTTGGCATTAAAGACATACCCTGATAACTAACTAATTAGTATCAACTAATTACCATGCAAAATACACTTGAACTCAAAACACGATCATATAAAAAACAAAAAATAAACCAAAATCACTGTTCACAATCACCACTAAACTTTTATAAAAATGTTCATTTGGAAACTTTGTACTATTAATTCACAAAAACTACTTAGTTGTGATCACTCCGTAGTAAATAGTAACACTAAAATTGTAAACTGAAAAGTAAGGAGGTTGACAAGTGATGCCCTTCCGCACTCGACGCCCGGCGCGCGTCGTCTGAGCTCACGACTACGGCGTGTTCATCGCACGGCTCGAGGACAGACGCGACAAGGAAACCACGCATGTGCAAGGATTATCCCGGTTTTTCCGACGCTCTACTCTACTACAGTGACGTCGACTCTACGTCATCATATCAAAATTATACATACAAACAATTTTATATGTCGCTGACGTACCGTACATGTCAGTTGCATCAACAAGACAACTTTGTAGTATAGTTTAATTATTGTTCCCTTTTCCCTAATATTGTACGTACAGTAGTTACCTAAAATAATAGTGATTAAGTTTTACTGGATAACATTATAAGTATATTCCGTTTAAATTTCTTATTCGCTCGGTATCCAAGTGTAGATATGAAAACTGAGGGTAACGAAAACATATAAGTGCCTCGCCAAGCTATAATAACATCGGACCATATTGCGATGATACCCAATTCTCTCTTCGTAGGTACATTGTTTGTTCACAAAACTTAACATAAAAATACACTTAGTATATATATCTAAAGTTATTATTAATAATAGGAATAATAAAATATGAAAGCTGTGTAGCTATATGCTACTTTATATAAATACTTCTCCGTGTTAGATAGGTGCTGGGATATTTACCTACTTAGGTATTACTTATAACATATTAAGTACATGAGTAAGTATTTAATAAACATTAGTAGGTGCCATGCTGATTATTGTTATTCCTTTTTCCCAATAATTTAAAATGAAATACGGTCGACATTGTTAAAGTATGCGGCCGGTATTTCCTTTGTACTTGTATATTCTTTCTGTGGTATTTCCTCTACTTCTCCAAACAAACAAATTTCCTCATTTCCTCCGTCAGTTTAAAAATCGAGCATGTTTTAGGCGGTTTCCAAATTGTTATAGGACATTATTTACTACTCATTCGAATTCTAATTGTTTGAATTTAAATAAGTAGCAATTTAGACTTAACAGCCTAATTATTTATTTTGTATGAAAATTAACTTCTTGAAAAAGGAGTGCTACAACATTCTTACTTTTTAAAATTAATTTAAATAAGTACTGTTTTAGAAATTGTCTTGTTTCCGATGGATTGGTCATATTCCACCACAAAGGATTATCTACATAGAACTAATAAACCTCATTAGTGGCATATAGTATATCGTATGATTAGTGCGCGGTTTATTAGTTGCGTGATTGTCCATTATTATAGTACGGACTTGTATGGGCTATTTATAGACCATACATATTGTGTGAAATATTATAGTTTCCAAATCATTGACCAATAAGGTTGTTCACGATTTCTTAATAATTTTAAATTAAGCTGTATCCACAGACATATGTATATATAAAATAAAAAATCCCAAACTAGCGGACTTTGCGATTTTTTTTATTGTCAATTAATTCACTCATAATTCGAACTATAAACGACTAAGTATTACAAAAACCTGCTAGAGGAAAACACATTTAAGGCATCTCATCTTGATTAGACGAGAGCGAGTGTTATAAAACAAATCATCGTACGATAATAATAAAAAATAAGTCCTAAATTCAAGAGGTTTGTAGTAAGTCACTCAATATAAAAATAATGCGCAGATACTTATATCTCACCCAAAATTATTTATGCGGTCAGAGATCAGAAGACGTACAAAAATGCTTAATCAGAGGAAAAATATAAATATTTTCTATTTATCGGCGGAAATGAGTTTTACTTTCTGTGAATAGATAGCGTATCAGGTTTTGAGAAAGTTTATCACGTCAAATGGTGTTTTTACAAGAGGCTTTCGTGTTATTGTTATGCTTGTAGACCATGCGGTTGAAGGCTTTCCTCTGGCAAAGTGAGGCGATAATAGAAATCTCTCCGGCCAATGTCTAAAACCAGCCATTACCAGCTAGCGCGGTATCTCGCGTTATGTGGTTCCGTTTAACATTCTTTACTCAGCAATACGATATAATTACCTATACAAGTTCACAATATTTTCAATTCGCCATCATAAAAAGAGAATTGAAATTTTGCCTTACAGATTCCTAGTATCGCATTTCCTCGTCTCGTTTTGCCGTGCTCAAACCGATGGAAATGTCGAAGTAAAATGAATAATTAAACAATCTAGCCGTGATTGGGCTTACTTGAATGGTCAAGAGAAGCACTTTAGCTGTAAATGGTCAGATAAAAAAAAAACATTTTAATGAGGGGAAACGTGGGATTAGAATTTGTATGAGAGTTCATCCTGATTAAATACTTAAGCTTAGGATTCAGGTTTTTGAAAGTTCTATAACTTGCCGTATTGAAGTCGGTTTTTTTTTTAATATGTTTATCTAACTTGTCCTGATCGAAAAATATATTAAGTAGGTACCTACCTTAATATTTTTTACGGCAAATACGCCAAATGTCCTGCACAAATCTTTTTTTTTTTAATCGAATTTGGTTGCATCACTTTCTGTTCTCACGAATTGGTACACAAAACAAATTGTAACTACATAAGTAGTGTAAAGTGGCCTGAGTTTCTTGCCGGTTCCTTAGGCTCTATCATAGCGAACTCGGCAAATTAGCTGACTTCTTTTGCATTTTTAATTGTCCTGCATAAGTGTCATGGTATGATTTATATGAATAAATGATTTTGAGTTTTTTAATATAGAATTTGCAGGCAACTTACGCCAAATCAACAATATTTCCAACTAAACATCCTACCCGAATGTGTACATATAAAATATATAATAATAAATAACCAGAAGGCGTCTGTGTCACTGATAAGTGATACTGTTGTTGTCTTTTATCTTTACAACTCTATATTGTATGGTTTCATTGATATAATATATGATGACGGTGCTAGTTCAAAGGTTGTTTCACTAACCCATGATAGAAAGAGTTACCCATAAGACACAACCCTGACGATAAAGAGACCAGAGAAAAAATACACCAGAGTTTTATGATGGAATTTCCCAGGGATAGGAAAACGTTCGTTTAAAACGTATCCCTAAATGGGATAGGGATTAGGGATACGTTTTAAACGAACGTTTTCCTATCCCTGGGAAATTCCATCATAAAACTCTAGAATAGCAAAAAATATAGAATAGCAAACGAACGTTTTCCTATCCCTGAGAAATTCCACACAGGATCACAACTATACCGCTGGGTGTAGTCATTTCGCTGTGGTCTTCTGTTAAATGGGGGTCCTATCCCAATCGGGCTTGCTCACTAGCATGGTGCCCTACCTTTCTTAATTACCATCCATCCTTTAAAAGGTACACTTTTTTGTCGTTACGATAAAAAAAAGTATCTAAATAATTATAAAACCTAGATTGATTGCAGTGTGTAACGGGTACACATGCAAACGAATAGTATTTTAATTACAATTTTATACGCTCTGTTAATTCTTGTGAACCTATTTTTATATTACATCTATGTTATAATAGCTATCACTCCGCTTCCTTTTGTATCCGATAAAAGAAACAACAATAACAGGGGCGGTACCATGACATTTTTATTTATTTTCGATTTTATTTTTTAACAATGACAAGCTTACATTTTTATTGTGATCATTGGTGTCAGTTACACGTTCATTCAATTAGAAATTATAGTTTAATGATATTTAAAGTAAAAAGGTGTAGATAGTTTATTAAAATATTAAAATTGTTTTGTCTGATTGATTATTCTACATCTATGTACCTACATCGTTTCTACGATGATCCGGCGCGATGCACTGTCGCATTATTCTTTTTTTTGTCTCTTTTACGCTCACGATAATATATCATGCCATCCTACTTCAACGTCTAATGACATTGCAATATTAAGTTATTGAAGTGTGTGTGTAGGTGTGAAGTCTTTTTGAAAATTGAGTATATGGGAAACCCATTTACACCTTCTTATCTAAAAAAAACATATTGTCTTTAAGTATCTAGCGGATAACTGATAATTGACCCAAATAAATTAATAAATTAAATAAAAACGAGCTATTTGTTAATAAATAAAGCACATAATAGTTCAAATTACAATAAAAACGGTTTCAAATAGTTACAAGGTCGAATAAAGGTCATACGATAATAAACATGCAGCTCAAGAGTCAGCACTTAGCTTGTTTGTTGAGTTTTATTTTCTTTTCATAAGGATAAATGCAATGTGTCATTTAGAGGTAACATCAGTAATAATATTGTAATTTATTTTCTACAAGTAAATTGTAGAAAAAAAATCTAACTAACGTTTTCAACTCAAACATAGGTACTTACGTACATAGACTCACGTCTATATTCAGAGTTATCATTATTAATAGTTATAAGGGTTTTAAAGGGTCGGCAGCGCGTGAGTGACACCCCTGGTGTTGCAAACGTCCATAGACTACGGTAACTGCTTACCATCAGGCGGGCCGTATGCTTGTTTGTCACCTTGGTAGTATAAAAAAAACTCTTACTTAATTTACACTGACAATGTTCAAGTAATAAATGCTCAAGATACGATATACCTATAATATTTAGACTGCCTTGGTGGGTCCAGTGGTCGCAGTATTCCCACACTGGACAAAACTTAGTGTGACCCACAAAGAGTTGTTCTGAGTCTCGGTGTAATTTGTGTCCGTTAATTGTATGTTTGTAAAGTCCCCCGTGACACAGAGCTTGTTCTCTAGTGCGGGAGTTGTCTTTTTGAAAAACGAATATATAAATTATTACTTAGCAATAAGATGGTTGGTGGGTCTTGATTGCCGTGGAATTCCTTGGAGGTAGCCTATGTCAGGTATATGTCTTCCAGCTGGGATGATGATGATGAATAAGATTGTAATTTTTCGAAATATATATTAAGATCAAAAAAAAATACGCACGTCATGGTACGATCTCTGATGATTACCGCTGTAAGAGATTCCTGCATAATACAACATGAAAAGTCCTACTAATATTATAAATGAAAGTTTGTGAGGATGGATGGATGTATGGATGTTTCTTACTCTTTCACGTTAAGACTACTGAACGGATCTGGATAAAATTTGACATATAGATAGATTATAGTCTAGCAAATAGGCGCTTAATCGCGAATTTATCGCGGTAATCGATATCCACGCGGGCGGAGCCGCGGGCAGTAACCTATATATAGTTTGTATGTTATTTTATAGGTACATATTTAAATAGTTAAGTTTTTGGAACGTACAATACAATAACATAGTTTGCAAAACAACCAATGATAGACAAGGTCATATTTGCGAATCGCCAACTTGTTATGCAGTATATGCCATTCCACTTTGATGTTTTTATCAACATTCAACATTTTTTTTTCTTTATAATAATGTACTTAAAATGTGCATCATTGCAATTACAATCTAGCCACAAGGCTAATTAGTAATTTAAATATAACCTAAACTGCTAAGTAGACTAAAAAATATTTATAAGAATGTGTCCATTAACACTTTTCCTAATGTCTCTATTAAGGCGAAGTCACATTCAACTAAATAATACCAAATCATTGATTTATTTTCTGTAAGTATTTTTTATCCGACACGATGTCATTTCAAAATGTAAATATTGAATGATGTAATTTAATTGTAGCAACTAAGTATGTTACTTTAAAACGCAAATGTTGACAAAAAATACGTACCGATATAATATAATCTACAGGCCTACTAATTGTTAGATTGCTTTATCGGTGGGAGCAAAAGATCTCAACGCGCGATACTATTAAAATAATAAATAATAATAGATATACATTATTTATTATTTTAATAGTATCGCGTATACATTTTTAGTAAATCTTATTAACGTACAAAATATTGAGTAATTAAGCTCCAATTACAATTTTTGAGCCTTTTGGGGTCGAAACTCTAGGACCATGGGGCCCAAGTGCCCATAAATTGTATCGTGAGATATCAAGGCGTTTGGTCGAGTCATCTCACGATCCTAACGCTGGCCTTTACTTGGGTCAACGTATTAGCCTTGCAATCTAGCGTGGAAATGTCGCCAGTCTTTTGGGCACCTTTCCTCAGAACTGTAATCTCAATCAGATATTTTGTTTATAGGTTAATACCTTTAAATATAATATCTGATTGTTTGTAAGTAGGTTAGGTTACTTTAATTTTAAGCTCCAATTATTTAATAATCACATTATCAATATAAATTTCAATACGTTTTTTAAAACCTACATCTTTCTTCGCTTAGGTAACAAAATCTAGACAAACGCAAGACGGATATAGTTTTGCGTTTTATCATCAAAAATAATTATAATAGTAGTGCAATCGTTCTTATCATCATTTGAGCTAGAAGACATCCTCTGCTGGACATAGGTCTCTCCCAAGGATTTCGATTTCCACACGCAACGTGGACAGGCCTTCACCAAGGTGTCTAGACTGACGGACTGGTAAAGTTTGCGGTACATCCTACTAATATTATAAACGCGAAAGTTTATAAGTATGGATGGATGGATGTTTGTTACTCTTTCACGTAAAAACTACTAAATGGATCTGGATGAAATTTGGCACAGAGATAGATTATGGTCTGGAATAACACATATGTAGGTATTATACAGCGATAACCGACATCCACGCGGTCGGAGCTGCGGGCAACAGCTAGTATAATAATATGTATAAATTATATATTAAGAGAAAATCAGTAGATAGACAGTTTGCGGTTTATATAGTTAGGTATGCGCTCAGAAAGTGGCACTCTACGTTACGTGTCTGAATGGTAAACATAGAAGTGAACGAACGAATAATGTACCTAACCTGGAGCTAATGACAATAGCATCATGTTTTGTGACTTGTGAGATGTTTGTCATTCATTACATTACATTATACTTAGTACTATTTGTAAACACTAATTATCATGTAAGGTACATTATATCTATATATCTCTTCTCTCTCTCTCTTAATTAAGCTGAAGTCAGAAATCGTGCACATCTTAGGTTATGTAATGCACATCTTAGGTTATGTTATGTAAGAAACCGCTGAAGCATTCTTCCTTAAAGTGAGCGATAATGCTCCTTTGTGGGCGCTGGAGGTAAGAGTCCCAGAAAAAATAATTTTCAAAAGAAAAAACCCCATTGCCAAAGTAAAAGAAAATTTGGTTTCTTTTACTTTGACAATGGGGTTTTTTTCTTTTGAAAATAATTTTTTCGCGCTTTTATTTTTTGACGCTGAAAAATAATAGATTTTCAAAATGAACGAAATAAATTTGGGAACCTCTGCGCTAAAAGAAGAGGTTTCTTAGTTCGTATGAACCGATAAGTGGAAGTATTGAAAATTAAAGTGCAATGGACGAACCAAGTAATTCTTGCCTTATGAAAGAAAGCCGTAAAAATAGACAGTTCTCTCATAAAATCACTAGCTAGAACTAAACAGTAATATAATTTTTCAAACAGAATGTGTCGCGTTACGCGAGTTGTTGTTGTTACTTAAAAGTTCCATGGAACGCAATGTAACGTGAAAGTGATAGTTGAAGGTCCGGAAAGTTTCACTTTCTACAGAAAAATGTGATTGTCGAAATGTGCGCACACCAAATAATAACTAGGTACTAGAAACCGTACGAATATCAAAATAGATCTAAACAAGTATTATGAACTAACTAGCTTTTTTTTGCGGCTCCGCCAGCGTGAATGTTGTTCTTGTTTTAAATAAAATAAAAACACCTTTATAAAGTGTTACCTACGCAAGCTTTTAATAGTTTTTTGTTGAATTACAGCATAACCTTACTTTGTTCCTAGTTGTCTGTTCAATCTGGCCATTCAGGCAGTATCTAAGTAGATGAATGTGTTAACCTTGGATCATATTTAACGTATTTAATAACATAACAGCAAACAGTGCCGGCTTTAGCACTACTGGCGCTCTTGGGCGAAGATCTATGGTTTCGCCCTCCTTCCTCCCCTAATTTTAAAGGTACGGCATAGAATTTGGAAGGGTAGATTTAGTTTGTCGTGATCATTTTTTGTTCTTGGTCTTGACCAAACTTAAAGAGGCGTCAAAAGGGCGCATGGAGCCTTGCCTTGCGCCCTAGGGCCGTCGCCCTACCGCCTACCTACCTAGAGATTGAAGTCGGTTCTAGGTTCATCCTGTCACCTAATATTCAGCTTGGCACCGACTTCAATCTGTATTCGGTTAGTTTTAGATTTTTGGAGTCGGTTTATTTTTTTTTCTAATTTATATTTATTTTTCTATTTAGGTATAGTGATAAAATAAAAGTAAAGAAATATACTTATGAAAAACATTGTTAATACCTATTACGTTTGAGGGTTGCCCTCGATTGCCCTGGGATTCCCTCATCAGATCCTGACTTGATGCAACTAACTCAAATAAAAAAATAATTTTGAGAATCGGTCCACATATCATATCATATCACAATCGGTATCATACAGTCGAACATAGAACCTTCTCCTTTTTTGCAGTCGGTTAATATGTACAAAACATGTTCGTCATCACTGGTCCATATTTGCTACTAGTAGTAGGTTGTTTTATATCTATGTAACTGTAAATTTATAATACCGCTAACCCTAACCATTGTTGTCCGAAGAAATAAAAAGCCCTTATATTACAACTAAACAGCAAGTAGCAAACAAGCGTATGGCCCGTCTGATGGTAAGCAGTTACCTAAGCCTATGGACGCTTTGAATAACAGGGCTATCACCAGGTTGCCGACCCAAAAATTTTAACACCATTGTTTTGTGATGGATCCGCATTAGAGATCTACACGCATTTGAACACAACTACACCACTGTGTGCAGTTATTCGGCTCTGTTTTCTGTAAGGCTTGCTCACTTGTGTGATGCCTTATCTACTTTCGTAGAGCCAAGGATTAGAGTCGAACTCACAGCAAAAATCTAACTTTTTCGTTCATATTGTATAAGCTATCATCTCCATCGGACTAGGCAGTAGCACATTATACTGGCAGCTAGCAACTGACGGTTGTCAGTGACATGTATTTAAGCAATGCCAAGCAATGCAATGTTACTTCATAATGCGGTCTTCAATGAGCTGTTACTTCTATGCCAATAGCTTACTAAGAAGAAGATGCTAACATTGCTAACTATTCAAAACGTGATTATTGTGATCTGTGATGCTATGCAGTTAGTTCCGTCTCCTAATTATCTTATAGAAACTATCACCAGGTACCAACTGCCTGGCACAATGATGCATTTCAACCTTTCAACAGGACATCGAAATCTGATCTTAATGAAACCAGGCGAAGAGATAGGTAGATGGTTTCTCGAGGAACGACATAGGGGAGATCTTTATTTCGCGATAACATCGACATCCACGCGGACGGAACCGCAGGAAACTCATAAATACATTGATTTTTGTGGTAATATCTGACTTTCAATCTCTGTCTTTCTTTTCCCGCCCCGGCTTTAATGTGTGCGAGTCGTAATGGTGCGTTTGTGATAGAATAGAAGGAAATCTGAAAGTTAACAATGGTGCAGAAACTGGAGCGAGTGCGCGTGTGGCAAGCCACTGGTCCCACGAACACTTTCGACATTCTGCCTTATTGCTAGACTAAACAAATGTTGCAATCGACCTCTGTGCCTTACTTTACTCAATTATATATTATAAATGTTTGTATCGGACATCGCACTTAACACAAACATGTTTTTTTTTAACTTAATTAATAAAAGCGAAAATTAGATAGAGTTAAAGAGCCGTACTCCGTTTTAGCAAACTGTTGGTTAGTTTAAGTCTTTAGAGGGCAACTTTATGTCTCCAGATCCTAAATAATATCATGAATACGCACTATAAGTTAGATATCACTTTAATATGATGAATTACTTTCATGTAGTCATTGCATATAAGCAATTTTTATTACATTTACTCATTCTTAGGCGCGATTAGTTCGTGACAGCCGAGTAGTTCAATACATCAGCGGGCGTTAGTCTCTGAGCAGTCACGGTATTACGCATTCCATAAGAATATTTGATCAGCAAAAAAAATATTCTAATGCAAATTGGACAAAACTTTGTCCGATCAAAGCAGGTCAGTAACCCTATTGTGATGTAGGTATTCGTATTTATTAATACTTAATAAGCAGGTAAGTAGGTAGGTACCTCCTTACTAAGAAGTGGGCGAAATATGCTCCCACACATTGAATCATCATCAAAATTATGCCCAATCATATTCTCGTATGAATAGTCATAGGTAGGTACATTAGGTTATATAGGAAGACACATAAGGTGTAAGGGAATCGGGATGCAAAGGTGTAATTTATGTTATAATCATTGACATTAAGTATATATTATAAGTAGGTTCTTAAGTAGGCATTTTTATTATGTAGATTCAATTGATGTGCACACGACAGATCCATGAAATACGAACCCATAATATGTGTATAGGTAAAATATATAAAATAGTTATTAATAGTAGCTAGACATCAGATTTTCCTGCTAGTAAATGTATTTTGAGCACGGTATAGTAGTCCTTTAGGTCCTACCTATACATCTAAGGATAAATGTACCTAAGTAAAATTATTTTTATTCATATTTCGTACTCAATTTAAGTTTTTGAAAATTCAGCCTTGTAAGAATGTAATGGGCATATAAGCAGCAAAAATCTACATTATTACCAATGTTGGTATAAAATATATTACTAGCCTTGAATGTCGTCACCAGTCAGAAGCAAATACACACTTATTAAGCAACGTTTGCTATCTATATCATCATTATAAATAGCCAAACTGAAATCGCCTCTGCAGTTTTCTTAATAGTGATCTAATAGGAATGTTGTCAGTAATCGTTAGACTATTCATCGAACAATCCGTCACTGTACGAATGTTACGGACAATTCATAGACTGCTAGGTGATTATTTAATATAAATTGTTATTAGTTAGTGTGTGTAATGTTAAGTGATGTGGAATTGCAAAATGATATTACCAAGCTCTCAGCATCCTGGCTCATCTTTTTCTACGCATGGTTCCCGTGGAGGACCCGCGCTCTGGCGGCGTTGCAGCTAGAAACCAGGTAATCCAAGGCACTACACCATCGCACGTCACCATAACAACACGCCACATTCCATCACTGCATCCGCGTCCAACATATGATCGCGGCGGCCGGTCTCTCTGACGTCACGCGCTTTCTCACAACTTCACAAGGTTGCAATGTATGAGACGCCTGTTGGTCCTGCACACTCGTTCACTTAATATCAAACAATGATGCTCTTAACTTAATGAATCAATTGGTTTCGCTTTGGCGTGCTATAGGATTAATGTTTGCGTGTGGGGAAGTGCTATCGTGTGACGCAGGTAACGACTTTCGCGCACGAACTGAGTGAAGCACGTCCGCGTCGTGGCACCGCTGCCGTCGCGCGCGCACCACGTAACGGCACAGAACCCCCGCCGCGCCGCACCGCTACACCGCGCCTGCGCCCCTGCGGCCCTGGCTCCTCCGGCCCTGCCCTGTCTCACTGTTGCCTGCATACTCACTTCCATACATTATGTCAACAGCACAATAAACTTAGTGTCTAGGTACCTACTTAGATACTATATAGGTACACGTAGGTATATAGTACCATCAGAAACTATCATTTCATCTATTTATACCTTAATAGGGTTTCGTACAGTTTCGTATGTACCCGAAGGGTGCTAATGTTAACGGACCTTTTCACTAAGCTTCCGCTGTCCGTCCTTTTTTCTGTCAGCGAGCTGTATCTCAAGAACTGTAATACAAGTACCTAGGCAGACAGTCGAAATTTTAACCTATTTATACATGCTTGCCCCATTGTATGCAAT
This sequence comes from Trisateles emortualis, assembly GCA_947095525.1. Taxonomy (NCBI): domain Eukaryota; kingdom Metazoa; phylum Arthropoda; class Insecta; order Lepidoptera; family Erebidae; genus Trisateles; species Trisateles emortualis. The sequence goes on along the minus strand of OX352732.1, from coordinate 15,584,497 downwards.
TCCTACTTGCACTTGTCAGGTGTTTTACATGTGGTGTGGCTTTTTAACGGTAGGCGGTTTGGCTGTGCCCCTGGCACTGTCGATGTCCATGATCAAGGTGTATTACAAGTTATAAGGTGACCCGCTGGCTTGTTAGACATAGATATTACATTTTATAAACTATCATCAAATAATTTAATCACCTACTTAGTATAGGTAAATGATAAGGATGATGTACATAATTACATGTATGTGGGTACCCACATACATGTAATTATGTACCTAAGTAAATAGTTTGATGCCAAAAGTTGTTCCTTATTTTACAAAACCGAAAGACTAATGTCCTCCTAACCGAATTTCGGTCACAGCGGCTAATCTTAACGGAGATTAGCCATTTGCGCGGGAGATATTATAGTGCACTTGTGTGTGCGCAAACACAAGTGCACTCTTTATTCCCTCACCCTCATAGTCCAAGGGTTGGCAACACGCAAGTGATACCTCTGGTAATGCAAGCGTCTATAGGCTACGGATACTGCTTAACATCAGGCGGGCCATATGCTTGTTTGCCACCCAAGTAGTATAAAAAAAAAAAAAAAATTGTCCGATGGGACGGCAATCCGACAGGACCGGAGAGAGATCAAGCGTGGGACCAACGGCTTTACGTGCTTTCCGAGGTACGAGAGTGTAAACACCGCCAATTTCCAAACTCCGGGCATCTATTGTGAATTTCTTGACAGAAAAACTCAATATTAGTTTTGGCCCGACCCGGGAATCGAACCCGAGACCTCATTATCAGCAGTCACACACACCACCACTGAGCCACCGAGGCAGTTAAACAATCGTTTTAAAAAAGACAACTCCCGCACTAGAGAACAAGCTCTGTGTTGCGGGGGACTTTACAAACATACAATTAATGGACACAAATTACACCCAGTCTCAGAACAACTCTTTGCGGGTCACACAAAGTTTTGTCCTGTATGGGAATCGAACCCACAACCTCGTGCACAGCAGGCGCATACTGCGGCCACTGGACAGGCAGGCGCATACTGCGGCCACCATTGTCATTGTTGACGACTGCCTAGTCGTCAACAATGACAATGATAAACAAGCATGTCTATGGTCCAATTAAATGCGTTACCGTAAGCTATAGAACCTGACATATTACCTTCTAAAGGCATTTCTCTCTCGCTCGTTGCCGACCCTAAAACTTGTAACATCAAAGTCTTGTGTACATACCACGCATAGGAACACTGTGGCCATCTGTAGGATGGAGGTCCTTTCTCAGGTAGATGGCTTGCTCGTATGGTGTCCTACCTCTCTTATGGCCACAGCTCATTACCATTGGGTAGTGGGCCGACTACGGTATGTCAAAAATGGACAATCTCGGCTACCCGATGAAGCTATCTACCTAATGTACATACATGATTAGCATCAAAGAAAAACACGTTTGCAAGAGTTATTTTGCTTTTTTCTGTAGGCGCTTGAGTTACTGAAACGAACAGTACGTGCAGTAGTAACCTTTGCTTACCCTTAGCTCTGCAATGTAACCCCCTGATTGATGATCATACATAATTATAATAATTATAAACACCCAATTTTTTTGCTATTTCTTGTAATAAGACAGTTATTGTCAATACGATGGAGACTACTGCTGCTACTGCGGTTGGTGTTTTAGCCTAGTTAGCAAATTCTTTAAGCTCAATGACTATAAGCTATTATTTTCAGCAAAACGTTATTGGTGGCAGACCATATGGCAGACACACGCTTAATTCTAAAACACCAACCGCAGTATTCTCCAATTCCTCGTCCTACGTCCTATTGACAATAACTGTCTTAATATTTATTACACAAAAGAGCAAAGAATTTGGGTGTTTATAATTATTATAATTCAAGCATCAAAAAAATTTGCAACTGTGTCAGCGTTGACAGTTGCAAATTTTGAAACTGTGCCATCACTCTGCAGTTGGAGATTTGCCCAAAGGATTGAGGCTACCTATATACCTATTACTTGGATGACAAGCAAGCAGTGCCAGCTTCAGCACTACCGGCGCCTTTGGGCGAAGATCAATTACTGTCAATTAGGCTAGCATTTGCAATGTAAGCGCAAAAAAATGTGTTTATTTACGACAGCAAATTAGAAACCTCTAAAATTATTAGTATTTCTCTACTATATTATGCATGTATTTTACACATAATTATTTCTCTTGAATCACTCTATCTATTTAAACCACATAGTCCCTATATATACGCGTAGTTTTAAAGATCTAAGTATATATGTTACGGTAAATCTGATTAATTGAAAATTATTAATATTTTTTCAAAATTATTAATAATAACCACATGTTTTGGTGAATGTGAATAATCGATCGAAATTTATTACTTTTAGTAGTAATTATTAATAATTCACGACACATATTGGTAAAAGTTAAAAAATAAATAAAAACCTAACCTAACCTAACCTAGGTTAGGTTAGGTTTTTAACCTTATGTGAGCCGTAGTCAAGTGTAATTATTAATAATTCACGACACATATTGGTGAAAGTTATAAAATAAAATAAATAAAAACCTAACCTAACCTAACCTAGGTTAGGTTAGGTTTTTATTTATTTAACCTAACCTAACCTAACCCCCCGCGCGTCTCGCACGTCGCACACACCGCCCCGCCCCGCAATCCTTGGCCACTTATTACATTTATCACTACTGGGGTTAAATTATTAATAATAACCGACAAATGTGATTAATTTATCAGTTTAACCTCGACTTTCGGTAATTATTAATAATAATAGATAATTATTAATAATCTTCAATTATTCACTCTTACCGTAACATATATATAGGGACAGACAGATAGCGGGAAGTGACTTTGTTTTATACCATACTAGCTGTTGCCCGCGGCTCCGCCCGCGTGGATGTCGGTTATCGCAGCAAAAAGTAGTCTATGTGTTATTCCCGACCGTAATCTATCTCTGTGCCAAATTTCATCCAGATCCGTTCAGTAGTTTTTACGTGAAAGAGTAACAAACATCCATCCATCCATCCATCCATACATACATCCATCCATCCATCCATCCATCCATCCATCCATACATCCATCCATCCATCCATCCATACATCCATCCATACATCCATACTCACAAACTTTCGCATTTATAATATTAGTAGGAAGTAGGTAAAGATAGTCATGAATTTGTAGTGTCATGCCTGTATTTTATGCGGACGGTTTTGAGACGCTGATTGTGTTTTTTTTTTAATATCAATGTTATTAGCATAAAATATCATGTCTTCTCAATGTAAAATGTAACCAGCTGATGGGCCCTTAGATTCTGCCAATGTCAAGCTTCGTGTATGTGTCAAATATTCTAGTAATCATAGAGAAATGTTATTGTAAAATATAAATAGTGATATTATTTGATAATAATAAATTTAAAAAATAAAATATAATACCAAGGTAACACAAAAACACAAATATATATTTAATGGCAGAAATACATGTAATAATCTCGAAAATGGAATAGAATAGCGTATTAATTACTATTTTAATTTTAATACTGTGCAAATGCAAACCGCTAGTTTCATTCATTCAAATAATTATACTGGCAACTCTGTGAATGCATTGCAAGCAAAATGCCAAGGAGTCCAAGACTTGACTTGAATGACTTTGAATAATTTCGTTCAATATTTTGTCAAACTCAAAGTGAGAAGTTGAGTTGAGAACTATAATAATAAAGTGAGAAACGTGACGTGATGTTTGTAGATGAATTAGGTTCGTATTGGTAAACTATATGTAAAAAGACAATATACATTACATTTAATTTTGTATTAATAATGCAATAAACTTAAATAAAATGGCTGCTCCTTATAACCCCAAAGAAACAGCAGCAGGTGATATGGAAAAGATCTTACATAAAGAGGAACGTCCGCAAAAGCAACTCAAAAGACGTACTTCTCATGATGATGCCGATGAGCAACCTCAGGAAAAATGTCATAAAACGGAAGAGCATAGCTCAGTCGTAGCAGCACACTACAATCATCTAGAAGAGAAAGGATTGAAGGAAAGATTCAATTCACCCATATTTTATCTCCGAAATTTTAACAATTGGGTAAAAAGCGTACTTATACAAGAGTACAGTGACAAAATCCGTGAAAAGGACTATGGTAGATCATTACGGATACTAGATATATGCTGCGGTAAAGGCGGCGATCTAAGCAAATGGCAAAAATCTAGAGTTGAACATGTTGTTTTTGCTGACATAGCTGAAGTATCAGTGCAGCAGTGTCAAAACCGATATGAAGAGTTACGTGGACGTTGTGGACGTGTCTTCTCTGCTGAATTTATTGCAGCTGATTGCAGTAAAGAAACACTAAGGGACAAGTATAGAGATCCATCTATTAGTTTTGACTTAGTAAGCTGTCAATTTGGCTTACATTATAGCTTTGAAAGCTTAGTGCAAGCTAAAAGGATGCTTACCAACATATCTGAATGCTTAAAGCCAGGTGGTTACTTTATTGGCACAATTCCTGATGCATATGAAATAGTATCTCGGGCTAAAAAATCACCTAATTTTACTTTTGGGAACAGAATATATAATATCAAGCTACTGTTTGATATAGAAAAAGGATACCCATTATTTGGTGGCAAATATGATTTTCATCTTGAAGGAGTTGTTGATTGCCCTGAATTTTTAGTTAACTTTAAATTGTTTACTACACTAGCTGCAACCTTTGGTCTAGAACTAGTCTATAAAGCTAGATTTGCTGACTTCTTCAAGGACCACTCTGAAAGGTATAGACATCTATTGCAGAAAATTAGATGCTTTGAAAGTTATCCTGCTGCTCCTGGTAGAGAACTCATTGCTGGTGAAGAAGAATATGAACATGCAAAACAGTTTTGGGATAACAAAGAAAATAAGACTGAGCGAGATCAACTTGGTACTATGAGTATATGTGAATGGGAAGTTGCAAGTAAGTATAAACAAGATTTTATACCATACCATGTTTTTTTCCTAATACTACTATGGTAATAAACAAGTGTGTGGCCTGCCCGGTGTTAAGTAAATACACAAACACCTCCCACTAAGCAGTAAGAATCACTAACCGTTGCCCAATGCCCTGTTATTATAATCTTTTTTTAGCTTTCTCTTTGAAATTGAAATTTAATATTCATTATGTCAGTGTTTTAAACTGCAGCTCAATAGTTTTTACAATACTTAATATAATATATAATAAGTAAAATTCATTTGTGTATTAAAATATATATATTTTTTTTAGCGGTATATATGGCTTTTGCATTTAAAAAGCTTGCACCTGACAACTGGGACTCAAATGGAAAGCCATTATACACAAAATCCAAGGATAAAGGTGAATCAACAAATAAAAATAAGTAAGATAGGAAACACTATTGTGTCAGAATAACTTTATTATTAAAAGGAATAGTTCTCAAAGAAAGTAAATATTTACATTAATATAGGGTTTTAAGTAGATCCCTCTAAAACCAGATTTAACGGAAACTGAATACTAAGTGTTTTTGGCCACCTGATGATTTAGTATTACAACAAGCTGTTTTCTACAACCCCATGTCTAAGCATGCAGGCAGCATGCTTGTTCAGTTTCAGTAAAATCTGGTTTAATTCAGAGTATTATATGTCATCTAGCCTTTCTTTGTTCAAAGTCAACTAAAGTGACTGTACCAAACTGCCTGTTAGCTTAAATATTGGAAATAAATGATTTATGAACTGACTTATACCAACATTGATGTTCATAGTTTTAAAGTCACTAATTTAAGACTGACACTATTATAGATTTGAGGGGGGAAAAAAAGTAAAACAATTTTTATATATATAGCAAAGTTATGAATTTACATGGTGCAATTTCTTACCGTCTTTGTCTTCCTCTTTGATAATAACAGAGATGAATGCAACGATGAGACTTCCCTTTGCGGTACTTGCACCAATTAAATAGAGCTTTAAGTTACAGTGTGAATTCATAACTATGCAATGATTTAAATATAACAAATTACGGTGAGGTATCTTATTCACACATGATTTTTCAATGTATGAAACCTATGGAAATCATGATGCAGATTTTTTGTATTAATGACGTCTAGACATTGCTAAAATGAATTTTGACTACATGTCAGCTTAACAAAACGAATCGTTTAGACATACCTATTCAATTAATAGATGTTTTTTATCCTTTAAAAAAATATTAAATGAATATTTAATATTTTGTTAAGTGTTTATTTATCAGTAAATGAACACTAAACGCCATGCTGCAGAGAAAGAATTGGCTATTTGCCTCCTCATACAGGAGCAAAATAAAGCTGAAGACCATTGTCCTAAGTCTGGGACAACTATGAAGAAAAATTTAGGTTCTCACAAAAATATAAAAACGTGTGTTAACAAGAAACCTGAGAGAAAACGAAATTATAAAAAAACAAATTGATATCCTCTTTATAAAGTTTGTTAATAAATTTATTAAATGAATGAATAGCTATGTGTGTGCCTAGTATTATTACCTAGTTATCAGTTTGCAAAGCTACAATGTTAAATATATTATAATGGTGATAGGTAAATATGATGTTTGTGGGGTATTTTATATCCTGAAATAATAATGATCTTAATAATTAGAGGTATTTTTATACCTAACATTTGATTGTAAAATTTATAGGTACTTATGTTAATCAATTCTATTTCTGTTTGACTTATATAAGTTATTTATTAAGTACTTATTAATTTGAGAAAACAATAAAAAAATGCATCATGCTGCTTTAAAATAATTATTCAAAACCTATTGAACCTTGTAAAAATAACAAGGTTTACAGTCATAGAAATCCTACAACCCAGTAACTGTTAAATAGGCCAATAATATTATTGAGTTAGGGAAAATGATAACCAGTGTAAGGAAGAATATTATTCTTCCTTTCCTTTTCCTTACAATAGTGTAAGATAAAGGAAAGGAAGAATAATATTATTATTTCCAAAGAGTGCCTGCAAATTCAGCTTCAGCCGCCACAGCTTCATACATATTGCCTTCCAATCAACTATTGATATTATTATAAATAACTGTTGCCCGCGTGGCTGCCGACTATCGAGATAGTCTACCGTCTATCTCCTTGCCTTATTATTATCTGTTCAGGCGTTTAGTCATAAAAAAGCAACAGAAAGTAATTTTGCATCTATAATATTAGAGCACGGATGATAGCAGGACGGATGATAACTACAACGCCCCAACACAAATATAGGTATTTGTGCGAACTATAAGACTTTGGGTTACAGGCTTTCACTTTTAAGGGAAAGTGAATTTGACTTGTTTCGGGCATACTATTAAGTATTGTTGTTTAGTATATATTATTTTATACAATATATTTAGGTATATTATAACGCCTATTTCGCCAATGGGAAATGCTGACGTATATGTCACTCACGTTTCGCCAAGTCCTATAAAATAGGGTGCGAGCCTACAGAACCCACATTAGTGCTCCAATCCGAGCCACAAGGCAGTTTTACTATACAACAACGTAGGATCAATACAGTTTAGTTTTTTAAAAAGACAACTCCCGCACTAGAGAACTAGCTCTGTGTCGCGGGGAACTTTACTAACATACAATTAACGGACACAAATTATACCCTGACTCAGAACAACTCTTTGTGGATCACACAAAGTTTTGTCCTGTGTGGGAATCGAACCCACAACCTCGTGCACAGCAGGCGCATACTGCGGCCACTAGACCACCAAGGCAGTCATAATAATAATAATGTCCTCCTAACAGAGTTTCGGTCACGGCGGCTAATCTCAACGGAGACAAGCCATCTGCGCGGGAGATATAGTTCACAAGTGTGTGCGTAAACACAAGTGCACTCTTTATTCCCTCACTCTCGGAAAAAGTAAAAGTCCGGTGGAACGGCAATCCAATACGACCGGAGAGAGATCAGGCGTAGGACCAACGGCTTTATGTGCTTTCCGAGGCAGGGGGGTGTAATCACTGCCACTTTTGAAACTCCGGGCATCTGTTGTCAATTTCCTGACAGAAAATTCAATATCATTTTTTTTTCGTTTAGGTTCAAAATGTCCAATTCCCACAATGACCAATTCCTAAAATGTAAGAATGTTTTAATACCAATAGCAATAAGTTTGAAACTGACAAAAATAATAATTTTATGTTTTGTGCACGTCAATGCACATACAAAAGTACAATTCCCGTAATGTCCAACTAAAATGTAAGTATGTGTTATTTGTTGATAAGTCCTGCCTTGTGCGGTGTTTTATTTAGTACTAGCGGCCCGCCCCGACTTCACCTGGTTTAAACTATTTTCAGCTTAAGGTATCGAATGAACTAACCGGAAATACTACTCAATCATGGACATACTCTATTCAAACTTTGTATAGTAAGTCCATGTACATACCTGCAACCACCTAAAAGTAGATACGTCGCAGTCGAGTAGTAAGTATGACAGAATGTTTTCTGTAGCTAGGTACACGTGTAGGTGTAGTTTAAACACTAGATATACTTTGGCGGTGAAATATACCCTCTGAGACAGACCCATTCTCTATAATTGATGCGACTGTACGGTTGGTTCAGTGCCCTGGCCATTTAACACTGCGCGGCATGTTTTGGGTTCGATCTCCACACGAGAAAAAAGTATAATACATAAATGGTTGTCCCGAGTCTGGGTGTGCTTTGAGTCCTTTATAAAGTTGCCACCCGCCCGCGATACTGCTAGTGCGGTAGCAATGTTATAAAAAAAAAACACGTTTGGCCTACCTAAAAATGTATTCGCACACAATAAATAAATAATTAGGTAGGTTTAATATTTCTCAAAACATAAAATGTCCATTCACCTCCTTGAAAGCACTAGTAAAAAATCTGTTTCCAACATTTAAATCTAATTTCAATATAGCAACATTATAAAATAACCTGAACATCGCACGTTTAAGACCATTGAACCAATTCGCCTGAAGTTGTTCGCAATCTCCAAAAGAACGGAGCATGCGCATTCGTCACTTCTCGGCACTTAGAATTTGCGTTCACTCGACCGGCCTCATGTAATCTCACTTGTACTAACGTCGGTAATACGTAGGCAAAATGAGTGTCGAAAATCCAGCCAGCGATAATGATTGTGAATCAGTAAGTGATCAAATTAATTTGTCTATTTATGATGTATCGTTTTACATTACATTTTTGTCTCATAGTAATCCGAGTTTAGCTGTGTACTGATGAACACAAGTCTCCACGAAGCGAAAATTTTCTAAGTCCCAATATGGCGTCAACTACAGTGTTCGAACAAACCGAAGCTAAGCGTCGGTCTTGAAAGTTTCGAGAATAAAATTTGACACACTTAACGGCGACTAACAATGTAACGGTTTATATATTTTATTGAGTGATGTCAATAAATGTCAATTTTCGCTATGCTAAAATGTCGCATTCTTGTATTGTTCACAGGGAAAGGTAAATGGCAATAGAAATGAACACGTGAACGGTGTCCACAACGGATACAGTAGTTCTGACAAGCATAAATCAAGCCACAAGTCGTCAAGTAAGGATAAGTACCGCGATAAAGACCGGGACCACAAGAGCTCCTCCAAACACAGCAGGTTAGTTTTCCAGAAGTTTCGGCATATACATGCCTTATTTATATATATATAAAGTGTATTATCAAAGCCTTTAATTTTTAGAGATAAAGATAAAGACAAGCATTCAAGTAGTAAAAATCACAGCAGCTCACACAAGTCCTCTAGCAAAGACAAAGAGCGCAGTGAAAAAGATCGCGATCGCAGTGAAAAAGATCGTGAGCGCAGTGAAAAGGATCGTGAGCACAACAGCAGCAAAGACAAGGATCGTGAAAAGGATAAACACCGCAGTGATAGAGACAAACACAAAGATAAGGACAGGAGTGACCGCGATAGAGACAAGCACAAAAGTAGCAATGATGAAAAGAAATCATCATCATCGTCTTCCAAGGACAAAGAGAAAGATAAAAGTTCTTCAAAGGATCATAAGTCCAAGGACAAGGACAGAGAACGTGAAAAGGATAGACACAAGAGTGACAAACATCGTAGTGACAAAGACAAGCATTCAAGTTCAAAAGATAAACACAGGTATGCTAAGTCACATGGATTGATATCTATAAATTCAATTAGTATAGTACATAAACTAAATTAAAAAGTTATATTTGTCAATTGTATTATGACATTGAATGTCAATCAAAATTTTGTTAGATGCTTACACCTCTTTTTTTCTTCTTATTTAATGAGACCAGTTAAATGTACAATGCAGACTACTACAAATTATGTTGTGCCTAGATTTTTACATCAAAGTTCCAAAGGATTTTGTTTACATGTTGGTGTGATGCTGAACTTGCTCTCATAAAATGCTTTCATAAGATTTTATTCATATTCTAATATGAATGCCAGTCCATATGACTAATGTATATGTATATGTGTTGCCATTTATTCTTACTATAGCTCCAGCAAAAGCAAAGAGAAGAAGAGCTCTGAAAAGCCTAATAAAATCAAATCCGAATCAGATTCTCCTGACTCACCTGTTAAAGAGGAACCCATGCAGGTCAGTTATTGTGAATTTAAAAAAAAACTAACCTAAGATTTTGACAAAACTGAACTATCACTGAATACCATATCTTTATTTAGGTTGATGTGAAAAAAGAAATGCAAGATGAGAGTAATGATTACGGAGGACTTAATACAACAGCTTCTTCATGTGACTACTCACTATCCCAATTTAAAGATGAACCACTATCAGAACTTCCTCCAGAAGATGAAAGTGAAGAAGATTCCCCGGTAAGAAACCACAAAGTATTATTGTGATAACATATAGGTACCTACTCATATATAAAAATATATAATGTTATCATTATCTTGTTGTGTACAGTCGGAGCGCATCGGTCACAAACGTCGCGCGCCTAGTGAGAGTGAAGAAGACATTCCCTTATTACAACGTAAGAAATCAAAGAAGAAAGTTAAGAAAGGTTTGTAATTGCTTGTAATTTTCATAACTAAACTTTTTTTTCTTTAAAATTTTGTGATAGTTGAATGCATAGTTAGTTACATTACAATACATACAATAAATAAAATATTATTATTACTATGTACAATGTTATTAGCAATTTGGTATTCTAGGACTATAATATATTTTTATTTATAGAACCAATATATGATGATGACGAAGAGGAAGAAGAGGAGGAAGTAAAGCCCAAGAAAAAGAAGCCCAAGACAGAAAAAACAAAAGCTAGTAAGGTTAAATCTGAACCTGATGAAGGTGTTAGCCCAACAAAACGTAAGAAGAAATCTGACGATGATCAAGAAGTATGGAAATGGTAAGTATTTCAATATAACATCAACACGCAACATGTGTATATAGAGGTCAATAAACTGTCATATTCAAGTTTGTTCCAATAATTATAACCTCCATGAGGTTTGTACATAGGACGACGTAGTTTTTCAAGGAACTGCTAGATGGCGCTGTCGTACAATAATGTGACATAAGATTGAGGTTATGTCAAAAGATGTTCATTAGAAATGTGTTCATCAAAATATTGGATATAAAATCAATTTATAAGCCAAGATCTATAAATGTAGTGGTTAGGCATTTGCGTTACTTGAGGCCAAAGTGTGTTGGTATTATTTTCAAATATATGTTACTTTTATTCACTAGGTAAATTTTAATGGCAAATGTTTGTTTTTTTTATAAAGGTGGGAAGAGGAAAAGAAAGATGATGGCACAAAATGGACATTCTTGGAGCACAAAGGACCAGTATTTGCACCAGATTATGAACCATTACCTAATAATGTTAGATTTTACTATGATGGCAAAGAGATGAGACTTTCTCAAGATGCAGAAGAAGTGGCTGGTTTTTATGCTCGTATGTTAGATCATGACTATACAACTAAATCTACTTTTAACAATAACTTTTTTACTGACTGGCGAAAAGTGATGACTCATGAGGAAACTAAACTTATTAAAGATCTGTCTAAATGCAATTTTAAGGAAATGCAAGCATATTTCCTAAGTGTATCAGAAAAGAATAGAAATAGGACAAAAGAAGAAAAGGCAGCACTGAAAGCTAAAAATGAAGAGATCCAAAAAGAATATGGTTTTTGTACAATAGATGGTCATAAAGAAAAAATTGGTAACTTTAGAATAGAACCTCCTGGCCTATTTAGGGGCCGGGGTGAACATCCGAAAATGGGTATGTTGAAGAGACGTGTTATGCCTGAAGATGTTCTTATTAATTGTTCTAAAGATGGTAAAGTTCCCAAACCACCTGCAGGACATAAATGGAAAGAAGTAAGACATGACAACACAGTTACATGGTTAGCTTCATGGACAGAAAATGTTCAAGGACAAGCCAAGTACGTCATGTTAAATCCTAGTTCTAAGCTTAAAGGTGAAAAAGATTGGCAAAAATATGAAACGGCTAGAAAACTTCACAAGTGCATTGATAAAATTAGAGAAAATTATCGTGCTGATTGGAAAGCTAAGGAAATGCGTGTCCGTCAACGTGCTGTAGCTTTATACTTTATTGATCGTCTTGCACTAAGAGCAGGTAATGAAAAGGATGATGATCAAGCAGATACAGTGGGCTGTTGCTCATTGCGAGTTGAACATATAGCATTACATAAAGAGAAAGATGGTAAAGAATATGTTGTTGTTTTTGATTTTCTTGGTAAAGATTCTATTAGGTATTACAATGAAGTACCAGTTGAAAAAAGAGTATTTAAGAATCTTGAATTGTTCATGGAGAATAAAAAAGATAGTGATGACCTCTTTGATAGACTTAATACTCAAACACTAAATGAGCATTTGAAAGATCTAATGCCAGGATTGACGGCCAAGGTTTTCCGTACCTACAATGCATCTATTACTCTACAAAGACAATTAGATGAACTTACAGACGCAGATGCTTCTGTACCAGAGAAAATTTTGGCCTACAATAGAGCAAATCGTGCTGTGGCTGTTCTATGTAACCATCAGCGTGCTGTCCCTAAAGGTAAATTCCTTTCCCTTATTAATATTTGCAAACAAATGTTGAACTAATACATCATTAAGTTATTGCATAATGGTTTTGTGAAATTTTAGGTCATTCCAAATCTATGGAGGCCCTGAAGGAAAAAATACAAGCAAAACGTGACCAAGTAGATGAGGCAGAAGAAGATTTACGACAGTCATCAAAGGCAGCAAAACGTGGCTCTGTCAAAGAGAAACTAAACTGCGATAAGAAAAAGAAAGCACTAGAACGTTTGAGGGATCAACTGAAGAAACTTGAACTACAAGAGACTGATCGTGATGAAAACAAAACAATTGCTCTTGGTACTTCTAAACTTAATTATCTTGACCCACGTATCTCAGTTGCTTGGTAAGTGAATAGAAAAACACTGTTAATTTGTAGTTACAAAACACATACACAGTAACTGTAAAATATTGATGTGTAATTTTACATTTTTACAGGTGTAAAAAACATGGTGTACCCATTGAAAAAATCTACAACAAAACTCAACGCGACAAGTTCCGCTGGGCGATTGATATGGCCGGCCCGGAGTATATCTTCTAAGGTCAATATTAGCATTAGCTATAATTATATTTTACAATTTGCTAAATCTAAAAACGTTCCACTTTGTGTTATTTTTACATGGAATTTGTTTTATGAATTTCTGACTATAATTTTTATTCAGTGATTTAGTATTGATACAAACAAACATTTGGACCCAAACGGAATATTGTTCCTCTCATGATTAGGATCCAAATTAGAAGTCTGATTCTAATTTATTTTTATTTAGTTACAATGTTCTCTTATAGCATAATTAGTTATAGGACAAGGCTTAGAGTTAAACAAGTTTAGGAATTTCATTGTATAAATTTGCAATGTCTTATGGTTTGTCTCGTTATTAGCAGATTGCAAAAATTCTATTGAAAATCCATAAAAATGTGTTGTTATATAAAATAATCATGAAAATGATTTATCAGATGTCTTTTTATATATGAAAACAATAAGTTGTTATAGCAAATATGAAAGATGCTTGATAATCAGTTTTCATCACCTGTGATGATTGTGCTGTATGCAATTAATAGTTCAATTGAAGTGATCTGTATATAACAGTGAGGCTCTTGGTTCATATTCTGAACATCTACTTAATAATCTAGAAAAAGCAATATTTTAATAGATCAATATGTTACAAAATTAGAAACAAAAGCAACCACATGCATCTGAACTAATGTAAATTGTGCACAATGTGCAGTAGTAAATGTAAAGTAAGATATAATGTTATTTTATTTTTATAAAGTTAGGATCGAAAATCGTGGCAAGCGTTGCCGTCAATGTTACAAAAGGTACAATGTTATAGGTAAATTTGTAATATTACATACGTTTATGTGTGCGTTTTGTAAATAGTAAATTTTTACCATGTCATACAATTGTGAAATGAGATTATCCCAAATAAATAAAACATTGACACTAGGATTTTTGTATTTTTATTTCAACAAGTTATATTTATTATCGCTACCCTCCTTCACTGTCGCGAAAAAAATCACAATCTTCCATTCCTTCAGGCAAATAACTTAATCCGGACTCATCTTTGTGTGAACCATTATATCCTTTACCATAACCTGGAAATAGTATTTTAAAGATTACAAAACAATAAGTAGCACTTATAGCTTGTCTAATGCAAAATTGTAATCATATTCCTTGCAGATAATATTTACCCAATTGTTTCATAAGTTTCGTTGGCGCATTACGCAGATGTAATGGGATAGGAGGAAGAGGACCTTTAGCTTCTTTCAACAACCCCTGACAACGTTTCATGGCGTAATATACTTCTGTACTTTTTGGAGCTCTTGCTAATCTCACGGCACACTGTGCTAGTAATACGTCACATTCAGGCATTCCTATTTGTTGGCAGCCTTGTAAACATGCAACCGCCTCCACTAATGCGTTTTGATCTGCTAATCCTGAAAAAAAAAACACTGAAAGGATACGTAACCTTTAGGCGTCAGGTGTCTACTTATCGAATTTCCAGATACTCATTCCTAGTACTTGGCTCACAATAGAGTACCTATTTGACAACAAACCAAATATTTAGTACATACCTACTCTAAATTAATTAAATGATAATTATAATATGTACTTTTTAAATTAAAATGAAAGAAGAAATAAAATACTTAAATGAAATGATTAATTAATGAAGAAGTTATAAGCTTCTAAAAGTTTGCGAATAGGGTTTCTTTTCGCAAAACAAACATTAAGTGTAGCAAAGCTGTTACGAGAGTGTGACGTCACAAAACATTAGTGTTAGTCTAACTGATAAATAAAATGCTTAGCAGGCTTAGTGGTAAAATTAAAGTATGTAACATAATGTTAAATGATACCTATGTCTTCACAAGCAGCCCGCACAAGTCGTCGTGCAATGAACAAGGGATCCTCGCCGCCGTGCAGTGCGCGCGTGGTCCAGTACAACGCAGCGTTGTCGTCACTAGCTCGGATTGACTTGTGCAAGGCCGATATGGTATTGTAATGTTCCTCTCCCTGCCTGTCGTATAGCATGTGGCTTCGCTGAAAACGTTATAACTAATCAGAGACCAAACAGATCAGCTCGCCTGTGAAGTACCTCCACCTTACAGGAAGACCACGGTCAAATAACTACACACCACACAGAGCGGTGTGTTGTTCCTCTGTGTGAGTATAAGTATCTATCAGCAGTCCCCTAGGATACTCATCTTAAAGCCGCGGTGAAAAAAAATGGTGGGCAACACGCAAGTGATACCTCTAGTATTGCAAGCGTATAGGCTACGGTAACTGCGATGCGATGAAGATGCGTATCAGGCGATCCTTATGTTTGTTAGCCAGTTAGCCACCCAATGAAAACGCCAAGATCTGCAAGACAATTTTGTAACTCGATAAGAAAAACAAAGATGCCTTGAGAATTGCTTTGCAAAATTTGTATGGTCTCATGGGAACATCGACTTCGTGAGATGCATTATATTTTTGGGGTAATATAATATGTACGGGAAAAATTTGAAATAGATTATGGTCTGGAATATGTACGGGATCATTCATTATATCTTGTCGTTTTGACCTGGATACACCGGCCATAGTTATAAGCTGACCTAGTCTAGTGGCTAGCGACCCTGACTGCTAAGCCGGAGGTCGTGGATTCGATCGATTCTCACACGGGACAAAACTTAGTGTAATTCATAAATGTTTGTCATTATTTTCATAAATGTTTGTTAGCCTGGGTGTAATTTGTCCGTTAATTGTATGTTTGTAAAAGTTTCCCCCGCAACACAGGTCTTGTTCAAAAGACAACTAAATCTACTGTCATATTATTGTTTTACGTTTTACCTAGGGGGCAAGGTGCGTAGCGCATACGGGCGCATGATCTTATAATCGCGTCAATTTTTGTCGCGCGCGTACTAGAGGCGCTAGGGTTTTTGATTGTACTCGGGCGCTACATGGGCTAGTGCCGGCACACACTTCACTCGAAGCTGTTCGTATTCCGTGAGTAAAAAAAGAAGGTTTCGTGATTGCAAATACTGGGTTCTATTTCGTAGCAATCTTCCCCATTGTTTTATTTCTTGATATCTATAGCTTTTCGCACGAATCTTTCAAAATAGTGGTGACCGGCAAAGTCAGCTTATGACCACGGCCAGTGAAACATGGTCGAAACGTCAAGCAATTTAAAGGTAATTAAATGTATGATCGCATTAATACCCGAGAAGTATCTAAGTGTATAATAGTGTAGGTTTAAAAATCTATGAAATGTGTGTTCATTCCGTGTTGGAAATATTCGTTGAACCATCGACACAATATGTAGATTAAAATGTATCATGAAAATGCATACTCATTGAGATTAATACAAGCAGTGTATTCACATACTTTGATTCCACTTTTTATGTCCTCAAGGTTAAGTATAGCAGGACCTGTAGCATGCAGATCAGTCCCAGGGTCTTTGGCTTCAAGTGCAAGCTCCAGTGCACCTAAAGCTACCCTAGCGTCGCCGTCACACACCTCTGCTAGCCATTGCAATGATTCCTCTTCCACAATGTATCTTAAAATCAGATATTAATTTGAAATATGATCATATAATTTTTAGATCTATTTATCTAGTTAGAATGTAAGAAGTATAAAGAGGCGGAGCATGAAGGTTCTTCAAGAAAGGAGGTATAAGGTTTTTAAAGGGTCGGCAACGCGCGAGTGTTATCCCTGCTGTTGCAAGCGTTACACCAGTAGTAGGTCACTGTACTAGCAAGCAAGCCCGACTGGGGAAGGACCTCCATCTTACAGAAGACCACAGCCAAATAAATACACACAATGGTGTAGTTGTGTTCCTGTGTGTGAGTACAGGTCTCCAGCGCTCATTTAGGGATGCGTTTTGAAAGAAACATATTCCTATCCCAGGGATAGTCCTATCATAAAGCCCTGGTGTAAAAAAATGGGTTGGCAACACGCAAGTTATACTTCTGGTATTGCAAGCGTCTATAAGCTACGGTAGCTGCTTGGCATCGGGCGGGCCGTATGCTTGTTTGCCACCTAAGTAGTATAAAAAAATCATAACCATTCGCGGCTGACATAACAGTTAGGTGATGTGGTGGTGGGGGGTGGTGGCATTACGTGCATACATATTTCGTGTGCTCACGGCGCGGGTGCTCATTTCTCGGTCGAACCACAGAATACATAGTACAAGTACGATTATAGTCGAACGTAGTAGACGTGTCTCCGTGAATTATTGAGAAAAAATTGATACAATATCTAATTTGATAGTGTTAAACCTAATTTTTATTTATTTACACACACCCACATAAAACTATCATTACAGGTATACTTCCTAATGCCCATGTACATTAAATTATAGAAATGAAAACAATAGTAAATTAAATTAAAAGCAACAAAAAAAAAACAAATTGTGGTCTTCTGTAAGATGGAGGCTTACCTATAGGGGCTTATCCCTGCTCATTAGGCTTGTGCAATGTGGACGAAAAATCTTGTTGCGCATTCCAAATTTTATTGTCTAATCATCATCTAGACCTCCCCAAGTAGTTTGCCATATTCAGAATGCATTTTCTACTCATAATTAAGCATAATATAAGCCAATGGGAAAAGTAAGTAAAATTATATTTTAATAATGAAGATATGACATACCTAGGTAGATCATCTTCTAAAGTTTTATCTAAATCACCCTTAAAGTCTTTAATTATGGTTTTCCCACTCTTTTCAAGAGCTTGTTTTAAAATCTTTAATACATCATCTATAGTTAGTTTCTCCATGACTACAACTCTGCATCGACTTAGTAATGCATTGTTTAAACTAAAAGAGGGGTTTTCAGTAGTAGCTCCAATAAGAATTATAGTGCCATTTTCCACATGAGGCAAAAATGTGTCTTGTTGAAGTCTGTTGAATCTGCAACATTGCAACAAATTTAAACAATCCCCTATTTAAAAACTGAAAACAGGCAGCTAGCCTGTTTTCAGTTTTTAAATTGGGTTTCTGTGAGTGCTGGATTATCCGAGGGGGACAAATATAGTATACGAGCTGCCACACGCGGCTTTGCCTGCGCGTGCAATCCCTCGGAAACAGTTTTTTTTCCGGGATAAAAAGTAGCCTAACCCAGACTATATCTCTATGCAAAGACTTTGTGTAAAAGAGTAACAAACATACATCCATACAAACTTTTGCGTTTATAATATTAGTAGAATTTTACTAAATGAATTTAATGAATGTAATGTAACATATAGAATTTTCTATTTAAAGTCTAGAATAGAATTTAGGTTAATCTAGGTCCTATTCCAGACGATAATCTATTTTGGTGTCAACTTTCATGCAAATCCCCATTTATAATATTGGTTGGATAGCAAAACTCATTGGAGATTATGGTTAAGATATATAATTATCCTATCTTATTATTTTATTCCTATTCATTAGTGTAATACTACCTTCATGAACCAACCTGTGAATTTCATCCATAAAGAGTACAGTTTGTCTTTTAAATTGTGCTTCATTTTTAGCAACCTTTACCACTTCTTTCACATCATTAATTCCTGACATTGTGGCTGATAACTTTACAAATCTCATATTGTTTTGTGACTTACAAATATTAGCTATAACACTAGCCAAGGAGGTCTGGAAATTGAAATATAAAAGATATTATACTAACTGATATTGTCTTATCGGAAATTCTGAATAGGAAAAAGCACATTTGGTGTTCTCACATTATAACTTTTTTTTTCTTTTTTGTGGACACATCTAAAATAAAAATCATCTTGGCCCAGCTCTTCTGAAGTGATGAGATGTTTATGGGCTATTGTAGTAAGTAAATCTATTAACTTCAATAAAAATAACTCTTTGAGCGAGTAGAGAAAAATGTGTATTTAATGTCTATTTAGTCACTTCAAGTATATGTGAGCTCTCCATCTTGGATTTCTTATTATTATTTTATTGTCGTCATCTCACACAAAAGATGTCCACTGCTGGTCATAGGCCTCCCCACAGAATTTTCATGTAATTGAAGACGCAGCATGGGCATGCCTCTAACCGTTTGGACTGACAACCAGGTGAAGGTATAGCAGTTACTGGACAAGGTCACCTCGAATACCGTGAAATTTATTTATAACCAACTTTTATTTTATATACAATTTAATAAAATTGGGCTAATATTAATCATTTATAATTGCCCAATGCCAATGGTGGCAGTACTCAATTATTCAGTAAAAATCACCTTTCCACATCCAGGAGGTCCCCATAAAATCATATTGGGTTTTTTTCTGGTCAAGTAATGATCTTAACATTGAGCCAGGTCCAAATGCTTGAGTATGTCCAACTATATCCTGCAAGTTATCCGGCCTCATTTGTTCAGCTAAAGGAACCTTTTTATTGCTATCTTTAGTAATTTTGGTGGAAGACTCGGGTTGTGTATGCTGAAATAAATAATGATAAATAACTGGGTACCTTCTAGTTTGCACTGCAGAATCAATTTATCAGATACAGAAACGATGTATATGTTTCACAGACACAAACTACATCAAAGTCAACAACCACACAGGCCCCCAAGTCTGATAGTTTGAAAAAGTCCATTATAATCCATATGTACTTTACATATGGACATTCAAACTATCAGCTTTTGTCTTATCTTTCGGTAGAGAAAGAATGTACGCAAGTATGTATACACATACATACTTGCATACACTTAGGCATTAGGCATGTTTCCCAGAGGGATAGGGAGAGACAGTTTTTTTTAATAGGTAAATATGTATTTTGTGTCTGTCAATGTACTTACCTACTCAAAAGGTATGGCAAATCAAACTGAACATTTAAACTCACCATCACTTTAGAAGAACCTGGGCTTGTACTAATTCGTGTACGTTTTTCTAATGAAGAAATATTATTTAAATGTGAACTACTTCTTTTGGAGTTATTTATTTCATTTCGATGTTGTGTAGGTGTATGTGGATTCTGTTCTGATGCATTTAGAAATAAACACTTGTTGACATGTTCTTCGATTACTTTTGTTACAAAAGTTTTGCTACAAATTGGACATGGTATTGAATCCGGCAGATCATTATCACTTTTATTGGACATTACTTACTAATAGTGCTACTACTTTACTATCCTAAATTGCAAACTTTAAGGTATTTTGACAAAATCAAAATACAAAACTTAAATTATGGTTTATTTTACCGCGCTCAAAGTCAAAACATATGACATTTATAGAGATTAGGGATGGCCAATATTTTTCGACGTAACGTAAGAAGAATCGACGTTACTCTGAAGTATTGATATTCGAATTGGATTTGGATACAATGTTGATGTGAATAAACATAGAGTAACATGTTACCACCAATGTTTATTTTTGCATTGTATTGTTATAAAAATCAAAGTAGGTGTCAATAACAACAAAATTAATAATGTATTCTTTTTACCGATTGGTAAAGTGGTGTTTTGTTTTAAAGGTTAATAAATAAATACTTCCCAGGTGGTCCCATTGAAATTTTATCGATTAATTCGATAATTTCTTTTCAAGCGGTTTTTGAAAAAAACAAGAAATTGCAAATATTTTATTGAAGTTGGTTACACTGAATTCCTTTTTATAAAATGAATTTTAATGGAAAAGTATAAATGTTGCGGGGAAAGTGAAGTGGTTTGGAATTTGGGTGTTCTTTGTATCCATGATTTCAATGTTTGTAAAACGCTCTATGTTATACAATACCACTAACCTAACAAAGTGACTTAATTGGCTACATTAACTACACTTTGTAGTCTGTGGAGATATCAGATAATTTAACTAGCGATGGGTAACTCAAACCAAAATTCGGTCTGGTTCGGTCTGCGGTCCCCTCTCCCCGAACAAATCCGCGAGTGGCGTGAGTGCCATCATGGCCCAGTGGTCAAGTCGGCTGGAGGCTCCCCGGGCCGGTTTCAGGACCGTGGAGGCGCTCCAGCCGATCTTGTTAGAGAGGGCGGGGCGGCAGTACGGAACCCTTTCTTTACGGCTGGTGCAGGTTTTGTCCGGGCACGGTTGCTTCGGGATCAGAGAGGAAAGTCTCCGTCTCTTCGCTGATCCGATCCGACGCCAGCGACCTGGGCGGCGCGGCGCCGACGCGCCTACGAGCGCCTGATGCCGCCATAGTGTGGCTGCGGGTGAGAGGTCAGGGCATCGAGCCTCTCACCCGCACCGCACCGCGGAGGGACAGCGTCCCCGGTGCGCCCGGACACTGTCACTGGGGGTGGAGCCCACGTTCAGCAGGCAGCCGCTGGGTACCGGAACCTGATATAACGTCAGCGGTCCTCCCGTGAAAGCGAGTGTTGGTGCACATGGGGGGTTTTAGTCGGTATGCCGGCCGCCTACCATCTTAAGGCCGGAGAGGCCGACATAACCGCCTCGCTTCCACCGTATGCGTGAAGCATTTCCACTCTTAAAAAAAAAAACATGCACAGTGAACCGAGTTAACTTGGTAAGGTCAACGGAAATTTTAGTGCATTCTCATACAATAAATATGAATTTGTATACAAGCGCACAACGGGCGTACATGTACTTCACTATTCCTGATTCCATTCGTCGAATGTCATAAATGAATGAACATAGTACAACATCGCGAAGTGCAAAGATGCCTCAGTCCTTGGTGAAGTAAATGTGTATTCGTGACCGATTATTGTCACTAATGTCAATTAGTTATGTCAATGTCACCTGGCACTGGTATTGAGTGAAAGACGACTTATTTTTATTATTTTTTGTAGCTTGGCCAGTTGTTAAAGAAAACAAAAAATATTTAAATGACTTAGTACAAACCAATTTGATTGTGATATGGATTCATCGACAAGTGCCAGGAAACGTAGTCAAAAGAACACTACTAAAGAGGTCAGCGAACTCGAGACGGACAGTTACTTAGGAAAGGTAGAAAAGCCCATACATACCGAAAGAGAAGTGGTAAGTCCTACATAAATAACTGCAATTAATGTGTGTAGTTATAATAGTGAAAATGTATCTTTTTAAATATGATAATGATTAAATTTTAATATAGGTACTTAGTTAGCTTATAAAATATTTTTTACTACAAACTTTGATACTAATAATATGTATCGAATTGAATTACTTACATTTAAAGAATATTAAAATTATACCAACATAAGTTAATTTATTCGTTCAGTGTACAAAAAATTGTCAAAACACTTTTCCAATTGTGAGCTGTATTATTTATAAAATAAATTAATTTATATTTGTTTCATTTTGTAGGCTTTATAGTATTTTAATTAAACTTACAAAACCTATTTTTTAACAATCAACTGATTCTTGTGATCTGCCCCACCTTATTTTAGATACTAATTACAGGGAGATGGTGCACCAGCAGAAAAAGAAATGGAAACAAAAACAGATACTGTTCCTATTATGGAAAATGAGAACAAAGCCCCTACAGGAGTGTACCTTCACATAAAAATTAATATTGTGTTTGTAGGGCTGTTGGCTCTAGCTCTTAGTACCAGACTACCTAACCTTGATGAGCCTCACTATGTAGTGTAAGTATTTTCAATAATTATAATCAATCTTTATCCACATACTGTTGGGTAAAGGTCTCTTAAAACATGCCACCAGGACTAGTCTTGTGCTTCTTCTTGGGTTGATGGCAATCTTATAAGTTGTGAATGGCTTATTTAGGTCCTGGACTAAAAGAACATTATTTTAGTTAAAATATATATTCTAAGTCTATGATAACATTAGATAACTTTGAAATATATTATAATTACAGTAACATTGATATAACTTTGAAAAAGCTGTTTAAATATTGGTAGCAAAAATATTGACACAGTCACCATTTTTCTATACTACCAAGAAGGCAAATAAGCATATGGCCACCATAATAGAATAGTACCTAGTTACATACTAGGCAATAAAAAATAACAACCTTGAACTGATATTCATAGTAGAGACTGCAAAACCATGTTACCAATGGTATGTAATGTAATAAATTTTTAAATGCCTTGGTATGTATATCCAATGTCATTATTCTTACAAATTGAACAAAAGAAAAGTTTTTTGTATTGCTATGGAGTCAACAAGCATATATACCACCTGATGGTAAGCCAAATTGAATGGCCATAGCCTATAGGCACTTAAAACTCCAAGAATATTATAAACAATAGACAAGAGAACATTTTTTTATGATTGGTTGTCTTTTGTTTATTGTGTTTTTAACTGAAACTTAGGTTTTATTTTCAGATTTGATGAATTACATTATGGCCGGTATGTGTCTCTTTATACAAAAGGAGTATTTTTCTTTGATGCCCATCCACCTCTTGGTAAACAATTATTATATCTTGCCGGCCGTGCAGCTGGTTATGATGGGAACTTTACATTTGACAGAATAGGCACACCATACACAGAAGATGTTCCTGTTATGGCTCTCCGTCTAATTCCAGCATTAGCTGGAAGTTTTTTAGTGGCTGTTACATATCAATTAATGTTGGAAGTCTCTTTGTACCACTGGACTGCTGTCTTAGCTGGACTTTTAGTTCTCTTTGGTAAGTATATTTTATTTATTAATTTAGGTTACATTTACATAAATTCTCTATAAAATACACTACATAACTAAGCTATTCTACACAAATAAGCTAGTTTAATTTAAATAAACAGAAGAAATCAGTAATCCCAATCCAGAAATTATATTATTATTTGTAAAGTGCTTTTTGGTACTTTATTATGAAAGATGTTAGGATTGTTGCTATGTCAGGGGATCTAGCAAATCTCTCAAAGCCAATATCACAATAGTTATCAACTGCTAAGATTGTAACCGCTAATAAATACACGATAAACAAACCATTAAAAGATCCTAATATGTAATAATCTTTATATTTAACTGCATGGTGTGTTCAGTGGCTAAAGTGGTTACTTCGCCATTTACTAGTGCGCGGCGTGTTGTGGGTTCGATTAATTTATGGATTATTATTATAAAAATTGTGTGATCCATAAATGATTGTCCTAAGTCTAGGTGTACTTTCTGTCCGTCAATTGTATGTTTGTAAAGTCCCCCGCGACACGGCTTGTTCCCTGTGCGGTTGGTATCTTAAAAAAAAGTCATAAACTAGCTAGCCCAAGACAAGCTTAACATGTACTAGTTGTCAGCAGATAGTCAGCCTTTTTGTCTAGACTCTCAAGGTCCGAAATTACAAGGTCCTAAGTGAGTTCGTGACACGACACACCCGGCGCGGCAGTGTCTGTCATGTCACACTGTCCAATAAAAAATGTGAATGATATATCATTTACAAAAAACTTGAGTTAAAAAAGCTGACTTACTAAAATGCGCATTCCTGCCATGCTGCCCGGTTCGATTCCAGGATTATTCTGCCAAAAAATGCTCAATATAAACCCGGTTTTTTTAAAGAAAAATAAAAGTCCCGCACTAGGTAACAAGTCGCGGGGGACTTTTACAAACATACAATTAACGGACACAAAGTACACCTAGACTCGGGAAAACCATTTATGGATCACACACATTTTTGTCTTGTGTGGGGATCGAACCCGCAACACGCCGCGCAGTGGTAAATGGCAACCACTAAGACACTGAACCAACCGTGCACTCATTATTCAATTAGCGGGCAAAATATGGGCGTGATTTACTTCTGGCTACTACTGAGGAAATGCTTTATCTAATTGCATCCAATATTATTTGCGTGAAGAAGTATCAAACGTCTATATAGATTAGGATGTTATTTAGGATTATAGCCTACTTACTTATGTATCAAATAGCGCCATCCAATAGCCTAATGTTCGATGTCGTGATAGAAAGACATAAATTGTATTCTTTCAGAGAATTGTTTCTTAGCACAGTCAAGGTTTATGTTGTTGGAAAGTATGCAGATACTGTTTGGTATGTGTGGAGTGTTATGTACTATTAAAAGCACTCGCCGCGACGGCCTTGCGAGTGTTGTATGGTTGTGCATTGCTGCTCTCTCACTCGGATGTTGTTTTTCGTAAGTATTGTTTTATATTAAATAGGTAACATTTCCCGTTCCGTATTAAGAATACACATATAGATACATAAATATACATAGATAAATATAGTACAATATATACATAAAAAAATGTTATTTTGTTTAATTTTGGATTTACGTAACATTGGACCAATTTCGAATTGGACTAAACGCGAATTGGACCAAACGCGAATTAGACCAATCGCGAATTGGACCAATCGCAAATAAGGTGAATTGGGCCAATCGTGAATTGGACCAATCGCAAATAAGGTGAATTGGGCCAATCGCAAATAAGGTTAATTGGGCCAATCGCGAATTGAACCAATCGCAAATAAAGTGAATTGGGTCAATCGCAAATAAGGTGAATTAGGCCGATCGCGAATTGGACCAATCGCGCCTAAAGTATGTTACCACCCCATTCCATCCCGAGGGTGTCGTAAGTGTCGACTAAGGGAGTAAGTTATGGATACAATATCCACTGCAAGAGAGGGAAGGCTCGAAATAAAACCCTATACCAACCCGTCAGGCCAGCCTGGTATAGTAGGCTAATATCTCTCCAAGTATATAGCGGAGACCCGTTTCCAGCAGTGGGACGTTTATGGGTTGTGATGATGAGGTAACATTTATGTTTTTAAAAGCAGATATTTCAGATTTAAAGCATTTTCTAATTTTTTTTAATGGAAATCTATCGTGCAACTTGTCTGCCTTAGAATTTATTTTGGATGGATTCTTAAATTATGCTCGGTTTTTAAGATCCTAAAGATACTCCATCACAAAACCCTTACATTACTTATTGCCTAAAATTACCTACATTTTTTGGGCCGCAAACACGCACGTGATATTATTGCAAGCGTCCATAGGCTAATTATCAGGTAAACGCTTATTATCAGGTGGGCCGTATGCTTAGTTACCAACTTTTAAAAAAAAATTACAGAGTGCCGATGGACAAGGTCATCTTAAGAAAATGTTTGTGGAAATCCTCGAAGGAGGTTTATGTCCAGCTAGATATGGCAATAGCCTAGCTCATCCCCTAAAATATTACCATATATCCACCTAATGTGGGTATTATCCATCTCTCCTTTCACCTTCGGGGAATAAGGCGTGGTTATGTTAATTTAAAAAACACTTCAACTTAATCTATATGTCTATTTCAGGGTGAAATACTCCGGATTTTATTCATATTTACTCGCGTTCTTCTTAGTCGGGCGACAAATATGGCGGCGCATTGGAATTTATGAATCTGGACTACGGCTTACATTCTCCGCATTATGGAGAATGATGATACTCATTGTAATACCCTTCGGGGTATATGCCAGTGTGTTTTATGCTCACTTGGTGATGTTACCGAATGCCGGTCCGCACGACAGTGTTATGACGAGCGCATTCCAGGCGTCATTACAAGGCGGCCTAGCAAGTATTACTCGGGGACAACCGTTACATGTTGCTCATGGATCACAAATTACACTCAGGTAATTTTTGATTTTATATATTCAGACAATAAACCAGTCCTTCCTACGTCAGGGTTTTCTTCAAAAGAGGTTTAAAGAGAGGTCTTCGTATCGAAAGGACATTTATGCAAAACTGTATATAAGCAAAACGTACAGCACTAACTTGACTAAGGGCAGCAGAGCGCCTGTGTTGCTAACATTTCCGATTTATATGAGCGGCAGTCATTACTTACCATTAGATAGGCAGCTTGTTCGCCTGCCAGCATTGGCAATAAGATAGCATACTGTTAACGACACCTGGACACGTTCTCCGGTTCAGTTGGTATTGGGTTTATCTATCGAAAAATGTACAGTATCAGCTCGGTGTTTGTAATTGTGCCCGGGATAAAACAATAAGCTAGTCCTCTATTAAAAGAGACCTAAAATAAAAGTGTCATACCTACATTATTGCCTAATGGTAAAAAAGTTACGATTGCAACGAAATTAATAAATCTATTTATTTCTAGACACACGCACGGTCGTACATGTTGGCTGCACTCTCACGCGCACGTATACCCGGTGCGGTACTCGGACGGGCGCGGCTCCTCGCACCAGCAGCAGGTGACGTGCTACAGCTTCAAGGACGTGAACAACTGGTGGATAGTGAAGCGGCCTGACCAAGCGTCGCTGGCTGTGTCGAGGCCTCCAGATGCGATACGGCACGGCGATGTTGTACAACTGCTACATGGTATTACCAGCCGAGCTTTAAACTCGCATGATGTCGCCGCACCTTCTTCGCCGCAGTCTCAGGTAAGAACAACCACGGGAGTGTTAGTCTTGAACGACAATAATAATTTATTTATATGTGTAGGATTTCCAATAAAAATATAGCATTAGCTAATTACAACATTTTTGTTTGTCGCGGTTTCCAGGCAGGATGAACAAAGACGAAGGTCGCCCGTTGGTATCCGCTTCTAAATATTCGTGGCGATATTGATAATAATTGGTCAATAAGGAAGCATAGTAACTACCTTAACGATACCCAGCTTTTGTACACATTTGTGTGCTTGGGAGACAACGAGACTTTATTAGATTGAGTGATAGGGAAGCACACAGTAACGGTTAAAAAACAAAAATAAAGGTGTCTATTTCGTATTTATCGTCTCACTAAAAGTTTTAACAAGACGTAGGCAAAAATAATTGCGCCTATAATTTCCATTGCGTTTAGGAATTTTAAACACTAATATTTAATTTTCGTATTCGTGAGGGTATTACCCTTCCATCCAGTAGGTATACGTAAAGTTATTAAGCTAATTAGACCCAGATTCAGCAGCTACATTTCTGGAGAGGGAATAGGCTGCGGCTGTCCTTATGCTTTATGAACACTGGAACTTGTACTTCATCTCAACCCATAAACGTCCCACTGCTGGGCACGGCTCTCCTCCATACATTTGAAGGTACATTAGCCTACTATACCACGCTGGTCTGACGGGTTGATATAGGGTTTTGTTTCCAGTTTTCCCTCTCTTGCAGTGGACATTGTCTGCACAACTTACTCCCTCAGTCGACTCTTACGACACCCTCGGGATGGTACGGGGTGGTGAAATTTGTATTCTTAATTAATTAATTGCAGTCACTACACGGACGGTGTGGTAATAAGAATCAGTCCGTCACCAATGGAGACTTGTTAGCTGTTGGTATTAGAATCAGAACTTAATAATTTCTCAAATTTCAGGAAGTATCTTGCTACATCGATTATAATGTATCGATGCCAGCTCAGAACCTTTGGCGAGTTGATATAGTGAACCGCGACAGTGATGACGCTACTTGGGACAGTATACGGTCCATGGTACGACTGGTCCATGCCAATAGTGGCTCAGCATTACGGTTTAGTGGGCGACAGTTACCTTCATGGGGTTTCCATCAGCACGAAGTAGTAGCTGATAAAGTACTCACACACCAAGATACTGTGTGGAATGTAGAGGAACACCGATATACAAAAGGTAGTTTATGTAAATTATTGTATTATTATTAATCTTCTTCGTGTCGATGGTACGATAAATAATTAAATTGCACAAGCCCAATTATTAATGTGTAGTAAGAACTTTATATTTCATTTTATTATTTAGTTTTTTCATCGTAACTTTACTTAATATAGCTGACCCGTGCTCACTTCGTTGGGCGGCAAATATTGTTTTAACCTGTGACACTCACAAATAACGTGGCTTTCTATTGGTAAAAGAATTTTCAAAATCGGTTCAGTAGATCCAGAGATTACCCTCTATAACATCACAAACTTTACCTCGATATAGCTATTTATCTTTAAATTTAATGACAAATTTAAAACTAGGTAATAATGTTATCTATCATCTTACGAATTTCAAATAAGGTCCAAAACGAGTCGCTATGGACATCATGGCACGGCGCTTGGTTTTACTTACAACATTTTTTTTAAGCAATGCAGTCTGATCAGCCTCCCTTTTTTACAGCCGATGATAGAAAAGAACGAGAAAGAGAACTTGTGTCTGCAGAAATGATACCAACAGCCGTGACGCAGTTAACGTTTTGGGAGAAGTTTCTAGAGCTGCAGTACAAAATGATAGCGCACGCGCCCGACGCGCCGCACGGTCACATGTTCGCGAGTGAGCCCTCCGAGTGGCCGCTACTTGTGCGGTCCATCGCATATTGGCTCTCACCTAATTCTAATGTAATTTTTATTAATATTTTATATTTCCCGCGTCAATTTGAATTTTATAGTACATTTTTACCAACTATAAAATACAAGTTTAAACAGTTGTAAAGTTTTCAGTTCACGCATTCAATGCAGTGATTTCTAAATTCTAAAAAGGCGAACTGAACTCATTAAGAGTTTTTGTTTACCCGAAATATCCCTATAGAATTATAGATGATAAAAACTTTTATTTTGGTAAAACATTTATTTCAACAATTTATTTTTGCAGGCTCAAATACATTTAATCGGCAACCTCATAACCTGGTACACTGGGTCACTTTCTGTGCTACTATTCAGTGTTCTCCTTGCTGTCTATGCCATACGACAACGACGCGCCTGTATCGACTTACCTCCTCCAGCGTTACAGAACTTCTACGACGCTGGATACATTCTCTTCTTAGGCTACTGGATACACTACCTACCATACTTCTTTATGGATCGTACACTATTCCTTCACCATTACCTACCTGCTTATATATACAAAATTTTACTCCTGTGCTATGTCATTGATCATATTTATTATATAATACAGACTAAAGATAGAATTCGGTCCTTAACAAATGTATTTATATTATGTATTGTAGTATGGCTAGCTTATGTAATTATTACTTTTAAGAAATTTAGTGTGCTCAATTATGGGACTGTAGATTTGAGTGAACAAGATCTGTTGAGTCTCAGGTGGAAAGATACTTGGGACTTTATACTTCATAAGAAAGGATGACTGATTTTTATTTACCTCAGTGTTTATTATAGCTGCCATTTCATAGATCTTGTCAGTCGTATTTACATACATTTTTTTTGTAGATATATAATTTATTTTGTGAATAATTTTTTAAGTCCAGTGCATAATAACTATGTAATTGTAAGTAATAATTATATTTTATGTAAGTTAAGTAACTACCAGACTGTAAAAAAGACTAAGATGTTAATAATGAAATAATTCCGTCCAACAAATATTTTATATTTTTTGTATTATTTCTTTTTATAATAAATTATTTTTAATAAGAAAATACGTATTTATTTTATTAGTAAACAGACTATCCCTATCTAGTATAATAATACATTACATAAGTTGTAGTTGAAGAACTAACACCTAAACAACTAATATACAGCTACATTGTCTTAAAGTGCGTGGCTACTCGAAATATCACGGAAGCAAAGCTAATGTCGTAAAATGATGCCTATACCTATCACAAGTTGATTTACAAAAATTGATGCTATTTTGTTGGCAAGAAAGTAGACTAATTAAGAACAAACGTATATTCCGCAGAGCAGCTGCTAATCTTAAGGATGCGTGATTGGCACAATAAAACAATGCAGTAACGACTCGAGTGGCAGTGCTACTGCAACCACAAATTACTCTCTGTAGAAGTTCACTAAAAACCTAAATAAACCCCAAAATGCCAACCCTCCAAAAACTCCAACAGGATAGGGACCTACATACACCACAGGAAAAGGCGAATGCATTTGCTCAGCATTTTAAAGAAGTTTTAACTCCAAACACAGGCACACTTTCGCAAAACGAAGAACAGGTTGATGTGTCCTTAGTCAAGTCTTTCAAATGTCACCTCCACCTTGTCCAATTACAGTACGCGAAGTCTGGAAAGTAATTTCTCAGCTAAAGGACAAAGAAGCTCCAGGATATGACCTTATCACCAAAGATATACTGAAGCATCTCCCAAGAAAAGCTGTAGTATTTCTAACGTCACTGTTCAATGGAATATTGAGGACAGGATACTACTACCTGCTCTATAAGCTGAAGGTTAACCTCCCTCATCAATACTACTCACTCCTGAAATCGTATCTAGCTGAAAGAATTTTCCAAGTGGAGGTATCAGATAAGAAGTCCAGATTGATCAACCAAACAGCAGGAGTTCCACAAGGCTCGGTACTGGGACCTATCTTGCACACAGTATACACTGCTGACCTACCGCAGGTTGATGGAGTCATGACAGCTACTTTTGCCAACGACACTGCAACACTGGCAAGTCACACAGATCCAACCGTAGCATCAAAAATGCTGCAGGACAGCCTCGACAAAATCACTATAGCTGCAAAAGTGGCGCATTAAATCAAGTGCAAGTAAATCAGCCCATGTCACCTTTACTCTGAGGAAGAATGATTGTCCACCTGTGTCTCTGGATGGTGTCACACTTCCACATCATAACACTGTACGCTACCTTGGATTACACCTTGACCGCCGCCTAACATGGAAACACTATATTTAATCAAAATGGCATCAGGGGACGAAACAACATCTCAGTATTGATAACAAACTTGTGTGGCTCTACGGCATACAACTGTGGGGTAGTAAAGCAAGCCTGCAAAGCAAGCATCATCATACAAAGAATGCAAAACATGATTCTGCGAACTATAAGTGGTGTTCCTTGGTTCATCACCAATGCTGAAATTCATAGTGAGCTAATAATGAAAACTGTCACGGAGGAAATCCACGAACACACCAAAAGATACCAGAAGAAACTGGAAAAGTACCCTAATCACCTTCTGCGCTAAAAACCAGAAGTTACCATAAGCGACTTGAAAGAAAAGACATCATAATATATTCCCTCTAACATAGGACTTGACAACATGATAGAGTAGATGGCTCACTGGAGCCACACTCTTCCTGCCATAGTACTGAACCGACTGAACCTCAATACAGCTGCTAAAAGTAACAACTGATTGCAGATTGGCACAAAAAATAAGTTGTAGTGTAATTTAAACCTGCAACACCTGGTAACCAGACCATTTTAACCATCGCACCCTTTTGTGCAATTATTTTCACTTAAGGTAATCTGGTGATCGAAATTCGACCGCTTTTTGCATACCTAACAAACTATGCCAAATCTCGCACTCTTTAGTGCGCGCAATGTGCTTTAAAAGAGTTACTATGTTTTTTCTTTACATATTAATGATGATGAAATAAATAAAACACATGTTATGTGTAAAAGTTACATTTATTATGTGTTTAGAATATGAAAATTATCAAAGTTAACGGCGACTGTGCGAAGGCTCCACTTCCATGGGCTGTGGGGTGACCGAAACGGATGTAACCTCCAGGGGGATGACCCGTTGTTTCAGCACAGCTGTGGTACCCAGGGCATATCTATACGATCCTTGTTTCTTACCCTGTAAATTTATAGTGTGTCTAGTTATTTGGCTGTGGAAAAATAACTTTTGTAACTATATAAACACTGCATGAAGAGCAATTCGGTTTTTTTACACTATTCAGGTGGTAATCAAGTACAGGACTGGCTGAATTTAAAAATTAACCAAATTAATTAATATATAGGCTGTGGTAATTTTATACGGGATTTTATATTATAAATAGCTGTTGCCCGCGGCTCCGC
This sequence comes from Trisateles emortualis, assembly GCA_947095525.1. NCBI lineage: Eukaryota > Metazoa > Arthropoda > Insecta > Lepidoptera > Erebidae > Trisateles > Trisateles emortualis. The sequence goes on along the minus strand of OX352732.1, from coordinate 15,551,548 downwards.
CCGCGTGGATGACGTCAATTAATAAAAATAAATAAAATTTCTAAAATTAAAGTAGCCTTATAGTTACTCTTTATTACATCAGATATCTGCCAGTGAAAGTCCTGTCAAAATCGGTCTTGCCGTTTCAGAGATTAGCCGAAACAAACAAACAGACAAAAATTTAAAAAAAAGTTATTTTGGTATACATCCATATGCATTTAGTAAAAAGATGTTATTATAATATTAGAAACAGACATTCCTATTTTATTTATTTGTATAGATAAAGTACCATCAAAAGAAATAGATGAAGAATAGAATGTAAATATATTAATTTGCCAAGCAGACTCCATACTGATGTTGTGCATATAACAGGCATTTCTGCACTACCAGTATTGCAGACATGCCTGTTGCCAGTATAGCCTGGTTAGGTCACTACCTAACCAGGCTATACTGGCAACAGGCATATTGACCATTGTAGCTAGGAGTAGTGGATTCATGACTACCACAGTGCCACAGCCATACATATAGTTTCTTATTGCCACCTTTGGGCCAGTTCATCTGCTGCAAGCTATAAAAAAACAAAATGTAATGGAAAATTTAGAAATTGTAGAATAATCACCTTAACATTGGCTTCTTCATAAGTCCTTAGATATTGGGCAGGGCCTGTGTTACGAATAACACACAGATCCACATTGGAACCTGAACCCAAGTCATTGAAGATACCAGCAGCAATAGCATCTCTGACAAGCTTTTTACCTTCCTCCTCATTCAATTTAGGCTTCCAGCCTGATTCAAAGACTGCCATTGCAGCAAGGGAGCCGGAACCTAAAATAAACAGAATTTTAGTACTTAGACAACTTTAATTAAAATCTAATTTTAAGTAAAATAGCTTGTCTTACCCATAGTAGCATAAGGCAACTTGTCTACAGAACCATGAGGATATATGCAATAGATGTGTGGTCCAGTCCGGTCAACTCCTCCGAGAACCAGGGCAGCACCAATGTGACCTTGGTAACGGAACAACATGCGCTTCAACAGGGTAGCGGCGGTCTCAACCGGCACCGTACGTCCAGTGTGCAGTCTCTGTAACTCCAATTGCGAGGATACTGTCTGCGTTGTCATTTCAGTATCAGCCGCGGTACCAGCACCACAGCAGTACATGTTGCTCGCTAGGTAATGAATTTTTTGACAATTTTTATCCGATACTACAGTGTTTTCTGTAGCTCTCGTATCAGCGCCCAGAATAACACCGTCGGCATAAATTATACCAACAATAGTGGTGCCGGTTTTGGTAGCCGTAGGAGCGGGAAATCCTTTTTGAGCTAAGAAGGCATTACTGCAATACAAATAACGATTATAGTATAAATTCCACAACTTGTAACCATTCCTACAAACTTGTATTGTCATCACTTACCGTTGGCTATTCTCAAAGGAGAAACCTGGAGCCGGTACCTCGGGTATCAAAACAGACGCCATGTTTATTTATTTATTGTATAAAAATCTTACGGTCCGATTTTACTAATACAATATTATTTTGAGGAAGCAGTAATTTATTTTCTGAATCTGCAAGCAATGCTCGAAAATGTCACTGTCAGTTCAGTCAAGTCAAACGATCATGATGACTTTTCAAAACGCTTTGCCACAGACTATATTATAATTGAAAAAACGATTTATATATTATTCCAACTATCCTGTTGTTAGAATTCGACTAAATAACAAATACAACATTTTTATTTTTGGAGTCAAGCAACTCTCATATTACGAGGCTGTCTATGATTGGATGACAATATGCAAATCAAATTTCAACCTTGTGTACTTAGCTTTAACTCTCACATTATTGACAGAAATTTGGCGATTATGCTCTTTTAGTTTAACGAAAACTATTATCCAATGAGCACTGGACGAATTGTCTTCCATACGCCTATTTGTCAAACTAGTACTGTGTTGTCAAAAGCCGTCAAAAGGCGAAATGTGTTGAACAGTTTCCAGATTTTTACCGAATTTATTAAAACTTAGGTCAACTTAGGTTCTAAATTAGTTCCTAGGCGTAAAGTTATCAAAATGTTTAGTAACACTGCATATATATGTTTAATATATTTAACAACAGCGTTAGTATTGACGTTGGCAGGTCGGGATTTTTATCAAATTCTCGGTGTAACTCGTTCCGCTAATACAAATGAAATCAAGAAAGCTTACAGAAAACTAGCGAAAGCATTACATCCAGATAAAAATCAAGATGACCCTGATGCCTCTCAGAAATTTCAAGATCTCGGCGCCGCTTACGAGGCTCTTTCAGATCCTGAGAAGCGAGAGCTGTACGATCGCTGTGGTGAAGATTGTCTAAAGAAAGACGGTATGATGAATAACAATGACCCATTTGCAAGTTTCTTCGGTGACTTTGGCTTCCACTTCGGAGGCGAGCAACAGCAACACGAAACACCACGCGGCTCCGATATTGTTATGGAACTGACAGTATCTCTTGAAGAACTTTACAACGGCAATTTTATAGAGGTAATAAGATAGCTCATCATTTCGAATTTCTTAAAATTCTAATTTACCAAAATGCCTGTGAATTAACCTTTAGTTGAAACAAATATACAACCTTTGTTTGCATTTCAGATTACTCGCAACAAGCCAGTGATCAAACCAGCATCAGGCACTCGCAAATGTAACTGCAGACAGGAGATGGTTACGAGGAACTTAGGTCCTGGACGGTTCCAGATGATGCAACAGACAGTGTGTGATGAGTGTCCCAATGTCAAACTTGTCAATGAGGAGAGGCTGCTAGAAATTGAGGTATTGTATATTAACACATGTAAAATAAGTACAGTATTCTGACACCATTTACCTCAGCAGTGTTGTGGGTTCGATTCAACACAGAACTAACACTTGTGAGACTCACAAATGGTTATTGAAAGTCTCTGTGTACTTCTTGCCTGTTTATAAAGTCCTTAGTGACAAGGGCTTGTGCAAAAGTTGTCTATTTGAATAGAAGACATTATGCAGTAGTATTCATGACAAGTTGTTTTTGAAAAGTTACATGACTTAATCAGGTTTTATGAAGCTGAAGATTATTTAGGTCAGATCAATATTTATCATCTAATGAATATAGTTTTTAAAATGTCTCTGTTCAAATAACTGAAACAATTTTAATATTTTACACTGTAGTAACTGAATGAGTCATGGTTTCAATAAATAGTCTCCTAGTAAGAAAAATTACATATTTGTTTGACACTATACATTCTTTTGTGAACCTTAAACAGTTGATATGAGTTTTTAGATAGTGTATTAATATTTTTATTATATAGTCTTTACTGATAAGGTCATACTATATTTACATAGCTCATTGATAATATACATTTTCAATATCTAAAATCCTCTGTTATGTTACATACTCATTTGAGAACTTTTACTCAGTGCATGTTTGGCAAATTAATTTGTGTGCCATCTTGATTTTTCTTTCTTGATAAAAACAGATAGCATGAGACTTGGTTTGCAAAACTAAGTAGAAGTATGGTAGTAATTCTAAGAATCTGATGAAATATTTATTTTAACAAATTTCAGGTTGAAGTTGGTGCTCCAGATGGTCACAAATCTAAGTTAAGGGGTGAGGGTGAACCTCACATGGATGGAGACCCAGGAGATTTAGTATTTGTATTCCAAACAGAGAGGCACCCACAATTTACTCGCAAAGGGGATGATCTCTACACTAATGTCACAATAAGTTTACAGGTTAGTATTTGTACTTATATTAATTTTAACAATATTGTATTAACACTTTGAAGGACAGTGAACGTCTATAGACATCATGACAATAAAACATCTATTGTGTGTACATTACTGTTTGTGTCCGTGTTAATTTGTAAATATTTTAAACAATTATAATTTTGATGTTGTGGCTGAACCTTGGCCACTGGTGCACCAGAGGCATTGTAACAAAAATTAAATGACGCTTATGGCTTGCCAGATGCAGCTTTGCCAGTATATAAAATCTTTCAACTACATTGACTACACAATTTAACCTCATAGTTAGTTAGTTTGATGGGGCGTTATGTGCACTTGGCTGCTTAATTGGGCCTTTGTACGACGATTTAACCCCATTCACCTGTTTTGTTGTTATACACATACTATTTTTTATTGTTTTCTATGTATAATAAAAATGTTATAACCTTAGAATTGATATTTCAAATAAAAATAAATTGTTATAAGGATTTAATGATTATATATAGATTAAAAACGCTTAGGGTATAGCCCCAGGTTTATTAAAATAATTGATAGCCAGATAATTAAGATGTAATCAACTCTATTGTTCCAGGATGCATTAACTGGTTTCACAATGGAATTGGTGCATTTGGATGGGCACAAAGTGTCCGTGTCCCGTGATAAGGTAACATGGGCCGGTGCCCGTGTCCGCAAGAAGGGTGAAGGCATGCCTAACTTTGAAAACAACAATCTTCATGGAAATCTTTATATCACATTTGATATTGATTTTCCTAAACAAGACTTTACTGATGAGGATAAAGAAGGTATTTATAATTTTTTTGATGTTTTTAAGACACATCACAAACAATATTTGTATGGTTATATCCATTGTGCCACAGCAGGTGCTGTCTAGCTTGTAAGTAAGCAAGCCAGACTAGGCAAAGACCTCCACCTTACATAAGACTACAGCCAAATTACTACACACAATGGTTATAGTGTATATAGTTGTGTTCCTATGTATAAGTAAAAGTTTTCAGCGCTCACTAGGGATGCGTTTTTAACACAACATTTTTTCATGAAACCTGTGTTAAAATTTTTGGGCCGCAACACGCGAGTGGTATTGCAAGCGTGATAGGCTACGGAACCTATTTGTGAGACAAAATAACGATAACGAAACGGAATCCTTTACTTAGTATATTATTATTATAATAATATTTGACATTACAATGCTAATACTAGGTAATTACCTGAGTAGCGAGATCCACTGGCAATGCCGCACATGACTATAACTAATGCGGCACGTTGCCATATGCCCACGCGTCATTGTGGAGTCAACACCCCGATTATTGTATCAGAAAACAGGTCTATCACCAGTTTTCGATTTTGAGACTGTTTCCCTTACACCCAAAGACATCATCATCATCATTAGCCTGTACCGTCCCACTGCAGGGCAAAGGCCTCCCCTTCCTTTTTCCATGTTAGTCTATCACCCAAAGACATACGTCATAATATATTTTTTAAATGTAATATTTGTCTAATATGTATTCGTTCTGTTTCAGCACTACGGAAAATACTTAAACAAACACCAAATAACAAAATATATAATGGACTATAGTAGCCATATTGCCAATTTTATTTATATAAGTAGTGAATTGAGTGCAATGGTATGAACAAAGTCAGTTTTGTGTGAATGATTTTGTGTTACCTGTGAATACATGTGATTGTTTTTATATAATAAAACAACGTAAGTATAGAAAACTTTTGCATTTATTTAAAGATAGCTCCTATAAACTTACCCATAAAAGAAAGGAATGGTTTTCTTAAAACAATCCTGGGTTTATTTTATACTAGCTGCCCGCTCCGACTTCGCCCGGGTTGAACAATTTTTTAACAGTTTAGGGATGAAATTTACAAAAATCGCGGATGCGTATGTACCTCCGTTATAAAATAAACCTATGTTCATAATTTAAGCTTCCTAGTCTTTGTATTTTTGTCTGAAAATTCGGCACAGCCAAAACTATAAAAATATATAAATACATATCATCATGCCTACTTCCCATTGGGGTAGGCAGACATTATGGTACAGACAATGAGACGATTTTAAATATAGATAAGGTTCTGTTTGTAATATTATAATTACAGTTCAATAGTATGAGTGATGTGATTTTATAATAAAAATACATTTTTATTAACGAAATTTTATTTCCATAAAAATATATATTTGATATAAATTTTAACTACATAAACATGTATAACTAACTATTCACAGCTTAATCGACAATGATTATATTTTTTATAATTAACAAATTACATACATTTATTTAGTGATATAGTAAAGGAAACTCGAAATTTATACTAACATTTAATTGCATTTAGGGTATGGCCTAATTTTAAGGCAATATTAGGTATATTTTAGAAATACCTTTTAGGAAGTCAACATTGTATAAAGGGTTATTTTCACTATTTATTTTGACATAACATGTAATAAAAACTTCTGCTACACCTAATCCTACAATAAACTAAAGTTAACAGAACATAAACATCACTTACAACTAAATATATGGCTGTAATCACATTGTACATATCCTTACATATTCACTAACAAGAATGGCTTGATACTATCTTTGAAGTAACAAGTCCTATTGCGCCAGACTGACTGACATGACTGCAAAGGACTATTGCACTACACTTTTTATAATCGTAGGAGTTTTGAAATTTGTCTTTAGATGCTTTTATAAATAAGGTATTTTGTTATAATTATTTTTAATGATTTTAAACAAAATAGATGCAAAATTATGTCAAAAAGTGAAAACAAGCTTGAAAAGAACAAGCATTTTAATATTAATTAAACTATTATTAGACTGAGACAACACTGCTGTAGTAGGAAAGTTTTGACCCTCTGTTCGCAAGATTCCAACTTTCTCCGGAATCCAACTTTTCAAACATCCATACAAGTCTTCGCATGAATCCAACTTTTTTTAATGTGTACATTTATTAGCACTATTCCAACTGGACGAGACAGTTACGCACACAAACTATTTGATAGAATCTCATATTGTTTAGAAACTCTTTGTGGTTTTTAAAGAGGAAAATAACAATGTCATTTTTGAGATTTATGAAAAATAAATATGTACCTCATTGTTGGTGTCATTTATATAGACGTTGTTTCCTATTAAATAAAATGAATAAATTTGTGTTTATTAATACCGGGAGGTCTCGAAGAATACTTTTATTGAAAGGTAACCGTTATTATTATTCAAAAACGAACAAAAGTGGGTCAACTCTTTGGATTTGTCACAAAAGAGCTTGCAGAGCAACTATAACAATATGTGAAGAGGAAGATACTGTTTCGCGTGAAAGTTTACACCTATGTGAACCTGATGAGAAGAGCAATTTGGTCGAGCAAGCATTGGCGGAATGTATATTAAAAGTACAAACTGATTTGGGCCCTATACCGCAAATTTACGAAAACGCTATGAAAAATTTCATTTCGGACATAAGTTACGCAGATATCATACCTAAGTTTGATACTGTTAAAGACACATTATATCGTTCCAGAAAAAAGACTCTGGGGGTTCAAAAGACCACTTTCAATGAAACAAAGGATGTTGATTTTCTGATAATGGACGACGGTGATCCTAAAATTTTAGTGTTTGCAAATTCTTTGGTGTTCGAGAGTGTGCAAAACATTAAGCACTACTTTGCAGATGGAACTTTTTTTGTCGTGCCGCGTCCCTTCTACCAGCTCTACACAATACACGGAGACGTTGGCAGTACTGATGATAAGACGTTGAATTTTTTGCTTTATTGCCCAATAAAGAGCAAATCACGTATGAGCGGCTATTCAGATTATTACAAAAACGTTTTCCGGATATGCAACCAACACAGTTTCAAACAGATTATGAGGTAGCAGCTATGAGTGCAATTAAATCTGCGTTTCCTGCAGTGGAGATAAGTGGATGCTTCTATCATTTTTCTAATGCGGTTTGGAGAAAAGCAAAGTCACTTCATTTAACCGACATCAAAGAAAATCGTATACACATACGTCGTTTAATAGCGTTAGCACATTTGCCGGTACAGTACATGTCTGAAGGTTATTTAGCTGTGACCAGCAGTTACGAAGATGTGAATGATACTATCGAACAATTTAATAATTATTTTTGCAATCAGTGGCTGAACTCAAAAATTATTGAGACTGTAAGTTGTTACAACAAGCGACATCGCACAACCAACAAATTGGAGGGATGGCACTCGCGAATAAATAAAATATTCGGGAAGAAGCCAAGTCTGTTTCAATTTATCAGTCTGCTGAAAAACGAAGCTTCACAACAGGCTTTTAAATTGCAGCAGACCAACCTTCACTCTGCACCAAGTAGAAAAAGGTCGAGGCGCAACATAAACATTGATTTGCGCATACGAGAGATAGTGGACGACTTTGTGCATGGAAAAATTGAGGCTCTCCCTTGTGTTAAACGATTGTGCCTATTAAAGTCAGTCATAAATTGAGTAAGGGAAAATAAAATATCATTTTGTTTTTTAATTATAGGGCTTTGTATAAGCTGATTACAATATAAACATGGATAATAATAAATAAATAAATAATAATAAGAAAATTAAAACATTTTTTTAATTTTAAAAACCACTTTCCTCCTTAACTGTACACTTAGATAAAAGTTGGAATAGTGCTAATAAATGTACTCATAAAAAAAAAGTTAGGATTTATGCGAAGACTTGTATGGATGTTTGAAAAGTTGGATTCCGGAGAAAGTTGGAATCTTGCGAACAGAGGGTTTTGACGTACCTACTAATATTTGTTTTGCGGAAAAGGAACAGCAATATCCCGATGCGCAAACTTACATCTTTATTAATTACCCATTTAGTAAACTTTGCTAATTATTTCTTCTTTAAATTTTATTTAAGTATAATATAATACATATATACACATAATAAATATATTCGTTAATGCTATCACTCGCCAGTTTTTGGCCGGGAGAGGATCTCAAATACAGGGTCTGCTACAAGATGGCATAGCGGTTTTGGTTTTATGAGCTTGTTCGATTTTGGTTTTGGGCAAGTACAGGAACCCATGTAGCTGTGCTGTATTGTGTGTAGTGTCTAGGACACGAGGCACGAAGGTTGTGCGACGGGCACGAGGTCGGGGGCGGCGGCGCCCTGCAGCACGCTGTTGACGACGGCGCGCGCCAGGTACCCCACCGACACGGCAGGGGGCGCTGCACTTAGTGCGTTGCTGTCAGTCAGACCGCTGTCCTGCATGTTACAATTATTATACACGTCAGTTTATAATATCAAAGATATATATAATGGAGTTGAGTAATCGTAAGCGATTTCAAAATAATTTAATATCCGTAATTATTAACAAAAGGGGGAGGCTTATGTTTTAACTGGTTACATCACATCAACATCTTGATGGTTGAAAGATGTGCATTGAAAATGAACGACCAGTCGGACACGACGACTACTCAACTGTGTAAATTGTGTTCGTATTGCGCGAGCGAGTGAGCTGTTACCTTGGCATACGTGTAGTGCGCGTCGTCCAGCAGCTTGTCGACGTGCAGCGGCTGCTGCAGGTACAGCTCGGGGTTGCGGCGCAGGATGGTGGCGAGCACGCACAGCAGCTCCACGCACAGCTGGCGCCGCGCCGCCGACTCCACGCGCACGAGCGCCTCCTCCACCAGCAGCGCGAACGACAGCTCCGAGCGCGACATGTTCACCAGCGTCGGCGCCGCGGGGATCGACTGCCCCTGCACACACAAACGTAGGACATGCCGACGTGACGTCACTGACGAGCGCTTACTATTTTCTACAACTTTCGATGTCATTTAAGTCAACAAGAAAGTTATGAGAGACTACGATTGGCCTTTCACGATAAAGCCCCGTCTCGTGCCACTGTTTACAACTGGTTTAATGAGAATCTAAACTCACCACTAATCTCACCGATGATTGGTGGTGCCGTGAAATGGTTCAAAGATTTTACGGAGGAGACTCAAATGCTGTGTTCGACATACTTACGGGTGACGAAACCTGGATTTACTGTTATGATCCCGAAACCAAAAGACAGTCTGCTCAATGAGTGTTTCCTTCCGAGGAGTTCCCAACTAAACTGAAGAGAGGTCGAAGTGTGGGAAAAAAGGTAGCCTCGTTCTTCGAAAGGACAGGTCATTACGCGACAATTGTTTTAGAGGATCAAAAAACAGTTACTGCCCAGTGAAATACTAATAATTGTTTACCACTTGTCTTAGAAAATGTTCAGGAGAAACGACCTCGCAGTAGGATTCTCCTTCACCACGACAACGCCTCGTCCCACACCGCCAGGCAAACGATCGACTATTTGGCGTCGTCAAATGTGGAATTACTGGGTCACCCGCCGTATAGCCCCGACCTCGCACCTTGCGATTTCCATTTATTCCTAATAATAAAAGAAAAACTTCGAGCAAAACGTTTTATGGACGCCGAGGAAGCTGTGGTGCTGTGCTGAGTTTCAAAAGGCCGTCGCAGAGACCCCTAAGGACGAGTGGGCAAAGTGCTTTTCTCAGTGGTTCCATCAGATATAGCGATGCATTGTCGTTAATAACTTGCTAGTTTAATATTTTTTTTGCTTTTCTAAGAATTCTCAGTTTGACCCTCGTAAACGTCACTGAATCCACAATCTTTCGATTCTACTCATCCAGTTACTGCCAAATGCTTTTCGCAGCTTAAACTGCCTATACGCAATTTCCATTTCAAACTTTGATCCAAAGAAAAACAATATTGCTTCTCAAGACAATTGTGCAGCGTACAAACACAAAGACGCAAGCGAACGAGATTAAAAAAAAATGCTTTACTACCTAAATAATATTTCATGGTTTATATTGTTGAATTAAACTAGTGCATACCAACTTATAATATATATTATTTACTATTCACCATAAAATATTTACTTTGTTCGATTGTAACTGGCGCAATCTGAAAGTGGGTTTTAAACTGATCACTTTCAAAAGCAATATCTAAAATCCAAATAGAAAAGCGTAGTCAAACTTAACTTTAAATACTCAGATTCTTATATTTGTCTCTGAAACCTATTACCATATCGTTGAAACATATTATTGTATCGATCTTCTGCTGCCAAACGTTACTAACGCCTGTTTTCTACTAAAATGCGATTCTTTTATTAATTAACATTAATACAAAAGTCAAAACATTGAATTTAATGACGATTGTTAACAATATTAAAATAGGTAGGTAGTTAGTGAAACGTTATTGTAAATCATTAAATAAAACAATCTATTGTGCAGTACTGATTGTGCGATTGAATTAATCGCCCGTGTACCTACTGAAAATTGGTCATACAGTAATTGATTCGTTAAACGAAGTTCTTTATACAATTGCAGTTTAAAAATTTAATATGAAACAAGGCAATATGAATTGAATTGCCAAAGTGTTAATTTGACAAGCACTTCCTTAGTTTATTGAAGATTGTTCTGGAAGAATGATATCAGTGACAATATAGAGCAAAGATGAGAAGGTAGAGATAAATAGAGAAAAGAGGAAAATCATTGTATTCGCACAGCTTCTACTGATTATCTAGTTAAACAGCGCAGTACGTTAATCGGGACTTGTTGCTATTATTATATCTTTACCTAGCGCCCCGCCCCGACTTCGCCCGGGAAACGCTTAATTTCTAAAAATCCTTTCTTATCGGATGCTAACGTTATAAAATAAATCTATATTCCAAATGTTGAGCTTTGTAGACATAGTAGTTTTTAGCTCTGCGTTGCACTGTAAGAATAATACATTTTATTATTTGTTGGAATTTAGGTAGGTATAGTAATTTTGTTTTGTGCGACGACAATAGAACTGTATTTTACAGATAGACTTAAATTTTACTCATTTATAGATATAATATATCGATATTATATAAATAAACAATATTATAAACATACCAAATCCGGTAACAAAGTTACGACCACTAACTATAGGTACTAACTCAATACTATAAAAATTATAAAATAATACCTTCAAGTACCAAGGTTAGATAAGTGATCTATAAAATCGATCGCCAAACGGTTTCAATGTGTGCGTGCGCTTTATGTTGTTGTGTGCGACTCATATACCTAAATTTGAGCGCGTCAAAAATATAACAGCGTCCTTAAGAAGAACTTGTAATTGTTTGTATTTCCAAAATAAATAAATATTAGGCAAGTAAGTTTGCTTTACTTATTCTCACAGTTAGTAAATGTATAGAGCATGATGTATTTACCTGTATGATGATTCCTTTAGGTGTGCGCAACAATATATCCCACACTTGTATGTAGAAGTGCTTTGGTACACGACACAAGCAACCTTCCAGTTGTCTTCGTTGTAGAGGCGTTAATCTATTAACAAAATAATAAACCAAATTCATCACTACCTAAAAATTTCCTCATATTGTGAATGTAACATACTTATATTCTGGAAAGCACGTAAAGCCTTAATTATAAGCAAAAAAAAACCATAGAGCACATTACAGTCCTTTGAAAGGCATACAGGCGAGCAGAAACAACCTTACAGAAGATTAATTATGTTCCTGTGCGTAAGTGCAGATCACCAGTGCTAATTTAAAGACACATTTTTTATTAAGCAACGTTTTCGTATCCCAGGGTTACCCATAACATAAAAATCTAGTGTTAAGTTTTAAGATTGGCAACACGCGCGTGATGCCTCAAATATTGCAATATGCGTCCATAGGCTACGGTAACTGCTTACGACCAGGCGAGCCGTACGATTGTTTATCACCGCTTTAGTATACAAAATAAGTAAAAGCCATTTTTATTTTAATTCCATTGTTTACCTCTTGTGTGTGCAAACTATCATAAGAATTGGTTGAGTAGAAGTAGATTAAAGAGCTATTGCAAGCTTTAAAGTGTATATACGTGGCCGCGGTAAATAAAACTGCTTCAAAGGTATAGTTACCCTCGTTCATCAGCCCAGTCAGAGACAGTAAGTACTCTCTGCAATAGTGTGCGTAGTTTGTATGGCGACAAGCTCTCGAGCGTGCCGTCAGCTCGCTTCTCTTCAGGGAACAGCTGCAGGTAGATACGGATGGCCTCCAGCACCCAGCCCACTCGGATCTTTAGGATACCGCGAAACATGTCCGGGTTCGTTCCTATCAGCCGACCGCTGTATAACACTATTTCCTGTAGAACAATAGAAGGAGTTTTGTAGTCGTCATAGTTGTAGACCTATAAAGAGTATATAAATTTCTCAAAAATGAGGGAGGGAATATTCCTTTCTTTTTCTTACCGTGGGGTTAATAATAATAATAATTTACTCAACAAGTAACAAGACTAATGTTAGTAACAATATTTCCTACTTTTATGTTAGTTTTCCTATTCTAAACACTTAACCTAATATTATGAAATATATTAATACCGGGAATTAATATATTTCATAATATGAGTCGAACCTCCTTAAACAGAGAAAAATATACCTTAACTTGTAACTATTCAATGACAGATTGTTAATTATTAACAATATTTGAATAGTTACGTACACCCAATGGTTTTTTATACTTTTTTTGTTACCGGACGTTTTGGTCGAAAGTGGACTACATACTTTTGATCCAATGTTCATTTAAGTAATATATGTAAACAAATTTTAAAAAATTAAATGATTTTACTTAATGGTATTTTCTTGGTATAGTAAGCGCAATCTGAGAAAACCGGAGATAGGGCGAGTGCTATCTCATGGAAACATAATTACATAACATTGGAAGGAACTAACCTGCTGCAGCACTGCACCGATGACGTCATACGGTTGTATGGTAGAGTACATGACGGATTGAATCTCGCCAGGAGTCATGGGCTTGTCGAACACGGTCTCTTTTTGACCGATTACACCTACTGTTAACTGTAAAAGTGTTTAGATTTATTATACTACTTACTTTGTTTTTAATCATGCTTTATCATACCATTACATACATTGTCATACACAGCATCACGTCCCCAGAGGGGTGTATGTCAGCCATGTTTCGCTATATATATATATATATATATATATGTTAGGTCCTATGTAATAGAGGCAAATCTATTACCATATACCGGTCACAATTTTGGACGCCACGCTGCTACTGAGAATTTACTATCAGAAAAATTTAATGGCACTACCCGACCCGGGAAATAAATGTTTTGGGTAAGTGCTTTTAGCGTTAAGACTATGTATTATTGGTGTATCGGCAAAGTTGGTGCTCGAACACCAACCATTTTAGCTAAGTGATTTTGACCATAACAGCCAAAATTGCTTTAGTAAAAATTCTAATGATTTTATTGTATCACTTTAATATTGTGTTTTATAAACAAATAAATATAGTATGAGTGGTTGAGCGTCGAGTTGGTGTACGTACCTGCTTCCCGTTGACGAGCACGGTGGTGATGAAGGGGCTGATGGAGTCGACGGTGTGGTTCAGTAACGACGAGCAGTACCGCACGGCGCGCCAGTGCCGCAGCACGCCCGCGCTGTGGTACAAGCTCTTCAGCGACTCCAGCGCGTTCGACCCGTTCATCTACGTACCAACCATATATTACCAATATAACAAAGTACTTAATAAATGTTATTATATAAAAATATGAATATGAAAATATTTGTTCACCAGAAATGGTTAAAAATATTAACACCTTTTCGTACTATAGGTATTCTGACAAGTAAATCCATCTATCTTAGCCAACTTTACAAGAAAAAAAAATGCGGAGCAGTCTTTAGGGACTGCCGGTGGAAGTGAACACTGAGTAACTTGTGAATTGTATCGTCGAGCTATTAGATTATTATTTTTAAAAAACGTTCGGTGACGATGACGCGAGTTCCATGATTTTCGTTCACCCACAAAGTGCTCAACGCACCTAAAGAAGTTTTCACTTCAAAAAATCAGGAAGTAGTTTTGGTCATTTATAGAGGAATAAAAATGGTTAAAATTCAGGTTCTTTAAAAATAAAATTTTAATGGGTATTGGGGCAAAATAGTTTAGTATTATGGTAAACCTATAAACGTTGTATAGGTTTTACCATAATACTAAACTATTTTAAAAGGTAACTATGTATATACAATTGGGTAAGTATAGGCTATTTTAAGTAAAAAAAACGGTAACAAATAGCTTATGTACCTCAAACATGGGTCCTTCCCGTTCCAACAATATTCCCCACAATTGACATTGCGCGAAAATGTTATCAGTGTCCCTCAAAGCGGAGACAACGTCTGGTGTAGACCTGTGCTTGTAAGACTCGTAGGAGAGGTTCTCTTCGCGGTACGTGAGTGTGCGAGGCACGTCCGTGAGGGACTGGTAGCCGATGTACTCGTGCTCCAGCTGACGGAACTGAGTGAACATCTCAGCTGGGAACTCGCCCTGGCTCATGAAGTCCAAGTGCTCTGTCAACAATTTTTTACATCATTATTTTTATACTACTTACTGGCAAACAGGCCCATTTCATGGTAAGCAACTGCTTACCATCAGATGCAAGTGCCCATAGCCCATAACCTACGTTAACTAACGTAGGTTATGGGCACTTGCAATACTTACGTGTTGCCGATCCAAAAAATTTAATAACAGTAGGGTTTTGTGATGGCATATCTCTGAGATGGAATATTTAGTTAAAGACGTATTCCTGAATGAGCGCAGGAAACGCGTTCACATATGTTCCTAACCACCATAAAATATACTGACAGAGACATAAATTGTATCAAAGTCGTTATGGACTTTCAAATTATCAGCCTTTGCATCAATTAATCAGCTTGCGTGAGTAACCAGAGGGGTAGGCAGAGACAGTTTTCATTGGTAAATAATTAGCATTATTAATATAATATATACTTGAAAGCTATACTTTTTAGATATGCAACACGCGAGTGAGGTAACGCAACTGTCATAGGTTACGGTAATTGCTTAGGCGGAATTCTGTAAATAAAAAAATGTGTGGGATTATGGCATTTCAGAAGTACAATTTAGAAAGTAACACAAAAAGACTTACCCATACAAGAGCTAGAGATCAAGTTCTGCAGACGTCCAAGGCGCACTTTGACACCGTCGCAGTGTCCCTTCTTGAGCATCGCGAACAGATCCAGCATGTGGCGGAAGTGAGGGTCACGCATGTGCTCCTCGCGGACCAGCAGGCACACCGTGGGCCGGCCCGACAGGCGCCAGTACCTGCACCACGCCATGTCTTATATATGTTACTGGGGTAGGTGGAATGCAACTGAACAACCAACAACTTGAGCTACTGTATGATACATGCTGACTAAGCTATTTGAGTGCTATGCTTAGTGAGATAAGTAAAGTTGGGGTAGTATATTATAAAGCAAAATAGGTTATCTTACTTGCCAACAAACTGCAGTTCAGTCTTGATATCATCAATAAGCAGCGCCATATCTCTATACAAATAGAATTCTGACACTTCGAATATGAGCGGATAGCACAACACTGTCATGCCGCACACTCTGTAGATCTACAACAATCATCTACATTATTAATATGCCAAGAAAAATCTTTGTACACTTTTTAGTTAAACATAGTTAAAGTTAATATGGAACAGGAATGAGAAAAGCTAAAATAAATAAATTGAAATAAATCACGATCTAATTTCGATCGCTTTTTTGAGCCTTTAGTTATTTAATTATACACAATGCAACACGAAATTGGAACTCGTGCAGTCTCGAAACTCAAAGTCATTTATTCATTTAGATCAAATACATGATACTTATGAACGTCAAAATAAACAAAAGTCAGCATATTTTTTCCTACAGCCAATTCGCTGACATGGGTAGGGCCTAGAGAAGAATTGGCAAGAAACTCTGGCTACTCTTTTAAATCGCCAAGGTATAATATTTACAATTTCGTATGAGTTACAATTTGAAGAAGGTAACAAAAAGGTACGAAACCAACACACCATACCAAAAAAAGAAATTTAAATTTAAGAAATTAAAATAAACAACGCATCAATTATACAATCACAATTTAGTGTCTTAGTCTGAATGGGGAAGTATCTCAATCTTACATAAGGCCGTGATATGCTTCGTGTAATGGTTAGGATGGTTACCGCACCACTTAGACTACTCCAAGTGTTATAAGTTCGATCTCCACAAGGGATAACTATTAAAAAAATATGACCAAGCATTAGATTAAAATGCTATTTAAACGTACCTTACTAGTACCAAGTGATCCTACAGGACGGATGGGACGTCCAGTGAGCTTCAATTTTGGACAAACACCCAACTCTCTGTATACGTGAACCAACTGTGTAGAGCTGCATACCTAAAAAAGTATACTATTTATATGTTTAAGAATTTTTAATAGTTAATTAAGTTTAAAAATCTTTCTAAAAGCTCTCGCAGACTTGCCATCGGCCAAAAGTTTGTCCATATTAATAATTATTAACATGGACTGATTATTCTTTCCGAAATAAATGATTATTGTTATTGATTATAATCAGTGTGAAGATGTATGCAATGTAACAATTCGTTCTTCATATTAAATAAGCGACTGACTAAACGTTGGTAGTTTGTGATCGGTCTACATAATATATCCTCTATTACTAAGGGAAGGAAATCCAGAATTTCACCTGTCTAGTCGGTAGTGGACCTCCACTGGAAAAAAGAGAAAAAAGGCATTCCTAATCTACCTAGATTAGGAATGCCTTTTTTACCTAACGTAGAGGAAAAGAAAGAAGTAGTCTAATTAGATATTAAAAGTTCAAAGTAGAAAATAATTTTGAGCTTTAGACGGCAATATTCAGAACCGAGTGGGACAGGGCAAATTAGACCTTGGCATGTCATTGTAAATATATAATTTCTAATCTTTAGTAAGAAATTTCAAATTATAAATATAATGATAAAATAATTCGAACTCACCTGTACAGGTTCAACTTCGTGTGGCGTTTGTGTTTGTATGCCGTAAGTGCCCATCATGGCTTGCAGACGCATAGACTCCGCTATCAGCACCACTTGAACAACAAGGTCAGTTGCTATGCCCTACATAATAAAAATATGTTACAACTATATTTTTAAAGGCATTTATTACTCTTAAAAGCAATACATTATCCATCGTACTTGCTGCATGAACTATGAAGTCTAACGTATTAATTACTAATTAAATAATAATAATTAAATGTTTGCGCGCATAGTAATAAGCATTTTGTATAAATTAGTAGGACAAAAAGCTACAAAGATTAAAAAATGCAAATACTTTATACAAAAAACGACATATTTTAATCACTTTTCGAAATGCCAATAAGCTGCAATTGAATAAATGCCCATTTAAACTACACAAGTTTTACAATGAACCTTTATTGCCTTGAGCTTTAGGAAAAATAAATACAACACTTGCGTTGTGCATTTCTGCGCTTTAGGCCTTTCGTTCACGGTTTATTGCGTCATCGTAGCGGGCACACCGCGCCTACGCTACATGCAATACGAGGGCGTGCTGAGCATTATACAATCGCGATCAAGTCATTGTCAATGCGCTTACCTACGCAAATTGATAACAAGCGTATTTCCTAATGTACACATATCTAAAGATCTGAATACGCATATATTCTTAAAAAACAATTACATAACAAAATTGTCAGATAAATATATAATACTTATTAAATAAATATGTAATACGCGTATATTCTTAAAAAACAATTACATAACAAAATTGTCAGATAAATATATAATACTTATTAAATAAATATGTATAATACATGCGAATTTATAGAAATATAATGTTCAAAACAGTGGCATAGCATATCACGGGGCAGCTAGTGTTGCATGCTAACAATTTCAGTTCCTAATACTTACAAACGTGGGCTTGGCCTGCAAGTTTTGCATGAAAATAAAATAATTTAATTTTTATTCAGGTATAATAATAGATGCCAGCTTAACAAAGAATTCTAAGTTTTTATAACAAACGTTACAAAAACTTAGAATAAAAAAAATAAAAATAACTCTCGATGTAAGTATAATTTTGGTTTCAATGAGCCCTAAAATCCATATTAAGATACATAATATTATATGGACGAAGCAATGTAATGTTGTAAAATGTAATGTTCAAAGGTATGAAAAATATGCAGTTATTTTAACCCAAGTATGTATATATTAATACATACATATGTATGTATGTAATTTAGGTACGTATGTATAGTATGTCTTCCCCTACAGCCACTCCTGATGGTAATATAATATTTACATAGTTATTGTGCAAGTACCTATATCTATGGCTATTCTAGCTAGGGTTGCACATAGACAACGCATTATCGGTTAATTTTGGCATTTGTTAAATAAACTACATGAAAGAGAAATAAAGCGAGAAATATTAATGATGGATTTCCGAGAGACATGACATGTGTTCTATTCCATTTTCATGTATAATAAATTAATGATTCACAGGTTAAACTGCCGATATTTCAAGGGAATGAACATAAACATACCTGAAACGCGGAATACCGCCCAGCGCGTCTAGGACGATTATACGAAGGCAGGTATCTTCTGATAGGATCCAGCTCGTTGACGTGCAACAGTCCGCCTGTCAGCAGCTGCGCCAGTACGAACAGGGACTGTGCCCACAGGAACAAACCACCCGTGTCTGAACACATTAGGATAGTTAGATTTCACTTTTCTAAAATAAATCTTTTGCATTTAAGATAATTATTACGTCTTGTAGCTAATTATTAAAAGAAATATTCGACATCGACATAGGCGGTGGGATAGTAACCAACTTGCACGCGAGAGGTGTGAGTTCGATCCTGGATGGGCAGTACTAATGTTAATTTCACTTTATGGAATTGAAATGTAATAATTTAATCATTTACCATCTGCTAACGGTGAAGGAAATCATCGTGACATGTCTTAAAAATGCTAATGACATGTCTGATTCACCAACTCGCATTAGGCTAGCGTGTGTGAATTATGGCGTAAACCCTCTCTCTTAATAGAGGAGAGGAGACCCGTGTCCAGCAGTGGGACATATATAGGTTGCTATAATAAGTCAACATCGCTTGTGTGCCGCCGTCGCTTCAGATTCAAGTATTAATACACTTACTTACACCAAGAATCGACTCGCTTTTCAACCAGCCTAATTACTGTTAATGTCTATGTAGGTAATAACTTTGTTATCTTGAGCTTTCCATAGAATACTTACTGTAATACATAAAATACTTACTAGGTATAATAACACCACCTTACTATCCCCTAATATAGAAAGTGATATGGCTACTTAGTAACAAGTAAGTACCTTATTACCCTGAACACCAGATTTATTTCATATTTTACAACGCATTCATCTACCAAATTTAATGAATTTACTATTAATGACAATTTTGTTGTCTTATAATTGACTACACGTGTAGTTAAGGGTTAAGGTGGTCACTTTGCCACCAACACCGTACTACGTTCGATCCCACACATGACAAAACTTTGCATGATTATAATAATATTTTTGGACAACTCACACACCGCCACCTGATCCCAAACTATAATATATTTCACATAGCATGGGTACTGTGACGTTTGACATTTGAAGACAAATATCAATGAAAATAATAGACGATTAAATTAAATTACGTATATCGATTGAATACTCTCTTGATCATTCAATTAGCTAATTGGTTAGAGATTGATTCAATCTTTTCTTTCATATTCATCGTAAAATATTAAACGTCATAGTACCCATGCTATGTGATATACACTATAGATAGAGCCTGTACAAAAATATATTATAGATAAATTACACCCAGACACAAAACAAACAATCGTGCTCATCACACAAATATTTTTGGCTTGGGTGGGAATTGAACCCACGACATCCGGCTCAGCAAATCAAATCAAAGTAACTAACCACTAGACCAATAAGCCAGTAATTATGATTTATATATGTTTTTTTCTGGGTGTATTGTGTCCTGAATTGTATGTTTGTAGTGACCCCGCGACGCATGGCTTGTTCCCTAGTGCAAAAGTTGTCTAATATTTTTATCGAAACTCCGCAACCTAAGGCACGTAGTATCGGGGGTAAACTGTTGATGGTATTGTATTTTTTAAGATACGTGAATATCAATGTATAAATAGCTATAAAAGTTTAACAGTACAATTTCTGATGCTATCTAACTAATAATCCTCGCCACATAATAACTAATTAATTTAATGAAATATACAACAGAATCGATCCCGCTACCTATCAATCGTTATAAGTATGTAAATAAGCTAGCGAAATTACCTACTGCTCAAACACAAGAGGTTAATAGGCTATAGAAGCGATATTAGTCACTTTATCAATAAAAAAATATTATGTTAGCACACAGGCTAATTTAGATAAATAAGGCAATTGTTATAGATGCAAAAAGAGAAGATGATAGAAGAAATTATTAAAAACCGTAAAAAAACTACTCTCACTCTCGATAATAAACCGTAAAAACCACTATCACACTATAGAAAACCGTAAAAACCACTCTCACCCACGAAAGAAAATCCGTAATTACCGATATTGTTAATATTAATAAGAGAATATGGAAAAATGTTAAACAGTAAAAACAGAATCATTCTCAATGCTATTACGTTGTTACCTTTTTCGTTATTGTCACCGGGGTGGTCTGTAAATATAATTTATAAAATTTTGATATACTGTTTATTAATGAAAACTCTATCAAATGAAATGTTGACATAATAATATAAACAAATCGCACCGTCAATATGGAACCGTCACTTAGCAATTTTTTACCTTATGTTAAGAAATATAAGATAGAAATTGCCGTACTCGAGTATTTTAACTTACGTTTTATCCACTGAGTGCTAAATGTCCAGATCAAGAGACACCCTGATGAACCGGTTGTTGTTATATTATTGTCTTCATTTATTGATTAATAAAATTGCATTTGAATACAATCCAATAAATTTTATGTAAGAACTTACTTGCTGGCAATCTGCGTACTGAGTTAGGTTCATTGCGCTCGTTCTCTATACCCTCTCGTGGGACGTAGTAATACCAGGGTATAACAGGATCTGGAATGGCATGTTGTTATAACATAGATATATAGAGGTAAAGTTATGTAGGGATTAATCTCCGACATTACTAAATCAAAGTTCTTTAATCTCATAGTTTTCAATTTTTAAACGATACGAGTATTTCGAGGCATTCATTTTTGTCATTTTAGTGGGACAAACTTTTTCGAATCATAAACTCGTACTGAGATACTGGTCCAATTCTCCATCAACACAGACTCCAGGTTTATCTTGGCCTATGACACTTATAATAGAGGGTACATACCACCATGCTCGTCCATGTATATTCTAGCCTTCAGAAGTTTCTGATACTCTTCAACTTGTTCAGGTAGCGTGCGGAAAACACCATCAATAATCATCATCACATAAAACAGAGGCCACTCTGATTCTATACCGTCAAATTCTTTCAGTTCTCCCTCATGATAGAACCTTCTATTTGGATCTTCTAATACACACTTGTATCCATCACGGCTAAATCTTTTGAAGCCACATTTTCCTTGTAAACGCCTCAAGATGTTAGTTTTAGTTAACTGTACTAAGTGCTCCTCATGAGTCGCGAATGCAGGGAATGATATTGTTGGCAATAATGCGGCGTCGACGCCCTGAAAAAATAATGTAAAAACTTTCGTTATATTATTAAAGAATAAGTACAATACTATGCCCGGATGGCCGGATGGGATTTGCGCCACCTATCGCATATACTAAGAAGTAAAATTTTATGCCACTATGTGTGCAATGGCGAGCCTGTGAGAGAAATATCTCGCGATACAGACAGCAACACAAATAGCTGTTTTAAACTAATTGGGTACATAACTTTAAATAGCAATCTGGTCTATTTTGAGATATTTTAAACTTTTTATTGTGGGTCAATTAAAAAAAGTATTATACAAAGAGGAAATGGTGTACAACTGCTGATTGTAGTTCTACTGCCATCAATCAAAACATTAAAATTCACGTCAAAATGATTTTAACAAATAGCTACGTATTAGTGCACAGTTTCCTAAACATGAGTACAACTCAGTCACCACCTACCCCTGCAAGCCTGGCACTTACTAAGGATATTCATATTACCTTGGAACTAGATTCACGCGGTAGCATAGTCTCAAAAATACTTCTATTACGATTGTGCGCGTCGATATCTACGTACACTACGCTCCATGATGCTCCTTTGTCTCCAAATAGATTGCAGCCGTTGATGGCTTCCAGGGCCGCTTTAGCCATGCCTGGAATATTAGAATACTAGTGTCTCTGTTACAGCAAGTGATGCGCAGTGGTAGTGTCAAAGGCAAAAATGTTTTTTTTAAAGAAAACGCCTGGACTAGAGAACAGGCCCTGTCTCGCGAGGGACATTAGAACATACAATTTACGTCCACAAATTACACCCACACTTGTCCAGTAAGGGAATTGAAACCACGACCTCCAGCTTAGTAGGCAGGATAGTGACCCTGCAAGTTGTTGTTGTTGGTCTAGTCACTTGTTTTGAGTGCAAAACAAGTGCCTAGACCAACAGGCCATCACAAAAAATATAACTGCATCTTAAATATTATTTAAGACTAGCGGCCCGTCCCGACTTCGTCCGGGTTAAATAATTTACTGCGCAATTATATTAAAGATTTTTATTGGATAGAAGTTATGATTTATATTGGATATCAAGGTATATTTTTTTAAATTGTTCCAGTTGAAGGCTTAGTATTAAGAGTTACATTTTCGCCCGCACAGTTGAATATGCGTACATTCACGCGCATGCGCATAGTTCTTGCCATACAATTCCACGCTCTGCATATATATCACTTTTGTAACCCCAATGCAAGAAAAAATCGCTAGGAAGTTTTGAACCTAATATGTAAGGCAAGGTAATGAATTCCTTATATGGTTTAGTGATAATATTGTGAAAAGAGTAGTTGTGTCATAAAAATGAGGAACATACCAATAGAAGATGCATGAATTTCTGGTTTTCCATCATTATATTTAGAGCCACGTTCCCACATTCCATAATCGGGCGTCCTGTATGCGCGTTCCACATAATAAACTAAGTTTTGTACAAACGCTACTTCATCCTGAAATTAAATATATATATTTTATATACTTATATATAATGAGCTTCGTTTCTGGTCGACTACGAGAAATTAAAAATCACGCGCCCTCAACGTTCGCGCATGAAACCAAGGCGGACGTTCATTACTCACAACTTTCACCTAGTCATGATCATGATCAACTGGAACTGTGAACCAATGGTCAATGTATCTGTGTTTTGGGCCACAAAGAATGGGGTACTGCAAAGACTAATGTTGTTTGCGAAAACATTATTACCGGACTCAAATTCGAAAGTTGATAAGGCAGAAATTTGATAGATGCGTCGCCGGTATTGGACCATGCAATCGGCAAAAGTTATGCAGATTCTTTGAAATGATGAATTCGGACGCAAGGCCCTGTGTAAGATACTTGTTACTCTATATTTATGAATTTTTAAGTGTTCTACACTAAACTATTGATAAATAAATGTGTGTTTAAAAGAAAAATGCATACATATTAAACTATATACCTGTGTGTAAATAATTTGCAGACCTGAGGTGATCATTTGCACAAGGAATAAAAGATATAGTGACACTACATCTATTTGCAGGTGATAGTATTGGTCATCTGTAAGGACAGGCTCCCCTGTAGTTAAGTGGAACTTGACGTGAAGGGCGTGTGTGGCACTTTGGCGCGTCTTGAAAGCCTCCACTCGGGCAGACTGTTTTACCCAACATTCTAGAATGCCCCGCATGCATTTTACAGTGCTTTGGCCTAACTCGTGCGACTTGCCTCGATCGTCATCAATGCGCCTGCAAGTATGTAACATTTAATTTTAGATAATAATAACAATATCTTTGAACAACACGCACACAGCTATCTGATCCCAAATTAAGCAGAGTCAGTCGGAACAGTAAACCAGTCAATTCGGAAATTTAATATAATATATTACATTCAAACGCGAAAAAAAAAAGAATGCTCATCACACAAAGAATTCTCCTGGGTGGGAATCAAACCCACTCACAGCCTCCCACTTAGAAGACTCGGTCACTAACCACTAGACCAGGGATTTTCAAAGCGGTCTATATCGACCCCTTGGTGTCGAAATTGGATTCCCAGGGGTCGACATAAACGAAAACTTATTTTGAGGGGTAGCCCAAAGTCGAAATATCAACCTGTCTGCAAGTTTTTATTTAAAACTTTCAAAATACTGTTTATGTTGTGTTACGTTTACCAACTTGTTATATGAATGACTAATATTTTAGTAGGAAGTATCATTGTGGTACTTTTAAAAAATTTAACAAGGCAATATGCGTGCACAAGTCCATACAAAATGAAAAATTCGCCAACACAATAATCGTGGACAAGTTTGTGCTAGATATCTTATGTGTTCAAGAATACAAGTTGTTTAAGCACATTTTGACTTGCTTTTATTTGACATATGTAGGCAATTCAAGACCAAGCATGCTCCTGATATATTACTAAATAACAAGCTTGCACTTCTGAAGTATCGCTTTTTTGAAAAGGGGTCTCTTGTTTAAATTAGTTTGAGAATCCTTGCACTAGACAAACAGGCCAATTGAAAGAATTAAACCTCCACAATTATATAATGTATCTTAAACATTTCTCAACAATATTAACCATTAGATGTTAATAAAATAAAATGGAATGTTGTAAGCAAATTTATATTTATTTACCTATATGCCTGGTATAGTCCCCATACAGCTGATGCACAGTATAAGCTGTCTCGAACACTACCTATGTGGAGATCTGATGAGAGGACAGGGAAAAGTCCTGTAATTGGACTTTGAAACCTCAGCAACTGCCTTTTAACTGAAACCACCAAATATTTATCAATCTTCCAGTAAGTCTTAATCTTAATAGAGGTAGGGTATCATCCAAGCAAGCAGTAATTGTAATAATAAATATAAGGATCCTTCAGGCTGGGGCCTATGCCATTTTGCCCATAATGCCACCCTATTATTATGCCACTGCAAGCGAGGAAGTCTGACTGAGCAAAGACCCTTACCTTACAGAAAACCACAGCCCAATAACCACACATAGCTATGTAGTTGAGTTCCTGCATGTAAATATGGGTTTCTAGATAGTTCTAGTTTGGAAGCACTGTTGTAGGATAAAAAGTTGGCAAATTCATATCTGAATAATTACTTATGAAGTGAAATATCAATTAAAGAAATAAACATTAAATACAACAAATAACAATATGTATACTTTTAGGTGGCAAACAAGCATACAGCCAACCTGATTATAAAGGATTATTCCGAACCTGACCCGAAATCCTAACCCGGTCGCGAGTTAGGTTAGGAACTTGAAAAAAAATATAACATTTGTTCCGAACGTAACCCTCTTCCTAACCTGACCCGATGTGTCGTTCCTATTATAACCCGAATTGCGATATGGTATGTTTCCCGCTCCTCTTTCGCAGAATAAAAGGTACCTATGTGTCAAATCAGAGTTTAATATTTACAAAACGTCCCTTCAAAGAACAAAGAAACACTTGTGTGGAGATGTGTCAATTATCACAAAAATATTAAATGCAGTGGGTCTTTAACTGTCAAGGTATGTAAATGTAATTTTATATTCAATATTTTTTTCGACTGCCCGATAGTGTTATGAATGATTAATGACATAATAAATGTTTTACAGCAAAACACAACAATAATCAAAGAGACAACAAATGCACTCCGGATATTGCGAAAAACGAAATTGACATAACATTGGATAAATTAAAAAAAATGTTGTAAATTAAAATTTTGAGCCTGTACCGACCATTTTTAATGAAACTATAGCTTCAATTCATGACACTGGTATACAGCTAGTTACAAAATCTCATGTCCACATTAGAACATTATTTTGGTGATGGCACTTTTAAAAGTTGTCCTACTCCATTCAAACAAATTTACTCCATTCACGGCGACAATAACAGTGACATGGAACACACACGCGTTATTCCATTGGTATACGTGCTCATGACCAAAATGAACGAGAAATCATATAAAATATGTTTTGATTTAATCAAAACAGTGATACCGAACTGGAAACCTCTCAAGTTTACATCGGATTTTGAAAAAGCCGTTATGAATGCTATAAAATTTATTTTTCCTGAAGTTGAGATTAAGGGCTGTCAGTTCCATATGGCAAAAGCTGTGAAGAAACGAGCAAAAGAATTAAAATTAGACAAAACTAAGCTCCAATACCGAACCGTAGCTTTGTGCACTGCTTTGCCTCTTCTACCCCGAAACTTAATAAATGATGGTTGGAATTACATTCTGGACGTTATGAACTCTGATGAAAAGTTAAACTCATTCACTGATTATATGTTTAAGCAGTGGTTAAAAGATGAGAAATTAATTGACATATGGTGTGTAAGCATGGAACGACACAGGACAACAAATTGTCTTGAAGGGTGGCACAATAGGATTAACAAAAAAATTAGAGGAAACTGCAATTTAATGACAGTTTTAAATGCTCTGAAATGTGATTCGGACTTAAACATTGTAAAAAATATATATTTAAATGAAAAAAGAAGTGAAAATTCCATTAACAGAGATTTATGGATTTTGTACGTTGTTGGTCAAGTTAAAAAAGGAAAGATTACTGTAGGGCACGGCTTAGAAATGTTAAAGGGATTTTTACATTTAAGTAAATTATATTGTTGATTATTCATGTTGATTATTCATGTTGATTCTGTGTTATTATAATTATTGATTATTAATTTCGTAATTTTTTTGTGTGTTTGATAGTTTGAAGGGACGTTTTGTAAATATTAAACTCTGATTTAACACATAGGTACCTTTTATTCTGCGAAAGAGGAGCGGGAAACCTACCATATCGCAATTCGGGTTATGATAGGAACGACACATCGGGTCAGGTTAGGAAGAGGGTTACCTTCGGAACAAATGTTATATTTTTTTTCAAGTTCCTAACCTAACTCGCGACCGGGTTAGGATTTCGGGTCAGGTTCGGAATAATCCATTATAAACAGTTATTGCAGACTGCAACATGCCATTGACTGCAAGTGTCCATCAATTGCAAACTATATAATGGCACCACTTTATGTTACAGACCCATATATTTTAACAACAGTGTTTAATAATTGAGTACATCTAAGATGTTTCTTTAAAAACAAATCCTTAAATGAAATCATAAGAAATGTATTTATGTACAGGACTACAACTACACCACTGTGTGTTGTTATTTGGTTGTAGTTTTCTATAAGTCTAAGTCCATTTACCATATATAAGGCTTGCTCGCTTTTATGGTGCCATACCTCTCTTGGATTTAGTATTATTTATCAAGTAAATATCTATAGCAATGTTAATAGATAACATGCATTCAAATATGACAATATATATATATATATATTAAGCAGTCTATAAAACATTTTTAATTGTAAATGTTGTGAAAATATACTAACCAATAGCATAATATATATCCAATTGTCGTACAGTATCTTCATAGTTAGAAATCTTCAAATACTGTTGGGCATTTATATCGTCAATACTTCCTTGACGGATCATACTGTCTGGATGGGGCTGTAAATAAGTGTCGTAAGAATACATTATGAACTCCATTCGTCTCTACAACCTTAAATTAAGTTGGAATTTCGAGGAATCAAGTTACCTTTAATTGGACCAATAATGATAAATAAGTGCTAAAAGAAAATAGTTCTCATATCTGCATTGTGTAGTGCATATATAGTTTCATTACACGCTAAATAATTAGTCTAAGACTCTGACAATTGTTAATTACTAGTAAATTAACCAATATTCTGGGAAATATTTATTATTGTAATTTGTTTGAGTTCCTTGACCACTAATTGACATTGAGCTGATTTGATTTGACAATTGAGTTGATTTGAATGAACCTGTCACTTAAAGACAGTTCCACAAAGTTTAAAAAAAAAATACAAGCAAGGCTGCAAGGATCATAAATTAATGGATTGAGTACTTCAACAAATATTGATTTCCATAATAAACCATATTTTCATGAAATAAGAGATCAGAATTGTACGCAGAAATATCAGAAAGAAAAACGGTCCAAATTAGATAGGCAAACGGGGAGCCCTGTGTCCCTTTCTAGCTTGCATAATAATGGCAACCCATGTATGTCCCACTGCTGGGCACGGGTCTAGCTTGCATGCCAGTACAAAATTAGCAAAAAATATTGCAATTGGTTTCCTGGTGTTATTTGTACAAAATATTGACGTACGTTCTAATTCATGAATAAAATGGTAAAAAAGTATTTTGTAAAAAAATGCTGAAGCAAATCCTATGCGGGTTGTGGCATTTTCATTTTAAAGTATTAGTAGATAATTCGTGGTAAAACAACAAATACAACTTTTGGTTACATTTTATCATCTGCATCAGCTTTGAATACTGTGCCGGTGTGCAAAAAATTAAAAGCCAAAAACTACATAAAACCGTTTTATATAAAAATGTTTAATGCATATTATGTTGTACCTACGAAAATTTTAGATTAGGAATAAAAACGTTTACAATTTTTTTTTGTTTTATTCTTTACCTGAAGAAGCAGGATATTGACGTTTAGTAATTTATGTAGGTAATACATAAATTACCTTAACCACAGACAATATAATACTAGTACAGATACCCCATCCCATACAAAGAAATGGTTCCCCGCTAACTCGGGCTAACCATCGGGCTAAATTTTAATTATCTATCTATCTGTAGATGTCTGTATCCAACAGATTACGTGCATACACATAAAATCAACAGATGGCGACACTTTATTTAAAATTATATTTTTCACAAGATATAGTAGGCACCTACTTCATCACTCACATAGATCTACCGACCATAAAGGGTAGGTATCACTCATTGTCTCGGGCTCGGGCCACGTTTGCTCGCTCAAGGTCACGCGCTTTACGAAATATACTTATTTTGATTGTTTGCTTCCGTATTTAACTAGCGCTCCGCCCCGGTTTCGCCCGGGCTAAACAATTTTTTCCCGTTTAGGTATATTAAAATGTTAATATACCTATTAACCTAAGTTTATTTTTTTGTTGATGGCTTATATTAGGTATACCTATAATATAAATTGATTTAT
Organism: Trisateles emortualis; assembly: GCA_947095525.1. Taxonomy (NCBI): domain Eukaryota; kingdom Metazoa; phylum Arthropoda; class Insecta; order Lepidoptera; family Erebidae; genus Trisateles; species Trisateles emortualis. The sequence continues at coordinate 15,521,776 of OX352732.1, read as the reverse complement.
TAAAAAGAATATTCGTGAAACTATAATAAGCAATTAATTTATCAGTGCAAATAAACAAATAATCTGTTTGAAGTGATAAGGGTCTGTTTGAATTGTTTCTGTCTTAGTCAAATTAGGTTAATTATAATATTTTGTGACAACTCACACACCATCTAAATCCAAACTTGGCACAGCCTGTATGGTAATCAGACGACAGACAGAGCATATCACACTAAGATTGGTCCTGAATGGGAATCCAACCCTCATGGATTAGATTCACTAATCACTAGTTACGTAGTAACTCTTTAGTAATCTGTGCCACTAGTACAACAGGCCAGTCGATGTCATTAAGAGCGTATTCACACTTTTCAGTAAAATAAGCAAAAATACGCAGTTTTCTAAGTGATAATTCTCGCCTATGAAGTGATGCAGGTTTCAATTTCCAAGGTTTAGTTATAGATATGTCGTTGACAAAGGGGCTAACTATAGTCAAAGTCTACTAACGTGGTTGGTTATTTTTTAAATAATTATTTTCCAACACACGAATTCGTAATGGCGCAATTCGGGGCATCGCAGACAGCATATTTTGAAGAATTGGTTATACCTATTACTTTAAAACATATATGTAAGTACTAAGCATATAGTCTACAAGTGATTTTTTAATGAATAATTTGCGATTTTATAAGGTTTAGAGAACAACAAACATATTTATCCAACAATAATTCGTCAAAAATCGCGTGTTATAAAACATGCAGCCAACTTTAAATTAATAAAATAAAGTATAAAAATACTTCACCTTATCAAAATATAGTGCTTTATCTTGAAAATAAAATATATTTCTGATTAATTCATAGTATATTTTTTTTGTTATATGTGATCAAACATAACGTATAAAACTCGCAAGTTCGCAACACTGACATGATGCATGATTCAGTGCCGCGCGTGCGCCTTTAGAGGAAGGACCTATGTCGCTCGCGCTCCTGGCCGCCGAACCTCAGTTTACGTAATTTATTAGATATCGTCAACAGTGGGTACAGTACTCGTATCATACTAATGTTATTATTTTACTACTGATAATCTTATACGGTCATACTTTTGTCAAATAATTGAATGATTTATGTTTAGAATGTGATTTTAACGTTAGGCTCAGTGGTGGATGTGTGTGACTGCTGATCACGAGGTCACGAGGTCCCGGGTTCGATTCCCGGGTCGGGCAAATAAAATGAAATAAAATAAAATAGAATAAAATGGAATAAAATGGAAAAAAAATGGAATAAAATAGAAAAAATGGAATAAATTGGAATAAAATAGAAAAAATGGAATAAAATGGAAAAAAATGGAATAAATTGGAATAAAATAGAAAAAATGGAATAAAATGGAATAAATTGGAATAAAATGGAAAAAAAATGGAATAAAATAGAAAAAATGAAATAAAATGGAATAAAATAGAAAAAATGGAATAAAATGGAATAAATTGTAATAAAATAGAAAAAATTGAATAAAATGGGAAAAAATGGAATAAAATAGAAAAAATGAAATAAAATGGAAAAAAATGGAAAAAAAATGGAATAAAATAGAAAAAATGGAATAAAATATAAAAAAAGTTTAATAAAATGGAATAAAATGGAAAAAAATGGAATAAAATAGAATAAAATAGAAAAAATGGAATATAATGGAATAAAATAGAATAAATATAAAAAATGGAATAAAATGGAATAAAATGGAAAAAAAATGGAATAAAATGGAATAAAATTTCTATTTATTCTATTTTATTCCATTTTATTCAATTTTTTCTATTTTATTACAATTTATTCCATTTTTTCTATTTTATTCCAATTTATTCCATTTTATTCCATTTTATTCCAATTTATTCCATTTTATTCAATTTTTTCTATTTTATTCCAATTTACTCCATTTTTTTTCATTTTATTCCATTTTTCTATTTTATTCCAATTTATTCCATTTTTTCTATTTATTCTATTTTATTCCATTTTATTCCATTTTTTTTCCATTTTATTCCATTTTATTCTATTTTATTTTATTTCATTTCATTTCATTTTATTTGCCCGACCCGGGAATCGAACCCGGGACCTCGTGACCTCGTGATCAGCAGTCACACACATCCACCACTGAGCCTTACGTTAAAATCACATTCTAATTCTGTTAAATATACATAATATGTAGTCGCGTGTGTAGCAAATAAAATAAAATAAAATCTTTATGTATCAAAAAAGGTATCTAACCTATGAATTTAAAATAAAAAATAAAATTGATAAAATTAAAATAATAAAATAAAATAATAATGATGATAAGCAGTTACCGTAGCCTATGGACGCTTGCAATACCAAAGGTATCACTTGCGTGTTGCCGACCCATTTTTTTAACACCAGGGCTTTATGATGGAGTATCCCTGGGATAGGAAACGTTTTTTCCAAAACGCAGGAGTACTCACACATAAGATCACAACTACACCGCTGTGTGTAGTAATTTAGGTGAAGGTTTGGGCTCTCCTCGCTGATCGCCGGAATTAGTACGTCTAACACTTTCATAACAATTTTGTTTATATTTATATATTTTATGTAAGTAGGTATATTTATATTATATATACCACAGCATATATATTCATTATATTTTTTTTAGATGTTGTTGAATCTATATCCTTATCTTAAATTTGTTTCTTTGTTTTATCCATTTTTTTTTGTTTTTGAGTGCACCTACTATGTTCATCTCTGTATCACCCAAGGTCAACTGGTAGAGAATGCCTATAGATGGCATTAAGTCTGCCTGTGTGCGATTGTGCATAAAGTTTTAAATAAATAAATAATTTGGCTGTGGTGTATTAATATTATGATCTTTTTTTGTTTTTTGTACCTACCTACCTAGCCTACAAAAAATCACCACTACCTACTACTTTTTTGTAGGCTAGGTATCATGTTATGGCATTAGTTTTCACCCACGGCTTCACCTGCACTTACAACCCCAGGCAGAAACAAGCAAGAAAAAGGTCCATAGGTACTTAGGTACATCAATTCATCCAAACATTCGCATTTATAATAATAATAATATGTATTAGAATAGATATGGTATGCCAAAGTGTTCCTTTACTTCTCTAATAATAACATATTCTACAAATTTACAATACAAATACCTATTATAACACCAAAAATCTTACCGTAATATAACAATAAAGTTTACGCGGCCCTGCGGCCTGCACTGTGCCGAACATACTTCACGAACAATGTATGTGTGCGAGGATCACGCACACACGCGCACTCGCCACGCGCACGCGGCCGGTCGACCGATAATTACCTAATCTGTAGCTGCGCTATTTTGTGAATACGCTCTTAATGGATGGAGTAAATTATAGCATTCTTTGGTATTAGTCCAACAGTCCGATGGTACTGGGTTCGAATCCCAGATTCATGTCCACTTTTTGAAATTTGTTTTTTGTAGATGGTTTTTATATCAGATAATATGTTTTTGAATTATTTGTAAAAATATAGTAAAACAGTAATTATTTAATATCAGTCTGAATTCACAAATAGGTAATTTTCCCACAGTACGATACCGTAGCACCGCTGCACCGTACCGGCCGTAGAACCGGCCGAACCGGGTTCGAATCCCAACCTCGGATACACTTTTTGTATTCAGTTTTTGTTTAGTTTTTAAAATATTTTATTATAAATATTTTATATATCTTGGATGCAATATTTTTGTTGATAACTTTGATAACGTAAAACATTTTTAAATTTTTTTGTTGAGAGAAAAAAACATATGCCCGTATTATTTATTTTTAACATAAGTCACTGTTTCACATAGCTTTATATATTTTTATACCTACGAGTAAGTAGTATGACCCAACATTAAACTTCAAAACCAGGTAGGTATTTTAATTTATAAAAATCTGAAAATGCATACAGCGCCAGCGCCATTACTCACAAGTCACTCGCAAGTTTCAACTTCTTAGTAGTACAAAATACTGCCGCCAGGACTACGGCGACATTATTGAAATTTGTAAATATATAATTGTAATTTTGTTTTATGAGCCCTTTATTTCATTTTCCTATGCTAGTAGGATTTCTTAAAATATGTACGTATATGTGTCAGGCTATATTTCTTCCAGGTTTGAATTTTACATAAACGTAAATAACAAATCGATATATGTAACTCCATCTATTGGTATTTATTCGTACTAATTTTGATTTGTTCCTGATGAGACCCCATGCCTTAACTAAACGCCAATATCCTGCTTCTTGCTAACTTAGCACTCCCATCGTGTAGGTACCTATACCTATGTACCTGTGATCCGTTAATTTAAAAACCTATTTTTGTCATTGAAAGCCAGAGGTTTGTTTTATATAGAGATAACTCAAGTTTCAAGTCTTGATCAATCGCATGGTTACCCTGTAAAAGGAGACAGAGGGCTCCTTAACAGTCGGACCGAAAATAGATAAGCCGTACAGCCGTGCATATTCCGCTTGGGTATAAGTTCTATTGATACAAGTTCGCTTCCAGATTTTACAAAAAAATGAGATTAACGTAATGTAATACATATGTTTAGTTTCAGATAAGTAGTTCCTATTTGTACAGAAAAATAATTTTAAAAATATTATAGATTTTCTTTCCTATTTTTAACTGAATCTGAACCAGATTCAGATAGAAATAAAAAAAAGTTACTTTAGAAGGATGCTTATACACACCACGTAATTTTTAAAACGAAATTGAAAAATTTAGGAGTGGTAGGGCACCATACTAGTGAGTAAGCCAGACTGGGGAAGGACCTCCACCTTACAGAAGACAACAGCCAAATAATTACACACAGTACAGATCTTCAGAGCTCACCTAAGGCTTTGAACCGTTTTCATATCCCAGGGATACTCCATATTAAAGCGCTGGTGTAAAAAAATGGGTTGGCAACACGCAAGGGGTACCTGGTCCTCTGGTAACGCAGGCGTCTATGGGCTACGGTAACTGCTTAACATCAGGCGGGCCGTATGTTTGTTTGCCACCCAAGTAGTATAAACAAAAAATACTACAAATAAAGAAACAGCAATTAGTTATTAGTTCAAAGTAATGCAATGCCACCTAAGAACAGTTAAAAAAACTGTATATGTCAGAACAGAATCAGACGATTGCTTAATAAGAGTTATTATAAAAAACACAACATCTTCTGTCAACTTATCTAAGCAATACACTCTAAGCAATACAATCTTAACTAAGCAATACTTTACCCGTATATTCATGGCTGAAATAGACTGCTATTAGATAATTCTTTATTATTTACAAACACTAAATGTACTTCACAAGATCACTGATCACAACAGTCGTATCTACAGATTCCATCTTAATTTAGTTCTAGCATCTAATTTTAGCTTAGTGTTTGTAAAGTGCGCACAATTGACACTGCTGGTTGTAGCTAAACTATACATTTCGTTGTATTGCAAAGAGACGAGTCTAATATAACTACTTACTATAATAAATATAACTACTAAAGGTGGTTTATTATCTGCATTCGCAATTTTATTGAGATTTATTTTATTCAAAATCTTTTTAAGGTTAAATATATATAATATTATCTGTCCTGTAACCATTTCGAGGTTTTATAAGTATTCCTTAGGTAATAATACTCACGATCCCCCCTGTTCCACTAAAATTATTGCTTTCACCTCATTCTCTATTCTATGTCAACATTGCTATTACTCCGCCGTGCAAATTATATTTAACTTGTTCGATATCAAAGAAATAATAAAATAAGTACTTAGAAATAGTAAATTCTCGATAAGACTTTTTATTTCAATGTTGTGCAATATTATTTTAATGTAAGTACGAAATAATCTAAACCGGGCGTTATTTAAAAATGTAAATTTGTAAAAGCCAAATTCAATACAAAAATAAAATGGTCTTTTTTCAGTCAAATTATTTTTAACACGCAGCTATGTGGCAGTGCCATAATACACAACTTTACAACACCAAGACCTGTCAGATTTTTTCCAGAAGGATTTCGTTTCGGAACAGCTACTGCATCATATCAAGTAGAAGGAGCTTGGCGTGAAGGAGGTATGTTGGTATTTAAGTTCTTAAGTGTTTAATTTTTATTCATATTCATTTCAATCAGCATGCGATGTCAATTTTCAAGATTGAAACCATTCGAAACTGGCTGGGCAAGCGAACATACAAAATTTGATCCAAACCATTAGGGTCGTAATTTTAATGTAATATGATTCAAATTACATCAAAATTACGACTCTAATGCTTTGGTTTAAATTACGGTGCTAAAATTTCGGCTTTCGATTTATAGCTCATTTCAAACCCATCCTTGAAACTGAGTACCTAGTGGCTGCGTAAAACCTAATTTTTAGTGCTCACTTGTTTGGCCTGTGATATGACGTCTTAATACGTAGGCGGGTGAAAGGGAACGATTTATTTATCAAAATGTTTAATAATTTGTATAATTTTATTTTTTATTTTTCAGGTAAATCAGCAAGCATTTGGGATGACATGACACATAATCATCCTTATCTCATTGTAGATCGGACTAATGGTGACATCGCTACTAATTCTTACCACCTTTACAAGAGAGACGTTCAAATGCTTAAAGAATTAGGTGTAGATTTCTACAAATTTTCGATATCGTGGCCGCGTATATTACCCACCGGTTTTCCAAACTATGTTAATCAAATAGCAGTGAAATATTACAATAATTTAATAGATGAAATGCTCAAATACGATGTCGAACCTATGGTCACGTTGTATCATTGGGACTTACCACGAAGAATACAACAGTTAGGTGGTTGGACAAATCCCCACATCATTGATTGGTTTAGTGACTATGCACATATTGCTTTCAAACTATTTGGCGATAGAGTCAAACACTGGATCACTATCAATGAACCATATCAAATTTGCTATATGGGTTATGGTCATAACTATGTGGCACCTAGAGTGAACGTTAAGGGCATAGCCGATTATATCTGTGCCAAAAATGTATTATTAGCTCACGCAAAAACCTACCGTCAGTATCACGAAGAATTTAAATCAAGTCAGGGTGGTATGATTTTCATGACATTTAGTGCACAGTGGTATGAACCAGCTACTGTAAATGATACGCAAGCAGCCGAAGATAGCAATCAATTTATGGTAAGTTTGTGAGCTGCTAATTTAGTTTTGGTCAGGGATCAAATTCACAACATTAATGGAGTTGATGTTGTGATTTAGATTGCTGACCAAAACTAAATTAAGCAGCCCAAGCCGTCCAATCTCTTATTAGTTATGAGAACGTACTTAGGCATCCAACTTATGACACAAATAAAATAATAGCACAATTTATGGCAACAATATATCACAGGTATACACAAAGATTGTTGTGGTGCGTACGTAACATCATATTCCTATTATTATATTCTTAACTGATAAAAGCTTTATTTCAATAAATCTTAATATTCCAGTGGGCATTTTATATTCACCCAATATTTTCAAAAGAGGGAGATTATCCTGCAGTTATAAAAGAAAGGGTAGCGGATAAAAGTGCAGAACAAGGTTTTCCCAGGTCCAGACTTATTGAGCTAAGTCATGATGAGATACTTTACATAAAAGGGACCTCCGATATTTTAGCACTCAACCATTATACAACTTTTTTAGTATATAGAAATGATAGTACGAAAGGTTATTACCCAATACCTTCTTTACACGACGACAATGGTTCCATAATGTACCAAAGAAAGGACTGGAAAATTGGGGATTCTGGATATATTAAGGTAATCTAAATAAAATATATTTAGGATTATAATTACCTACTATAATTTAGGAGCTTCCCCTTCCCTTTCCCGTTCATAATTTACGGCTTATAACTCGCATCTTAGTATTTTACTATTCAACTTTAGTGTAGCTTTTTCCTACAATAAAAATGCAAATGATGATGATGTTAACCGTATTTGAAATGTTAACGCTAAGAGTAACATTTTTAAAATGCGTCGTAAAGTGCTTTGTAAATTAAACAAAGTCTAACCTTAGTGGGTTTCATTTTTAACATTTTCCACGGCTTTCAAGCTTACTAATATTTTAAATGCAAAAGTTTGGATGGATAGCCAGACTGATGATGATGATGATTGAGATGGATGGTAGACCATGTGCTTATATGACCTATGGTAAGTTCTCCGTTACTTTTTACTGAATTAAAATTGTATTTTAGTCAGTGCCATGGGGCTTCTATAAACTTCTAACGAAAATTAGAAAAGATTACAACAATCCCCCCATCATCATATGTGAAAACGGCTTTGCAACACATGGTGGGTTGAACGATAACGACCGTGTTTTTCACCTCAGAAGCTATCTTTCTGTTATGTTGGACGCAATTGAAGAAGGATCCGATATCAGAGCTTATACTATCTGGAGTCTTATGGATAATTTCGAATGGACTCAGGGATATAAGTAAGTCATTAACAATTAAAGAATAGAATAAAAGCCTTCATTTTAATCAGAACACACAAATAAAAAACAAATTTGACTGCCTCGGTGGTCCAGTGGCCGCAGTATGCGCCTGCTGTGCACGAGGTTGTGGGTTCGATTCCCACACAGGATAAAACTTTGTGTGACCCACAAAGAATTGTTCTGAGTCTGGGTGTCATTTGTGTCCGTTAATTGTATGTTTGTAAAGTCCCCCGCGACACAGAGCTTGTTCTCTAGTGCGGGAGTTGTCTTTAAAAAAAAAAAAAAAAAACATATTACAAATACTTAGCCCCGTCTGTGTGCCCCTTTTGGCAGAGGCCTCCTCCAACTGGGTAAATTTATCCCTACTTCTAGCCACTCTGGACCATGTGCCTCCTGCTAATATACAGTTTTTATGTCTCCTAGGTCCCAGTATACCAGTACATTATTGCCCTTGGTCATTTATCGTTTCCTCTTACCATGTGTCTCGTCCATTTCCATTTAAGCTTCTTAGCAGTTTCTACGCAACTTCTTTTGTTTTGGTAAGTTTCTTTATAGTCTTCGTTTTTACCTTATCTTATAGTTGTTTCCCCATCATGTTTCATTCCAATAAATTTTGCCATGTTGTTAATATCCTATTGTGGCATTTAGCCATATGTGAGAATGGGTAGTAGGTTGAACACTCTACACTTGATGGTTAAATCTCTGTTTAATATAATCTCTTTCAGATTCCAATACTGTTTTCATTCATTTCCAATGCAGTGGTCAATTTCCTTTGAGGATCTTTTATCAATATTATTTGACCCATAGGTCAAATAATATTGATAAAAGATCCTCAAAGGTAGTTGCATTCTTTTACATAGTCTATTCTTTGGCTCCCAACATTAACATTATAGAAAAAAGAACTAAATGACATTATCCGTCGTGCTCACAGAAATTTCTGTGGTCGTGCTCTTGTCTGCGCCAGCGTTCCATCCGTACCTAAACCAAATGGTTTGGCACGTGACTATGGGAAGAGACCTGACGGTATGACATTTTTGCCTTGGAAGTTGGGACGAAACGTGCGTCGATACCCTTGCGTACAGCGGGTTCTGCTGGCGCTGCTGCTGGAGCTGCTGAGACCCTTAAGCGGCCCAAATACTGTAATTTAATTGGTTATAACGTTTTTGAGCCGTTTGGGGTCGAGACAATTGGTTCATGGGGGCCGGGTGCTCGCTTCCTTTTTAGGGAAATAGCGAAACGAGTGATCGACGCTTCTCGTGACCAGAAGGCCGACCTGTTGCTTGCACAGAGAATCAGCATTGCCATTCATCGTGGCAATGCCGCCAGTCTTTTAGGCACTTTTCCAGTTGATAGTGATGCGGAGGAATATTATTAAGAGACAATTTTTTTTGGGATCCATAAATAGTTGTCCCGAGTCTAGGTGTAGGTTAATTATAGTAATATTTTTTTATAATCATATATAATCATTTTTATTCATTTAAATAGGTATAGTAACAAATTTATACATATAAGTCTTACATAATACTAAATATGCATGCAGCAGTAAAATTAACCGCTTTTGTTACCTTCCGTTTTCTAAATGCAATCTTCTAATAATTTGATATATATGGTGGCCTCTTCTTATATCCTCTTTAATTTTCTTGCTTATCTCGGTTGTGTCATTTCTTATAATTTTAGTCTTCTCAGTATCTTAACCATTTTAACCAAGCTCTGATTTTTATGATTTCGTTTGGTAACCACTGTATCGTGGTTTTAATTTTTTTTTTTTTTACTTGTACTTAAGATTTCTTTAAATATTGTGGTTATGTTGGGTACCTATGTCTCATGTTTTTTCTATAGAACATTAATTTTTTCCTGCAGTCTTTCGTTATTTACTCGTGCTGTTATGTTTGGTAGCTTAATTTTCAAAGGTTTGTCTCCCTTGGAGACGTTTGTCTTATTCAAAACTTAGGTACACTGATGAAATTGTGAGGGCTATAAGGTGGGCTTCTAGTACATAAAATATATATACTAGTACCATAGTATATGGAACTTTTTTATACAGTAGTTCGACGGACACGTCTAGACAGAGCAATCGTGCGGGGTAAGCGGACTGAGGGAGGGAGTGGTAGCGAGCCCGAGCTGCCATACATTCACTCGGGACAAGTCGTTCAGGGTTTACGCAATTTTAATTACATTTTTTTGTTAAATAATTAATTAAATTAAATTTCGTGATCCAAGATGGCGGACGCGAATTTTTCGAAAAATCATTATGGGTATCATAGATTTATATGTTTCACTAGATATGCAATAACCGCGAAAACACACTACCACCTAACACATGCCCCGGGGCATGTGTCCGACTGTCTTTTGTTTTGTCATGAGCATGGCGTTCGAATGGCGCGAAACAAGAAAATGAGTAAATGTATGGTGATTTGCGGTTTCGAAACACACGTTTCGCAAAAGTGTAACAAGGCAAACGAAATTACTTTTCACATGTGAGATAAATGTGTTTTCAATAAATTATTGTTGTAAATCATAAAAAAAACTAATTAAAAATATTGGCGGCTAACACATAGTTCAGGGTTGTCAGTTAAAACCACGTTCGGTTTCCCTGTGTTTATGGGAGGTTTTTGTATTGAATGTATATTTAAATTTAAATGAAATATATTTAAAATAGATTTGTTTCATTTTTATTAAATTTAAAATTAGTTAAAAAAATGATTTAAATAATTTTTAAAAAAATTACCAATTTTTAAATTAGTTAAATCAAATATTAAATAAGAAAATAATTAAATTTATATTGTGAAATGAAAAACAAACAAAATAACAAAAAAGCTACTTTAACAAAATTTTCCTGCTGACCTCCATAATATGTAGGTTGAAAATTATAACATTCAATGTAATTAATCTAATTGAATATGTTCCAATTTCAATAATACAATTATTTCAAAAATTAAATTACATCTGATCAAAAAAATTAATTAAATTAAGGGATTTTTTTATAGAGTGTGCAACACCGAGCTTGTCGATGCGAGTGAAAAGCTGACTTCAATATTTTGACATAAACTGTATGGAATTGCATCTCTATATGGGTATCGTTTTCATGGTTTTCGGGGTTGCTGAGTACGAATATGACATCTATTTCGTGATCCAAGATGGCGGACGCGAATTTTTCGAAAAGTCATTAGGTATGGGTATCGTTTTCTTGGTTTTTGGGGTTGCTGAGTACGAATATGATATCTATTTAGTGATCCAAGATGTATAAAAATTACATTGTCAAACTCATTTTTTCATTTAGACATATTCATCATTTTGTAAATAATACACATACTTACCTACAAATTTTGCCTTCTCATAAAAAAATTTAGCATTAAATAATTAATATTTGTATTATTTATTTTGATGGTACCCCACACGCATTCTAACATTTCAAAATATAAAATAAATTAAGAAAAAATATGTGACAACCCTGCGCAAATCGGCGGCGGCATTTCGCAAAACATCAAAGGCGTTGGCCCACTGTAAGAAGGTATAAATAGGTCTTTACACTGTGCTAGTACTAAGGGTCGTGGTTGCTATACCTTAATATATTTTATAAAATGGTCACATGATTTTTTATTGCAGGGAACGGTTCGGACTTTATGAAGTGGACTTTGAAGATCCAAATCGTACTCGAAGGCCGCGAAGATCTGCTTTCATTTATAAACACATAGTCCAAAGTCGTACTCTGGATTTTAGCTACGAGCCGCAAGATTCATTTAATTTTTTGGAATTACAACCAGAACCTGAGAATACTCCAATTGTGGATATTATCTTCAAAGCAGAAGAAACTACACATCCTATTCCGTTTTATAATAGGCCTACAAAAAAATCTCCAATATGGGATTTGGTCTTTGATTCAGGCAATAATATTCACAATTTGCCTAGAGGAGATAATATTGCTGGTTTGGAGTTCAATGTTGGACTTCGCGAAAAAATTTCACGTTCAACCAGGTCTAGCAAATTTCTGCACAATTTCAACTATAAACCACATGATACAGGATTGATGAGTGGTAGCTACAATATTTATAATTTAAAAGAGTCCAGTCAGAAACGAAACTACTTGAGGTCCAAAAACTTTACCCTCCCTATCGATCAAATCGATATCGATTATATGGAAACAAATGGAAATACCAGTTACATTCTGAATGATAACTTTGATTCCAGCCTAATAGACGTAAATTAACGATTTATGTCGATAAAGCCTATATAGATAGATAAATAACTAAGAAGAATCCTTGGATAAAAAGATATACTTGTCATAAGTAGGTAAATATCATTATCATAAGGAACATCATTATTATAAACATCATCAGATATAATAACACATTATTTAGAAAATATCATAAAAGATTATTGTTAAACTTGCTTTTTTAAATTATTTGATCACAGCACAGAGGTATATATGCCTGTTTAAATAAATACATAATAGAAATTGAGACCAGTTGCGTTTTCAATTGATCGTAATCGAAATAATGTTTCAAAATAATTAACACTTTATTTAAAATGGATTTAAAAAATCATGGTTTTCAACTGCGGAGATAGCCCACATCCGTTGTTCATATTATGTTGTTGTGGATCTCTAACGAAAACGGAGAATTATCCAACGAGAATCGTGATCGTGCTCGACAGCCGTCGTGCCAGCGGGTAAGGAGTTGTATTTATGGCGCTATCAGACAGATTTATCCTGGGTGGGAATCAAACCTAGCTTAGCATTCAGGAGTCTCTAACCACGATCAACACGTCAGTCAATGTCAATAATGGATTGAGTATTAGTTCAGTTTTTGCTCATGGTTTATCAAACCAATATCAAATAATATTTTTTGCATTATTAAGAGAAATCCTATTGTAGTTAAAACCCTTAAACCAGTTTTTTCAACTCTGCAGCTGTCAGTCAATGTCAAACTATTGCCAAGTTATCTACATTGAAACAAAATTTCACTGTTAGATAAAATCATTTGATTGATAGGTATGTACAGTAGGTATCGTGAATAAAAGCATTTTTTATTATAACAAAGAGGTATATCGATGGTCAAATGGCGCAGACGACATCAAAGTGCAGATCGTGCAGCAGGTAGGAAGGGAAGCAAGCGGGCCAACCCAGCCCAAAGATAAATTATTACAATGATGATTGGTCCTTGAACCCAGCCAACCATTGATTTTGGCAGCTCCAACTGCACAGTTGTAGTTGAAAATTGGGATTTGTTAAATATATAGGTATATGTATTCTTTTCACAGTAGGTACGATAAGTAGTTACTGTAGGTACCTGCTGGGTTTGAATCTCAGCATCGGATCTTTTTTACTTTTTTTGGTATTGAAATATAATAATAATAATAATATCTTGGACGATTGAACGTTTCTGTTGATGATTTTGATTACATGAGAAATTTTTTACGTTTTCTTTGTTAAGAAGCATCAAATATATCGGTAGATATTATTTATTTTTAACATCAGTTACTCCTAGTATCATATTATATTGTTTTATCTAGTATGACTAAGGTTGCCACCCGTACATTAGTATTGTACGTTATTTTAGGTAATTGTACTCTATACTTTATGAGAACAATAAAGTACTTACACGAAAATACTTTATTTCGCATGATGTGAATCCCTTATGCTTTTTGAAAAGTTCGGTTGTAAATATTTTTTCGTTAAACGGAATTTATATTTAAATTAATTATAGTTAAATTCCGTCTCGCCAGAGCCACACAAATAAAGAAAAATAAATTGTACTTTATTTTGATACTATGTACTTTTTTTTTCTTGTGTAACCAATGTACTTAAATTACCAGAAAAAAAGGTGGCAACCCTAAGTATGACTCAACAGTAAACCAGTTATTTCAATTTATTAAAAATCTGAAAATGCGCCATTATTATTATTATTATGTCTCTCTTTATCGCGGGTATTTTCCCATCATTCACGGAGAATACCCGGGTCTTTGGAAGGCTTACGCGGGGACATAGATCCAACACGCAGAGGCCCTTAGAGAATTTTAATTTAAAATAGGAGAGTCTTACCATAGTCATGCCACAGCTGCACTATTGCAGTACAGCCATGATCTTGTTATGGTAAGTGTAGAGCTATTGCAACATGTGAAATCAAATAATTTTGGGCTATGGGATTGGGTGTTCGATGGACTGGTTTACGGTTGGTAGTGATTATGGGAGAAAAGGGTCGCCTGCCATCAATTAAAAGTTGGGATATACTATTAAATGAAAAATAGGTGACTCGCCTATACACCAGATGGGTCCCTTGAAACAACCGCCAAGCGCAACACCATAGTGCGCGGGTATCGAGCGGTGCGGCGCCGGTTTCACCATTGGGGGTCTTCAGACGGAGACCCGAGAGCGGATTTCCCCGCACTTATGCCCTTGAAAATGACACTTCTACCCCCGAGCATATAGCTGTGGCGACCTCTCTCTGATCGACCAATTAAGGCAAGCCAGAGCTGAAACCTGCGGGCGCTCTACGGTTAGACCACGCCATAATCTTTAAAACTGACGATAAATCATAATCCAGCGGATTAAGATCCGGACTAGATGACGGCCTTCAGCTTTGATGAAGTCCGGAACGTTCATTTCCAACCACGCTTGGGTGGATCGAGCTTTATGACCCGGGGCTAAGTCTTGCTGAAAAGACCATTCTTGGATATGGAAGATGTTGTTGTTAAGAGGCTTAATCACCTTCTCAAGAATCGTATCTTGATAGACTTGTGTTTTGACACCTTTTTCACTCGTTGGCTCAATCACCCCTTGATAGCTATGTGGACATTATATAGATATATATAATGTCCACATTGTACTCTGTTGACTAATTGGGAAGGTTCAATAGAGCTTTGTGCATAAACTCGGTCATTCTTCAAAACAAAACATTGCTCAATAATAAAAAAATTCTCGTCAGTTTTTCTATGACCTTCCTTTGCATACCGCTTAACAAGATTTTTTGATTTTACCACCCTAATCATTTTTAAGTTATCAGTTAAATAATGACCAGCCGAAACTTATCCAATCGCCATCAGTAAAATACTTATTATTGAAAAGTTCAGAAGGCCATCTGTGGTCTTCTTCATCAGTTTTACTTCACCAAATTACACTTTCTGAATGCAAATGATTGATTAGTTGTTAAAAATATTGAAATTGCTATATGTGTGCCTATAACTTTTGAGGAGTTCCCTCAATTCCTCATGGATCCCTTTCAAATCGGTCCATAAATTACGGAGATATGCGGTAACAAACATCAAAAAAAAAAAAAAAATACACGAATTGATAACCTCCTCTTTTTTAAGTCGGTTAAAAATAACTGATGACATAGCACTGGCTATGAAAGGAAGATACACGTACGCTATCACAAAGGTTGCCACTTCTCACTCCTATCTCTATGAAGACGACTTGCAGCTGTATCGACACTCTGCAAAAGGAGAGTCGAAAGAGGTTGTAACTGCTATTAATAATGACCTTGCCAGTATTATTAGTTGAGCTCGATACTATATTATTATACTCTATGGCTCGATCTTTCGGGCTACTAGTCAAACCGACAAAGTTACAAGCGCTCATTAATTGCGGCAGATATATGCTTAACGTTTTTGATAATCAGTCTCTTCCTGCCATCCAATATAAGTCGGTGCCAATATTACTTACAAAATGTGCCAAAAATTTAGGTGTTCTCATGGACACTAATCTCTCCTGGGACATTTACATTGCAGTAGTAAGCAGGAGGATCGCATTAAGTGTTCAGGTCACTTAAAGCGGGGTGTCATCGAGTAGAAGGCTCTCTGTAAACCGTGTCTCAGAATAATAACTTGTATCCTGTTTTATACTAGTACATTAATAGAGGTCAGTGTATCAGAATAAAGACATACTATGCCTGTCTATGGCTAAAGCTAAGTGAAGTTGTCAATGTCGTCATGTCACTTGTCATTGGTGTGATGACATTGTCAAATAAATGACAACAAATCAGAATATCAGTCAATACATAATAATATATGATATTCTCTCAATATTAGCTATTATCTGTAATGACTCACGAAATAATAACTATACTTATTAAACAGCAGATAAGAAAATATTCACCAAGCAATATTTGAAAACTGTACAAAGCAATAAATCGTAACAAAATAAAGTACTAACGTAACGTTAAGTACTAATCTTTATTATTTGTGAAATTGTGACTCTTCCTCTTACAGGTTGGTGTTTTAGTACCAATATTTATCAAGCTATGATTGCACCAAATAAATTGTCTAACTTTTATAGCCGATAGTAGTACAGTACTTTGTTTACTCCGTCGTCAAGAATGAATTATGGTTCGGGTGAAAATTCTACAGAAAACGATAATGTAAATCACAGCAGAGATACCCAACAGGTTTTTGATGCATTCAATATTTGAATAATTTTACTAATGTCACAAGAAATAATAATTAAGCACCCTTGAACTGTACAACCATTAACAAATTTTAACTTGTGTTTTTAAGGTCTACCATGGTACATAATAAAACTAATATCAGACTTATTTACCTTATAAATATTGCTTTAAATAGTCAACTTTGACTTGAGTTTCAGCTTTCTAATATACAAATTTGTGCAATTTGTTTATATTATAATGATATGTATCAAAATTAATTGGTTTTAATTGGCTTTTAATCATATTTTATAACCACTGGTTCAGTATCCTGTGTTGCTGGTTTATTATTATTGAGTGCATTATTTTATGTATATCAACATTGCATGCATTAAATGTTTCATGCAAATTTGGTTTAATAATATTTAAAAAAATATATATTAAGTCACCATACAGCCAGTGGCCACATCACAATAGTCTTGTGACTGGTGGCAACACCGGAGGTCTCACTAAGAGGTGGAGAGTTCTGATAAATTCTTGCTACAAATTACAGATCGATTTATTTAATTTAATTGGAGGGAGCTGGCCTCCAGCACCACGTGAGCCTCAGTGCAACGATTATGGATCATTGCCTCGCACCTACAAACCCACTATGCAGCGATCTTCACAAAATGAGCGAGTCAAATCAGTGAATTTATTGGCTCATTTAGCACCAGAAAAAAGGCGTGTTAAACCGACTAATCATACACAGTCCTCTAGTGGAAGTGAAGAATTGCGTCAAAAAATGGTTCATGAAACTAAGAAGATTGAAACTGGAATTTTAATTGGTAAGTTTAGTTAATTTATTGAAGGTAATTTTTAGCAAAGCTAAGGAGACTCATTTTATATCTACATATATTCTTTAAACTGCGAACAAGGATTGGGACACAGACAGTACCAGTTTTGTATGTACCTTAAAACCTAGTTCATTCATCTGCTTACCTGTACGATTTTTGGGATGCTGGCGTCCATTATTAGATAGAATTGAAATACACCTGTTTATAATCCTCTATACGTTTTTTTTATATTCATGGAAACTAGATGTGTATCATTACATTTTATTCTTTGCTTTTGTTTTTCGATTCCCCTAAATCCTCAGTATTTATCTGAAAACAGATAAGCTATCAGTATATTGTTTCAACAACAACTCCCACACTAGGAAACAAGCCCTGTGTCGCGGGAGACTTTACAAACATTCGATTAACGGACACAAAGTACACCCAGACTCGGGACAACCATTTGGGATGACACAAATTTTTGTCCCGTGTGGGGATCGAACCCACAACACGCCGCGCAGTAGTTAATGGCGTTGAACCATCAAGTGTCAGGGTATAATATATAGGTCGACAAAGGATTTTTTTAATTCGTTCAGCCCGTCTTCGGCTGCACAAAGTTTTAAAAGTTACGCTTCGTCGCCTTAGACGGTTATAGATCAGAAACGAGCGACCTTAAAGGGCCCTACCTCACCAAGACGCCATGGCGACGTCGCGCGTCGTCGCCCGGCTACGTATCCAAACAATTCATATTGACCGCGACGCCGACGTTGGTTTACGGTTACCGTCACGTCGATGTCTTTCGATTGGACTGACGCAGAGGCATATTCGTATGAAAAGTTATGTAGGCTATCAGGTATCTAGTAAACTTCATTGAAATTCCAAAATATCTTAAATTTTAATCGTAATGTCGTAATACGTTTCACATATTATCTATTTATAAGTGTAATGCTTATGATCCAATTAATAAAAAATTGTCCTTGGTTTAACTTTATTTTTATTTAGGGGTTGAATTTTTACTTTTTCCTTCTCATTATTAAAAACCTCGTTAAAAATGTACCTTTGTTACAGTTACGCAATGACAAACTTCCTTACAACCCTTTTTCTTACAACCAAAAGTTCATCCCTTATTTTAACTCTTTAGGGTTGAAATTGACAAAAACCATTTCTTAATGCGCACTTACGTCATTTAAGGTCCCTTTGTGCAAAATTTCAAATTTGTAGCCGCAGTGGTTTAGGCTCTGCGGCGATGAATCAATCAGTTAGTCAATCAGTCAGTCGGAACAAGCAATTACATGTACCTACACATATATAATATATAGATGAATGATGATGTCTAAATATATATAAAATTCAATACATCTATATAATCGCTTAACTTTTGATGAGCAGACATGGCTTATTACCATATAAATTGGCATGTAAATATTTGTGTTTTTTATGGCGCAGGTTTAATTTTAAAAAAGAAATATATAAACGAGCGAGTGAAAAAAAACATTACATATTTTATTAGGTACATACCAGTATTTTGTTTCCCTATAAACAGAATAGGTAGCACAAATTGTTCTTGCTATATTATTGTCAAACACGTACCTACTGTTCCATATTACCATACGAATACTGTGCATTAACCTCTCCTGTGTTGTCTTATTTTAGTTCCTCTAGTTTCTATTTTAGTCATTAGTGAAGCGAAGGAGGGCCGGCCGGCTGGCGTGATCGCAATATATTTTCGTTGAAATGTCGTATTATTTACGTGATATTCCTCTTGACGAAATACCACTTTGTGTTCTTGAATGTGAAGAGTGTAAGTTAATGTTATGTTCAATAATATATATACATATCAACAAATAGCCACATCAAACATTTCGACATCTGACGACGCACGATAATAACTTGTCGGGACATATTTGCCGCAGTTAGAATACGTGAAAAAAACCTACTTACCCCTTTCTAAGCCGATAGACTGTGAGATTTGGCATTATTAATGATTATACGAAAAAGTGCGGAAATTTAAAATTACGATCAAATTTTGACCACACGCAAACTAGTATTTATATTATTATGAAATGGTATAGTAGGTTGCTTTCCGCAACTTTACTCCACGTCTAAGCGTGTATTTTGCGGTTTTAATTATCTTTTTATTACCACCAATAGATAACTAAAAATTCTTTATCTAATTAATTTATAAATGTACATTCATTTCTATGTTAATATTTGGGCTTTTTCGGGATAATTGTTTAGCTCAAATCTTTTCTATAGATTGTTTTGATGAATGCCGCATTATTTCTGGTAGACTCACTGTCAATTTTATTATGTATTTGAGAATTATATCTACTTATATTAAAATTTTAACATAAATTTCTCATTAAGGTAGGCAGAGACTATGGTACGCCAATTGCTTTGATTTAGACGTACTTTTTTCGCTTCCTCTACATTTAATCAACCTCTTCATGCATGAACGTCGTCAGTACAATTTTAATATTCTTGTATTTATAAAAAGAATATGTCTCCCTGCAGATATATGTAACAGTGAAGCTGCAGGTGCCGAGGAGGTGTATGACTCGCCAGCGCTCGGCTCGCCTCGTGCGGCTCCCGCGCCAGCGCCTTCGAGACCTTCACCAGTGCACGTTCCTGAAGACATCGGAGTCGGCTCTCTAGTAGAAGTCGCTACAGATGTTGATCAACATTATTATGGAGTTGTCAGATGGATAGGGGTCCTTGATGGTACGTATTATATATCTAATTAATTTACGCACGCGGCTTCGCTTGCGCATAAAATCCAACGTGAGCAGTGTTTTTTCCCGGATAAAAAGCCTATCTGTTATCCAGACTATAGTCTATCTCTGTGCCAAATTTCATCCAGATCCGGTCAGCCGTTCTGACGTGATTGAGTAACAAACATCCAGCCATTCATCGAAACTTTAGCATTTAAAACATTAGTAAGAAGTAGGAGTACCTATAGGTATTACATGTTTTTTTTGTCGGCAGCACGCAAGTGATAGCAAGCATCCATAGGCTACGTTAACTGCTTATAGTCTGGCGAGCCGTTAAATATATTATTACCAGTTTTCATTTTCGGTAGCGTTTCCATTCCACCCAGTATTTACAATTACGTACTTCAAAAATACACAACGTATATAGTGATAGATTATGACGTATGATATGTCGGTCGACAGACACGGCGACGGCGGGCGTGGAGTTGGAGCAGAGCGTGTGCGGGCTGGGCGACGGCACGCGCGGCGGCGCGCGGCTGTTCGTGTGCGCGCCGGGCCGCGCGCTGTTCGTGCCGCTGGCGCTGTGCCGCCGCGACGCGCGCTTCCGCGACACGCCGCCGCCCGACCGCGCCGACCTGCACGACGACGACCACACTGATCAGGTACACACACGCGGACTTCATTATATTTTGTAGAACTTGATTCGTTCGTTTATTTTCGGTGATGGTCTTTTTACCGACTTAAAAAAGGAGCAGGTGCTCATCTCCTGAAAGCGCTTCGAAAACTGTAAACGTACTTAGATCGCGTTTTACGAAACACGAATTGTCTACACATGCACATTCACAGTTACCACGTACCGCACACCTATTTTACGAGCATGGTTTGTATTAAAGGTAAAGATGTGCTCCCGAGATGAGCACGTATATACTTTCGCTACGACTACCGCATCTTATGGTTGATTGCTCGCAAACTAATCAGTTGACTGAGTCAACAGGACCAAAGCACCCCACTTTGTGTTACCTCAGGTTATCTATAGAAGTAGTCGTTGGAGTCTCGTACTTGTATCAATCGATTAAAAAATATATATAACAAACTTAATTTTGAATCAAATACATATTTACAATGACAATTTTTAATGTCCTTCATCGATAGTCATGACAGTTTGGCTAGGTTCAAAGTTAAAATCCAAAGTGTTAGTCTTGATTATTTCCTTGTAAACAAAGGCAGATTTTCGTGGAGTGCGTGTACGTTCAGGATCTTCATAATCTACTTGATAAAGACCAAACCGCTCACTGTAAATAAGGTAAATTATTATCCTTCCAAAACTTTTTGCAGACGACAGCACACTCATAATAGAATGCAATAATCGTGATCTCTATGAAAATGACATAAATAATTGTATATCTATGATTAGCTCATGGTTAAATAATAATAATTTAAAAATGAATTATAACAAAACTCAAATTATGCAATTCAGCCAGCGGGTTCCACTCAGTAATAATTTAAATATTAAATATGAAGAATTTAACATAAACAAAGTAGACAATGCTAAGTTTCTAGGTTTGACTATTGATAAACAACTTAATTGGAAAGCACAATTGGAACAACTATGCAAGAGAATTAGTAGCAGTTCTTATGCAATATATAAACTCGCCCCAACAGTAAATGTAGCAGCGCTGCTTACTGCTTATCATGCATAGGCGTAAATAGGGGGGGGGCCGGGTGGGCCGTGCCCACCCCAGAATGGTCTGGTGCCCACCCCAGAATATTGGGTGAACTCTAGGCTGCGCAGATGGCGGACAGACCGATTTTTTTTTCATAATCGTAGAATATTTTATTTTTATGCGTCAACGACAAATTGCCCGCTGCAGCAGTAGTAGGCCTGCCATGCCACGCCGTTTGCGCAGTGCTAACGTCTGCGTGAAACGAGAATCTTGACAGTAACCTAGGGTGGATATGGGTAATGTCGGCCTGCTACACATTTGCGTTTGCATTTATGAAATTATGAGAGAAATAGCGCTCAATGTTTTCACTTGAATTACAACCTTAGTTAATCTGCTTTATTTTAAAATAAAAAATAACCCTCTACCTCGCTTACACATTGTGTTACGAAGTACGAAAGAGTGTAGATATAGAAAATAAGTAAGACAACAAAAATTACACACCAGATTAAGGTTTGGATATTTTTGCAAAGAAGAAACGTAAATTGAAATTGGTTTTATCTTCTTTTATTAGATCCATAATATTATATAAGAGTTATTCATCAACTTCCTAGTCACTGTCTGATTTATCAACGCAGAGCCTAAACCTTTTCCCCAACCTATTATAATATATGTTATAATACATTTTTTAATATAGTTTATTTACATTGAACTAAAGTATGTAGGTACCATTTTGTTCGATAACTTTTTGCCATCTTGTAGGTAGGGACATGATCCCATTGCTATAGAAATTTTGGGACTTTCGATCAAAATACCGCGACAAGTGGTTTTGGCAGTCCTCTCGTGATGTTAACCTGACACTGCCTAAAGAATTCTGAAGAGATCGAAACAGGTGGAAATCTGAAGGTGCAAGGTCAGGACTATACGGCGTATGCATTAACACCTCCCAGCCAAACTCTTAATTTTTGCTGAGTGGCTAAACATGTGTGAGGTTTAGCGTTATCAGATGAAAAACCACACCCCTTCTGTTGATTAATTCCGGCCGCTTTCTCTCAACTTCTTGCTTTAATTCTTGTCGTAAGTGATCAACTTTTAATCACCAGTTATCAGCTTCTTTAAAAATGGTTCGGTTTCATTACGTCGTAATAAAGAATCACAAATGAGTACACGGTTCGTTAGGTTTTTTTTAGTGAGCACATGAGGTACCCAAATATCGAGCTTTTTTGTTTACCCAGTTTTTTTCAAATGCGCCAAAACTGTTTTGTGGTCAATTCCCAGTTTTTCAGCTACGTCGTAACTACTGATATGCCGATCTTGCTCCACTTTTTCAAAAATGGCATCCATTTTATCCGTAATAGGGTGACCAAAGCGACGTGCATCTTTGACATCAACATTTCCGGATTGAAAACGCTTAAACCAAACTTGTGC
Source organism: Trisateles emortualis (assembly GCA_947095525.1). Taxonomy (NCBI): domain Eukaryota; kingdom Metazoa; phylum Arthropoda; class Insecta; order Lepidoptera; family Erebidae; genus Trisateles; species Trisateles emortualis. The sequence goes on along the minus strand of OX352732.1, from coordinate 15,498,398 downwards.
TACTCTCACAGACACTGCACAAGGTGCATAAAGATCGCAATTTTTTTTCGCGGCTTGCTTTGCATTTTTACCTTTTTGTAGTAAAATTTTAAAATGTATCGAATTTCTTCATTAGATTTACTCATCTTGACAGTACGAAAAACAAATGCAAAATCACACATTTTCCTAATTTAAATTTGGAATGATGTAAACTTTCAATGATACCAAAACCAGACAGATATAAATAGTATAGCCAAAGAGATTTTATTACAAGTTCATACATACTATAATGCGAAAACACTTTCCCCAACCTAATATGTCACACAGCTGGCTTAATTTTCATTGAATCCCAGTTTTAGATCCCATTTTTTTAAGGTATTACCGATGAATCCCACTTGCTATTTCAATTGAATCCCATGTTAAAAAGCCATGTGTACTGATCAGAAGAAAAGTGTTTTAACTTTATCAAACATTAAAAAAACAGCTGGTGTTCGGCCAAATAATTATAAATTATATATTACATAGGAAACATAAATATTCCTATGTATTATAAATATATATAAATTTTCATATGTATATAGGGTTGAGGATAATTCATCGACTTGGCACAACCTAGACTCTGGTGTTCCTCAAGGCGGTATATTTTCTCCTATTCTTTTCTCACTGTTTATCAATCTTCTTAGTCACGAACTTCGCAATGCGTATCAACTATACGCCGATGACTTGAAGCTTTACTCTCAGGCAAGAATCGATGATCTGAGTACGGCCGTTGAGAGCGTGAACCAAGACCTAAACGCATTACTGAAATGGTCTATGTTTGCAGAATGGTCGGGTATGTTTGCAGTCGCGCATACTGACGATTTCTATGCAATCCGGCGTAAAAGAACATACTCGCTGCTAACAAGAGCGCGGTCGAGTTCCAACGGCATCCTGAAAATGTTAAGTGAAAAATTTGATGCACCATGGCTGAGCTATGCTGTAGCTCTGCTGGTTAAACCGGCATAATTTGTTGTTTGTTTGTTATTGTGTTTTAAATTTATTTACTAACATTAGATTTAAGAAAAATGTTACTAACAGATTGGGCTAAGTTGCCATAAATAAATAAAATATTATTATTATTATTATTTTATCCATCCCGATTTTTCTTCACTCTCAACATTTTGATTTCTTGTTTGTTGCATGTAAAAGAACTGTACCACTGTAATTTTACACAATATAACTCCAGTCACTGTTAACTCTATATTTTATGCAATGATTATTCAAGTAAATAGATAGTCAATCAATATAAAACACACCTTCATTTTAATATAAACAGTTTTGTTGTTGAGAGTACCCGCGGTCAGATTTTTTTTAGGCATTTGAAATCCAACAGAAATAGTTTTTGGGGTTTAACGACAATAAAACGTAATTACAAACCACATGTGTGTGGCCCCCTGAACTTCTCAATAATAAGTATATCACGAATGGCGATTAGATAAATCTCAAGGTTGATAAGCAACTAGTACTAAGCAAATGTACCTAATGTAGCAAATAAAAATATTACAATTGAACTGATGATTAAGCCGGAAGGTTATGGAACACTAAAATTTAATAATGTAATGTAGCCGTGTTTGGGCTTATTTTGCTATATATTAATGCTCATGCTCACTTTAGCTGTAAATGATCAGATTTATAAAAACCGTCTTTAAGAGCGTTCATCCGCTAGAATCACGAAAAAGCTCAAAATTGATGACGGGAAGAAAGGGAGTAGAGTTTGTAAGAAAGTACTTCCTGTTTAAATAATATAGACTTGGTATTTTAGGGTTTTTGAAAATTCTACAAATTATGTGATTCAAGCTTTGTCGGCGTTATTCGTATTCAAATTTTATTTTCTTGCGGTCCCTTAACACGCGATTTTATATGCTTTTTGTATCAGGGGTTTTAAAATTTTTATTTCATACTTTTAAACTACCCGATCATTATAGGTCTAGCGCATACGTATTAAAGACCATTCTAATGAGCCTAAACACGCTATATCTGCTGTTAATTGTTGAGGAGTTGAGTATCACGCAAACAACTTGATTTTGCAGCATCAGCTCAAGGTTATCATGTCATGGAAATATCATCGAAATAACAGAAAACCCAATTTAAAATAAATTGGATTGGGGAAGTTAGTAAAATCCCTTCAAAAATAGTCCTTAAACTCCTGAATACAAAAATTATAGCTAGGAATCATCTCCATCATGTCAGCTTTTAAACAAAAAACCACAACAAAGTCCGTTCACTTCTGAGAGCTATGCTACCACGGACAGACCCAATACACCCTTCGTTTTGGGTCGAGGGTTAAAAACGTAACATTACGTTACAGTGACAAGGTACCTACATAAAGCGTTATCGACCTTCGGATTCGATCTCAGGGGCCGGGCCCCCCCTGGAAAAATAGTCTAGTTACGCCAATGTTATCATGGCCTAGTAGCTTCGATACTAAGATATGGCATAATTTTTTGGGGCAACTCAGTAGCCAAAGACGTTGCATTCAAACAACAAAAACGTTGTATCAGGTCCATGTTTTCACTACATTTTACCGACAGCTGTAGACCATATTTTATGAAACATAGAATTTTGACATTACCCTCATTATATATCTATGAAATATTATTATTTGTTAAAACGAATCAACAGCTTTTTCCTCGACTGTCAGATATTATCACTCGCAACCGCCGTGACAATTTTAGATTGTGTATGCATACAGCTAAGACAGCACTCATGAGCAACAGTATATTCTGTATGGCCCCAAGACTATATAACAAGGTACCAAATACATATAAGGATCTAGATATTAATATGTTTAAGCGCAAGATTAAAAACCTATTGTTAGATAAGTGCTACTATTCAGTTAACGATTTTCTTAACGATAATACTATATAAAGCTTGACAAAAATTTATCTAAATATTTTTATGTTTTATTGACATGTCCTGTATTATAAATTTAAGTTGACATGTATACACATCATATAGATTTTTAAGTACGTATTTTATTAATAATGATAATTTTTTGACATGTATATTTTTTTTTTCCAATTTTATTCTTAATGACATCTGACCTGTTATTTGTAATTATTTAGTAGATGCTGACTTAATTTTTTTACATTTGTATGCCTATAAGTGTGGGCAGAGCATGTTGAGACAAATTATAATTTTTTGTAACAACTATTGTACACATGTTATGACAAATAAATATATCTTATCTTATCTTATCTTAAATATTAATGGCATAAGTTGCGTAGATTTATATTATTATTTCTTGGAAACTGATGTACCTTACTTAGGAAAATATTTCGGACATTGTTGTGAGTTATTTGCGATAACTCAAATACTGCACTTACTGGTATTATCAAAACATCAATCCTTATCCACCCACTGCTGGTTATAGGACACCTCGTTCACGCGCTATTTGTTCCGGGTCCATGCGAAAAGCTCATGTATTTAACATGCACTGATATATCTTACCCACAAATAATTTATTTTTTTATAGGTAACTGATAAATTATATAGTAGATACTCACGTATATCCAAACATCCACTCAAAATTGTCCATAAGGCTCCAAAATAGGTAACCTTTGATATTAGAACCCTCTTCAATAGCGTCCAACATAGCTGAGAGGTAGCTCCTCATGTTCTCAATGCGGTCGTCGTCGTTCAAACCGCCGTGTGTAGCGAAGCCATTCTCGCATATAAAGACGGTAGGGTTATTGTAATCTTCTCTTATTTTTGTTAGGAGTTTATAGAAGCCCCATGGTATTGACTAAAATCAAAACAATATACCTAACAAAAAAAATCGAAAGCATGATATTTTTTTTGTGTGTGTATGTGACTGAACTCCTCCTAGACGGGTGGACCGATTTTGATGAAATTTTGTGTGTGTGTTCGGGTAGGGCCCTGGATGGTTTAGATTCACAATTGGACCCGGTAGGTGGCGCTGCTGTCGGTATTTCAGCTTTTTCCGGCAGGACGACGTCTGCCAGGTCCACTAGTATTATTATAATAATTACCTTTGTGAAATCTGAATCGCCAATTTTATATTCTTGTGTTTGGTACATCATAACGCCCGTGTCATCATAAAGTGAAGGTGATTCATAATAACCATTTACTGATTCGTTTCTATATACCAACAAAGTCGAATAATGGTTGAGTCCGAAGTAATCAGAAGTTCCTCGTACGTAGTCAACTTCTTCAGGAGTAAATTCTATCAATCTCGATCTAGCAAAACCTTGTGCAGCACTTTTAGCTGCCACCTTCTCTTTTACGATTGGAGGATAATCGCCAGCTTCAGCGTATATTGGGTGAACATACAACGCCCACTGAAATACCCATAAATATTTGATTTAAAATAATGTCCTGTTCTTGATCAAATTGTGCAAACATAGATTCAGCCAGTATTACCTCACTCTCATATACAGATAAAGACCTGAGAGAGATCACACTAGCTTCACGTGTTTCACGGAGGTATGGATGGAGCGGTTTCGGTATGTTGTTAACCTCGCCATAAAACATTTTATACCAAATTGAAGAGTTAACTTACCATGAACTGGTTGCTTTCTTCTGCTGCTACAATATCATTATCTGTATCTGGTTCGTACCACTGAGCACTGAATGCAATGAAAACAACACCATTTTGAGATGCTCTGAATTCTTCATCGTAAATATGATACGCTTTTGCATGAGCCATAAGTAAATTTTTAGCACACATATAGTCCGCCACACCCTTTATATTGACTCGTGGTGCCAGACTGCTGTCTCCATAGCCAAAATAACAAATTTGGTAAGGTTCGTTAATGGTGATCCAATATTTAACTCTATCTCCGAAAAGTTGGTAAGCAATACGGGCGTAATCACTAAACCAATCAACAATATGAGGATTTGGCCAACCTCCTAATTCCTGAAGTTTCTGTGGCAAATCCCAATGATATAACGTAACAACAGGCTTAATATTGTATTTAAGCATTTCATCTATAAAGTTATTGTAATATTGTACGCCAGCTTTATTTATTTGATCAGGAAAACTGGTGGGTAATATACGGGACCACGACAACGAGAATCTGTAAAATTCAATTCCTAATTCCCTCATCATCTCGACATCTCTTTTGTAATTGTAGTAAGAGTGATCAGCAATATCGCCATTTGAGCAATCCCTAGTAAGACAAGGATCATTATGTGTCATGTGGTCCCAAATGTTTGGTGTCTTACCTGAAATTTATACGTTATTAAAGTAATTTTAATATTATTATCCTCTTTATTCTTTTTTATTTTACTTATAAATTACATTTTTTAAATATATACATAGTACCACGCCTGGTACATTCCGCTGTATAGGTATGAATCTACAAGTACCCGGACGGACCATTTCTAGGTAACTGACCTAGAAATGGTCCGTCCAGTTCAGTTGAGTGTCGCGCGCGCGCAACGCGCTGATCGCGTCGTCGGTTCGCACGAACTAACATAAATACCTACCTACGTTACACACTCAAAGCCGTAATTCGTCACCGAGTCGTTTTCGTTTTTAAATAGTTTGAAGAAAATGAAGGCAAAAAAATATTATTATTTTAATGCGGGAAGCCGAGGATCGTGCTAGGTGGCGTGCCCTTGGAGAGGCCTATGTCCAGCAGTTGACTGCAATAGGCTGATGATGGTGGAGGCAAAAAATATTGCACAATATTTGGCTGCTTAAATCCCAACCTCTCGTTTTTCAATATTCCAAAAGATGTTGAAAGGTAAAGAAACACGGTATTAATTATTTTACAAAAAAAACATAACTTGTACCTAGTTTTAGCAAGATTTTGATATGTAGACTATACAGCAGCGTGCTTGTAGAGACGTATAATGTAATTGCCCAATTAAGTAGGTATTTACTTAATTGGATAAATATATTATAGCCACCTATCACTCAATCAAGTCGGTATAGGTATGTGGGATAAACTTTAATATGCTGCTTCATGTAGTAGTGTCTGCCAAATCAGTAAATAGTTTTAAATGTCAACTGGACAAATGGCTCCAAAACAATGACAAACTCTAATATTTTTTATTTACTGAGAAGTATAATCGCGGGCGAAGCCGTGGGCAACGGCTAGTACCCATTATAATAAGTTGTCCTTAAATGGTTTGACCAATGCTGTGATGTGGACACGTCTCCAGAGACAGGAACCTCCTCACAATACATGCCATGTCGAGGAACACTGCCTTCTGCAGGCCCTATCTATTTCTATTTCTATTTTGCCTTTTTATCCTGAGCTTATTTCCTCCAATGTAGTGTTATAAAATATATCTAAGCTCAGTGTGTCGCATGACAAAGGCCTCCTCTAACATTTTCCACTGTTCTCTGTCCCTGGCTACCCTCCTCCAGTTCGGGCCTGCCGTTAGTTTTAACTCATCCTCCCACCTTATATGCTGTCTTCCTCTGTTTCTCTTGCCATCTCTAGGATACCAGTATGTGACCTCTTTGCTCCATTTTTCCTGTTTGTCACGCAACATGTGCCTAGTCCACCTCCATTTCAATTGATCTATTTTATGGAGGACATCGGTTACTTTTGTTTTAGATCTTATAAATGCATTTCTGTGTTTGTCTTGGCGTTTTATTCCTAGCATGCTTCTCTCATTGCTCTTTGGCAATGCTCTAACATGTCTCTATGATGTTTTGTGAGTGCCCATGTTTCACAGCCATATGTCATGCAGGGCCTATATTATTCTTATTATTTACTAGAAACCTACCATCTATATCCCACGCGCCTTCCACCTGGTAAGAAGCAGTAGCTGCCCCAAAACTAAACCCTTCTGGAAATCTTCTTGCATCTTGCCGCTGGCTTTTAATTTTATTACTTTCACAATATGATATATAAAAAAATACAATGCTGGAAAATAATTAAAACATAATTATTGTGTGTATCGCATCGGATGTAATTTTACAAATAACCAGTCAGTCAAAATAAAAGCATACAACTTTTGATATAGGTACCTTTAATAAGTCATTTATCACAAAATCTATGGGAACTGCCTTCCTGATAGAATAGCGGACGTTAAATGTACTGCAAATCATTGTGTTGACTTAGTGTAATGAAGAATCTTTCTATATGTGTGAATACACTGCCACAATCTGTCAAAATAAGTACTTTCCGTTTAGGACCGATTCAGTCGGCTTATGAATACGGGCTGGCAACGTTCGAAATTCGAAAACCACCGATGTGCGAGCGCCCTGGTCATAAACGGTGGGTATTTATTTTGACATATGCGATAGTACAATAATATATACTTCGGGTATTAACACGATCATGCTTTATTTACCTTTATACTTTTTACCGTTTCGACCAGGTTGCACCGGCCATGGTCACAATCTGACTGGTGAAGCAATGTCAGGACTCCGTTTGTGAGGTAGAATCATTTTGTAGTGTGTGACGGTTCGTGGAGAAATAATTATGTGAGGGTAGAATTAAATGATTCTACCTCACAAACGTCAAGCAATCTTAATACAAATAAAGCATGATCGTGTTAATACCCGAAGTATTATTGTATCATGCAACGCGATAGTTTAAAAGTTAATATGGATAGTGTCCTTTCTATATAAAGAGAGATTCGTCCTTGAACCTCCATTTTAACATCATTTCGTCATTATTTTACAAAATATTTAACATTTGACTTTTATTTAAAAAAATCTTCTTACTTACCATAGACATATATGCCGCAACATGGTTAGGACTTAGTAGCTTTACGTTGTATAAGATTGTGCCATATATTTTGTAGTTTGGCTCTTAAATACTCAATCTTATCTTTATCTTTTAGTTTTAGTACTTTAACTTGTCAGTAAAATACGTTGGTGGTAGAGATAATACGAGTATACGTCTTTCAAAAGCGTTAGAAAAATAATATTCCACGAGTATTTAAGATAAAATTAGTGATTATCTTATGAGTTATGACATGTGCCCGATGTCATAACAAACACCATACAATGTATACTTATTTTATAAAGCTGAAGAGTTTGTTTGTTTGGTTAAACGCGCTTATCTCAATTAGAAAAATCCTTTTTTTGTTAAATAGTGCATTTATCCAGGACGGGTATAGGCTATAAAACATCACGCTATGATCAATAGGAGCGGACTTCGTCAAATATATTTACAGGTTTTAGTTTTTTATTAGAAAAAAAATGTAGGTACCCTTTGTTAAAAAATAATAAAATACTAATGAGCCCGTTTCTTTTTCAGTTCTTAATTCCATTTATTCAAAAGAGATTATTATATTCTGTGAAATTAATAATATTTCAAGAACCTATTTAATTTGATTATTATCTTTTCCTTTAGCCAGACTGTCCCGTAGTACCTGGCGTGGTAGCACCATTAAGTTCGCTAGGAGAACTGGCGGGCAAGAACCGCGGTATCCAAGGCCATCACAACTCTTGCTACCTAGATGCAACGCTCTTTGCCATGTTTACATTCACCAGTGTTTTTGATACACTCTTATATCGGCCACCGGAACCTGAGGTAAGATTCTTTATAATCCAAGAAGCGATTTATTTTAATTTTTAACCTTCATGCATACATGTACCATGCATACAAGTGGACTTAACGCTATAAGCATTTCTTACCCGTCATAGGTGATGCAGATATAATCGAAGTGGATACAGAAATTAATAAAACTTAGCCATGTATAGATAAAAGCATCAGCATCCTTTTTTTTTGACTGCCTTGGTGGTCCAGTGGCCGCAGTATGCGCCTGCTGTGCACGACGTTGTGGGTTCGATTCTTACACAGGACAAAACTTTGTGTGACCCATAAAGAGTTGTACTGAGTCTGGGTGTAATTTGTGTCCGTTAATTGTATGTTTGAAAAGTCCCCCGCGACACAGAGCTTGTTCTCTAGTGCGGGAGTTGTCTTAAAAAAAAGAAAGATCCCTACTTCATAATAATATCGAAGTCTAAAAACGTATATAAAAGCGTTACTAGTATTTATAGTGATTGTAACTGTTCAGGACTCGCCACACTATTCTGAAGTGCAGCGTGTACTACGAGAGGAGATCGTGAACCCTCTGCGCAGACACGGTTATGTGCGCGCCGACAGAGTTATGAAGTTACGTACACTATTAGAACGACTTTCTGATGTCCCTGGCCTTACTTCGGAGGAAAAGGTACATTTGGCTTGGGTAAATGCTTCCATGACAGTTTTGCACATAACTGTCGGATGTTAACCTTGTCCAGTTATCTGCAAAGGCATCTTGATTTGTTATTCATCATTAGAATGCATATCGTCACTGAAAAAACAATAATATTTAAGGGCCAAATTTGTACTTTTGGTTAACGAACTTAAAAATAATTAATCTACTTATCAAAAGTACCATTTTATGGCTTTGCAGTGACTATAATTATATTTATAATATCATCATCATCATTTATAATAGACAAGTTAATCAATTTAAAGTAAATTCAATCGTGCCAGGTGTCACTTTTAAACTAAACGTAGGTAATATTCGAATGTTATCTGCGCCATTACACGAAACCGAGACATATATATATCACTTTCTTTCTTGAAATCGTACCTATACAACACCAAAAAAAACTTTGCTTTTGATTTCTATCACAATTGACTAAGACATTCGTATGTTTTCCCTACCCCTTTTTGGTATTTCAGGACCCTGAAGAATTTCTAAATGGTTTAGTAGCGCAACTGTTGCGAGCTGAACCGTTTTTGAAATTATCGTCGGGACAAGAAGCGTATTGTTACCAGCTGTTTGTAGAAAAAGATGAACACGTATCGCTACCCAGCGTGCAACAACTTTTAGAACAATCTTTTACAACATCTGGTGTCAAACTTAGCGAGGTATTATTCCTTAATTTTACGAAAAAGCAACACAAAGTTAATTATTATAAGTTTGGCTTATATAACACATTGGTGCTTTTAAATATATGTCATGACAATTTACAGGTTCCAGCAGCTTTCATAATTCAAATGCCTCGATTTGGAAAACAATACAAGTTGTATCAGAGAGTTCTACCATCGCCCCTCCTAGATGTTACGGATCTTATCGAAGGCTGTAAGTATTAGTTTTCTATACACTGCCTGTTGCTAAATTAACTCTTTGTTTAAAACCTTTTTATTTTATTTCTCGTGGGTCCATATATACTACCTTGAAGGACTCCAAATTTAAAGTTTTCACATTGTGATTTATAGTTTAGTTCGCTACTTGTTTTACTATTTTTTGCGTTTATTGGGATCTTCTAGTACGATGATGTGAAAATATAAAAAAAAAAAAACCCTGAATTTAGGTATACAAAACAATGATGATAATATTTTGTTATGAATCAAATGCTTTTATTAAGTCTAAAAAAATAGTTATCTTTTAAAGTCTTGATATGCATAATAAAAAAATAGACTATTATTTTATAATAAAACTAGCGGAATATCTCCCACCTTCGCACGGATGGACATACATTTAGTTTCTATCCTACTAATATTATAAACGAGAAAGTTTGTAAAAATGTATGAATGTTTGTTATTCTTTCACTCAAAAACGACTATACGGATCTGGATTAAATTTGGCATAGAGATAGATTATAGTCTGAATAAAAACTCTCGAGGGAGTGTACGCGCGGGCGGTAGCTAGTATTATATAGTTCTTTTTATATGACAACACACAGCGCAGTGGTTCACCACGTGGCTTAAATGGTTACCTCTTAAATAAAGGCTTAAATGTACCCATAGCAAGTGTAACGATTTTGTTGTGCAGTACCACGTCAGTGTGCAGTGTGCGGTGCGCTGGCTCGCTGGCAGTGCTCGGCGTGCGGCAACGGCTCGCTGGAGGCGGGCGCGCTGTGCCGCAACTGTCTGCGCCTTGCGCACGCCACGCGCCCGCATCACAAGGTAACGTTGGTGCCCATTGCTCGTTGTTCGCTAAATTCACAAACACAGCTCACTGTACCAGTTGTCAGTTTGTTGTACTTTTCTCTGTGACTTGACTAAAGATCAGAATCCTGAAACTTGCATCGGGTAATAGTCTTAAATATTTTTATTTTTTAGGCCACTCCACTGACAGTCTGCGAGTCATACGTTAACATCTTGGAGTCGTGTCCCGTTCCAAGAGTCTACATGGAGCTGTTCGCAGTATTGTGTATTGAAACAAGCCACTACGTAGCCTTCGTCAAGGCGGGGGTCGGACACGACGCACCATGGTGTTTCTTCGATTCGATGGCTGATAGAAAAGGTCAGTCGAAAAATCACCTATTTCTATACTTACACTGAAGGTTGCCGTGTACAACAGAAAACACGCACTCACTGTCATTATCTAAAGGAGCGAATGGAACAAAATAATTGTTATGTAAAAAAAAATACGCAACGAAATACAACTTGTTAACCTAAGAATTCGCGGAGCTTTCTCCTATCTAAATACGCAAAGCATAACCGTCTAGTTGAAGCAGACTGCGCACGCGCATGCGATACCGTTATAATACATTTGGCACTGTGCAGGCGAGCGCAACGGCTACAACATCCCGGAGATCGTGTGCATCTCGGAGCTGGGCGCGTGGCTGAGCGAGGAGGGCGGGCGCGCGCCGCACGACCGGCAGCTGCCCGCGCACGCCAAGCGCCTGCTCGCCGACGCCTACATGTGCTTCTACCGCAGCCCCGACGTCGCCATGTACCGGTAGTGCACCACTCACTGCGACGACGTGCTCCACTCACGTCATTATTACCTACTAAATTAGACCTATTGAGTAGTTCAATATTTTCCATGAACAGTTTCGCATTTATTGAAGTTAAGGTTCAAATGCAATGATTAAGGAGTAGTGGATAGCTACTTGATACCAGAGTGTTAAATATTGTAGATAATATGTATGGAAAACTGACTATTATTAGGGTTGGTGTATGGCAAGCGCCGGATTATGACACTACAATGCAATAAACCTATGACAGCATGTTCATACCTGCGTTTTTTTACAGGACTTAAGTGACTAACGTTATTTGAAAAGTTTCCCTTAAATGAGAACTGAAGACCTATAAAATGGTTTTCTGTAACATTGAGGTTGTTTTTCAAGGCGAAGCAGCCCCCTTGGAAGACAACCTCCACGTATGATGCCTAATCACTCTAGAAATATGCGTGATTCGATAGATGTACTCCAACCCTAAAAAAACCCTTAAAGAATTTTGAACAGAGAAAACTCTTAATTGCTCTTATTCTTAACATCTATTCTATCTAATCCCCACTAAGAAATTAGACGAATGTTTGATTTAAAATTATTTATGTATGAAAAAAACGCAACTATGATGGGTTTATTTTTTTATTTCATGAAAGCTATTAATAGTGAGATAGTTATTGAATTTGATAGTAGGTTAAATTTGTTATTAATTGGGATAAAAATATAAGTTGAAAGACATTTGAATAAGTAGTGCACTTCCCTTGTAGTGTGTAATGCACCTGCACTTATTTCGCTAACAACTCCATTCGGTATTATATTTTGAAGGGGGCAGCCCTATTATAATATCGCCATAAAACAAGTCTCATACTCTTTATACTAGACTTCCATTGTAATACCAAGAACTGATTTAATGTTGGCAGCTAAATTATGAACGTCTAAATAAATATCATCATAATAAGCCAACACTAATGTTGCCATGATTTTAGGATTAGTGTCCAATCGAACATACGGCTTCAGGCAAAATAGGCCGAAGTTTTAGCTAAATTTTCTAGCCTAATTTCTTTACAGTAAATTAATACTATAATTGACATTTGTCAAGTTGCAAGGTAATTTTAATGGTTCAGTTTTTATTATGTACAAACTTTTAAAAAGCTATTTATTATTTTATTTACCTTTATTTAATGTCATCGGCTTGTGGCGATAACCGATTAATCGGTTTCAGCTTTGTCTTCAGCTAGAAATCGACCTTCGATCAGACATTAATTAGATTTATAAAGTGTATAAAAATAAAATCGTTATTACTGGTTTGTCAGACATTTATTATATGTTTTATTAGATTATTATTATTCATTAAATATATAACCATGTAATAACTAGTACAAGAGTATTATATAATATTGATATAAAAAATAAAAGTTATTTATATTATAAACAGTTGTACTTATTGTATATTATATACTTTCATACATTAAACTAAATCTATACTAATTCCTAGTGCCAGCGCTGATTAAAAGCTTAACTTTTTATTTAAATAAATGCATGTATTATGTACATATTAAATATTTGATCTAGTTTCTGCTTTGTTAGCCTCTAGGACCAGATTCAACTGAGATTACAATATTACACTTATGTACTACTTAAAGCTCTTCATGATTTTCTCGATCTTGAGATTTGCACTCACATTCGAATGTTGGCTGTGGCACATGAGTCATGCCTTCTTCCACAACTACTTGACTAGTTATCCTCTTACTCCATTCCTATAAAAAAATCATTACATAACTATATCCTCCCAATAAATAAGTAGATTTACGTACACTCTGCTTTAGTTTTTTTCCCAGCCTGTATTGTTGAAAAAAAAACTAAATCAATGGGGAACGAATTCATTTCATTCCCCTCCGTCCATTGCCTTATTCCACCAATCCTTCTCATATGCATCCAGGTCGTCACGCCAGCGTTTTCTAGGTCGGCCTCGGCGGCGATGCCCATCTTCAGGCATCCACTGTGTGACGACACGAGCCCATCTCTCCGGATGCATACGAGAAATGTGTCCCGCCTAGTCCAACTTAAGTTTGGCAGATTTGCTACCGACATCCCTGATACCGGTCTGCGAGCGTATGATGGTATTCCGCTTTAGTTAGACTGAATAAAATGTAGAAAAAGATATAGTGATAGGACCATTATATATTTTTCTACTTACTGCTTTTGGCCTGATCTCTCTCTCTAGTAATGTAGGATTGTCGTCCCACCGGACTATGAAATTGAGGAAATAAAGAGTGCACTGGGTTTGCGTACACACTTTTTTTATCTCCCGTGCAGCTAGGCTAGTGTTCGTCGAGATTAGCTGTGACAGAAAATCGGTTTAATATTAAACTATCCGCCCGGTGATATTTCCCGAGATCCCGTTATGTTTTTGTCAATAAAATATGACTATGACACTCACAACTTGACTTTGTAAAAGAATTTTTAAAATCGGTTCAGTAGATCTAGAGATGACCCCCTAATACGTCACAAACTTAACCTCTTTATAATGTAGTATAGATTATTATTTTATACCGCATAAAAATGACCATAATATACAAACCCAAAATAATGCTGCATGATAACAAATTACGTGTTGCGGTAGCAAATATTCATTCGCAAAATTCTTTGCATTGATAGCAATCTTTTGCGCTTTCTCATCATTTTCTCTAGCCCACTTTATACGGTCTACTATATCAGACAAATCTCGCTTTATAGGCACAAAATGTTCCCAAGGACGAATTTGACCATAAAAATGTTCATAATATGGAGAGTCTTGTTTTAGAACCATGCCGCCGCCGGCTAGTAGGTAAGGCATTCGATATGCTGCTACTGTTCCATCAATGTTTACTTGATATTTATACTGAAAAAAAAAACAGGTAAAATATCAGATTACTAGTATCATGGGGTCTCATCAGGAACAAATCAAAATTAGTACGAATAAATACCAATAGATGGAGTTACATATATCGATTTGTTATTTACGTTTATGTAAAATTCAAACCTGAAAGAAATATAGCCTGAAACATTTACATACATATTTTAAGAAATTCTACTAGCATAGGAAAATGAAATAAAGGGCTCATAAGACAAAATTATAATTATATATTTTCAAAATTCAATAATGTCGCCGTAGTCCTGGCGGCAGTATTTTGTACTACTAAGAAGTTGAAACTTGCGAGTGACTTGTGTGTAATGGCGCTGGCGCTGTATGCATTTTCAGATTTTTATAAATTAAAATTTTACTGTTGGGTCATACTAGGTATAAAAATATATAAAGTTAGGTTAAAAATAAATAATACTGGTATATATATTTTTCCCTCAACAAAAAAACTTTAAAAATGTCTTACCTACGTTATCAAAATTATGAACAAAAATTTAAGATTTATTATCATAAATATTTTAAAAACTAAACAAATACAAAAAGTGTATCCTATGTTGGGATTCAATATTTTAAAAACTAAACAAATACAAAATACAAAAAGTGTATCCGACGAAAGGGATTCGAACCCGGTTCGGCCGGATACGGGTACCTCCGTACGGTGCTAAGGTATGGACTATCGTACTGTGAGAAAATTACCTATTTGTGAATTCGAACTGATACTGAATAATTACAGATTTATTATATTTTTCCTAATAATTAAAAAAATATTATCTGATATAAAAACCATCTACAAAAAACAAATTTCAAAAATTGGACATGAATCTGGGATTCGAACCCAGTACCATGGGACTGTTGGACGAATACCACAGAATGCTATACTTACTCCTGACTGGCCTGTTGGTCTAGTGGTTAGTGACTCTTAACTACTAAGTTGGGGGGTCATGGGTTCGATTACCATTCAGGACAAATCTTTATGTGATGAGCTCTGTTTGTTGTTCTGTGCCAAGCCTGGTTTCAGATGGTATGTGAATTGTCAGAAAATATTATTATTACCCTAATTCGACTCATCTCGTAGGTACTGAATTGATAGATGCTAGGTAGGTATAATATACTTATTTGTTAATTTGAACTGACAAAACAAAAAAAATGTTTATTATAGTTTCACGAATAATAAAAAAAAACATTTTATTTTATAGGTATACGTAATTAAAGTCATCAACAAAAAACTTAACACTATACCGTAAACTTTTGTTAAGATACGGGAAAAAATTGTTTAGCCCGGAGCGAAACCGGGGCAGAGCGCTAGTTAAATACGGAAGCAAACAGTCAAAATAAGTGTATATTTCGTACGTAAAGCGCGTGACCTTGAGCGAGTAAACGTGGCCCGAGCCCGAGACAATAAGCGATACCTAACCTTTATGGTCGGTGTAGATGCCTACTATTTTTTTGGAAGAATATAATTTCTTTAACATAAATAAATTCGGTTATAAAGTGTCGCCATCTGTTGATTTTATGTGTATGCACGTAATCTGTTGGATATAGACATCTAGTGTCGTATAGTTAGTAAAAATTTAGCCGCACGGTTAGCCCGAGTTAGCAGGGAACCAATTCTTTGTATGGGATGGGGTATCTGTACTAGTATTGGCTCAAAATCACCAAGGTGCAGAATTGGCTTTGCTAGCAATTTAATGTCTTAAATTTTGACTTGATTAAAAAAAATAAAATAATAAAATACTACAACTAACCTATTTCGTGTGTACATGAAACAATATAATTTATTAAAGAAGTAGTTTTTAAATTAAATCGACATAAATGCAAAGAAAGTCATTTCGGGAACGCGTCCTAATGTATGATCTTCAACAACAAGTCAAAAATATCAATGAATAATTTAAGATATTTAACACTTTTCATTACTTAATATACCGTATTTTTTATACAAAATCTAATTTTGAAAAGGATACTAAAATATATATTTTTTTTTTATTATAAAAATGCAAAAAAAGTTTGTCCAATAGCGCATAAGTCATTTCAGTGAACACATCGATAATCGAACAAAAAACATTGTAAGTGAGCGCAGCTATTTAGTGTTAAACGTCAATAGAGGAAGTAAACAATAACAAAGCCGGCTGTCAGTGTATTTTTCGTCAAATCAATTATATTGAAGTTGTAAGTACCTTTCAATTCCTTATTCGTAAAGCGTACATCAATAGTCCGTCAATTCGTGAACGTGTCTATTACATTAAATTATTGTTAAAATTCTTTTTACGACACGAAATAACAAAGTAACCTCAAATATTTTACTATTGACAAAGTGAGGTTGCATTGAAGATGCCCGTTGAATAATCAAAGCGCGCGCTTATTTAAAATCGTCATTTTGTGAACAATCATTTCGGAAACGTTCCCGGACATGATGACACGTTCCCGAAATGATAATTATCGTTTCCAAGGACGATTCCCTTACATTTTTTTATATTTTTTTTACAAATTCGTTGCTTTTTAATTACATCGTAATGGAGACTCTTGATAAAGAAAAAAAAATAATAAAAAAATGGCAAAGTGTTGACTACACAATTGCAAGAGAAGGCTGATGCTTTTCCAAAAAAATCAAAAGAGAGAGAAGTCTTTCATAAATGTATCGTACGAGAAATATAATAAGTTTTGTTTTGTTTTTTAAATATTTTTTTAGTTAACTTGTCGTTCCTGACAGAATTTATTGTTGATTTTCTTACGTTACTTATATTTTTTTCCCTTTATTAGTAGAAGTTTAGTGAAGTAGAAAATGATTTAAGGTCAAAAGACTCAAATTGTAAGAACTGATTATAACATTAAGAAGTTATAACTGTGATTATAGAAATTCCAGAAGACTGTTTTAAAATTTTAAAACAATTATAAGAAGAATTTATTAATAGTAAGAGTAATTTTCCTCAAGTGCAATTAATACGGCAATATAAATAAACGAATTTGTTATTTAAACCGTTGTTTCTAATTTAAATATTTTCTTACTTATACCTTATAATATCAAAATCATCATTTTGGTAATTTTTTTCATTCTGGTAACGGTTGATCATTTCCGGGAACACTACTATATTTCAATAAAATGCGCATAAGTTGAGCTATTTTTTAGAAAAAACATAATTTATACAATCGTAGAACTTTCATTCATGTAACGTTATTCCATTATAAGAGATTTGAATATTTTGAAATTTCTTAAAATTAAGGCACGGTAATAGCAACTTCTTAAATTTTTTGGCTTATTTTACTTGTAGAAGATTTTGTATGCATTTTGTTCATTATTGCTTATATAATATATATACTAAATATACCCATGTTATTAAACAATGCTTAAGTTATGTACTTTGTTTTGGTTTTGTTCATTTTATGAAACTTAGAAAAACGTTCCCGAATTGATGGTTTTCTGCAAGATATTTGCTAAAAAGCAATATTGCTAAAAAAGTATAGAGTTCTGTGCGCTGCCCTGTTAAACTTTATTAATATACAAATTTTGCAACAGTATAAACTAAGAGTCATCATTATAGCTTGAATTTTTTTTTTGGCATAAAACCAATCTTGAAATTTGCAACCTTGGTGATTTTGAGCCTATTATATTATCTGTGCTAGTATTAACTTACCATTATCAATGTGCAATAAATTCTGTATTGGACTAAAACAGGCTGACTAATTTATACAATTTAAATGCATAGTCAGCTATACAATAATATCTTGACATTTCGACCAGGTTATGGTCGAAACAATAATGTATGATTGTATTAATACAAGTCATTTATCTGTTGTATATAGTCTTCCTATTCCAAAATACTGTATAAAATTTAAAAAAAAAGACACTGGAAAAAAAGATAATAATCTGTCATGTAGTCCGATCACAATGGTCAGACTTAAATTGAAAGACGTAGGGATATAGGTATTTTGTTGAGACCTTAAGATTATATCGCTACTTATAAATGTAAAAGTAACTCTGTCTGTCTAAACAGCTGTACGGATCTTAATGTAATTTGGCAAAGAGATAGATAATATCCTGGGGAACGAAATGAAGACGCGATAACTGTCGTACACGTGGGCGGGGCCGCGGGCTACATCTTAAAATATATTTCCGAGGGTTCCTTTTTAATATGCCAATAAATACTTACGTCAAAAAATTTAAAGAATGATATGTGAGGTTCTTTTGGTCCATATTGCGCCTCTTTGTCTCTGAAGAAGAAGAAATTTGTGAGCGAAGCATTGAATAAGTCTGGATTGGCTCTTGCAATATCAATAAGTTTCAATCGCTCTGCGCGTGAGTCACGCCCGCGCCATATCGCCTTTGGTTCGCGCTTAGACCACACCACATCCGCACCACTCTGCACTGACAACGTGTCCAGAGTTACTCTGAAAAATAAATTGGTAGAAATTCGTAAAAATACTAGTATATATTATAATAACCTATTATGTTTGTTAAAATCTTGTGCTAATTAGCTTAGAAGCGCTGGTCCTCGTTCTTTACGCCACGGCGCGTTTTGGTGTGGGCTGACCTTTATGTTAAAAATTACTGAAGGCTTTATTCCACTAAAAAGTGTGTCCTGTTGTAGTCCAATGAATGCTGACAGTATTTCTGAAATCCTACTAATATTATAAAAGAGAAAGTTTGTGAACATATGAGAAAAGAAGATCTATATATATAGCTTATACTACAGAATAGCACAGGCCATATAATATTTATATTAGGCGAGGCGCTCATAGCCAGGTGCACTCGCTGTTCCATAAATGATCAGCGGGTTAAGCAACCAAAAGCGCGGTCACTCTATAGATAGGTGACTGCATTGTATTATTTCATCTGAGCCTCCATGCCTCGGAGGGTACGTTAAGAGTCGATCCCGACTGTTAACAGTCGTTAGATCACGACAGAGGCGTAAATATGGGTGACTTAGATAACTCTGCTACCAGGTTGGCCACTGATCAAACTATAACAAGAAGATATGCCAAAAACAAAATCTATGCAGGCAAAGCTATGGGTAAAAGCTTATATTTAATTAGTTAGTAGTTTATTAATTACTTACCTGCCCATATTTTCTAATGTAGATTCTGTCAAATCATATGTTGGCATAACAATATCTAAATGATCACCATTGCCACACCATGAGAATACTGGCACAATATCATCATTCTTGTGCACAAGGGGCCAGTCACCCAGGTTTATTACCAACTCTATATCCGGTAACTTTACTTTTCTAGATAAAGATAGGAGAATATTGTCAGAAAACATATTAAATCCAACATGTTTCCCATAGCAATTCCTATATATTTCATTTTCTTTAATGACATAATGACAAAAACTAGTACTTTCTGGTTGATGATATTTTTGTATAATTTTCTTTATTTCTATTCTCATATCTACATTTTGAAATGGTTTAAGATCTCTTTCGATTTGTTCATAACTATTAGAGCAACCATACTGCTTTATCCAGTTTTCAAAATCATTCTTAGGGCAGTTGCACTGATCTGGGTAAATTGGTCCTGGAAAAATATTTAATCTTAATTTCAAATATGACCTACTCCCTAAAGAACATACATTTCCACTATTGGTTGCAAAAAGTTAATTATTTAGTAAGTATTTGAAATTAATTCTGTGTTTAATTTTACCCCAACTCTGTGAACATGTCGCAGTCTTTATAATCATAACGGTTCCAATAAAAAGAAGACTACCATAACCATTTAAAAGAAGTTTTTCCAGGCGCTTCTTTAATGTTTGAGAAGACAATTTAAAAGGGGTATCAAATTGACTGTAGTAGATTTGTATACATTTAACATACATTTTTAAGGTGTCATAAACGAATTTGAAAAGCCTTCAGTAACTAACCACCCTGGAGCAGCATTTTGTGTTTGGTGGACTGGTTCATAATGATTATGGGATAAAACGTTGCCTGCTATCATTTAAAATTTGGGATATACTCTAAATGAAAAATAGATGGAGACTCGCCTATACACTAGATGGGTCCATTTAACAACCGACATAGGCAACAGCCCACAGGTAATAATTTATTTAATTAACTTGTTATGTTTACATACCATTAAAAACAAAGGGTGAATTCTTAACATCTTTTCTTTTATAATACACATGGATAAACAAATTGTTGCAAGTTTCATATAGTTTGTATCGGACAATAAATGTTCCATCTCTTCTATCTAATTTGTTGACCCAAACTCTGCAGTGCTTACTCGAACTTGTTGTACCGTCAATGTCCACAACTAAATCTTTGGCTAACTCTGGAGTATACCTATAAAAATATTTCTTCAATTATGCTTTATATTATCAGTTCAATTTAGAGTATCTATACTATTAGTAATTAGTGTTATTATTATAAATGAGAAAAATCTGTTTGTTTGATTGATAACTGTTCACAACTAAACGGCTGAATGGATTTTAACCAAATTTTGCAAGAAGATAGATGATATCCTGGAGCCTACTCCACGATACCATTTATCTCCTTTACACTAGGGTGCAAAGGAGATATATGGTATTCTGACATAGGGCACTTGTACCGAACAACAGCTAATAATAAATAAATTAAACCACATCTGAGAGGAACATATTTATATCGCTTATCCCAGCGGACAGTTTATCGGCGATTCTTAAAAGGAAGTAACACTCACGAATCGCTATTGATAGTTGTAAAGTTAACAAAAAAATATCTTGCCGGCATTATAATATTTTGAGGATTTAAACCTGGGCCGGTTATTGTTATATCATTCTCTTGAGAATGTGAAATAACACATAGAAGTAGTAAATGAAAAAAAATATTTGTAATCATGATGTAAAAATCAAAACAAACAATGAAAAATAACCTATAAAATGTCAGAAATGACAGAAAGCGGTGTTGCCAACTCAGCTAAAGCTATTTTAAATAATAAAATTTAATTACATAAAATTTATTACATAATAGGGTATGTACTTTCGTTAGTAAACAATAAATTGTGAGACTCTATATAAATTAAATTAAAATTTATGTAAAAACAAACAAATATTCTGGTTTTGTCGCTCAGCGATGATATCACCCTATGAAATATATATATTTTAAGTCATAAATGCATTTATTTGATTTAATAAATGGAAAATAAAAGTCGTCATTTTTAATCTGTATACTATGTGACTAAGCACGATGTAACGTCGCTCTTGTAGTAAATATAGCATAAGCTGTCATCTGTCAGTTTAGTCGTAAACAGTTTAACATTATTCTTAACATTTTTTTACCTTAAATTCACAGGGCAATTCACTAGCATTTGCAGATCAGGTATAACATCCCATTATTTTGTATTCAGTGTAATTTCCCATAACCTGTTCCAACTGAAATAAAATACATTGTATACAAAGGTGTCTTTCATACAGAGATAGGCGTAATAAGGCGTAATAATTACTTTTGTAATCGGATTAAGTAATTCGATTGAAAGTAATCCTTATTATATTAATCAGATTACATTCAATCTAGATTACATTTAATCTTGATTAAAGTAATCTGTAATTCAGATTACAAAATTAAATCCCACTTTTCACGAACTCTGTTTCGGGTGGAATTTCGTATAAATACTCCGCTCCTATTGGTCGTAGCGTGCTGTTATAAAGCCATAAGCTTTCTTCCATATAAAATCACGCTGCCACCAATAGATTATTCATAAAAATATTTTTTCAATTTGAGCCGATATCGATAGTTCCTGAGATTAGCGCGTTCAAACAAACAAAATCTTCAGCTTTGCTATATTAGTATGATTGATTTGTATTATAGACTGATAGATTTGTATTTAATATGTTAATAGCACTTTATGCCGCTATAGGTAGGTACATAATTTAATATAAGTTAATTAACTATTTTTGGTACCTATGTTTGTGGTTGCAAAACTCAAAAAGTATTGATGGAATAAAAATGTTATTTTATAAGTGCCATCGATCTATAGGTACTTATATATGTCAATGATAAGTACCTACTAGGCTGATTGTTATTCTTACCACAGAATACTCTAAGAAGAGTTAGCGCCGAGTGTAGGTATACATGGCTTTGCGCCGCTCGGTATATGCGGGGGGCGTGCGGGCCGCGGGGACTAGGGTATCGCTGCGTTCGCTCTGGAATGGTGAACTACGCGTCGCTCGTCCGTCAGTCAGTCCTACCGTGGTCCTACCCTACCGTGCGTAAAGGGATAAACGCAATTTCACTCCGTTACGAACGTTACGTTATTTTAACTGACGAGCCAGGTGCACTCGCTGTTCGGTAAACGATCAGCGGGTTAAGCAACCAAGGGCGCGGTAACCCTATAGACGGGTGACCGTATAGTGGTATTTCATCTGAGCGTCTCCGTGCTTCGGAGGGCACGTTAAAAGTCGGTCCCGGCTGTTAGCAGTCGTTAGATCACGACAGAGGCCTAAATATGAGTGATCTAAATAACTCTGTCACCAGGTTAGCCACTAACCAAACGATAAGAAGAACTGACGAAAGTTGAGATTGATATAAAACGGTGGCTTATTTTTACATTATTATTTTGATATCAATCAAAAAAAGTAATCAGATTATGATTAACGATTAATAATCCTCAATCTCTAGTATAATTATATTTTTTATTAAGTATATTTTTTATCCTTAATCATGAGTAAAGATTACAGAATGTAATCGTAATCCTTAATCTGATTGCAATTTGCCCAACTCTGCTTTCATAGTAGGTAGGTAATTGTAGGTTAGATTACCATCAACTTTATTTATCTGCCAGGAAAAGGCAAAGTATGATTTTACTAACATTGAAGTGATCACATAGATACAATATACCTTTACTTGACAATGATTTGGATCTATTTAAGCGAGTTTCAACCAAACTTTCTTCATTACAATATCATCGGCACTTTTATGAACAACTTTTCTAAACATTTAATGCTAGTACTTGTACAAATTGACAACTCACACCAACGATAGCGAGCGTAATTCATTATGTTGACAGAAATCACAAAATACGAGCAAGTAATACACGTCTATTTTGTTTTTGTTGTTCATAGATTTTTGTTTACTACAATTCTTACGGCAGAACATGGCGGACAGCGATTTCGCTTGCTTAAAAAAAGTAATTAGTAAGTAATAAGTAGTAGTGTAATTTTATGGCAAGAAAGCGTATTTATTTTGCACGAGTAATTTTTTTAGGGGTTTTTATTAGGAAATCAACATTTTAAAGTACTTTTTCAAACAGAGTAGAATACCCTGTTACCTACCAAGTCCAATTGTGATTATTGTGAATCGTTCATACAAGTCATATAACACACACAAAATATTTGTATGCGCAGAAATTTCAAATTGGTAACCACAACACCAAGGAGGAAATATCCCAGGAGGTAGTATACCTATACATACAGTGTTCCGACTCTTGAATCAGCGTAGGTATGCATATTGCTGTCAATACCTAGTTTACAAAATTGCATTAATTCAATAAGTGAGTTTGAGTATATACATATCCCTGAACAATATCAAATTATAAGTATCTATATGGTTTCCTTCCACTGAGCTAACTGTTCCCCTACAAATCCCTCCTAATTTATAACTTCCCGCTTGTTAACTCCCTCTTATTTGTATCCCTGTAAGTATATATATATATATATATATATATATATATTTGAACATTAATTTTACAACACTTGTGTTGTCCTTTTACAACCTACAAAAGTGAGCGTTCAGCGTAGCTATATATACCGGCAAACCAATTTTTACTAGCTTTCTCTCTCCACCTTGACGTTGGCAGAATCATCGGTATAACAAAACGGATTGAGCCATAACATATAAAAAAAAAAAAAGTCATGTCTGTCATGAGTGTCATGTTAATTATGTCAAAAAGTGTCCTCTCCTTCCAATGGGTTTAGAAGAATGAATAAACCGTAAATAAAATAGTGAAAATTCATTATTTATGAATATAAACAATTTCTTAAATATATTTTCTCTTTCATAAGTTAAAACGCGTAAACAATCATGGCTACATGTAATCTTAATATATTACGAGAGACTTTAAGCAGAATGAGGTTACCTATGCTTATTTTATCTTTTTCGAATACATTACATTATGTATTGCTATTATATTATTTATGTGTAAATTATTAACATGAACTTTTTGTGTAATTGTAGAATTGACCATTTCATCTCGCGATCTGTTCAAAGTCCTAGGAGTCCTAAGTACCGACCCCCGTACTGGTATACTAAAAAAGAAAATATGGTATGTATTTCGTCAAATTAAGATTAAGAATTAATTGTTGTAAAGAATGAGTACGAAAGAAAGAAAGTTTAATATTTACAGAATAAATAATTTCAGATGGCAGAGGAGGAGTTAACTTCAGAAAACAAACAATTTCTTAATGAAGTTATGCAAGACAGAGCACAAAAACAGACAGAGCTTGTATCGCCACTTGCCAACATTGATTCAAATAAAGTACAACAATGGAATCCCTTTACTCGTCGAACTGGACTTATAGCTCGCAAAATAGGCGCTTATCCTCTATGGACTAAAGATGGAAAGAAAGTGCAAACAACCTTATTGCAGGTATGTATCTACTTGTAAACTGTACAAATACTATTTCATGCAATACAGGGTTTCCCGAAGGAGCTCTGGAAACCGAAGCACTAATCTATTTTGAAGGAAAACTTTGTTTTAACCTTGTGCAAAATAAAATTGTTGGAGGCCTGGCCATGTGGCAATTTTTTAATGGTCGCGGCTCCAGACCATTTCTGCCCCAAAGCCATCCATTCTGCAAGCTATGCCTTGCCCAATTTACTCATATTAAAGTAAATGTTTGTTATTACAGGTGGTAGATAATCATGTTATTAGATATATTCCCCCAGAAGAATTTAAACCAATGAAAACAAGTAAAGTAGAATGGAAAGAAAAACGAAGGTTAGGATGCTTGTTGGTGGGTTCAGAAACGATAGATCCTAGTACTGTGACAAGAGAATATTGTGGGCTGTTTGATAAAGTGGGAATGCTACCAAAAAGACATCTGTGTAGATTTATGGTATCACCACGTGCTATTCTGCCAACAGGAACACCATTGTTGGCTACACATTTTAGAGTTGGCGACCATATTGACGTTAGAGGAAAAACGTAAGTATCTACATATTAATGAAAGATACATTTTCAATGAACACGAATTTAATAGCTTGAAAAAGGTGTCTCTTACTTCTTCCTTTGTCTGTTTTATCATCAGCCTATCAACGGCAACTGCTGGACATAGGCCTCTTCAAACATTTTAAATACAAAAATTATAAAAGTGATATTAATTTTTATACTATTCATGTATTTGCAAATAAACTGTAGACTTGTACTTTATTAATAAACATTGTATAGCAAGTGAATAGTTACGCCATAATTTGTCCTCTTCTTCAACCAGAATATTACATAAAAATGGGACAATGTGATCATAAAATATATATATGTCGGCAGGAAAATCTCGTTTATGTAAATTAACTGTCAATTATCTGATAAATTTTAATATTATCCAACCATCCAAATGTAACATTTCAGCATGGATCGTGGTTTTCAAGGTGTTATGAAACGTTGGGGATTCAAAGGTATGCCAGCATCTCATGGTGTAACTAAAACTCACCGCAGGCCTGGAAATATTGGTGGTGGAGGTGAAAAGGCTAGGGTATGGCCAGGGACAAAAATGCCTGGTCATATGGGCAACAGGTATGTCTTATACATTGTTATTATTATTTATTATTCACAAACAATCGTTACATTGTATTTGAAATTGAATATTACATCACAAAAAAAATACAAAATTCGTAGATAATATTAAATTCGATTACTATTAACATACAATACAATATTCTTGATAACATTACAATTAGAATAATATAAAATGGAATAAATACAATACTGACAATTATTATATTATTAATCAAATTTATGTTTAATGTCCTCTATTGAATAATAGCACCCATTTATTAAAAAGTTTTTTAGCTTACATTTAAATTCTTTCTTATATAAGGCCTCCTTTATTTCAATTGGTAATTTATTAAAGATTTTGATGGACATCAAGTCTGAGGAGTGCTTTACTACATTGAGATGAGGAACCAATTTAGTGTGAAAGTCTTTTCTTCTCGTACTCTCTCTTAAACTTCTTTCTGTTTCACTTTCAAATTCATGCACATATTTTGCAAAGTTAGTAAGCAAGACTAAGACATATAAACTAGGCACCGTCAGTATCTCTAATTCCTTAAAATAATGCCTACATGATACATCCTGTCTAATTCCCACCATGGTTCTGATAGCTCTTTTCTGCAAGATAAATGCTCTTTGTATGTTATAATTATAACTACCTCCCCAGAATAATATGCTATACCTAAGCCTCGATTCTACAAGTGCGTAATAAACCATTTTTAGCTGCTTTAGTGAGATTTCATTTCGAAGGCTTCGAAGAACATAACAAGCTGAGCTAAGCGATGCTTCCAAGACTGAGAGTTCATCCTTCCAATTTAATTTATTGTCTATATGAACCCCAAGAAATTTTATGTTTTCTGTTGTTTTAACTATCTCACTACCTATAGAACATTTAAGTCGGTCTTTGCTTTTCGCTGTAGATTGAAACAACATTAAATTAGTTTTACTGGGATTGATTACAAGACTGTTAGCTGCAAACCAATGATGAAAATACGCTAAAGACTCATTCACTCTCAAATTTAGATCACTAATTTTCTCAGCAGATATTATCGCATTAGTGTCATCAGCGAAAACAATTAGCTGTATATTATTAGTAACAATATCTGTGACATAATTGATTAAGTCATTAATGAATGTGATGAAGAAAATCGGACCCAAAATTGAACCCTGAGGAACTCCAGCTTTAATATGAACTAATTTAGACCTAACAGCTTCCTCAAAAATACTTTTTCTCTCCGTATAATCATTATTATCATCCTTATTTTGGTTGACTGCCTTGATCTCCACAAACATGTTTCGATTTACCAGATATGACCTTAAGAGCTTCAAGGCATTACCTCTAACACCATAATGTTCTAGCTTTATTAATAGCAATTCGTGACTCACCGTATCAAAGGCTGAGCTTAAATCTAGGAAGATACCGGCTACTTTTTTCCTATCATTCATCTGACCAACCACTTCATTCACCAATGTACTAATTGCTTCCTGTGTACCAACGCCAGTCCGATAACCAAACTGTCTATCACTGATTACATTATTAAGGTTAAGGTGTCGAAGTAATCTAGCTTTAATTAACTTTTCAAAAATCTTCGACAAAATTGGTAGTAGAGAAATAGGTCTGTACATAGCTGGATCAGTCTTAGAGCCTTTTTTATGTATAGGTATAATTTTAGCAACCTTAAATTGATCCGGAAAAATTCCATCATCAACGCATCTATTGTAAAAGCAGCTTAGTGGTTCGGCTAGAATATCGATGTTATCTTTAATCAGAGTTATGGGCAAGTCATCATAACCGCACGATTTTTTGTCGCCCATATTTTTTACAATCATAAATACTTCCCTAGGCGTAACTACATCCCAGTTCGAAATACCTATTGTAACTCTATTAGTGTGGGCATGAAGAATATTAATTGCATCTTGTGAGTCTACTGGAGACCATTTAAATTTGGCTTTAAATTGCTCAGCAAAAATATTGGCAATTTTAATAGCCTCCGTAATAATGAAATGTTTTGCAAGTCAAACCTTTACTTATGACTGCCCTCAGAATGAAAGAGGATAGGCCAGTCAATATGAAACCTTACTTATTCTATCCATGAACAAGGCTCTGGTGACCTGTTACACAGGTTTACTTATAAAAATCTAAATGCACTAGTCTATCACAAACAAAGGGTATTGTTAAATTGGCTAGTTTGTTGATTTAGTTATTAGTGACCCTGACTGCTTAGCTGGAGGTTGTGGACTTGATTGCCACACTGGAAAAACTTTGTATAATTCAAGAATATTTGTGCTAAATCTGGGTGTAATTTTGTGTCCATGAATAGTATGTTTGTATAGCCCCGGCGACAAACCTTGTTTCCTAGTGCAGGAGTTGTTGCCTTGTTTCCTAGTGTAGTAGGGAAAAAATCTATGATAAAGTCAGTAGACCTGTAATAGGTATGGACCCATTCCATGCCAAATGTTTAATGGCTTCTATGGAGAAGCCATTAAACTTCTAGCATGGACTTGTAGAGTATCATTGTTTACTTTATGGTATACCTTGTGGCTAATCAATGGGTAAGGCTGTCACTCCCATCGAGATAGATAATGTGCGCTCTCTGCGCACACACAAAAACCAAAAAGGGTACCGAATGAGTAAGCGTAAGTGCCGCACGTATTTACTAATGACGCGCAAGGCGTGCCCAGAAATGCACTATTCATTCAAGGCTTTAGAACAATAACTAAATATGTGAGTGTCCCTGTTGTCTACATTATTAAATAATATAATAAGTATAATTGACTTTTTAGATGGAGGACCCTGCGTGGTGTGAAAATTCTTCGCATTAATACAAAACACAATGTTATCTGGACCTTAGGAGTAGCTATTCCTGGTGAAGTAGGCGCAATGTGTTATTTGTTTGATACAATTTTGCCACTGAAGAAACTCAAAACTGCCCCACCTTTTCCTACACAGCCACAAATTGATGATTTACCACTGGAATATTATGATGAATCTGTTCAACCCTTTGATGAATCATCAATTTCATTTGAAGAGTCATAATAATGATAATTTATTATAACCATATTATGTAGTTGTAGTAGGTACATAATTTACAGTGGTGGTTTTAAATGAGTCTGTAAGGGTAGCTTCCTTGATTGTTAATGACAAAGAAAAACCCAGTTGGAAGGCTCCATCTATAGAACCTTTTTCCTTACTGGCCCATTTTAATTGATTACCCTGTACATTATTAAATGTCAATAGAAGTTTCGAAATAAAATACTATTTAAAAGAATTGCTTTTATTTTAATTCATCATCCACATTAATTAATTACTGTTAAAAAATTGCTTAATTTACTTATAATAAAGTCATTGCCTTAATGGCATACACTATTCAGTTTCTAGTCATCATTCTGTCTGTCCACAATAGTTTATTTTAATTCATTATCCGACCTACAGCAATAGTAGTCTTTAAGCTAAGTCCCTTATTTATCTACCTAAATTACTTTAAAACACACCATTTTCAAATATTTGTCAATAATTCGTTTGATCTAGAAAGTAAGGGTTGGTGCCCACAAAGCTTAACTAGTCAGTAAATATATCATCAAGGAAGAATATGATGAATTACTTGAAATTTGCCAGTGAATGCAAATATGTCTTGCCTATACTGATGAGTGGGGAGAGGAATTCTAAAATCTTCCAAAAAATTCTGGTCAATCTCCTTTAGACAGTTTTTCTATTGAGATGGAAAAATATGAGAGAAATGTTTAGTCTTGTAAAGCCTTTGAACAACTGCCATTTTTATATCTCATTTGATAAAATGAAATAATCTAGTCTGAAAACAATAAACAAATAGTTGATGGACTAAGGCATCATAGCAAATATTAAATCAAAAAAATAATTAATTGGTGGCTGGTGGCATGTTTATTATATGAATCGCTCGCCACGCGTACATGCGCCAGCGCATCCTTTTATAAAGTATGCTTACAACCCCTTTACCTATAGCCCTCAAATCATCATGTTAAACTCATACATCAATTGACCCTCACATTGTTAAATTCATATGAACATATCCTCAGAGGTCAAGGATGTTTGTAAGAAAAAAATATTAAAACTGTTAATAACTAATGTCTCGTAAAATCATTTTATTGTTGAGTTGGTGGCTGGAAGCCATAACCTGGATATGGTTGTGGAGCTCCAGGTGGAGGCGCTCCTGGTGTGGGGGCTCGAGCATAAGGGTATGGAGATGGAGGATATTGTGCAGGCGGATAGCCTTGTTGATATGCATGGGGTGGATAACCACCTCCAGCAGGAGGGTAGTTTTGGGGATTTTGTGGATATGAAGTTTGAGGAGGTGGTGCTGTTGACACAGAAGGCGCTGGGCTGCCAGGTTGTGATGATGGATTAGAATATGGAGGCTGAGTAGCTGGTGGATATGGCGACGATTGTCCAGGAGGGGGATACTGTTGGCCAGGTTGACCACTAGCTGATGAACCTCCAGAAGCCACTGTTGCAGGAGGTGCATTATTTCCATGAGAACTTGAATTGTATGTAGGTGATTGAGCAGAAGGAGAACCATATCCTGAGCTGGGTGGGTTTTGTGAAGAATAACCACTGGGTGGAGGTTGAGGGGAACGGTTCGGCTGAGATGTTGGGGTTGAACTGTATGCTGATGTAGGAGTTGTATTAGGAAAGGGTTGAGACTGATAGGGTTGAGGTTGAGAACCAGTAGAATTGTTATATGTACTAACTCCAACATTGGGGTAATTAGAGCCTGTTTGTGATGGTGGATAGACAGAATTGCCTGTGTAAGCTGGTTGAGCAGCTCCTCTTACTGGGTAAGGACTTCCAGCAGCCGCAGGACTTCCTGGTGGGGGAGCATATGGCTGCTGTGCAGATGATGGAGGATAACCAGCCCCTGGATGTGTTGCTGGAGGGTAGTTGCTTGGAGTAGTAGTTATAGGTGGCCCATAATTGGAATTGGGAGGATAACCTTGTGGTTGTTGGGGAGGATTAGGTGGTCCATATCCTTGACTAGGTGGTCCGTAGCCCGGCTGTGGTGGGTAAACACCAGGTGCTCCTTGGTACTGTCCTTGGTATTGATTCTGAGGGTATGGTCGCTGTCCATAGGATTGTGTTGGCCTTGTGGGTGTTGTGGACACACTTGCAGGTCTGTATGGTTGTTGAGCAGGTCCAGATACATCACCACCACTTGGTGAGGGTGAATTGATAGGTGCTTGTGGTACATTACCAGCAGCAAGCTGATGAGGTGGCTGAAATATTGTAAAATTATTAGTAATAACATAATAGACTGACCAACACAAAAACTGCATCAAAGGAGAGACTTTCAAACTTTCAGCCTTTGCATCAATTAGCCTGCCTGTGTCAGTTCATACATACCTACATAAACACACATGTTTCCCAGAGTGGTGCAGACCTTAAAGAGTGTGGTGCCTTACACTAGCAAGCAAGCCTGACTAGGAAAGGAACTCCACCTTACAGAAGCCCACAGCAAAATAACTACACACAGCAGTGTAGTTGTGTTCCTGTGTGTCAGTACTAAGACATATTTTCCTATCCCAGGGATAAATCATCTTAAAGCGCTAATGTAAAAAAAATACCTCTGGTATTGCAAGCAATAGGCTAAGGTAAATGCTTAACATTGGGCGGGCTGAAAGCTAGTTTGCCACCTAGGCAGTAAGAAAAAAAAAAGAGATTGTTACAGTGTGCATTATGTAACCAACAAAAATAATAATAGAATTTAAGTTATTGTTGTAACTGTGGTGTAAATTCTTAAAATAAATACTTTATAGATCTCATATACAGTAGTGCCATTTTGTAACTTACTTAAGTAAAAGAAGTTATACAACAACTATGATATAACACATTTATACATAAAAGAAAAGAGAGCTGCGGACAAATACAGCAATATTTGCAGACTGCAAAAGAAAGAATGAGTGCAAAGATGTAGTACTCTTAAATAAATACAGTATATTTATGCAAATGTAGAGTTTGAACTGAATCTACAACTATAAACACATTAGTTTAATAAGGCAAAGTTTTGAAAGCCTTTTCCTACTACCATTTTATTTGTATTGACTAAACATAAGAGCACCTGGCAAGTGTTATAAACAACATCTTATTTGTTCTTATCAAGTGCAATTTTACTAATAACGAACTTTATTTGATCAGAAAAAATAATATTACTTATTGGGAAACAACAAAATTGCTGAACGTATTGTAAAAAATATTTTACTTACCGGTAAAAGGCTCTGAATGTTTTGGTTGGCATCTGCTACAGAAGCCAAATATACTAAATTCCGATGTAATACTTGTTGATATTGATGACACTCCATAAGTTGCCCCTTTGCTTGATATTCCTGAATAGTTTGTATTAGATGGGCATTTTCATCTAACATCTTTTGGATTTGTGCCGGACTCAAAGGAGGCCTATTACCTCGTGCTGCAAAAGCTACAGACATTATCCTTTTGTATAAACCTTGCAGTTTTCTTTAATGACGACAATCACTATATTTCAATATCGTTATTTCTCATTAATTATTTATAATCAAGTCAAATGCTAAACTTTCAATGAATGAGTAGGTACTCTGTCTCTACAGACTACAGACAAGACAGAAGATGAGAAGACCTATTTAGTATTTTGTTCTGTGTTGTGTGATATAGACAAAATAAAATTTTAGCAGTCTGTAACTGTTGGAGAACAATAATTTGGACAAGACAAAGCACGCACGCGTTAAGGATGTCTAACTACTAATAATAATTTTACACATTACACTTTTATCGATTATATTTAGAGCGAAAAAAGATCGACTAAATCCTGAATATTGAAAGTCAGTCAGTGTTATCACTTTATCATACTACTATAGTACTATTTGCCACAGTTCCTGGTATAAGTGCAGTAAATTGTACACTATTATTATTTATCCCACTAATATTATAAACGCACAAGATCCAAGTGACACAGCGAGCGATGGAAAGGGCCATGTTAGATATCTCTCTGGTGGACCGGTTACCCAACATAGAATTTCGACGTAGGACGAAAGTCGAAGATGTAGGTAAACGGTTGACTAGCATGAAGTGGAGATGGGCGGGACATCTAGCTAGGCGGGCAGACGGAAGGTGGACCAAAGCAGTCACAGAATGGTGGCCGCGAAATGGAAGGCGATTGCCGGGTAGAACACCCGCCCGGTGATCAGACGATATAAGAAGGACGGTGGGAATCCATTGGATGAGCTTGGCACAGGACCGGAACATGGCCCACAGAAGAGGAGACCTATACCCAGCAGTGGGTGGATAAGGGTTGACAAAGAAGAAGAAGAAGATTATAAACGCGAAAGTTTGTAAGTATGGATGGATGGATGTTTGTTACTCTTTCACGTAAAAACTACTGAACGGATCTGGATGAAATTTGGCACAGAGATAGATTATGGTCTGAAATAACACTTATGATACTTTTACAGCGTTATTAGACATCCACGCGGGCGGAGCCGCGGGCAATAACTAATTAATACTATTTTTAACTAAGAAACCAATTAGTATTAAGTATACATGCATAGATATATAACTTCAAATTTTTTTTAATTATGAGATTTATGTTAAAAATGAAAAAATATATCTATTTTAGGTACCTAAATATTTGCGTGCCTTTGACAAAGGCGGAACATTATTGTACTGCATAGATGTATAGTTTATAAACGACGATACTTTTTTTTTTTGAACGGTTAAGGTTCTGAAGTCAACCCGTTTATTAATTGTTTTTTAATTTTATTTCATTGTATCCAACTTCTATTAAAGGTCACCAATCCTAAATGCTAGGACCAAGCTTGGTCCTCGCCCAGTTAAGGGTACCCTAGAGAACCTTCTTTTTTATGGTGGCAACAACTTGTCGATTTTTACCTAAATCCAAATCCGATGGCGAGCGATATTAATAAAATATCGATATTGAAATCGATACTGATATCGATAGTTCAATATCGATAATCCGATATTATCGAGCACAAAGTATCGATATTTAATAATATCGATATTTTGTGTCATCTGTAAGTTATGTGCTAAAAATAATGGACATCATATAAAAATACAAGAAACAATTAAAAAACGTTTAAATGAGGTAAAACAATGGGTTAAAAATAAAAAAAGCTGAAACGATCAAAAACCTAAAAATAACTGAATACAGATTGAAATCGGTTCATCCTGTCACCTAATATTAAGCTTGGCACCGACTTCAATCTGTATTCAGTTATTTTTAGGTTTTTGAACTCGGTTTCAGTTTTTGAATATTTTTTTATTAATTATTTTTTTCTATTGTTAGTGATGAAATAAAAGTAAAAAATATACGAAAAACATTGATTACCTACAACATTTTATTTCCCTGGGATTCCATCATCAGATCTTGACTTGGGACCACCCATAGAGTATACTCTATCAAATAAAAAAAATAATTTCGAGAATCAGTTCTTAAACAACGAAGTTATCCTTTTTTTTTATTATATATATACGCTGGAGCAAAGTTTCGTCGCATTTTTTAAGAAATTTTATGACATTTTTTAATATAGTTTATTTACATTTAACAAAAGTATGTAGGCACCATTTTGTTCGATAACTTTTTGCCATCTAGTAGGTAGAGACATGATCCTATTGCTATAGAAATTTTGGGACTTTTGATCAAAATACCGCGACAAGTGGTTTTGGCAGTTCTCTCGTGATGTTAACCTGACACTGCCTAAAGAATTCTAAAGAGACCGAAACAGGTGGAAATCTGGCGGCTATACGGCGGATGCATTAACACCTCCCAGCCAAACTCTCTTAATTTTTATCATGATGAAAAACCACAACCCTTCTGTTGATTAATTCCGGCCGCTTTCTCTCAATTTCTTGCTTTAATCTCATCAGTTGTTCGCAGTAGAGTTCAGAATCGATGGTCCTGCCTGGTGGTAACAGCTTTCATAATGAATAATGCCCTTCGAATCCCACCATACACATAGCATCACCTTGTTGCGAGTTAACCCGGGTTTCGCCACAGTCTGTGAAGCCTGACCGGCCTTTGACCACGACCTTTTTTCGCACGTTTTTGTCGTACATGATCCACTTTGCATCACCAGTTATCAGCTTCTTCAAAAATGGTTCGGTTTCATTACGTCGCGTAATAAAGAATCACAAATGAGTACACGGTTCGTTAGGTTTCTTTCAGTGAGCTCGTGAGGTACCCAAATATCGAGCTTTTTTGTGTACCCGGTTTTTTTCAAATGCGCCAAAACTGTTTTGTGGTCAATTCCCAGTTCTTCAGCTACGTCGTAACACTCGTAACTACTGATATGCCGATCTTGCTCCACTTTTTCAAAAATGGCATCCATTTTATCCGTAATAGGGTGACCAGAGCGACATCTTTGACATCAAAATTTCCGGATTAAAAAAGATTAGACCAAATATCCCTCCAAATTTATGGAGGAGACCTGTGCCCAGCAGTGGGACGTTTATGGGTTGAGATGATGATGATGAGACCAAATTTGTGCTACTCTCACAGACACTACACTAGGTCACTAGGTCCATAAACATCGCAAATTTTTTTCGCGGCTTGCGTTGGTATTATGAATTTTCTTAAAAATGCATTTTTACCTTTTTTGTAGTAAAATTTTAAAATGTATCGAATTTCATGATTGGATTCACTCATCTTGACAGTACGAAAAACAAATGAAAATTACACATTTTCCTAATTTGAATTTGGAATTTGTCCTTTAAAATTTAAACTTTCAATGATACCAAGACCAGCCAGATACAAATAGTATAGCCAAAGAGATTTTATTAGAAGTTCATACATATTATAATGCGAAAAGACTTTTTCCCCAACCTAATATATATAGAAAAGGATGTATACGGTCGAATTTTATATTATTTTATAACCAAAGCAAAAGAGCACTGATCGAAAATGTGATGGAGATTCGAGAATAACGCGATATCATGTTAAAAATATCGATATGGCGATATTATCGAGTTATAAATATCGATGTTAAAATATCGATATTTCTGGGAATGATATCGATATTTCAACGATATCGATCAATATCGCACATCCCTTGGCGTATTTGGCATGGCATTATATTCACTAATTCATAATTTATTTAATGCCTTTGACCGGCTCGACGAGTCCTTGCGGCTTAATTTATTAAAACTAGAATATTTTAATATGAATTTACAATACAGTTGTATTGCAATATAATTTTTTAAGTTTTCGAAAGACATAAACGCATTTCTTCGTAAGATTATAAGTACTTGCGTAGCAGAGAAAATGATTAAATAAAGTTACTTGAAGATAAGTTCATAAAATTTCATAAAAACCTTTGTATAACTATTCCAATGGAAGAGATAGATATTGAAAGTACTACAAAAATACCGGAATACAATTACGATAGCTGGAGTATAGATGAATCACAATTAGAACAAAGCAAATTGGTCTTTGTTGATTTTTTTAATAATTTTATGGTAAAGAATCTGCCTTGCTTGATAAGAAATATAGCTTCTGATTGGGAATGTACAAAGAATTGGGTAGAAAATGATCAAATAAATTATGACTATATCAGTTTAAAGTATGGTGATCTTTTAGCACCAATAGCTGATTGCAATAATATTCAATATAATTCACATTGTAAAAATGATATGAAAGTTTTTGAATATATGGAATACCTGAAATGCCATGAAGGTGATAAAATTTTGTATTTAAAAGATTGGCACCTAAGACGCAGTAGGCCAGATGATAATTTTTATCAAATACCATCATTTTTTGCACTTGACTGGCTTAATGAATATGCAACAGATAAGAAAGAAGATGATTACATGTTTGTATATATAGGACCAAAAGATTCTTGGTAAGCAGTGATCATTTATTAGATGTACAGTCATTTGTAATGTAAATAAGCTGATTTATCATCACCAGCCTATTTTGTACATTGTATATATTGTATGCTGGTTAGTTAAATAGTAATTCTTCAAATTGACTACCTACAAGACCTTTTAAAACTGTTATTCCTCAATCAATTTTTGCTATAAGTATTTGCTTTTTTTCTTACTTAGTGTAACATTGAGTTACAAATTGAAATCGTGAGTCACAATCTAATATGTATTTACATACATATGAAGAACTAAAATGTCATATTAATATATAAAATTTAACTACATAATTCAAAAAATTCATCACTGAAACTTCTAATCCCCTTCCACCTACTCCCCGGCAAAACTTTTAAGGCGACTTATTTCAAGACTTTCAGCAAAACTATTACCATCAAACCGTACCTTCTTAGTCATAATACTGCATTGTAATCAAAGTTATAAATTACAGCCTAAATGAATTATCACGTGTTTGTTATTGGAAATAGTATATTCCCGATATTTACTAGGATTACGAAACTTAAATTCTTTCTTACATTGTTCACAGGACACCTTTGCATGAAGATGTTTACTGCTCATATAGCTGGTCAGTAAACGTTGTTGGTAGAAAGAAATGGATTTTATTTCCTCCAGGTGAAGAAAATAAATTAAAGGATAAATTTGGGAATCTCCCTTTGATGTTTGAGGCAGACAAATATAAGGACATTAAATACTTTGAAATTATACAGGAAAAGGGAGATGCTATATTTGTACCATCTGGATGGCACCATCAAGTAGTCAATGAATTGAACACCATCTCTGTCAATCATAATTGGATGAATGCATGTAATATACACATAGTTTGGAAGGCATTACAAAACTCTTTACTGATGGTAGAACATCAAATTGAAGAATTCAAAGATACACCTGAATTTACTTCGCAATGCCAACTTATATTAAAATCTCTGTTTGGTATGGATTTTAATGCATTTGTTAGTTTTCTCTGCTATATTGCTCGAAAGAGGCTTAATCAACTGCATGGTGAATCAAGAATGGGATTGAGTAAATATACTCTGGGTAATAATTTAATAAAATTTGATTTGAAACATATATTAAAAGTGATGGACTCTATTTATACACACCCAGTATTTTTAAATAACAATATATTACCCTCAACAGATTTGGCAGATTTCATAGAAATAAAAAATGCAATTATCCAAATTCAATTTAAAGATGAGCAATAAATTCTAGTCACTACAAATTTGAATTTGTCTTTGCATAAACACTTCCATTTACTATTAATTTTTCGATATCTTTTTTTTTGTACCCCAATTCTTTTAATATCTCTAGGGTATGTTGTCCAGGCTGTGGTAAAGACTTCTTTCCACTGGATATACCTGGAGTGCGGGACAATTTAGGTGCTGGCTCTGGGATAACCATATCATTATCATCTCTGTAAAAGGATTTATCTGATGCACAATATTTTTTTTTGTCAACCATGTCTAAATTTAAAACGGGGGTAACACATGCATCTAGGTTATCAAATATTTTGCTCCATTCTTCTTGAGTTTTTGTCAAAAAGACTTCTTGGAATTTATTTTTGCACAAATCCATATCACCCATTTGAATATATTCATCTTCTGATAGTTGTAAACCTTTTAATAAATTTGAATAAAATTGTGGTTCAAGGGCTCCAACAGCCATAAATTTGCCATCCTTAGTCTTATATGTTCCATAACAAGCTAGTCCCCCGTCCAGTGCATTTTTTCCAGGTTCATCTGACCAGATTGGCAAATTTCTAGATTTGTACAACCATGTACCTACATACGCTGCTCCTTCTGTCATGCTTGTATCAATAATTTGACCTTTACCTGATTTTGTTCTTTCAAATAATGCTAATGTTATACCTAAAGCACATAAAACCCCACCACCAGCGAAATCACTCAAAAGATTAAGCGGTGGTGATGGAGGTTGTTTGTTTTTACTGAGTAATGAAAGGATACCAGACATTGCTACATAGTTTATATCATGTCCAGCTTTATTTTTATAAAATCCATTTTGGCCATATCCCGTTAACCTTGCATAAATTAAACGAGAATTGAGTCTCATCATATTTTCCGGTCCCAATCCAAGCTTTTCCATTACACCTGGACGAAAAGTATCTATGAGAACATCTGAAGAAGCGCAAAGCTTTTTGACTACGTCGACTCCTTCATGCGTTTTTAAATTAACTGACATCATTCTCTTTCCGTTACTCATTACGTCGAATGGATTAGGCTGCATCTGTAAATATTAGCCCTCTATGAATAAAAGTAGTAGGTAAGTATGTAACATAATTAGCATCACGTTTTTATCCCAAAGGAGTAAGTAGAACCGTAGAGGTGTATGAAACTCACGTTTTACCAGCTATGTACAAATGTATGGAACAAGCTTATTGCTACTGCGAATTTTATAACAGAAGAACATTAATTGGCAGGATAACATATCCAGATTCGTTCGGATCTCCAAGATCCCCAAACCCATATCAAAATGACGGAATACTTACTTTTTGGACAACTGTTACAGTAGCACCAAAATCGGCTAGAATAGTTCCACAAAGAGGCCCTGGAGCTAAGCCCATCATCTCTACGACTCTAATACCTTTAAGTGCCATCGTTCGCTATATTAATTGACCTGAAAATAAACAAACATTTAATAACGATAAATTATGTATTTATTAAAAAATCTAAGGATATATTTACTATTCTTTATATTGACTACTTAGATCACGACAGAGGCCTAAATATGGGCGATCTAAATAACTCTGTCACCAGGTTGGCCACTAACCAAACGATAAGAAGAAGAAGATTGACTACTAGGGGTCGCCCGACACTTCGTCCGCGTGGTAATTTGGAACATACATTTCTCCCATTTTGCAACATATCTCACTACTGCTCGGCTCCTATTGATCATTGCCTTCCTGCCCATACCATTTCAAAACTGCCTACCATTAGGCAAGTATAATTATTATAGTTTACTATCTAAGTAAGTAGGAACCTATACATATCTTGAACGCGCTAATCTCAGAAAGTACTGGTTCGATTTTTAAAAAAACTTTTTTGTTCAATAGCGCATTTAGTCTATGAGCTTTCGAACCTGTGAGGCAGTGGAATAATAATTCGCAACAGCGTGTGTCGCAATAGCGGTGTTCGAAACCACATAGGACACCCGGGCAAAATATATCTGTGTGATAGAAAAACGTTTTCTTTAAATATCAGGGTACCTATTGAATTATTGTAGTATTACGTGATACTACGGACTTAAAGTCACGAAAGAATTCGTACATTCGCATAACGCTTCGATGTTGCGATTTCAACGTTGTATTGTATTACGTACCTAAACACGCAACTGCGCTTCGTCTGCGCGTACATGTTATTTCTGTGATAAAAGTAGTCGCTGTTATATTCCAGACTATTATCTATCGCTGGGCAAAATTTATCTTTTTTTTATATACTACCAAGGTGGCAAACAAGCATACGGCTGGCCTGATGGTAAGCAGTTATCGTAGCCTATGGACGTTTGCAAAACCAGTGGTGTCACTCACGCGTTGCCAACCCTTTAAAAACCTTATAACTCCTTTCTTGAAGAACCCCATTCAGGCATGATTGAGTAACAAACCATCCAAACTAATTAATTAATGTTACTTATATTTATATTCTTTACATTTCTTGTCTATTAATTATTAGTACTGTTTATCCAGCAGCTTTTATTAAATTCTATATTGTATAGATTATTAGTTTTGGTAAACCTCCCCGTAACAATAATCTTATGTGTTCTAATCAAAATAATGAACACAAAACACAAAGAAATTGCTTAAATATTAATTTAATTTAATCACAAATCATATTTTTCCTACTTATAGAGCTCGACATAAACAGCCCGCTTTCCCGGGGGCGCGTGTCGGTATGCACCATAGAGTAATTAATATGGTATGCATAATGGGTGCGTACACACCGGGCCAACGAACGTTTGCTGCCGCACGCTCGTTGGCCCTTCGCTGCCGCGTACACACCGGGCCAACGAACATTCGCTGGCATTGGCGGATTAGCCGCGCACGCACATAGGTACGTCAAAACACACTATGGTCGAGCAAACGTTCGTTATCACTGATATTCCGGCTTGCATTTCCAACTTGATCATAGACAACGACAAAATAATTATAATTTATATAATAGGTACCGATCTTTGTTTTGCTCTATAATAAAAGTAAACCTTTTTCATCTACTTGCGTGGTAAACAAGCGTAGCCTATCGACGCTTGCAATACCGGAGGTATCACTTTCTTGTTGCCAACCCATTTTTTTACAACAGCGCTATATATTATATTATATCCCTGGGGATACTCCTACCTTAAATAGGAGTATCCCCAGGGATTTTGAAAGAAACATATCCCTAACCCAAGATAAGAATATGTTTCTTTCAAAACGCATCCCTAATTGAGAGTTGGAGAGCTGAGCCTGTACTCACACCAGGAATACAACTACACCAGAGTGTGAAGTTATTTGGCTGTGGTCTTCTGTAAGGTGGCGGTCCTTCCCCAGTCTTGCTTACTCGCTAGTATGGTGCCCTACCTCTCTAATAAACTAAACGTACTACTACCAAAATAAACGTTCCCGTCTTATGTAAGTATGGTGGGACATATTGAAATAATGTGAGGTGAGATTCTCAGAATGACGCCAAAGGTCTACGAACGTACACTGTATTAGACAAAAAAAGCAAAGCGGACGCTTTCCTTTTTTTTTTCTTTCGTCGACGTCCACTCTTTGGTCTTTCTCATGTCATGCGGCGGCCGTCCATACTGAATTCCTTTGATGTTGTCGCCACGCTTCGGCTCGCTGGCACACGCGAACGAACGATCGTTGGCGTTCACCCAGCCGGCCACACAGACATAGAACCAACGAACCCATTCGTTTGGCGTTCGTTGGCCCGGTGTGTACGCATACGCAGCGTAGGGAGCATTTCCCTACTCATATAAAAAGGTTCATTGTGTCTTTTTCTTCTAATTTCAATTTTGAAGACTAAATCTATACATAAATACCTAATAGGTACTTATTTTATTAAAAACCACTTAATTTTATACATTCCTAACAAGGTTCATTCATACCTTCTTAAAATACCTACATTACTTTTTTGACAAAGTAGAATTTGTGAAGTTTTAAGTTGCCTTTGATAATTTGTTTGTCAGTAAAGTTGGCAATGCAAAGTAAAATTTATTAAAATGGCTTCGTTTTTTTCCTCAGGGCCTCGTTTGGTAGGTACCTACTTGAAAACTATGCACATTGCAGAAATATTTTATAATTATCTACTTTTTTAAATGTTTCTTTAGGTATTTTGACTAGCTAGAGTAAACGTTTGGCAATAAGCTCTGGAAACTCAATAAGTAGGTTTTATGTACTTATACAATTTAAAACAGTCGAAAATACCTACATAGGAAACTATTACTATTAATATATAAGAAAGTTAACAAAAATAAGTGCATACTTACATTAGGTACTTAAAAAGTGTTGTGTGTACCCTGTGGTATAAAGTTCAATGTTTATGTTTTAATCTTTTAATAAATTTTAATTTACAATGAGTGTTGCCTGTATTCTAAAATATGACCTCTAAAATCTGAATTGGTTTCTTGGTTGGAGGCAGTTATTTATGATAGAGGCCAGTCGGAATTTAATCTCAATATCAACTACATCGTACATAATAGTTGTTGAACAGATACAGTTTATATACATACTTATTTTTAAGTTACAAGTGCAGAAGTCAATTCCTCAGGTGAGTGAGACAAGGTGTACCTTGAACATTGGGGTCACCGAGGGTTTCTCCGATGACCTAGATGGCTCGTAGGTTTGCACGGTGTACAAAGGAGGTTAAAGTGGGTACCTAACTTTGTATAAGGCTTATTGCCAAACGTTTTACACCTGCAGTTTGTGGGTCTAGTATACCTCCAAATCACTTGATGCCCTATGCGTTTAGGTTTTTAAAGGGTCGTCAACGCGTGAGTGACACCCCTGGTGTTGCAAACGTCCATAGGCTAAACGTCTATACGCATCTGGATATGTAACTGTTTACCATCAGGCGGGCCGTATGCTTGTTTGCCACCTTGGTAGTATAAAAAAAAAGTGAGCCGTCACGGGACGCCTGGCAGATGTGAAACATGGACATTATTTTGTAAAAGTAATATGCAGAAAATAACAGATTGTGATAGGAACTAAATATTTCATAATGATAAAATAAAATATTACGATTTTTTTTCAGATAACGATGACTTTTTATTGAATAATCATTTATTTTTATTAAATACAAAAACGCCACACCACACCGTGCACACTACTGCATATAGACTTTATATATTATATACCATCGCATGCCGTGGCGACGCGTCGCCACGTCAGAAATCGGTTTTACGTGCGGCTATAGATGTTTCACATCAAAAAAACTAGGATGCTTTTCAGGCTGCCCCGTTTTTGCAGCGAATCAGGTTTATTTACGGAAGCCAGTACAGCTGGTTTCCAGGCAATAATTAAACAACGTGTAGCTTTCGTGGTGCAAGGAGTGCGGGATATCGCAACAGCTTCCTAAACATCATATTGTATAAAGCTAAATGTCCAGTGGTGTGTTACAAGTCTACACACATAAGATCCAGGGTCGGAATATTAAATTTAATGTAAGATAGTGTTTGTATACTTATTTTTATTTACTAATAATACATTTACAAGGATGTACTAACAAATGATGTAGGTCTGATAAATGAATATTTTTATAGTTATTAATAAGTCCGTGTGGTGATGGATATATAATTCAAATGTCACCACCCCATTCCATCCCGAGGGTTTCGTAAGAGTCGATTAAGGGAGTAAGTTATGGAGACAATATCCACTGCAAGAGAGGGAAAACTCGAAATAAAACTCTATACCAACCCGTCTGGTCAGCGTGATATAGTAGGCTAATATACCTCCAAGTATATGGAGGACATCCTCTATACCCTCTCGTCTGCCCAGCAGTGGGACGTTTATGGGTTGTGATGATGATATAATATATTCCTATGTAAAAAAATCTTTAATTTTAAAATTTAGATTTTATAACTCTACTAAATTCACTAAAATTATTAAAACTTGCCATCGTGAATCGACTTAATAAAAATATCGAATTCTTTGATGTGGTATCATAACACAAACCACTCACAAGTCAGTTGTCATTTTGTGATGGCGGCGCTTGGGGAGTTACGCTACTTTATTAAAACATACGACGCGGAGTTTTCTTAGTTTTGATTATAACATTTTTATTTAATTTATATTATTTTATTATACCCATCATCAGATATGTGTTATCATGTGTAACTTAAGAATGAACAGTGTTTTTTTTCTTTCATTGTTTGGTGCTATCAATATTGTGATTCTTAATAAAAAATATACTTATTGGAACCTTATTAGCCCATAAACAGATCTGCTAATGAAATAAAATAAGTTATAAAGTTTGTTTCTTTAGAGTTTACATATTTTATACAAACACAATAATTGCCTGTTTGAATAAGCCAATATGAATGATGTTCGTGACAAAGTTGTTGCTGGTTCCTCAACTTGGGAGAATAATGCTGTTCAAAGTGACTCCTCTCCGGAGATCCAGTCATCTCCAAGTGCCAGTGGGGAGACGCCACAGACACCGGGT
The DNA here is from genome assembly GCA_947095525.1 of Trisateles emortualis. Taxonomy (NCBI): domain Eukaryota; kingdom Metazoa; phylum Arthropoda; class Insecta; order Lepidoptera; family Erebidae; genus Trisateles; species Trisateles emortualis. Next base: position 15,453,651 of record OX352732.1, on the reverse strand, counting down.
GCGCCCGTGCCGCTCGCGCCACATCTTGCTGCAGACTTGCATCCAGATCTAATACAACAAGGCTGGAGAAAGTACTGGTCAAAACGAGAAAACAGACCTTACTTTTGGAATAAATTATCTGGTGAATCTATGTGGGAACTACCAGCAGTTAAAAGAGACTTCGATCCCATTACAGACCCGCTAGGTATTTGTCACACTGGGCCTTCAAATGCAGGCAATATGACACCTGGAGCAAATAAACGACGACCATCTGAAGACAACGGGCCTCCTCCAAAGAAATTTGTATTAGCTGGCCCATGGGACATAGAAGTTCCAACCAATGTTGTGATTTATGAGCGTCCACCAACAATTTGTCCACATCCACATCCTGAAATTGAGGGGTTCAGGTTTACTTTAGCTAATAAACTACGGCAATGTTATCAGGAGCTGTGTCACACTAGAGAGAGTATTGATGCCCCTAAAGATTCATTTAATAGATGGTTAATGGAGAGAAAAGTCAATGATCAGGGTGGTTCAGATCCACTGCTCCCTAGTCATTGTTTCCCAGAAATTTCCCACTCAATGTATGAGGAAATTATGAATGACATTCCTATTAAGTTAACACATCCAAAGTTTACCGGAGATGCTAGAAAGCAGCTATCAAGATATGCAGAGGCAGCAAAAAAAATGATTGAGTCAAGGAATGCTTCACCCGAAAGTCGTAAAGTAGTTAAATGGAATGCGGAGGATACATTCCAATGGTTAAGACGTACTGTTGGTGCCACTTATGATGATTTTCAAGATAGACTGGCACATTTGAGAGTAAGTTATTATACTTCATTTTGAATCATAATATTTGTCATACATAATTAAATATTTTTTGAAGTTTTTACATGTTGTAATTATTATTGTTTTTGAATGAAATAATATTTGTCAAGAAGTATAACAAAGACATATATATAGAGCAAGAATAAATAAAAATATTGGTCGGCGATGTGCTAAAAGTAACTGGAACCAATAATGCATGAAGAAGTTGATGAATGTACAGAAAGAAACAAACGAGTGTCTGGTTTACGATTGGCATACCATAGTCTGCCTACTCCAGTGGGCGACAGGCGTGATGTGTATGTATGTACTCTTTGTGTTTCAGAGACAATGTCAACCACATCTGGCTGAGACTGTTAAAGCGTCAGTGGAAGGAATTTGCCTTAAAATTTATCATTTGTCTGCCGAGTATGCACGTAAAATAAGGGAAAAGCATAGTGCATTACTGAAAGAGAATGGAATACAGGTTATTATTTTTTTACATTCAAGTTATTAACATTTTTTGTGTAACCATCAGTTGGAAATTCACTTGTTCAAATATTTATATTAGTTTATACATATTTTTAGAGCTGATTTATTTATTTATGGTTTGTTTACAGTTGTAACATTTATACTTAATTTAAGATACATTGCATTTAAGGATCTGATACCAATGCACAACCACTTGAAACAAACACACAAAACATTTAATATTCTAAAGCTTTATAAAAATTAATACAATTCAGAAGAGGAATTCATTTGATTGATTTCATTGTTATATGTTTAGACTAGCGACCCGCCCCGGCTTCGCACGGTTAATGTGGGTTATCCATAAAAGATAAACATATACCATCGCGGACTTTTTTGTAGACCTTTTTATGGTGTACAATACTGTAGTACATTAATTTGATCTAACTCGTAGGGTTTAGGCAGCGTTTTTGCTAAATTGCTAAATAAGCCCAAAAAAATAGGTTAATTTACGACATCACGTTAGAAACCTCTAAAATTAGCAATGTTGCCTTAGTATATGATGCATGTATTATACATATAAACCTTCCTCTTGAATCACTCTATCTATTGGAAAAAACCGCATCAAAATCCGTTGCGTAGTTTTAAAGATTTAAGCGCACATAGGGATATAGGGACAGAAAAGGCGACTTTGTTTTATACTATGTAGTGATACTGGTAAACCAGATGATAAAAAATCATTGTTATCTGAAGCCAGCAGTGTTTTGCCATTTAAAAAGTTATTCTCGTTGATCAGTTATTCTGTTTAAAAATCCAAAAATTATTTTATAGTGCCAAATAATATTGATTGAAACAATTTTATTATTAGCATCATTTTTATTTTATAATCAATCTAGACAAATGTTTTAAAAAAAGTATATCAATTAAAATATTCTTTTATCATATACATTTATATGACAAAAGATTTTTTATAAAGATTCATAGAAACTCATCAAGTAAAACTACAACTAAATAAATATAGATTGTACTTGACACTGTATTTATTTTGGTAGGAGTTATCTGCCCCACTACAGCAGGCAGCATTGCGCAAGGTGTGGTGTTACCCTGTGCAGTTTGCTGTGCCGGCACCTCGTCCGCCATTGGTTGAGCACTTCCTCGACCGTGACCAAACGCTCTTGCGCTACCTTGGCGAAACACAGCTCATTAATGCTGTGTATCTACAAAAATTAGTAAGTTACTTTGATATGCAAGCACTTCTAGTTCACTTCATTAAGTTTGAACGCGAGATAAACGCGAAAAATCGGGCTTAGAAATGGAGTTGCGAAAAACAACTTGCCATATATAATTATCAATAGTAATTAATGACACAGATTATGACATACGCCATAAACCTTTATATAAAAATAATATATTTTCGTCTTCTTCCTTTCGTATCTGACGGTAAATTGACGCCCCAGGAGTGCCTGTACCGGTTCAGCTGCTTCGACGACAAGAAGTTCGAGCAGTTCCTGTCGCGCGTGTGGTGCCTGCTGCGGCGGTACGCGGCGTGGGTGGGCGCGGGCCCGGACGCGCAGCTGACGCAGATGTCCCTGCCGGTGCCGGTGCTGGAGTGTCTACAGCGGTGCTTTGGCGTCACCTTCGAGTGCTTTGCCAGCCCGCTAGACTGCTACTTTAGACAATATTGTTCCGCCTTCGCTGATACTGACTCCTATTTTGGTTCTCGAGGGTAAGAAACAAAAACATACAGAAAGAGATAACTGGGTGAAAGAAAAACGTTCTCTAAAACGAGAAATGATATTTGTGCTAGTTATTCCTGATAAATATAAGGGCACTATGTGACAGAAAATGTACGAGGATGATGACGATGTTACGATTATTTTTGCTGTTCTTTATGCATTATCATTTTTGAACAATCAGTTATATTAATACATACACAATAAATGAATAAAAAACGTTTATTTTGGGTTTTGTTAATAATACCTGCACTATCTGAGTGAGTTAGGCGTGCTGCAATTTCATCATCTGTAAAATCCCATTCAATATATCAGGAATTACTAATACTTCCCAATTCAATTATTTAATTATCAAAAACTATGTAAAGAAACGACTTAACTTTTGGTTTCTATAATAGAAAAAATACGCTTTTACCACCAACCTTAATATTTACTCAATAATAGTAAAGTTAGTGCTCTTCTTATAAAGTCTAAATTTTAATTACACCCCAGTAAGGTGTCCATAAATTGATAAACTAAGTAATGTATGAGATACATAAGTATCTTTAAAAGCACGAAATTGATTAAATTCTGAACATTGCTTAGACCTTTTTTGGAGCTTCGGCCAGTCTCCGGTTCCATGGTTGCACATCCACCCTACTGTGAAGAATTATTAGAAGCGTCACTGCGCCATATGGAGCGGCTACTGCAAGAGTCTGCCGAGCCATTAAGTTTCGTTGTAATACTTCCGGAGTGGCCCGACAGACAAACACACGCACTGCACAAACTTCAAGCCAGTCACTTTAAAAGAAAACAGGTTTGTTGCTTTTCACTATCTTACAAGAAATAAATTAGGCCGTGGGTAGAGGATTCTATCTTCTTTGGAACTGTAATACCTTACTGGCCAATTTCCATCACCAGTAGTTTTAAAACATTATATTATATGTCCTTTGGTCTTAGGATTATGGTATTAACTCTTCGGTCGAAGGTTGTGGCGATAGCTAAAATATTAACAATACCTAATTGTTGATTTGACCTTTTACAGGTGGTTATTCCTGCTTTCGAGCACGAGTATCGTCATGGGTTTCAACACGTTCTTCCAAAGTGAGTATCTAAAATGTTAAACAGTACCTAACTATATTATTATTTTATGAGACACCTATCTGATCTAACAATGGGGGACATTTTGGGAAAGCGGTATTTTGGGAAAGGGACATTATGGGAAGTTGACATATAGGTACCAGGGGACATTTTGGGAAGTTGACATTCTGAGCCACAACGGATCTAATTTGCGGTATTTTGTTGTGGTTTTTTCTCTCTTTAATTGCAAACTTTAATAAATATTTATGTTAGCGTAGTTATTGAGTGGTAATTAATTATTTATTTAGAAACGTTTTCCCCCCGAATGGAAGAAAACGAATATTTAGGTTTCAGCCGTAGCTCGACCCACTGTGAGATTACCCCCTTGAACTTTACGGGTCTGCAGTGTGTATCTACCTTCTATTTCCCTAACATTTCTATGCGGGTGATCACGTGACGCGCTCAGGCGCCATCGCCGGTTAGCTTGTCGTATCAGTAGGTACTCTAACAAGCCGGCAAGAGCGACAAATTTAGTGGGTCGAGCTACGGCTGAAACCTAAAACGCTCGACCCACTGTTAGATGTGTTTATAATCTGCCAGCGATGGCTAGACGTACTGTGATAATATAGGGAAATAATGTTTCAAGTAAGACTAATCAAAAATGATTAATCAACAAAACATAGAAGCAAACTTCTAAGACTTTATGATTGCTGTTAAATTGGAGAAAATGATGAACTCAAATTATTTTTCATATTGGTATAGAGCTATCTATTACTTGATATGAAATTTCTTTTGAAATATGTACCTATCTTTAGATCGCCAGTTCCTCAGTTTCATCCATACATCAAAATTAAGATTGTTATTGATCCAATTATTAGAATTTACTGCTGCTCTGCAACTGCTTTGAGGGCTGTTAACGTTCTGATCTAGCCAGAAATAACTTACTTAACTCTACCTCGTAATAAAAAAGCTAGTGAAGCTGCCCCGTCTTAATTCACTTAAAGTAATCAAGTGTTTTGAATCAGTGTACTATAGAGCAATATATTTACTCTTTCAGCTCTTGTACCTATTGTGTATCTGCCAGCCCAGCTGTCTTTATTTTGTGATATCAGTTTTAGAGCCGAATTAAAATACATATAATTATCCTGAGATTCGAATGAGGTTAGGCCATAAATTACTTTCCCTGACGATAACAGAAGCAATGCTGCAACTTGGCCCGATACTTGAAAAGTACCGTATTTTGTTAATATCGTAAGACTTTACATAATTTACTAATTGTGATACATCATGAATGTGGACGCGCAACGAAAACTGCTTTCATATTTTACCTTACGAGATGGTGACTTGTCGGTCTGTCACTTCTTCTTTTTATCGTTTGGTTAGTGGTCAACCTGGTGACAGAGTTACTAGATCGCCCATATTTTGGCCTCTGTCGTGATCTAACGATTCTTAACAGTCGGGACCGACTTTTAACGTGCCCTCCGAGGCACGGAGGCGCTCAGATGAAATACCACTATGCGGTCACCCATCTATAAGGTTACCGCGCCCTTGGTTGCTTAACCCGCTGATCGTTTACCGAACAGCAAGTGCACCTGGTTATGAGCGCCTATGTCACTCATCTTTGGATTTGAAAATGTGGCAACAACGGACTTTTGAACTGCTATGGTCTTTCCTTTCCATATGGTCTTTCATTTCCTGAGGATTCGGGTTATTTATTAGGCAACCATTACTTAGTGTCCGCGACTTCCTTCTCTCCCAAGCATAACAATAAGTTTTTAGTGTCGATTTACCTCACGAGTTTTACAGGAGTGCCTAGCTTTCGTTAAACCATTATTTTACTAAACGAGACCAGCCTTCTACCCTACAGACTAGAAAACACAGGTCCTTTATGTCGGGAGGGTGAAGTCCCGTTTTGAGATCTATTAGATTTTTGCATAGATTCGGAATCTTAAAAGCAGGCCAAAGGGCTCGTCGTTTGACCTAGATCTTACGAAAGGTTTGTTTCGATCGCGGGGTCACTAGAAGCCTGAGCACTTCTTGAGATGCTCGAATATTAAAGAGCCACTATTGTTTTTTTTTTGTAGGAATTTTCATATTTGTCTTCGTCGGAACTAAAGTCTCCCCAAAAGTTAAGAACAAATGAGGGATGCGAAATTTATGTTTCATAATAAAACTTTCACTGTTCACCAGGACTATGTTAGGTCCTAAAGAATTTTTTGAATCAATTATTTTATGATTGGTAATAATCTTGCCTTTAGTCCATCTAGTCTTTTGATAAGGATTGAGGACATCTGGAAATGTATACGGCAGCCCATCAGCCATGTTTAAAGGTAATCCTGAACGAACTTGCTCTGTTGCAAGAGAATAGTGAGATCGTTATGGATTAGAAGAAAATCGTCCAAATATGCCTTGTAATTATACCTTTTTCCTTTTTAAAATTTCATTTAACTAATTAAAATGATATATTAGTAAATTCATTTTTTTTACTACTTACTCGTAGGTGGTAAACAAGCATACGGCCCACCTGATATTCAGCAGTTACCTTAGGGTATGAATGCTTGAAATATCAGAGATATGATTAACGCTGTTATAGTGGCCTAAAACTACTTTTCAATTTAGTGACTTTTTGTGTAATAATTTTAACCAAATAGGTTTGTTTGTTTTTTTATTAAAATGTTTATATGTTTCATGTAATACAAATCTACCATAAACACAGGTAAACCAAACGAGGTTTTTGACAACCCCGAACTATGTGTTAGCCGCCAATATTTATAATTAGTTTTTTTTAATGATTTATAACAATAATTAATTGAAAATTCAATTATCTAACAAGTGAAAGGTGATTCCGTTTGCCTTGTTACAGTTTTGCAATTCCGAATCGCACGATTTCACTCGAACGTCATGCTCATGACGTCACACGGGCCACGATCGGGCTCCAATTACAAAACAAAAGACACTCGGGCGTATAACCTGGGTCATATGAGGTGGTAGTGTGTTTTCGCGGTTATTGCTTATCTAGTGAAAGAAAGAAAAAGTCTTTAATTGGCACATAATTACACACGAAAACAACTTAAATGACTAGCTTATATAAATAAATAATTTTATAGTGCCAATATGGTCAACAGCTCAGCATAATGCGAAGTATCTACAAAGGTACTCCGCGCTGATTTTCAGCTGCAACCCAAAGGAAGTGGAATTAATCATTTAATGTAATGTAAATAATGTTTTTTTTTATCAATTAATAAGAGATTATAATAATATAGTGTTATATAAACAGCATATAATTACAGTAAAGATAAATTAATTAAATATTATAATATAATTAATAATAAAATTGATTATGATAGGTAGATATAAATTATTTATTTAAAACAAAAAAATAATAATTAAGTAATAATAAATCTATAGAATTGTATTATAGTATAAAAGATATTGGTATGTCAAAAAATTAATAAATTTGTTTTAATTTTTGAATTCGCATTTTAAATAGCACTTAACGTCACTCTGACATCCTCAAATTCCTTCTGATGCTGTAGCAGAAAAGATTTTAGCTTGCTTTTAAAAGAAAGAATGCTGCTACATTTTTTTATTGGTGGAGGGATGTTGTTCCAGCATTTCGTTGCAGAGTAACGAAAGCTTCCTCTGAAAGCGGAGGTTTTATGATGCGGTATAGAGAATTGCTGTGAGCATTGTCTACCCGTATTTTGTCTGTGTCTAGAGGTCAACACTATTTTTTCAAACAAATAGGGCGGTGTACGACTTCCCACTATACCAAAAAGAAGGCTCGCCATATGTAGTTTCCGACGAGCATGCATTTTTAAGATATTACGTTCATTTAGAAAAGGTGTAACATGGCCTCTTTTCGGAATAGTGAAACAGAACCGTGCACAAGCATTTTGTAATCTTTGTATAAGCCGTTCTGTTCTAGAAAGTAGTCTGGGACCATACACTACGTCCATATAATTTAGCTTGGACAAGATTAAGCTCTCCACCAAAAGTATCCGCAAATCCTCACTTAAAAACGGCCGCGCCCTGTACAGCACCTTTAGCTTGTAGAAACAGTTTCGAACAGCATTCGTAACATGTTTCTCAAACCGCAGTTCAGCGTCCATAACTAACCCCAGGTTACGTGCCTCAAACACTCTATCTATAGGCACTCCCATCACAGTAACAGTGCCTGTGTTGAGTGGGACTGCACTTAATTGAGCTTTGGTTCCAAATAACATATATTTTGTCTTCTGAGGATTTAGAACAAGACAATTGCGTCTAGACCACTCTGCAATTCTAGCCAGGTCTTCATTTATTTTTTGAAGTGCCATCCCATAGTCTTGTGGTTTAAAGGTCACGTATACCTGGATATCGTCAGCATATGTGTGGCACTTACAGTTACGAATTTGCTGAGATACATCAGCGCAGTACATTATAAATAAAATAGGTCCCAAAATTGAACCTTGGGGTACACCTCTAGTTACCGCTCGCAGGCTAGACGATACAGTAGTGCCATCCAACTGCTTCATCTCCACGTATTGAGAACGACCGCTTAGATAGCTGTCGAACTATTTTACAGTGTTTGCATCAAAACCGTAAAAAGCCATCTTTGATAGCAAAAGTGCAATATTGATGGAGTCGAAAGCACGGGAGTAGTCCAGCAACGCTAAAAGCGTACACATGACAGAGTCCTGCGCAGACAGTATATCGTCAGTTACGGCTAATAAGGTAGTGGTAGTACTACTTACTACTAACTTACATCAATGACCAAACATCAGCCACTATTTTTTATTCCACACTATATTAAATGTAATACTAAGTGTCGCGTTACAATTAGAGAATGCGTGGATATTATGCATAGAAGGTGAGCGACACAAAATTTATAACGTTTGAGTTGTGATAACAGGTACAATATGCCATTTTGGCATAGTATTTATTCTGTTTGTCGGCGACGCATTACCTGTGGGACGTTTTCGTTCCAGAAGCGAGGTGTACTTCAGATGGGGGGGAGGCACGGTGGTAGTGTGGCTACAGAACGCAGCGGGGTTCGCGCGCTGGGGACCCACCGAGGAGCGCGTCGAGGCACTGCTAGACGCGTGGCGCCCGCGCGCCAAGCGACCCGCGCCGCCCGCCGACGTCGACGCGCCCGCGCCGCACCCGCCACACGCGCCGCACCCGCCGCACGCGCCGCACCCGCCGCACGCGCCGCACCCGCCGCACGCGCCACACCCGCCGCACGCACCACACCCGCCCGCGACCGCTGCGCCGTTGGACAAGCGCTAGTGTCCGCCGACGTTAGCGCCGCTTTTTGTTAAACGAACGTTTCCATCCTATATTAACTGTGAGTGTCTGATTTGTCATGACATTAATGAAGGTCGGCTATCGAGACTTAGGATGCACGTTTATAATGACGAGAATTTACCCGTTCGAAAAAATCAAATGAAGACGGGTCTAGATTGTGTTGACGTTGTAAACCAATAATGGTTTCATACTGCAACAAATCTGATCACGTATAATTTATAATACAAATTTAAAAAAATCATGATGAAATTAACATTAGCTATCCTGCTGAAAGTTTTCTATTGAGACTTTTGACGTTTTGTCCCGTTATTGACGGTTACAGTGGTTGTAATTTATTATTGAATGAACTGCTTTGTGTTGCTGTAAAATAAAATGAAATAATAGTTTTGGAACGTTATTTAACAAAAGGTTAATGAAGTGTGATAACATCTTTACATTGTAAATAGTATCCAATCATGTACATACATAATTATATACATAGTTAAATTAAGGTATGATACGTAGGGTATCTTTTTTTATGTCCTTTCTCTGTTGTATAGTTCGATAAAGTTTATTACGTTTTGATTGTTTATTATATTTTCTGAAAAAAAAAGCCGAGGCAGTTTTATTTTATTTACGTAAGTATGTACTTTTTAATTTTTCATTATTTTGACGAAATTAATCGTGAATACTATTACCCACAGAACAGTATCTGTTCTGTGCTATTACCACAGTAAAGCGGTGGTGGCAAAATAACCGTCTTACACGCAAGTAGTGCGAATTCGTTCCCGGGAGGCATACCACTGTGAATTTCACTTTGTGGAATTTATATGTACTAATTAAATGATTTACCTACCATCTGCTAACAGTCTTTGAAGGAAAACATCGTGAGGAAACCCACGTGTCGTAAGAAGAAATTCTAAAGAAAATGTCTTATTCACCAACCTACATTAGGCTAGCGTGTGTGAATTAAGGCCTAAAACTGTCTCTATCTCTATTGATATAGGAAAGGAGACCCGTGCCGATTTGTTCCAGATTCGTCATCTTCCAAATTGGTCATATTCTAGATTTGCCATATTTCAAACTCGTCATATTCCAGATTCGTCATTGTACAGTCATTTTAAATCGTGAACAGGTGCTTTCAAGATTAGTATCAGGACAGATTGTACTTAGTATTTACACCATTTACAACCCGAAAACGGCTGAATTGATTTTAATGATATTTGATTTCTTGAATTCGTCTCTGTCCGGAAAAGCAGAGTACCTAGCTATTAAAATATATATAGAAATTTAAATTAAAAATAGATTTCCGCCATCCATCTTCCGCAAATTATAACTCAAAATAAGGTTTCATACGTATCAACCTTCGCAAGAAGATTTCAAAGGTAACCAAACTTATTGGTAATTTAAAGTTTTAAAAATAATATTATGTAAGAAAAAGCGTTGGATGCTTGATATTGGTGTTATTAATATTTATTCTTTTCTTCTATTTGTAAAAGTAGAGTTATTATACAAATATTGTAAAAAGCACCCCGCGCTTTTGCTTACAATGTAATTAATTTGAACAGTTACTTTATTTTGACCTTTTAAGTTCGATTCGCTATTTATGAACGTAAAAAATACGTTGTTGTTTTATTTTATCTAAGTAAGTACTTATAATTCATTATCGTCTTATAATAAAAAGTCGCTGTCTGTCCGACCCTATATCTTTAAAATTACGCAACGGATTTTGAAATGGTTTTTAATAGATAAAGTAATTCAAGAGGAAGGTATAAACCTTCCTCTTGAATTACTTTATCTATAAAATAATATTTAAAAAAATGTATAAAACATGCATAATATTGTAGAGAAACGCTGATAAATGTAGAGATTTCTAATGTGATGTCGTAAATACTCATTTTTTTGGGCTTAAATTGCAAACGCTGGTTGAACCCTACGAGATACAGCATGTAATTTAAATGAATATTTTCGAAGATATTACAAATTTAAAATGCGGGGACAAGCGGTTGCGACGGTACCGGCCGGGAGTAGATTTGAGCGTTGAGTGTATGGCCAAATTATATGACGCTCTTACAAGAGTAACCTCTAAAGAAAACATATTTGTATTGTCTAATGATAAAAAAGCTGTAAACGTTGTTTATAAGGACATTCTGTAGTAGGTAGGTATATTTAGTATCAGCATTGCACCCGTGCGAAGACGGGACGGGTCGCTAGTTTATAATATATATACTATTATAATAAGATTTGGTTTTCCTAAAAACGAATTTTCATATAGCGACCCTGTACCGTTTCCGTGTATACCATACAAGAGAAAATCATCAGTCGGTTACGAACGTTGCAGTAGATACAAAAGGTGGCTTTCGAGTTCCTTAAAAATAAAAATAAACATGCGGACAAGGTCGTGGTAAAAAGCTAGTCTATTAATGATCACAATAGAGGATTTCTAAAAAATATGCAGGCGATTGTAAATAGTATGACGAGTTTGGAATATGACGAGATTGGAAAGTGACGAGTTTGGAATATGACGAATCTGGAATATGACCAATTTGGAAGATGACGAATCTGGAACAAATCCCCGTGCCACAGTATAATACATACAGTATTTTGACTCGGCTGTAACCTTGAAATAAATGCCTACAGCCGCGCAGTACTTAAACATGCGATAGGGCTGCCCACCTTCAGCATTTTAATTACATTTCCCTACTTTGTGTTTCCATTTAGTTTTGTCATTGTAAATATACTTTTTTTATAAAAACATCTTACTACTTTATACTATTATAGGCAATGATATTCAATCATTATTATATATCTATAGTAAGAAAGACATAGATATCACACTAGCGCGCGGAAATTGTTACCGTCAACAGTAGCTTTATTTCGTTATCACTGGGTATAAGGGATACCTACCTCTGTATCATTGCGTTCCGTGTTATCTTTCGCATTCATACTTAAATGAAACCTACCAAAACATAAGCACAATACTAAATGCCATAAGCGACTTATACTTTTTCCATGACGTGTCGATTGTTAACTATGACCCGTCTTTATAAAATTGTGCAACGAAATTATACTAAAAGAAAGACTGGCTGTCACTAAGCGCTCTGACCGCGTACCAAGTCATGCGAGGTTTCGGGTCGGGATTCATAGTCGTCTTCTTTATCGCTTGGTTAGTGGCCAACGATTTTTAGATGTAGCTATGGACTACCACCTATGAGTCAATATCAAATACATTACCAAGAAGCTCTTATGAACAGCAAAAACAATAGCCACATTAATATAAATTTTAATACTAGCGAGTCCTACTGGGTAAGGACCTCACCTTACAGATGATGACGTGAGTGTCAGAACCGCGGAGCCATGTCAAAAATTATAAGATTCTGTTTGGTGTGTGAAACGACACGTTCAACGTGAAAAAGGGAGATAATGTCGTTTTATATGAAGATTTTAAACCTGTCATCCAGAGTGGAAAAAGGATGCCGTGCCCTTTAGGACGTTCATTGGAATAATATCTTACTGTTATGATAATAATGTAAATGCAATAATTGGTTACTTGAGTTTTTGAAACTGTTTTAATTTTATATGTTGCGCGTAAACAGTCGGTCACGTGACTCTTGCACTGTGACGTCATTAAGCAAAACAAAACTTTTTATTTAGCTTATTACGCGAAAGATTTTGCATTCCAAAAGTCGGCAGAGCAATCAAAATGATATAGCTATTATAACTCAATTATTTTTGACAAATATTAATTTAATAAAACACAGAGTAACAAATCACTACGTTTATAAAACAGAGATGTCAAATATTTTGTACAATGTACTCAAGCGTCATAAGATGCTCAAAAATGTACTAAAGCGTCATAAGATGCTCAAACATGTACCGCGTTTCGGTTCTTGTAATCCACAGTTAAAAAACCGCGAGGTTATTTTGCAAAAATAAAGCTGTTATTTTTACGCACAAAACGATGTATGTAAAATGTTCGTTACCTGCGGATACGCATTCAATTCGTACATTGTTTAAATATCTGTCAAGATTTAATGTGAATCCCCAAAATAATGCCCCAGCACAGTACACACACTCTACTGTAGAGAAAATGTTTACTCTATTGAAGTGTACGTTCTATAAAAACAAAATAAGAGTCGGATCATAAAAGAGCGTTTCCGTCTTTTATATTTAACTGAATATCGGTTTACCAATTGTGTGGTAAAGCGATATTCAGTTAATAAAAGACTGAAACGGAATTCCGAAACAGTACAAAAAATGACGATGGAATATGTAGGTATAGGTACCCAATACAAAAGAAAGTCTCTATGATAATATTTTATTAGTGTAAGTAATTCTTATCTAAAAATATTTATACATACCAATACATGTTATGGGTTAGTCATGAGGAATTACTTACAAACTGTATTTGTACAAATGTAAACAAGTGACTGTAATTTCTCATGTAATCACCAAACCTTTCGCAGGATATTATTCTAATAATAATTATGTAACTTATTTATTATGGTTCCTAGAAAATAAAACAAACATTAATTAATCTTTATGAAACAGGTACATTCAATGTGAAATTAATTTTAAATAAAATTTAATTATTTTATATTTATACATAAACTTTCGTGACATGAAAATCTAAGTTAAAGTAATTAAATGACATTAAGTATTTGCTAGATGCAATAAAATGCAATCAGCAGTTACCTATATAGTTACAGAAAGAAACATTTAGATTTCTATAAAGTGTACGAGATCCAGAAGTTAACATTACCGAAATTTATAATGTACTTAATTAATTATACTTATTTTCCCTTGTTGTACCTATGTTAATACAAGTTTCCGTATGCAAAAAAATATATATAACGGAAACATACTTGTCCATAACTACGGGCTATGTAGATAGGAAGTGCCTATAACTAAATTCATCAACAATAATCTGTTACATGTCAGACAGATAATGCCACAGTGGGTAAATACTTAAGATTACTTTCCAACATAAATTATACTAAGTATACTAATTTTTCTTGGTTACATTCATGTGGATCCTTTTTGCAATCGTCCATTATTTTCACTTCCGACTATTTTAAAATAACAAGTAACCGTGGCATTCACTGTCATTTTATCAATGTTCATTTACAATAACTTGCAGTAGGCCATTGGCCCCGCCCCAACTAGTTTACGTCGATATCACTTGCACGCGTCGCATCGTTCAAGTCCGTAGCTGCATTGAGCATGCGACATTAGTCGTATGATCAACTGCAAATAATCACAGGTCTACATGTTTAATGCAGATTTTGTCGGGTCGAATGGTAAGTAGCATTTGACTCCGAGATACTACTCTACGTTAGATATTATTTTATAAATAAATCAAAATATAAAGATTAATAAGTTATCAATGGGCCGCGTACATACATATCGATAATACTAAGTGTTGCTTTATGATGCAGACAGTATTATGGTCTTCAGTTTTATCGGTAATGAGCAGCCTCAATATGTGCGTATGCAGCTACACATTTTAATTATTTATTTTGCTGCTTAATTCGATAGTGCGACTATGTAAATGTTAAAAAGATAGAGCATACTAATTCTTAAAAAAGAAAATGTGGCTAAAACTACAATTTATAACAGTAGAAAATATATGTAATTAAAAATACAATTTATTGTTAACTATGACTCATCATAATATTATTAGAATACTTTGGGACTTTGTTTCAGTGGGTCTAGAAAATAAACCTATGGGCTGCACAAGTTTCTAGTGATAAGAGATCAACTTGCCTGCTACAAACAGTACTGCACGCCTTTGTGATGTTTACCCATTGCTAAAGATGAAAAACCTACAGGGCGATTCGGTTGAAAACGTAATACGTACTAATACAGGCCACAAGACGGCTATTTGATCGTGATCGGTGATATTATCTCCCAATTCGCCCATTTCTACACACGACGCGGTGACGTTACTACCACACATTAGTACAATCAGTACTATTATTGGGTACCTTTGTGTGGTTGACACAAAAAAAAAGTTTTTCTAAAAAAAAAGTGCCCACAATAATAGCTGATTTGACAACACTTAGACTAGACTCTGACAAGTCCACAATCACTAATAATACAGACAATATAACAGAATTATGAAAAAAGTATCAAAATAGCAATACACGACGTAATCTCTGATGATTTGTTTTGTTCTATTGATTCAATTTATATTACAGATATTTACGACAATTTGATGATAATATTTATACCCACGAATGTACAGCAACTATAATAGTAGCCGTCAAAAGGCGAAGTATCGGCTACTAAGTTGGATACATATTATTATGATGGTTAACCGAAAAAGTTACTGATTATGCAAAAAAGATAAGAGGGATATATCCAATAATATCTAGTAAAAACAGTAAAAATACAGAAAATCTGTCGCAAATGACTTAATGCCAATTTCAGATTTAATGTTATAATATTGAATAATACTTTTTTTTATTAAATGTATACCATATTTTTTATTGGTTTGATAAGAACAGAATTATTATGGTGCATTTTAAAAATGTAGTATCAAATACATGATATTATTTCTTAATAAGAAGAAATTTAAATAAGTTTTACAGCTGTAGGTGTTGAAGTTGTTATAAGAAACATATTTATATAAAACTAGCTGTTACCCGCGGCTCCGCCTTATGGACGTCAATTGTCGCGGCAAAAGGTATCATATGTCCTTGTCCAGGATACCATCTATCTCATAACCAAATTTCATTACGATCCATTCAGTTTTTGTCATTTTGAAGTGTACTCAAATCAACTTAACATTTTTATATATATACTTGACAAACCAATGTATCATATTGTTACAATAAAAATGTTGACATCCTAGTGTCTCATGATGGAAGGTAGGGATACAAGTCTCCTACTTTTGGAATCAGTTGTATTCTTCATCTTCATCCATTGCAAAATCCACGCCAGAGTCAACAGCACATACAGGACTGAAACAATAAGTTTGCTTTTGAAGAAGTACAGCCTTTCAATAAAGGTAAGTTTACGAATGTATTTCTATTCCTTTTTATAATACTTAGGTGGTACACAAGCATAGTCTACTTAATGGTAAGATGTTATCATAGCTTCTGAGGGCTTAAAATACTTAGGCCATCACTGTGTTACTCAAAAGTTTTAATATGGATTTGTTTATAAAAAAATAATATTTCTAAGCAGAGTTGGGCAAATTGCAATCAGATTAAGGATTAAAGATTACGATTACATTGTGTAATCTTTACTCATGATTAAGGATTAACGTACATAATCAAAAATATAATCATACTAGAGATTGAGGATTATTAATCTTAAATCATTATCTGATTACTTTTTTTGATTGATATCAAAATAATAATGTAAAAATAAGCCACCGTTTTATAGTGTCAACTTTCGTCAGTTCTTCTTATCGTTTGGTTAGTGGCTAACCTGGTGACAGAGTCATTTAGATCGCTCATATTTAGGCCTCTGTCGTGATCTAACGACTGTTAACAGCCGGGACCGACTTTTAACGTGCCCTCCGAAGCACGGAGACGCTCAGATGAAATGAAATAATCAGCCTAGTAGGTACTTATCATTGACATATATTAGTACCTATAGATCGATGGTACTTATAAAATAACATTTTTATTCCATCAATACTTTTCGAGTTTTGCAACCACAAACATAGTGTACCTATGTTTGTGGTTGCAAAACTCGAAAAGTAATTCATTAACTTATATTAAATTATGTACCTACCTATAGCGGCATAAACTGCTACTCACATATTAAATACAAATCTATCAGTCTATAATACAAATCAATCATACTAATATAGCAAAGCTGAAGATTTTGTTTGTTTGAACGCGCTAATCTCAGGAACTATCGATATATATCGGTTCAAATTGAAAAAATATTTTTATGAATAATCTATTGGTGGCAGCGTGATGTTATATGGAAGAACGCTTATGGCTGTATAACAGCACGCTACGACCAATAGGAGCAGAGTATTTATACGAAATTCCACCCGAAACAGAGTTCGTGAAAAGTGGGACTTAATTTTATAATCTGAATTACAGATTACTTTAATCAAGATTAACGATTACTCAGTAATCAAGATTAAATGTAATCTGATTAATATAATAAGGATTACTTTCAATCAAATTACTTAATCCGATTACAAAAGTAATCGATTACGCCCATCTCTGTTTCTAAGCTATGATCTGATGAATTATATCCTTTAATATACCTTTTGAACTTAGTAGTTTTAATTAATATTATTAAAATATATCAATACTGTAGTCTCCTTTTTATGAGTCTAAACTCTAAATGCTTAGGCAAGACCTTTAAATTTTTTATTTAGTACATTATTTTTTTTTTTATTATGATAGTTCATCAAGTTGCAAAGCATACTGTATCTTATTTAAATATTAAAGCAATGTGGAAAAAGACAAGCAACCTGCGCCTCTCGGGTTCCGGCCCAGCGCACTACCAACTGTGCCATCCAAGCTATTATTATTTAATATCTTATCATATGCTAGTAGATTATTATTTAAATTTTACCTCATAGCTCTGCAAGTAAAGAAGACAATACGCTTCAATTTTCTGTTGTAAAAAAAGTAGTTGAATGCCCACAGACAGCCTGGTTCACCAAATGGATCACTAGCTAAGTCTGGGTTGTAGCTGTATATACGGCATTCTGGCAGTGTCACTTCTTCTTCAACCGCAGTCCACAAGGCTGGGCGCAGTTGCCTCCATCGAGCACCGCCTACAGCAGATAGAGCCGCATCCACAGCACTTTGCACCCAACTCAATGAAGGTTCTGCACTGAATTCACTGCTCTATTTAAAAAAAAATATTATGGTAAGTTTCAATCCATAGTAATATTAAAATGTTAATGCAACTGTCTGTATTTCTGTATAAGGAGTAAGATGAATAAATGTACATGACTAATTTCTTAAGGACCCATAAATATAGTGTATTTCACATAGCATAAGGTACTGTGGCATTTAACATTTTATGATGAAGATGATAGAAAATGATTCAATCAATCTTCAAATAATTGGCTAATTGAATTATCAAAAGCCTAGAGTATTTAATCCTATTGATTAAACACAATTGTCTATTATTTTCATTGATATTTATCTTCAAATGTAAAACGTCACAGTACCCATGCTATGTGAAATATACTTAGTCTGGCCATAAATACTGTTAAAAAAAAACATAATATTACATTTAAATAATATGAATATTCATTGTGTTTTCTCATTTTCGCGCCAATCGGTTTTAAATATTATTGTGATATTAAAATGGTGGGGTGATAAAGAGAACCGAATTGCTGTGATTGCATTACACAAAGTAGGTAAGGAGCCAAATGCAATATTTGAAACTCTCCATTCGCTTGGTATTAGTCTAATGTTTGTGAACCAGGCTATTGATAGGTACAATGAAACCTCTGTTTGTGACAGAAAAAGATCTGGCCGTCCACGTAATATTTGTACGAAAAAGACAATCAATTTTTTTTAATACTGAGCAATGTTTTAACAAACAGAATGACTGAGTTTATGCTCAAAGCTCTATAGAAGCTTCTGAATTAGTCAACAGAGTAGGTACAACGTGGACATTATCCGACTTTAGTGTTAGTTTGGTGAGGTGTTAGCTATCAAGGAGTGACTGAGCCATATTTTTGTGAAAAAAGTGTCAAAACATCAGCACAAGTCTATCAAGATACGATTCTTGAGAAGGTGGTTAAGCCTCTTAACAACACCATGTTCCACCATTCCTTTCAGCAAGACTCAGCCCCGGGTCATAACGCTCGATCCACCCAAGAGTGGTTGAAAACGAATGTTTCGGACTTCATCAGAGCTGAAGACTGGCCATCATCTAGTTCAGATCTTAATCCGCTGGATTATGATTTATGGTCAGTTTTAGACAGTATGGTGTGCTCAAACAGTGCCCTAAAACAATCCATAAGATTGGCAGTGAAGAATTTTTCTATGGAGAGAGTGCATGTTTCTATTGATAACTTGTGGGAGATCATTTTGAATAAGTTTCATACAATTTTAAAGTCATTATATTAATGTATAAACTAACACACATTACAGTACCTAATAAGTCCTTGTAACAATATTTATTGCAAGACTAGTACTATAATAACTAAACTACCTACCTAAAGTTTGGTTTTAACTTTGTCCTGGTCACCATAGCAACAAAACTGTTTTGTTATATCAATGATTTGACATCTGTCATAGATGAATGAATGAATGACTCATTCAAAAAAATAAATAAATATTATTAATGAATATGGTGTTATTATTATATAATATTATAGTATAGAAAGTATTTCAAGTATAGAAAGGTAGATTCCTCATTGGAGGATCAATCCTCACAAGTAAAATAACTACTATAACATCTTTAATTGAAGCTGATTGTTGATTTCAAAGCCAGCATCCAGGTAACAATAAACTTTCTCTTTTGTTATGGTTTGCCAGTAGCTTACTGGTCATTGTAATTAATAATTTATGTAACATTTGACTTTTTATATGATTCTAAATAACGCAATTTCTAAAAGCTAATAATGTAATGTTCAGCTCATTTTGTTGCTGACTGTACACATTTATTTTATTTACCTTGGCCATTGAAAAGTCATAGTCTGGGAAAGCAGCATTCAGTGTAGCGATCAGGTAGAACAGTGTTTTACGGGATATGGTATCACATAGAACGCCATCTTCATCACCCGATAAACTTCGGCTAGAAATATAAATACTTATGTTAGTTATTTACATGAGATTTGAGAGCTTTAAACATAACAGTTATATTTTACCTATACATGATCCCCTCTGGAGGTGACAAAGCCTGAAGGTTATGAGTTGTTTCTCCATCTGCTGTGAATCGCTTATAAAAAGCTTTCTCAGTGCCAGCCATCTTGCAACTGTAGCTTTCTACGCGACCCTGAACAGCACTGTCTCCATTCAGGATCGAGAGAGCTCTGCTCAGCGCCTCTAAATGGCCACTCTCTAAAAGTTTCATTTTCTCTACTTTTATTATGTTAATTTACCCACTCAAATTGCTTATTGTAAGCGGTTCCCGTATTATTGTGCAGCACGGAGCACTATTTCTGTACATAGCCGTGGGGTGTATGAATATTCCTTTTCTCTTAGAGTGTAGTAGGTTTACACTCGGTATTAATTTCGTCTTCTGTTCTTCTTCCGCGCTGATGGAATGCGGGAACATCACAAATAAGAAGAAAAAATAGATTTTACAAATTGCACGGTAGCAAATTATTTATAGCTTGTTTTGCCCTAATACAAGGAGATCGCGTCACTTGTTGTCCCACACAAAAATAGTATAAACACTTGTCGTTACAATTACAGATAAGTATCCATAGAAGACATGGTCACAAAACAACAATAATACAACACAAACATACAATAACTTATAATTATGGAACTCTTTACGTAAAAGTTCTTTCCAAAATTTGCGAGTTTTCTTTGTTACGATTACGACAATATTTTAGGAAAGGAAAGCTATAATGGCGGACTGATCATAGACATTATATAATATCAAGGAGCAAATAGAGTGGGTAGACCGAAGTATTAATAGTATAGACTATAGACTGTGTTCCTGTGTTGACGTTGAAAAATAGTAATTTATAAAATTAAACCAATCCAAGAAAATCTACCCTCATCAAATCAATCACTTGTAAGGAGTCTTGCCAAATAGTATAGTGTTTAGATACATTGAGGAAGAAAGAACCTAAAAAACAGAGAAATATTTTCTTCTGTGTTGTCAAAGCAAAAATCTGTAGGCACTAGTTCAAATGTCAAATATGTCATTTGATTTAACATCATTTTTTTGTGACTGTTTTTAGTAACTTATTGTTAAATAGTGTTTCTAACCTACAAACGTAATTCAAATTAAATTAAGAAAACTACATTTTTGTCTCTTATAACTAGTATAATGTTATCTATATCAATAGCTTGGTCAAAATTGCTGAAAACCTCCTGTCCTCGATGTTACAGGTATCAAAA
Source organism: Trisateles emortualis (assembly GCA_947095525.1). Taxonomy (NCBI): domain Eukaryota; kingdom Metazoa; phylum Arthropoda; class Insecta; order Lepidoptera; family Erebidae; genus Trisateles; species Trisateles emortualis. The sequence continues at coordinate 15,432,323 of OX352732.1, read as the reverse complement.
TTACGGTAAGCACTTATCACTAACTTTTATTCTTTTATTACTATTTCTATACTTATTTTATATTAAAAGTATTTTTGGCATTCATGCTCATATACTATAATCCTGCTTAATAAATTTGAAGTATTTATTCTTATTAAAAGACAAAAACTTCATTTCCATTTTCAAGTGACAAAGAAGGAATTATTATAACTAAAAGTTCTATAATAAAAACTAGAAAATAATAGAGAAATGTTATTTTTCAGCAACTCGTAAAAGATTCTTTCGTGGCACTAGTGTTGTACAAAGTAATGATAAATGGGAAGTGACATTAGACCATCGTCGTCTGAAAACACCCAATGGGAAAGTGTTAGCAGTGCATAGTGAGCCTCTTGCGCGAGCTATTGCTGCTGAATGGGATGCTCAAACTGAAAACATCACACAGTCCACAATGCACTTGGTAGGAATTGTTAAAAATGCAATATTTTTATATTGAGTATAATAAGTCTCTTCGATTGACATAGTAAGATGTAATGCTAAAATATCTTTTAATGATTCAGTTAGATTTATGCAATTATAACTAAGACTAACGTTTTTCAGTCAAAGTTGGATGTGTAATTTTTTGGCAGATAAATCCAATTGGGGTGATCAGTTCAAATAAACCATAATAGTAATATTTCGAGAATATAACATATAGCAGAAATATATTAATTGCATTAATTACATCCTCTTTAATCTACCTTTACTGTTGGTATGCCATATGTGTATCAATTCTCAATATTGTCATAATTTTAATTTATGTGCATATATTTTTGCCATGATTGTTGGAGAGAAAATAAAGATTTTATTATTAACTAGCTGTTGCCCGCGGCTCCGCCCGCGTGGATGTGTTATTCCAGACCATAATCTATCTCGGTGCCAAATTTCATCTAGATCTGTTCAGTAGTTTTTATGTGAAAGAGTAACAAACATCCATCCATCCATACTTATAAACTTTCACGTTTATAATATTAAGTAGGATTATTATGTACCGTCCTATCTCAAGGATTGTGTTCCTATATGACACGCACAAAAAATGTATAAGGTCATCAGAAAATCTTAAACTAAAAATGGGCCACCGCACTCCACAGATTTCTTTGATAAATCTTTCACTGTAACTGCAACTCGCCTGTGGAATAATCTTCCGGTGGAAATTAGACGGGCCAATACTAATTCTATTTTTAAAACCAAGGTGAAGGAACATTACCTGACGCTTCAAAATTGATATCCTTCATTTTAAATAAACATACATTACTTATTATTTTTGTCTCTAATATGTATAGTATATATTATTATTTTGTAATATATTATTATTAATAATATAAATAAATAATTTTAGATTATTTATATTAATCTTATTTATTAAAATTTAGTACGCCAACAACTACCACTGAATCCAACCAACATGTCCATCCAAAGGTTGCCTGGTAGAAATCGCTCTTAGCAATAAGGCCGCCCATTGTACAAACTTATTTATAAGCAGTTCTTTGTAATAATATTATTAATGGTGTACAATAAAGTATGTAATAAATAAATAACTATCAATGAAATTGGTGTTCAACCACACAACATTATAGTATATATACAGATACTTCATTTACCTATGCAATCATGTATTGTATAACATATATTGTGTTTACTGATTATATAACTATTCTCTAAATGGTTGCATACCAATTTTGTCAAACTACAGACAATTTCATTTTTTTTTTACCATTTAAATAACTTTTATTTTTAGAGTGCTTTGTGCAACACAGCATTGGACAATCCTGGAAAATTGACAAAACATGATATAGCCAGTTATCTGGTGGATTATTTTTCTACAGACACACTTCTATTTCACTCTGAGGTAAACTCTTTTATAATGTATAAATTCTTTTAAACTTTCACGATTTGTACAAATATTATTACTATAATCACACAATACTTAATAGTACACTATAATGGACAATGGGTCTAAATCGCGTAATATTTAAAGGTCTTTTGTAATGTATCTATTTGAACTTTTACTTCTGCCAAAGATATGTTAATCAGTTTCTGTGTAAAAACTTTATTTGTAAATAATCTTAAATTATAAATTTAGGAAAAAAATTAGCTGTATATAGTAGCGATCCTTAGCTTGTGTTAAAAAATTGAAAACAAATTCATGATGGGTTGGCTTTTCAACTATAACTCAACTTAGTCAATGTATGTGTTATGTTTTTTTTTGTTTCATATATGTTTTTTTTGTTTCGTGTATGTTGAAACAATAATAGACACTTCCACAAAGCAACAAATAAAAATGATTTTATGGTCTAACGGTTTAGGGAATTACCTCACTACTAATATTGCGCCAAGTGTTATGGGTTTGATTCCCACATCGGACAAATATTTTTGTTACCCACAGATAATTGTTTCAAGTCTGGGTGTACTCTGTGACCGTTAATTGTATGTTTGTAATGCTCCTTGCGACAGACGGCTGCGTACAGGAGATGTCTTTTGAAAAAAAAAAAATGAATTGTTTTTGTAGGATCTTCTTCTTATCGTTTGGTTAGTGGCCAACCTGGTGACAGAGTTATTAAGATCGCCCATATTTATATTAATCTTATTTATTAAAATTTAGTATGCCAACAACTACCACTGAATCCAAAGGTTGCCTGGTAGAAATCGCTCTTAGCGATAAGGCCGCCCATTGTATAAGCAGCCTATTTATAAGCAGTTATTTTTTTGTAGGATGAAAAGGAATTACAAATTTTGCAAGAAAAGAAATGGACACCAATTGTAAAATGGTTTGAAAAGAGATTTAATGTGAAACAAGAATTGGCTAAAGGGTTAATTCCACCACCAATCACTAATGAAACACGAGCAGTATTAGGGAGATACTTTTTGTCATATGACTTCACAGCACTAAGCGGTTAGTAGTCAATCTGTATCTGTGATTCCTTTACAGCCAGGTCAAACAGCTGGACCTACAAAGTATTAGGGGTTAAAGTATGAAATTGCCGATATGTACTGAAAAATTTAAATTCGTTTTTATTTTAAATTTAACATATTTAATCAAAATAATTACCATTATTATCTCTACCTTGCTGCCATCTAATAGGAAGGTCACAATATGCCTTTGCGAATGAACTTTGGTCATTTAGATCCTCAAACTGTGTGAAACTGCCTCCTGAAAAAACTTTTTATCACATAGAAAATTGTCCAAATCACGAAAAAATGGATAGTCCGTTGGAGCAAGGTCTAGCAAATACGAAAGGTGACCAATGGTTTCTAATTGCAGTTCCTGTAGAGTTAAAACGGTTCCTCGTGCTGTATGAGGTCTCGCGTTATCATGGAGCAATAATGGTGAAGATCAATTCATGAGTCGGGGCTGTTTCACTGCTAGTTTTGTTATCATTGTTCGGAGTTCGGCACAGTAGACATCTGCCGTTATTGCTTGACCAGATTGGAGAAAGCTATAGTGAATAACACCACGCTGAGACGACCAAACAGTTACAATTGCCTTTTTTATTGGTAAGCTTTGCTTTAGGACACTGTTGCGGCGTTTGACCTGGGGTCAGCCATTGCATTTTTCGCTTACGGTTATCGTAAAGAATCCACTTCTCATCACATGTCACAATTCAATCCAATATTCCTTCATTTCTGTATCGATTCAACAAGGCAACACAAGTTTTAATTCGCGTTTCTTTCTGCAGATCAGTCAAATCATGAGGCACCCATTTTTCATATTTTTTATTTTATTGATTTGACGCAAATGAGTCAGTATTGTTGGTAAGGTAACGTTAAACCATGCAGCTAATTCCTGGGTAGTTTGGCTCGGATCGGCTTCCACCATCTCTTTTAATTCATTGTTATTCACCTGTGTGGGCGGTTTTTCACGTGGTTTATTCTTCAAATCAAAGTTTTCATCACGAAAGCGTTTAAACTAAAATCGCACGGTGCGTTAGCAGTCCCCTCTCCAAACGCAGCATTGATATTGCGAGCTGTTTCTGCCGCGTTAGTTCCGCGTAGGTATTCAAAACTTACTCGAATTTTAGAAGTATTCATCTTTCTTGTCTAAGCTAAATAAAAAAAAACAACAGAAAGTCGATAATCGAATGCTGCACATTTTTTAAAAGAAGAAACTTATATGTATTATTTGAAAAAAAGATTTACTCAAAAATCTCAAACCATGAAGGTTCTATGACAATTCGAAGTACCTATTACAATAAAACGGCAATTTCTTACTTTAACCCCTATTATTAATTTTGACATTTTGATTTTATCTCTTTTGGGGTGCTCTAGTCCCTAATCCCATGGATAAATTGTGAAAAACATAAAAAGGAAGAAATGCCGAAAACAATTTCTCGACTTTTCTCGATATGAATTTCTCGAAAACGAGAACTATGAATTTAACCAGGAATTCCATACTTCTCTTTTAGGTTATAGGTAAACTCGAATTTTACCTTTAATGACACTTATTTTATAGGTGTACCCTGCATTTTAAAAGTCACTTTAAGCTCATTACATACTATAGTTTTTTTTTATACAGCAATGACGTTCGGCGTGGAGGCTCTCAAATCACCAATACTTATGTTAGCATGTATCGAGCGGCATATTGAAGTCAAGGATGCCGTATTTTTGGCGCGGCTTGAAGAAGAATTCCAGGTTTGTACAATTAGCAATTAACTTCCTCCCGCGGCACAGTTGCCACCTTCTAAAAAAAGAGTAAATAGAGGAAAATTCAAGAAAATTGACCGGTTTTTCCAGCGTTCCTAGAAATCCTTGTATTGCTTTATAGGCCATTTTGTCTTTCACTTACACCGCGTCGTGTGTTGTGGGTTTGATTCCCACGCGGCCCAAATATTTGCATGGCCCACGCATGTTCCGCGTCTGCCGTACTTACTCTGTGTTTGTGAATTGTATGCTTGTAATGTCCTACAAGACACAGGGCTTCGTCTCCATTGCGAGAGTAGTCTTTTTTTAAGAATAATAATTGGGCTATCTAATGCAAAATCCGCCTGGTAGTTTATAAGATTAGCGGGTTAACTTAACAACGCCACTTCTGTAAAAGTGTAGTTTGTTGCTTAAAAAGTCAAATCGTTGAAAACTCAATTAATTAAAGTGCACTTAGGACATTTCGGTTTGACAACGACGATATCTTTTCTCATATCTGTATATTTTAGATTTAAGTAGGTACAGTATAACTGTACCTAAGTACTTAAATCTAAAACTTACTTCTTCTAATGTTAAAATAATGTACCTATAAATTTAGTAGATAGGTATAGGTAAATTATCTTAGAGAGATTTTTGTATTTGTAGTAGTGTTCGTATATGTACACGGATTCAAAATTTGAAATTTGAATTCCACTATACGGTCAGCAAATAAGGTCTGTCACATTTTTATTATTTAAGTATTTATTTTGTGTAATATTTTTTGATCAATATTTTATTATTTTAACATTGTTAAATAAAAATGTTCCGATGATGATATATGCCCGAGGTAAACTTTGGCATCGTATGGTAAAATTAGTTTCGAGAGATTTTTGCAGCTGTAGTAGTATTTGTTTATGTTTATTAACAGGGATTCTAAATTTAAGATTTGAATTTCATTGTACGACCAAAAAAGGTTCGGCACAATTTTAAGAAGAATATAATATTGACTGTCAAAAGTCAAAAAGTCAGTGAATGTCAAATTTTACCTAAATAATTATATTGTTCAGGTTCTTAAAAATGGTTCCCATGTTGAAACATGGTCGAGGTAAGCCTTTGACTTCCCAAACTAAAGAAGTTTTGTATAATTTGTACAACTATTTCAAAAATGAATGCAATAATAATCCGAACATAACTGTGACGCCTGCTGAATTAGTTTCTGTATCAAGCGGAATATCCTTGTCTTCTGTCAGAAGAGTCATAACAGAAAGCAAGTGTCATTCTACAGACCAGATACCAACCTTTAAAGCACCCAAAAAGAAACGAAACCGAAATCCTGCAATTATAATAGATGATTTTGATCAACAAGTAATCCGGAGAACGATACACAACTTTCACATTACAAATAAAGAAATTCCGACAATGAAAATACTACACGCAAAATTTAAAGATGAAATAGAGGGTTGTGTAAGCACGTTACGAAAGCACGTCATTGCATTAGGTTTTAAATGGAAGCCGACAGAAGATAACCGCAAAGTGCTCATGGAAAAGCACGAAATTCGATACTTGCGAATTAACTATCTGATAAAAGTTGCAGAATATCGTGAACAAAATCGACCAATAGTATATACTGACGAAACATATATACATACATCACATACCCTGTCAAAGTCTTGGTCTGATGCTAGTACTTCTGGTGTAAAGCAACATATATCAAAGGGCAACCGCTTGATCATTGTCCATGCCGGCGGAATGGATGGTTTTGTACCAAACGCCTTGCTGATGTTTAAAGCACACCAAAAAAGTGGTGACTACCACGACAATATGAATTATGTAAATTATTCGAAGTGGATCCAAACGCAATTAATACCGAACCTTAAACCTAACAGTGTTGTTATTGTTCTTGATAATGCAGCATATCATAACTCGATTCAAAATCGTGCACCAATTTCGACTTCAAAAAAACAGGAAATGATTGACTGGCTGAAGGAGAGAAAGATCGAACATTCATCGAATATGTATAAGCCTCAGTTGTATCAAATTATTTTACAAAATAAGGCCAGATTTGTTGAATATAAGATCGACGAAATCTTACGACAGCACGGCCATACTGTGCTACGTTTACCGCCGTATCACCCTCAGTTGAACCCTATTGAAAATATATGGGGGATAGTGAAAAATTACGTGGCAAAGAGAAATATTACAATGAACATGAGTTCTATAATGACGTTAGCAGAGGAGAAATTTAACAGCATAAGTGTAGAGGAATTGAAAAATGTTTGCCTGCACGCCATTAAAGAGGAAAACAAATTTCAAGGCACGGATGGGCTTTAGATATAATATCAGAACGAATTATTGTTAACACAAATGATTCATCTGATGAAAGTGGGGATGAGAACGAGAGTGAAATGTCTGGAGTTGAAGAAGATTAATAATGTAATGATTGTTAACTATTTTAGTCTCTAGCTTATCATTGTTTAATGTTATTTGATGCAGTTAGTGTAACTGACTATAAAAAGTATAAAAAATATAAAAGTTCTCAATTATTTATTTCCTTATGTGCTGACCGTACACAACTACAAATGCAAAAATCTAGATAATTTACCTATATGTAAATATACTTATTTAATAAAGTAAGTTTGAAGATTGAAGAATTTTTTATTATCTTTGTTTTAGTTGATGTGCTGGTCGCGCGTGCAGTGGGCGCACGAGTTAAATCAAGTAGAGATGACTTCGCGTGTGGCCGCCTCCTTGTTAGTTGTTCAGAGTTCCGTCGAAAGACATTCGGCGAAGGCAAAAATGACGCCAGAAAAGCCAACCCAATAAATAATTTATTTAGTAGTTTAATTTCGTACCGATTTTTATTTAATTTTCATTGATTTCCTCACAAGCTGCCAAAGTCAAACCTAACCCTGTACCTACTGTTAAGTTAAAGTTTGGGCTCATATATTATTTTGAATAGATATACATGCTTACATAAGTTATTACATCAATAATGTATTTATATTATATACAATCAATAAGAAATACAACCGAAATATCAAATTTACCTTTATGTTGCCAATAGGTAGGTAAGTAGGTATATAGCAAAAAGCACCAGCTTCAAATGAATACCTTCCTACCTAGGTAGGTAAGTACTCCCGAAATTTTCGTAATGAATGTTTATGTAACTCATTCTTGGCAGCTTTGAAGCTCTTGTATTTTCATTTCCCTCACCCTTTCTTATCTTCTGTACTACTTACTTCCCATAAAGGGAAAATAGAATGCACAATAGGTAGGTACCTAAATGTCTAAACCATATGCTTCAAGTGGAAAATAAAACTATACGATCACGCTTTATTATTTTTTATTATTGCCTATCTCTTAATGAAAGGATTGGTAAGGCATAATGTCATTTGTTCGCATTTAACTCAATTGACCCAGATTCTTAATAAGTCAACGTGCGCATCTTACAGCGGTAAGAAAACTTAGATAACAATATGATATTTTTTTAAATAAATATTACGAAAACAAGAGGAAGTTAAAATTGAAAAGAAGTGATGTCGGAGCACCTAAAGTGTTTAAGAATGAAATGAAAATAGCAAAAACGAAGTCGCGAAGTTCCGCTAAATTTAGCTGGGCGGGCGGAGTGCGACGCAAGCGCAGCTAATCGTCAGTGCCCGAGACCGACCTCGCTTTGTTAACAATCACGAACAGTGCGCGCCCTGTGTTGTTTATCCAATTACTTTATAAACCTACCATTATTTAGATTTTTCCGATAAAATTATGTCAATTATTTTTAGTCGTGTAAAATTTAGTGGCGCACATGGATAAATTGAGTAAACGAAATCTGTGCATAATTCACTCTACTTTGCACCATAAAATGCTGAATTGAGGTTAATATGTTCTAGTTTGAAGCAGAAGCGAAAATTGTTTAGTCAGTTTGGGGTCACCACTCCGTAAGTACATAATGCAACTACTCTATGTAAATAAATATTAACCTATCTTTTGTTCTAAAACTCGTATATAGACCCACTCTGTCTGTCAGCTTGATATAATGCATTATGCTTTAGTGAGCAGCAATAAGATATTGCAATCTATATCTTCGTAAAGTTTTGATATGGATTATTATATTATGGCAGTATTATTTAGTGTTTATATACCTTACTTAGTGTGAATTTGTGTAAGTACTATTATGTATGTGTGTGTGTGTGTGTGTGTATTTTTGGTATAGGGTGAGTTATCCAACAAAGAGCCAGGTATATTTTAAAGCTCGGTAACATTTTCTTTATTCATTTTACTAGATAGGTTGGTATGCAGAGTTTGCTAGAATTTAAAAAAATAATTGTGGCGTACGGCGGTTGTACAACATGGTACAGCGGTACATAACGTAATGACCTACCTACTTCATCAGCGTTTTTACGGTTTACAGTCTGTAAAACGTAGGCACATAATATACTTAATACCTACTATTTACTCTCAAGTACCTATTATCTGATTGATTCGTAGATATAGCTGCCAGGTACCTAACCGGGAACCTAATCAACTAAAATGTAATAATCTTAACAGATGCACAAGTTAAATACTAAATGACATACCTACATATTGAATTGAGATAGTTTTTTTTAATACTTTTTTTCATTAAATGTGAACACAGCCTAATCTATACTTTGTATAGATTAGGCTGTGTTCACATATGGTACTTAATTTAATAAAGTTGTGTATTATCTCTAAATGTATTAGGCTTATGAAAATAAATATTATTATTATACTATCAAGGAGGCAAACAAGCATACGGCCCGCCTCATGGTAAACAGTTACCGTAGCCTATGGACGATTGCAACACCTCTCGCGCGTTGCCGACTCTAGAAACCTTATAACTCCTTTCTTGAAGAACGCCATGCTGTATATGTATAGTCTATGCATTAAGATAGTAGTAGAATGATATATATACCTAGATAGATAGTGTTGATATTATCTACGCCTGTTTATATTTGTATGCGTCACGTTTCAGGGGTGATGAACAACGACGTAGAGTTAGAGGGGCGCCCTCGTCCTTTGTCCACGGGTTTATGGACGTTATTCTCGTGGCTACGTCGCGACGATCGATCCGAATCCAGCGACAGTCTCTCTAGCGCTGGCTCCGACCGCACCGTTGCAAGCTTCGCATTTTTAACTCCAGCTCACTATCATCCTGCGACCACCCCTTTTGTTCTGCCACCACCGGGACCTCCAACTGACTCCTACAAAAAGAGAGTGCATGACAGAAATCTTCGCCGCCAGTATGATCGTGATATAACTTTACACCGCAAATACGGTTTGTTTAAAAGCGGTGAAATTACTAGCGGTTACGACGCGTTCAGTCTACCACCAGCGCGCAGGTTAAACGGAGACACTGGCAGTAGATGGGATCGAGATAGAAGAGCTACAAGCGAATGCTTTCAGCGGCGGTTAGCACACGTTCCTGGGAAACGCCGCGCACCTTTACCTCCAGTTACCATAACTACTGCTACTCCTACATCTTTGACCCGGCGTAGTACTAGGAAACGACGTGCGCCACCACCGCCTGTAAAATTAGTTGAAAAAGACAAAGAGAATATAAAGAACGTGGAAGTAAAAACGACTATTACACAAATGAACCCGCACTCTGATCATGCGAAAGAAAAATTACGCAATAATGACCTCTCAATGGGTTGTAAATCAGAAAAATATAGTAAAAAAGAAGGAAGTATTAAGAATACGAAAGTCAAACCAGAAAAAAGCTTTCTAAAGCAAATTTTTGATAGTAAAAAAAGGAATTCAGGAATAGATATATCCTCTGTAAAATTGCTTCCTAGTATAAGCGAGTTAGATAAACAAGCTGCAGACATAATAAAAAATTGTAAATTAAATGCCTCTGAGCAAAACAATAATGTTAATATCCTATTGGAAAAAAAAAATCTTCAAGGAAGTAGTCAACCTGAAACTTGGATTTGTGTCAGTTGCTTAAGAAAATATAACTCTTCACTAGTAACCTGCTTATATTGCTTACCCAATCAAAAAGTGAACCCTCTTGATAGAGTTAATGATGCAGCGTCAAAAGCGTCTGATGAATGTACGCAAACGGAAAAGAAGTTACCCAATACTGCATTGACAAACCTAAGTGCTACAGAAGAAAAACAAAAACTTAGAGAAATGTTAAAACAAATGAAAGATTCGCTTCCCAAGCGACCTAAGCATGGCTTAAATAGTAAAAAAGAAAACAAAACTGTACTTGCTCTAGAAACCCGTGGCGGTGGGCCTTATTCAATGGAAACGCCTACTCTTCGGGTTGGTTCTACTGTTCAAAATAAAAACAATACACCTTCAGGATCTCAAACTTCGACAGTAAATGTTATTATAAAATCGGAATTGACGGAAGCAATTTCTGCAACTCACAAGCAACCACCAGTCGCAACACAACATGTATCAGCAGTTCCTGTAATAACAGAATTTAATAAAGATAATAATTGTAATACAAGTCTGGAAATTACGAATGCGAATGAAAGAAACAAGTCAGGTGCAAATCCGGTAACAAATATTCAAAATACAGTATCGCACATTGATATAATTGAGAAATCCAAGGAAAAAAAAGATTTGCATACACCATTAAAAATATCATCTTTATTAAATCCAGTGTATATTCCGAAAAATGTGGAAACGAATAAGGCTCTTGTGACAAATATACAAGCTGTGCTAAAAACTGAAAATAAAAAAATAATGGGCACAATAATGGAAAACATTAATAAAATGTCTCAAACGACTGGTAATTTAACTACGCCTACAGATCCTTTACCTGGTCCATCAACGTCTCAAATAAATTGGATACCTGTGAAGAATAACAAAATTGAAATCAAACCTCAAATTGATGTGCAGAACACTACTAAACCGCTTGCGTTCTTACAAAATGAAAATTTGGGTATAAAAAAAGAAAATAATGCATTAAAAGATAAAGATGACAAAGCAATACCTTCGTCGTCAACCAAAGAACAAAATCATCAACCAAAAGATATTAGTGTGCAAAACCAGCATTCCAGACGTAGAGATCTAATTCATCAACTCGAACAGTCAATAGCTAGAGGTGATGAACAAGCAGCAGCCGAAGCCGCAGCTAAATTAGCTCAGTTAAGGTTATCATGTTCAGTTCTGTCCTTCTCATCCCAAATATTGTCAGTACCGTCAACATCTGCAGCTACCACTAGCGTTGAGGTAGACAACTTCGATTTAAATAAAGTAACTGCAAAAATAAACATTCCTGACGAAAAAGTTAAAAAGGAATTGCAAGGAATACAGTTAAGTTCAGTTAAAGAAAGATCTCCTCAAAAAGTAGTAGCTAGTAATATAACATCCAAAACTGGTGTAGTAAAAACCAAAGTTACTGCAACAACAGCGTCTAATACCGAGTCCCCTAAAGATAAATCGCAGCAAGATAATCAAGAGTCCGTTATCAAAAAAATAATACTTGATACTGAAAGAAAAAACGCACTCACCCGAAATGATACCATGATTACGTAAGTATTTCTTTGTTTTGTAGTTCTGTTCTACGTATTTTGAAAACAATTAAAATTCAATTATATAAACTGAACCAAAACGAAACCTTCACATAAAAAGTTTCACATTTTTCATTTCATTTCAAAGTAGATGCATATTATACCTAAACACAATAAAATATAACGTGATAATCTAAACTAATATTATAAAGAGTAAAGATTTGGTTTATTATTTAAAAAAAACTTTCACGATTAGAAAGCTACATTATATATATTTTTTAAATACGGGATCCCTACAAAAGCCTAATTCACTCTTAGTTCACCCGTGCGAAACCGGGACGTGCCGCTGCCTCTGCTTCAAAAGGTATTTTTATTTTCTAGAACACTGTAGATACTTAGGATTTTGTCTAATCATATTGTCAATTTTAGAATTTCCGTCTTGGTAGAAGACAGAGAAGCTACAAGAGGTCCTGTTCAATTACGTATAAGACGGCAAGCATTAATGAAAGATTTGCGACGAGAAGCCGAAACATCATTGGGTGTGGCCACAAATCTGCAGCGATGGATTGTAGGTCGGATTCTATGTGTTAATGATGATAGCCCTATCATTACACTAGCTGGGCCTGATTTCAGCGCACCGTTTTATCTATGTGTAGTAGAATCAGGTGGGTATGTATTTTTACTAAAGAATAGGATTTTTCAATTATTTCGAATTGGTACTTGTTTATTGACTACCATCAATCACCTTTCCATTGTGAACAGTGATTCAGCTACTATTCAGCGTTTCTTTTGGGAAGTCGAGTTGACCGCTGTCCTGTCCCCAGAGTTAGGTCTACCTTTGCTCAAAGACATCTTCGTTTTCTTGCATCCTATATATATAATAAGTGTAACAACATCTATAAAACAACATTCGCACACACACACACTTCACATTCCTGCAACACAGTTATTACTAGCGCAGGAGTTAGGGAATTCTTTAAAATGCAAAAATGTTTATGTCAATAAAGAATTTGAATTTAATTTAATTGAATTAATTTCAGAAAATAAAACTGATCCAACTTCACAAACGAAATCTGAGCCAACCTCAGAAACAAAAATTGTTGAGAAATCAAATGATGATAAAAGCAAGCCGCAATCCAAAACAGGAAACTTTTACACGGAACTAGTGCAATTGGAGCAACAAGCGTTTGTCCCCAATGCAGAGAATTTTGAATGTGGAGTATGTATGGAGGAATACCCACCTGGTCGCGGAGTTGTTTTGCGGGAATGCGTGCACATTTTCTGTATGGATTGCCTTGCGGATGTGGTACGTCATTGCGAGGAACCAGATATTCCATGTCCCGCTATGGGTTGTCGAGGAATGTTACAAGAACGAGAAATTCGCGCGTTGGTGACTCCACAAGATTACGAACGTTGGTTGGCAAGAGGTTTGGCTGCGGCTGAAAGTGGCACACGAAATGCGTTTCATTGTCGTACACGTGATTGTAAAGGTTGGGCTCTTTGTGAACCAGGAGTTCAACGATTTCCGTGTCCTGTTTGCAAACGTATCAACTGTGTACCCTGTCAGGTATTTATATTGCTATTTACATAAAGGGCATGCTTTTGGTGTAAAGGTACTTGTACTATTAAGTAATCTGTAGTAAAGGCGATAAATCCCAGATTTACGCTAGAGGTCAAATGAAAAAAGTTTAATAGGTTAATTGTTCGGGTACTGGGTACTTAGGTTTAGAGGCTGTCACACTCCTCCAACGAAAAGGGAGGAGGTTATCCTATTGGCCTGATAGATGACGCTACATAGTTATTTCTTCTTATTCCTATTGAGTGGTCAACCTAGTGACAGAGTTTCAGAGTCTATATAGGCTTCTTTCGTGTTCTAACGACTGTTAACGTGTCCTTAGAAGCACAGAGCCGCTCGGATGAAATACTACTTTGCGGTTTTTTTCGGTAGCTTTACCGACCACTTATTATGATGTCAGAATTCTATTTTCTATTTTCAGACTATCCATGATGGCGAAACATGTGAGCAGCATCGTTGTAAGCTTAAGCAGACTGCTGCTAGTAAAAATTCTAAGGCCGGCGAAACGGATGATGGAACTAGAACGTTGTTGAATTCATTAATTGCCAAAGGTGAAGCTCTAGAATGTCCAGAATGCAGTGCTGTAATTACTAAGAAGTGGGGATGCGACTGGGTGAAATGTTCAGCATGTAAAACAGAAATATGTTGGGTGACGCGTGGTCGGCGCTGGGGTCCGGGCGGCAAAGGAGACACAAGCGGTGGCTGTCGCTGTGGCGTAGATGGCAAGAGATGCCATCCATCTTGCGGTTATTGTCATTAGATATGTCAAGTGCGCCTGCATCTTCATTGAGTGTTCTTTTTTTAAACTTTTAGTAAAAGAAGGGACATTTATAGGAAAAGAAGTTAAAAATAATAAAGCATGAGGTCACAAAATGACAACTTAAGTTAAATCTGTAATGATCACTAACAGATTTAACTTAAAGACTGGAGCACTCCGTCCAGACATGTGCGTGGAATCTCAGAAAGTACTTACTTTGCGATAATAATATTCATTTTAAATTTAATAGAGATTTTCTAAAACCTTTTAAGAAATTACAGACTCGCTAAGATTTAATTTACTCAATTAAAATACATTATCAATATACAGTACGATTTTATTATTTTTTATATTGCTACAAGTTTTTATTATTATTTTTACTGCATTTCCTATAAGTCTCCCTAGTCCCTTCTTTTACTAAAACTTTAAAAAACAACACTCAATGCAAATACAGGCTCGAGCTTCGGCTGCCATAAATCTCCCTAGTCCCTTCTTTTACTAAAACTTTAAAAAACAACACTCAATGCAAATACAGGCTCGAGCTTCGGCTGCCATATTTAACAAGATAAATTTATTATACTTAAGTGCTATACGTAGATGCATGTACCAATTTATAATATCTAATTTTGTATTGTTTATTTATAATCATTATCCGAATCGATTTTAGGTAAATAGGTACTTGTCTAATAGTCTATATTCGTTGTGTACCGATTTTTGTATATAATAACGAAAGTATGCGTAGTAAGGGTTATCAGAAGCATTAGCCGATAAAAGAAAACTATATGGCAAATTTAGTTTATAGAAAACATTTTGTCTTAATAGAACTATAGATATTTATAGCAGCTTTTGCAATCGGATACCTTACACAACCTAAGAGATTGATGGTTTTTAGAGATTTTTGGCATTTGTCTAGTAAGAGCAGTATACCTTTTAACTTACAAAGATACCATGTGAATGGATCGCACGCAAGTGATGTAATGTGAAAATATTGTCTAACACTGGACCTAAAACTGATCCCTGTGGGACTCCGAATTACAACTACAATCAAGGTACGTTACCTACCGTACCTATTTCCTTTTTATAGAATAACTAGCTGTTGGCCGCGGCTCCGCCCGCATGGATATCGGTTATCGCTGCAAAAACCTATGTAGCCTATGTATTATTCCAGACCATAATCTATCTCTGTGTCAAATTTCATCCAGATACGTTTAGTAGTTTTTACGTGAAAGAGTAACAAACATACATCCATCCATCCATTCTCACAAACTTTCACATTTATAATATTAGTAAGGATATCAATTTTCATATAGGTATGAGTTATAATACATATTTATGTTACCTTCTCAACAAAGATGTAAGATTAAATTTAAAAATAAGAAACTTGTATTGCAAGTAAATAATTATTTATAATGTCTTTTTTAATAAAGTTGATAGAATATCAATCTTTACTTCGTTTTTATTATATATTAGCGGCCCACCCCGTCTTCGCCCGGGCTCAACAATTTTTTTTATATTTCTAAAAAACTAACCTAGTCTGAATAAAAAATTGTGGATGTCGCAAGTATATTACACCAGTAGCATAAGCATAAGAACGGCAGGAATAAGCACGCGCTGACAAGAGCCCGAGTGGGATTTTACCAGTACTCCTGCAACAAGAGGCTATTGTGAGCAAGCTTATCAACACAGTTCCTAGCAGAGTAAATGCAGTGTGTTGAGTTTTTACCTGAATTACAATAAAATAAACATATATGCCAGGTATAAAATAATGGTAAGCCAAATGCCAGGTAGTGTTAGCATATTATAATGTTAAATAAATCACTGAATGTGTTGCTAAGCGCAAATCTCGAGAACAGCTGAACGGCTTTCGCTAATTATTTTTTGCTATGTTCATTATTGTCAGAAGGTTCTTATGTAAAAAAATAAAAATAAAGTTTAGCTGATAATTGTTTCAACCCGGGCAAAGTCGTGGGCGGGCCACTAGTTGTCGATAAATATAAAAGCAAAAAAGGTTTCCTCAGCCCTATTCCTCTTCACCTGGATAGTACGGAGCCGACATTTAATGGGCTTTCTGAAGCTCTGAGACGCTTAGATGAAATACCACTTTCACTGATCGGTGTTACCTCAGTAACGTAATCCGCTGATTGTTTACCATTCAGCAAATGCAGTGAGTTAATTTTAAATGAAACTGCAATAATGGCTTATAACTATTTTTATTATTCATTTGAAAGTCCTTCCAATCCCACCACAATACATAATATGCAATGCTAAGAACTTGGTGCTTCCAGACACCTTCCACACACCACACATTGATTATGTATTTTCCATACTTGAATACATTATTACTCAATTTTTGAAACCTTTTATTGAAGTTACCACATCTATATTGAAACAGATGGGCTCTCATATTAACAGCACATCAAATACAGACTAATAAAAAGGCACAATTTGATTGAACATCTTTTCTAGGTTTTTCAAAATTACAAGTGACACTTGAATTCAGACTACCTAATTGTTCATTATACAAATTGATGACAATACAAATATTTATTGATAATATACATGACAATAACACTAATAGTGAGACATTGCAGTGTCACCTGTTAGTATCATTAAAACCACTACAACTTCACAAGGAAGGTATGGAACTACAATACATATATAATGTAAGGCCAGAAGAGAAACTGCACCCAAGCACAGCCAGGGTGGACCATTAGTTTATAAAATTGAAATCAAAGAAAACACTTTGCATCATGGGTTATTTCAAAACTAACATAAAACATCAAGGTTCACATCTATTCCCATATATGAATGGATTTACATCACAAATCACTGCACTGACTTATTATCTAATAACGCCTCATTCCTGGTGGTCCACGTCCACCTGGGCCACCACGGCCCATTCCTGGAGGTGCTCCCATCATACCAGGTGGTGGGCCACCCATCATAGGACCTCCTCGCATTTGAGGAGGAGCCGACAGTTGCCCTCGAGAGCCAGGGGCCATATGTTGTTGTGATGGGCCACCAACTCCTCTAGCAGGGCCCTGTAAACCCGGAGGGGCACCAGTTGGACCAGCACCACGACCTGCCGCACGGCCTCCACCGGGACCGCCAATTGCACCCGGTAATGGAACGCGAGGCAATCCTTCTTCTGGTGGAGGAGGGCCTTCAATTGTTAGAGAAACAATATTTTCTCCACGAAGTAAAACAAAACCCAATGTTCGTTTTTCTTCTCTATCGGCGGTTTTGCTGTTTTTGGACTTTATTTTTCTGAATTCTTCACAGTCGCCTAATATCAGATTCATGTGTTTATCAAACGCTTTGAATGTCCCAATAAATGTACGAGAATCTTGAAGTATTACTCTTACTCTGTAATTTATATGCTGTTGCATTTTATTATTCTTGCCGATAGTCTGAAAAAGAAAGCATATTTATTATCTTCAAATTACATACAGACTTTGTTATTAGTTTGATATATCTTGGTTACACATTATTATAGCCGGTTTTACCCGGTAAAACTTTGAGAATGTACAGTAGCAACATTATTTGACTGTATCATTAAAATAATGCACACTCTAATATTAACACTATTTGAATAATTATAATATAAATATACGTACCATTTTGGATATTTGATGAATTTATATTCTTTGGATGAAAATTAAAGAAATATATTCACAATTTGACAATTGACAGATCAGTCAACACAAGCGAAGCGAAGCAACGAACGAAACACAAACAATCAGTGTTACCACTAACAAATTACGGATTATAACCTCTTCTCATATACTGTAAAGCTTATATTTTAATCTACTAAAATATTTTACTGATCGCTAATTTATTATAATTTTTATTATTTATTTTATTTTTTATTATAGTTTGATATGGTAGACAGTCATTAATTTAGATCTTAAAATAGAGTGATCTTTGTCACCGTACACGTATATGTCTTAAATTGGCATAACATTTTCATCGTTATTTTTTAAATTTACGCACTTTTATTTTGTAATAATAAGTTAGGGGCATACATTGTGGTGTAATAATAAGAACAGGGGAGCGGGGTAGGAAAGCTCGAGAGTGAGTTAACCTATGTAAAATTTACTAAAAAATAAATATATATAACTACTAAATATGGTCACACTGCAAAACAAAAAATGACAACAGGCTTAAAGGACTGTTATTCATAGCAGACTTAGCATTATTTTATTTGTAAAAAAAAGAACTTTACTAAAAATTTTCTCCTTGACTAAAAAGAAAACAACAGACCAAGGAGGTAACATACATATACATACAGTGTTCCGATTCCGACTTTTAAATCAGCGTAGGTATGCGTACGGTTCTCAATACCTTGTTCACAAAATTGCATTATTTCTCGAGAGTTTGAGTTTAATTTTGGAAAAACTTTGTTTAATTAGTGTATAACTATAAGAACTATGGCTTTTGTAGCTTCAGGCTGCAAGAGTAGAATGCGTGTTTTATTGGAAAATACCCAAAATATATCTTTCCATCGGAAAATATCGACCTCTGTATTTATGCTTTTGAGTAGATAATGAATATAACAATGTAAGTAGTTTAAAACTGTTTACAATCTGAAAGTGAAATAATATGCGTGTTTTATTTTCAGCTTGTTCTGTTTACAATAATCTTAAACATTTATAATCTTATTTTAGCACTTGACAGTTTATGTACCTGAGATTTTGTTAATAGTGATGTGATTGAGTTACAAATTTATCGACTAATTTACACGCCATTATTTTAGTTTAAACTTTAATTAAATCAAATGTGATATACATATGAGTTTCTGAAAACTTTTAGTTATGTGACTAAATTTAATATTTTCTAACAATATACCTATGTTTCGTATACATATATGAATCAAATAAGGATTAAGTACTTAACATTTTGATACTTTAGACGAAGCATATTGTTTGGGATAATTTGCAACATAGAATATGTATTAATAAGAGTAAAAACCCATTTACTGTTCTCTCTCTAATACTTATTTCTACGAATCTAATTTGGTGTACAATAAAGTTAAAATAAATAAAAGAAACGTTTATTTTAAAAGATATTTACAAGATAGTTATTAAATGAGAATGTTCTAAGTGCTTTGCAAAATATATGATATCGGTTGAGGATGGTATTAAATCAAATATAAAGCATTTCTGGAAATACATAAATAATCGCAAGGATAAACAAGGAATTCCCTCTACTATGAATTACAAAAGTAAAACATCTAAAGATCCCAAAACAATCTGCAGTATGTTCTCTGAGTACTTCCACTCTGTTTACGAGCCTACAACTCTGACATTAGATAAATGGAAACCTCCTAACCATAATAGCGACAACAATTTACTCATACACGACATATATTTTAGTGAGGACACTGTAAAACGAGCCCTCAAAACTATGGACCCATCCAAGGGACCTGGACCCGATGCTGTACCTCCTCTATTTCTTATTAATACCGCTAACACCATCTATAAACCTTTGTACATCATATTTAGAAAGTGCGTTGATGAAGGTGTGTTTCCCTCGGAATGGAAACTAGCAAATGTAACTCCGATACATAAATCAGGCTCAAAACATGATGTAGAACAATATAGGCCTATCTCTATTTTGAATGCTATGTCTAAATTGTTTGAAAGAATTGTTCACACTGCTATTTACCCTCACCTCCACAACATTATAATCCCGGAACAACACGGATTTGTAAAGCACAGATCTACGACTTCAAACTTGATGCTCTACACTACGTATCTTTTTGAAGGTATTGATAATGGAGACCAGATAGAGACTGTGTATACTGATTTTCAGAAGGCGTTTGACAAAGTGGATCACGAAGCACTTTTAAATAAGATAGCGTTTAACGGCATACGAGGGAATTTACTTCGATGGTTTGCCTCATATATAACAAAAAGGAGCCAAAGAGTTGTAATTAACGGGTTTCAATCAGACATAATTCAAATAACTTCTGGGGTCCAACAAGGCTCAATATTAGGGCCTCTTCTTTTTATTCTTTTTATTAATGATATTCGGGAATGTTTTCAAAACTCTACTTTTTTACTATACGCTGATGATCTAAAAATTTTCAAAACCATAAATTCAGACAATGACATAACACTCTTTCAAGAGGATTTGAATCGCCTCTCTAACTATTGCACAAATAACAAACTAAATTTAAATACTTCTAAATGTGTACATATAAACTTCACCAAGCGTAAGCAAATACGTGATGTAAACTTCACTTTAAACAATACTCAACTAGTAAAAGTTAAAGAAATAAAAGACCTTGGTGTAACTTTAGACTCAGAACTTCACCTTAACATCCACATTGAAAAAATCGTCAATAAAGCTTTCCAACTCTTTGGCTTTGTAATGAGGGCTACTAAACAGTTCAAGCGTCCGGAATCGCTTATCTATCTTTTTAAATCATTAATTCGCCCTCAGTTAGAATATGCAGTCTCTGTCTGGGACCCATATTATCAGATTTATAAACACAAGATAGAGAAGGTACAGCGGAAGTTTTTACGAGCCTTGCATTTTAAAACCTGTCGTAATCATACAACATACAGCCAGCTGCTAAAAACATACAAATTACCAACCCTAGAATCCAGAAGGCTCCTCCTGCAGGCAATGACACTTTATGGGATATGTAATGGCGCCATTGATTGCAATAAACTGACCAACAAACTTTGCTACGTCGTGCCTAGAACAATCCATATTCGTGAAGTTAAAAAACGACGCCTTTTCGTCACTAGTAAATGTAGGACAAACGCGGGTCTAAGATCACCAATGCGACGAATTGTTGAGATATATAATAATAGGTTTGAGGATATAGACATATTTGCGTTGACAGCATCCAAATTCAAAATATCAATATTAAATGCAATAACATTGTATTTTTGGTTTGCATGGTTTGCTTATTTAGGTTAGCGTCATCTTTTTATTAAGAAATATTTATTGTTAACACGTGGACAATTTTGTTGGTTGTACATTAGTTTTTTTTTTTTCTGCAACTTGTATTTGTAAACACTTTAATGTACATCTGTTATTTGTTCCAATAAATAAATAAATAAATAAATAAAATAAAAGTAACTTATCCTAAACTACTTTGGATCGCAAGGCTACTGAGTTGACCCAATTGAAGGTCAGCCTTAATAAACTGATTTTGTTTAGAGGTCAGTGAAACATAAGCCTGTAAACAACAATAAGTCATTAATAAGTACTTATAAATATAAATACTGTGTATGTTACAATCATTTTGTTGTTTTATTTTATTGGTATTGTTTTATTACCTACTGCTTCTCAAAAGAGAAATTTAAATTTGTTTTCCACACATTCAGATGAATGAATAATATGGCCGATACTTTTTTTTGTTCTCAAATGTAGGTATGGAATAAAGAAAACAAGATACTTCTTCAAAAAAGGCTGAAGTAATATACCTACCTTACTAGTATCTTACCAATTACAATTTGCTTTAAATTCTATGTGCACCAAACAAAGAGTGTAAATATCTGTTTTCTCAATATTTTTTTTGTGATATTGTTTCAAGCATCACTACTATACGATTAAATTTCAATAACAATATCCAGCCCTTGTTGGTTTTGTACAGATTACATAAGTATGATATTCGAAAACAATATGTAGGACATTTAATTTTTATGCGATAGGTTTATCGATATGTATATGAGTTGTCGATATGACAGGAGCGACACTTGTAAGTATATATATGTTACGGTAAATCTGATTAATTGAAAATTATTAATATTTTTACAAAATTATTAATAATAACCACATGTTTTGGTAAATGTGAATAATCGATCGAAATTTATTACTTTTAGTAGTAATTATTAATAATTCACGACACATATTGGTAAAAGTTAAAAAATAAATAAAAACCTAACCTAACCTAACCTAGGTTAGGTTAGGTTTTTAACCTTATGTGAGCCGTAGTCAAGTGTAATTGGGTAAGGCCGCGGATTTTGCCACTTTTTGAAATAAAAAAATGTCTCAGATTTTAACGACTTATTAAAAACAAAATACTTGGTAAATTGTAATAAAGGTATTTTTATTATAAGAAGTAACACTTAAACTCTTAGAATAAATTCGTAAAGCAAATGTAAGACGTACAGATAAAAAAATACGTTGAGTTAAATTTGTCTAGACCCCCAAATTTAGCCAAAAACTAGCTGTCTTTTTGGTTTGGCCAAACACTCGGCATTATAAAACTCATATTTTTACTCATGATAATACAATTAATTGTAACTGTCTGACATGTCTCTAAGTTAAGCTGCTACATTGTGGTTTTGATGTGCGTAAATACGCGATATTTTTTAATTTATCACTATTCAAAAATTTGTCTCCATGTTTTAGCTTATATGTTACTATTTTATATGTTACCAAAATTTGCCTTCTGGGTATTAAAAACAGTTTATGGTAGTATTTTGTAGTGGCACTGGCAACACCATGAGTCCAGGCAATACAAAATTTTAAAAAAATACGCCATCTTTTCGTCTCTGGAGTCTGTCAAAGGTGCACGAGTGTGTTTCGTCAGTGGATTTTTTATGCGAATTTTGGCGATTTCAAAGGTAAATAACAGTTTTTATTATAAACATCTTATGTAGAACTATGCTTTATTGACTAATAAGTGCGTGGTTATGTCTTTTTGTTTAAAATTTGGCCCGTAATCGTAATTTTCGCTTATTTATAACCTTGAAAATCACGCTTCTACGTTACTTCTATGTAGCTTCTATGTTACCGGTAACGTAGATTATATGTTACGTAACGTTGAAGTGTTACAAAGGTGTGTGCATATCGTAGATTTAATAGACAAATGATGTACTTACCTAATAATTAATTTTATTTCAATTTTAATACTTAATTATTATTTTTGCAAGTTATGATTTAAGAGAGAGCAAGTTATTTGAAAATGAAGTTGCCATAAATGAAATGATAGGTGAAGACAGTAACAAAATTAAATCTGCTAATAGACATATAGGTGAGAACAAGGAAAATACAAACTACAGCAAAGAAGACATAATAAAGACTTGGAAACAAGAGCTCGTAAAAGAAGAAATAAACAAAATTGAGATCGATTGTACGAAAGAAGATGAAAACAAGAAAATTTTGAATGTTACTAGAGAAGAAGAGAGACTACAAAATAATACCGGTAAAATATATACAAAAGAGGCAGTAAATTGTAAGGAAATGGACAAAACAAATTTTAATGAAAAAAACAAAACTGAGAATGGCAAAGAAGATGAAACTAATATAAAGGAATCGAAAATAGATGAAGAAGAAGGAAGCAAGGCTATAGAGAGTGAAGACAATAAGCAGGACTTTATTTTAAACATAAATTATAGTATTATAGTTAGATATTTCCAAAGAAAACGTGGAAATATTTTATTGGATTTATTGAGGCCATAGAATTTAAAGACGGAGAAAATTATTACAAGGTAAAATTTTTGAAAACTGTCAAAGATTCATTTGATTCCGTGAAGTTCTTAGTCCAAAGAAAATTAGATATTGATAAAGTGACCATTATTTCTATCGTCAAAAAGGTAACATTGATTCAGCGGGAAGAAGCCTCTAAAGAATATTACCTGAGCACTGACTTCGATATGGTTTATTTTAATTAAATAATTTTATTATATTTATATGTAGGCAGTTATTTTGGTCTAAGAAATATTTTGTTATTGCACTGATCTCTTACCTAGGTTAAAAAGAACATAATTATGTATCTTTATTACTTGTTACTTGATTATACATATAATTCTCCTGTGATTTAGTGTATTTTTTGCTAAAAGAGATTTTATGAAACATTATCTATCACATTAAACATTCTAGTTACGTCACTTGTATCGTAGTTGTTATTTTCCTGATAATTTTCCTTTATTTGGTAGGTAAGTGGGCAAATGTCGTTTATTTTTTCTGTAATCACTGAACTCCTCACAATGTACTGCATTAGTATAAATTGCGGATTGAAGTTTGTGGCCGCACATCGTAGGGCTTAAACTACCAATCAAATAAAAGAATCTCATAATCTCCTACTCTTTTTTTTAAGTCGGTTAAAGTAGTGCGTTGTGCAATCAGCCTTACAACAATTTAACGTTACTTTCGCGTTACATCTATGTAACTGTAACATATAATTGTCTATGTTACTCTATGTTACTAAGTGGCGAAATCTACGGCCTTACCCAATTATTAATAATTCACGACACATATTGGTAAAAGTTATAAAATAAAATAAATAAAAACCTAACCTAACCTAACCTAACCTAGGTTAGGTTAGGTTAGGTTTTTATTTATTTAACCTAACCTAACCTAACCCCCCGCGCCTCTCGCACGTCGCACACACCGCCCCGCCCCGCAATCCTTGGCCACTTATTACATTTATCACTACTGGGGTTAAATTATTAATAATAACCGACAAATGTGATTAATTTATCAGTTTAACCTCGATTTTCGGTAATTATTAATAATAATAGATAATTATTAATAATCTTCAATTATTCACTCTTACCGTAACATATACACTTAAATACTGATTTTGTTTGAGTCTCTGACTCAATGACATGATTAAAAGTCTGTCTCTTTTTTCATATGACATTTCGTTCACGTGAAAAGAGAAATCCGATGTTTAAAGTTCATTTTAAATATTCTCTATCTTGGGAATCTTTTATCTTTGCAACAGACCATAAATAAAATTTATTTATGGTCAGTTTATATTCATTAACCTCTAATGAAGTATATTTAATAATAATATACTTTAGTAGAGGTTAGTGTCTGGCTTTGCAGATGCCAGATTGTGTCGCAAATAAAATATAAAGCTTGGCAGAATTCAGGCAAGCAAATAGCATAATATCCAATCATTTCAATCTGGTCACACTGATCCTTGATCAACGGTACGGTAGCCAACGCCAACGACCGGTTGGCATTTGTTGGCCCGGTTTGTTCGCAGCATATTAGACTGTCTAATATTATAATATACTAGTGGACCTGGCAGACGTCGTCCTGCCGGAAAAAGCTGAAATACCGACAGCAGCGCCACCTACCGGGAATCCAATTGTGAATCTAAACCATCCAGGGCCCTACCCAAACACACACACAAAATTTCATCAAAATCGGTCCACCCGTCTAGGAGGAGTTCAGTCACATACACACGCACACAAGAAATATAAATATTAAGATATGGTATGGTGTGGATAAAAAAAAATGTTAAAAATTTAAATTAACTTAAAATCAATGAAAAGTGATATAGGTATGAGTAAGATGAAGACTATGTTTACCATAAATACAAACGCAAAAATGAATTTTGTAATGTTGTACTGGTTGTACATAGGTACTACTTTAAAAAATATTTTTTCTATAAAACATAGCTAGGTAGGTAACAGTATTATTTTACATAGGTACTTAATTTTGTGTTTTGTTTAATTTTAAAAATTTGTATGCCTTCCAGGTAAGAATAAATATCTTTATACATTTTCGGCAGACACGGAAACAAAAAGAGGGGGCAGACTGCAAGTTTGCTGCACAAAAAAAGGCAAAATTACATAACTATTTATATATAGGTACCTAACTGGCAGCCCATCTGGCTTTGCCTGAATTAAACTATTTTTTTTTGGTTAGAATTTTAGATTTTTTCACCCTCTTATAGGTAGGTACTTAAATTTGTTTTGAACCCTGATATACGTGTATCTTTGTTTTTAACCAGATTTAGTTTTAAGGAATTTGGTAGGTACTGTCTTATTACTTTCAAAATGACAACTTTCTATACAACCGTACATCCCCAACTTCTTTTAGCCTAGGAGTGGAATATGACATTTATTTTTACCTTGAAGCAGGTATACAAAAATCATGCTTCTTTGAAAATGACGGACTTCTATACAACCGTTCATCCCTTATTTCCAAAAACCCCGATAGAATTATATTTATTTTTTACTTTTTGACCGCCGCCAGGGACGTCTGTGGACGTCAAACGGCATGGCGCGTCCAAAACCTTTTTACTGTTTAAAATAAACATACATAAATTTGTTTGTAGTGTTTCTTTTTCTATTATTATTCCTTAGACATTATTTATTATATTATTACACAAAGATATGTACCATTTAGCCGCTCTGTACTGGAAACAAATCACAATTTACGAACATCTTGCAAAATGTATCATTTGCGGCGGATATCCACGAAGACGCAGACGCGAAAAGCCGTCAGCTAGTGATGGGTAAGGAAAACAAGTATGATAATAGTTTTTAAAATATTTGATGAAAACAAATTAAAATACTTCACTACTAAAGCAACGAAATTATTTCTCGTCGACGACATTAAACAATAGATTAATTACAAGCAAAAAAAATGAATAAAATACTGTGTGAAACGACAAAGTTACATAGGTGAATAAGTGCCATTTGATAATGTTGTGGCAACTCTCGCGCACCGCTATTAGCAGAACCCTATAGTACTTTGTACGCCACAGACGTGATGAGACGGCGCCTCGTGATGTCAACCGCACTGTATAATGTAAATAGTGTAGTGCAATATAATACGTAATAATTTTAATATTAATAATAAAATGTCTTTGACGACGGAAGAGCTCCTTCGAGTGTTAGAAGGCGTGGAAGAAAATGACGCATGTTCTGAAGCAGAATCATTAGATAATAATTTTAAGTTTTAGTTGATTGTTGACTGACTTATGGATGTGCACACCAAAATAAATCTTCAATATCGGGCTTTGTTGTACATCAAGAAAAGCGGCCGAACAGTATTCTTTCTTTTCCAGGCATTGTCTTATTGTACAATAGACTCTGTGGACCTGCTCTATAGTTGAGTGGTGCTTCCGGAAACCAAATTGATGGTCGGGTATTACATGGTCCGAGACTAGGCAATGTGATAGACGTGCAAGGATAATCCTTTCCCACAATTTTGAAAGTACTGGCGTCAGGCTAATGGGGCGATAAGATGAGACATCGTTGGGCGGCTTGCCAGGCTTGTGAATCATGACAATTTGAGATGTTTTCCAGAGTGCAGGAACGTGTGAGATTCTCAGTGTGGCATTGGTGAGGATGGTCAAGAAAACAATGCACTTCTTAGGGAGCTCTTTCAGTAGCCTGGGGGTGATTAGATCAAATCCTGGTGCTTTGTTAGAATCCATTTTGGCTATTTCTCTAGCCATTTCCCTTGGTGAGGTAGGGGTCAACGGCAAGCATAGTTGCAGATCTTGTTTTAGGACTTCATCTATTTCTGGATCATCTGGTATATCCGTACTATTGGGTGTAAAGACACCGGCTAGGTGTGCAGCAAAGGCTTGGGATTTTTCTTGGTCAGTACGCGCCCATGTGTTCCCGGACCTTATAGGCGGAGAACACTGTTGTGGTTGTGGGAGGCACTTTGTCGCCTTCCAGAGGTTATGCATCCCGTTTGCATTAGTAGACATATTCCCTAATCTCTGTTTTAGGGATTCATTTGCAACATCAGCCAGAAGATCTTTAAGTTCTTTAATTGCACGGTTAAGCCTGGTCTTATCTGCGCACCTGTGGGTCGTCTGCCAAATTCTGCGAAGGCGACGTTTTTCAGAGATTTTTTCCCTGACTTTAAGAGGGACCGGCGCTGCGTGTGATGAATCCTCTAGCTCAGGAGTGCTAGACCAAGCGGCTACTTGGATCAGGTTTGTGATATAAAGGCACGCGTCGTCCACTTCATCCTTGGTTTTAAGTGGGACATTAAGGTTGATGTTTGATTCCAGGAGTTCCCGAAAATAGTGCCAGTCAGTTTTATGATTGTGGAGATAGTCGGTGAGAGTGTCGCTACGTATAGCCACTGGACTAACAAATAGTAGGACAGGTGAGTGGTCAGAGCTACCGTCAAGACTTGGCTTTATGAGAGTGTTCTGTGCGCTGATGCCTTTTGTGACAAAAAAGTCTAAGAGGTCAGGTGTTTTGTTGATGTCAGTGGGCCAATAAGTAGGCTCTCCAGTTGACATAACTAGTAAGTGATTGGCTTCCAGACTCTTTTTTAGTTCACGACCTCTAGTAACTGTTAGTCTTGATCCCCAATATGTGTGCTTGGCATTCCAGTCGCCCCCGGCAATGAATCTGTTGCCCAGTGACTTAAAGAAGTTTGTAAACATTCTCTCTTTTATAGTGTGGCGCGGGGGACAGTATATTGCAGAGAGGTTAAGAGGTCCTGATCGGTCCTCTACCCTTATATTGGTGGCTTGTAGATAGGGAGCCGTGTTGGGTTCCAAGAGGCAATGCCTAATACTGTTCTTGATAATAATTGCAGTGCCAGCGTGGGCTCCACCGTCGGGATGACAGGTTAGATACACAGAAAATCCAGGGATACATATTCGACTTCTGAGTGTAGTGTGTGATTCAGAAATAAGGCAAACGTCGAGTTTGTTGGATTTCATGAACATTTCTAGTTCGTTAATATTAGGGGCAAGGCCATTAATGTTCCAGGTGGATATATGAAGGGAAGTCATTTTGCTATTTTGGTGACGAGAGTAGCGATGAGGCTCACTAAGGAGCCTATTTGTTGAATGAGTAGGTCCATTTTCTCACTTTGTTTAAGGATTATATCTTCCAATTTACTGTTGGATTGATGGGGTGGTTGGGCATTCCTCCCTGCGGTGGCTTCAGCGTATGTTCTCTGGTGAGTGGCATTTTCGTTTACTTTTGGCGACTTCGAGGTGTTTGAGTTTACCGCCATGGCTGGGTTTGTTTGTGCTTGGTGTCTTGCTTTTGGAATTTGGGGTTTATTTCTCCTAGTCATTATTTCTTTGAAAATTTCGCAACCTTTATAGTTAGCTGGGTGATCGCACGAGCAGAGGGCGCATTTGGCGGGAGTTGTTCTGTCCTTCTTTTTGCACTCGGAAGTTTTATGGCCCTCACCACACTTGACACACCTGAAGGGTCGCATGCAGTTGTTCTTCGAGTGGCCGTATCTTTGGCAGCGCTGGCATTGGACAATGCTTTTTGCCTTCCTCGGGTCTTCTATTGTTACCTTTTGGTTGGATATGTGGACAATAGATTTAACTGCCGGGTTATTAGCACTTGGCTCAATGTTGACGAAGAAGGTCGAGGAGGGTTTCTTTTCAGCGCCGTATCGTGCATTAATTATTTCACCTTTAATTTTGTTGTTCGTTGCCTCAACTGCTTCTCTAATCGCTTCATGGGGAGTACTATGGTGAAGGTTTTTGATAACTATTCGGCAGCATTTACTGTCTTTTGGGGTGAATGTATGGCCTATAAGGCCATTTTCTCTAATAACAGTTATAATTTTTTTGTATTCATCGGCGGTGCTCACAAGGACGTGAAGCAGGTATTTATTTATAAGTTTAAATTTGAACTCCTCCTTGCTGCTGACAGTTTGGAGTAGCTTAGACAGTTCAGTTACGTCCTCTATGCCATTGAGGACAATAGGAGGAGGTTTGCTGGGCTTAGGTAGTTTAATGGAGTGCATTTCGTCGGACGGGTCTAGTGGTAAGTTACTAAAGCGGTTTTTTGTTTTAATTCCTTCAGCCTCTGGTGAGGAGTCGCAAATTTTTCTTTTTTTGCTGTTGCCAGGAGCTATTACCCTTTGCCATGGTGGCGGGGCAGGGGTTTGAGCAGTTTTATCTTGCGCTGCTGTTTCCAGCAAGTCCTTTGCGTTATCGTCTTGATTTTGTGTTGCCCTTCCTAAGTCGGAGAGGGATGAAGATCGTTGTTTGATAAATAGTCCTGGATGGAATGCTTGTTGTGTTAGTCGTTTGTGTTGTGGTTGTGGTTGGGGGTTGGGGTTGGGGTCTGAGTCCATTTTTGTTCCCACGAGAAGGGTCGATTACATAGGTCACTTACAGGGTGACGCCCATTCCTGTAAGAAGGCACTATTCAACGGAGTTAGCCAGGTCCACCGAGGTTGGCGCTGGAGACTGAATTCCCTCAGCCATTCATCCATAGGCACGGTCCTCACCTTTGGATTGGGGATTTCTTGATGTACAACAAGCCTTCGACCGAGTCTGGCATAAAGGACTACTTTGCAAAATTAAAATGTACCTTCCACATTCTTACTACCTGCTGTTGGACTCCTATCTCGGCGACAGAAAATTCCAAGTCAAGCTCCGTGACGCAAGATCTTCCCTGATTAGTTGCAGAGCTGGTGTGCCTCAAGGCTCAGTGCTTGGTCCGGTTCTCTACAATATATTTACTTGTGACCTACCCCAAGCACCCGAAACAACCGTGGCTACCTTTGCTGATGATGCGGCCTTTCTCAGTTGTAACCGAGATCCAAATGTGGCGAGCAGCCAGCTGCAAACCCAACTTAATGCTACCAGTGCCTGGCTGACCAAGTGGCGAATAAAAACAAGCGCCCCGAAGTCTCACCACATTACATTTACACTAAGACGCGAGACCTGTCCCCCGGTCACCCTAGGCCTCGACATATTGCCACAATCAACCTGTGTTAAATACCTTGGATTCCACCTGGATCGAAGGATGACATGGAAAGATCACATAAAGACGAAGCGCAACGAAATCAACTTTAGATTTAAGAACTTGCTCTGGCTCCTCGGTAGACAGTCTGCTTTATCCCTATCCAACAAACTAAGGGTCTATTGCTCCATAATTAAGCCGATCTGGACATATGGTATCCAACTGTGGTCATCAGCCAGCAAATCTAACATTATGTGCCTACAGAGAACTCAGAACAATATTCTAAGGACACTTTCATCAGCACCCTGGTATGCTCGTAACTCGGAAATCCATGAATATCTGGAAATCCCAACCATACAGGAGGAAGTAAAAAGATACTCAGCCAACTATAGGGACCGCTTGACATACCACCCAAATCCGTTATCAAGTATGCTCCTGCAGCCTAACTTGATTAGAAGACTCAAGAGAGCCGATGTGCTGATTTAATGATGAGAGAAAGAGCAGTGGCTCTGCCTCGCCAAACCCCAACCTCTTTCAACTCACCTAATTATAGTCTAGACGACTGATCGCAGGTTATAAGATATTAAAAAAAAAAAAAAAATATCGGGCTTTGTGAAATCATAGAGCAGTTTTTATCTTTTGCAATATTGCCATTTAAAAAACTAAATAATTATAATTTTTCTTATTGAAGAGTACTCAATGAATACAAACAAAGACATTATTATTATACATATATATTTCAAATAATTATTAATAATTATTTGAAATATATATGGGGGAAACATACTAAATAAAATAAAACATTTTCATATAGCACTCATGTAATTAAAAAACAATAATTCAAGTACGTTTAAGTTTATATTTTATAGAAGTTTAGTGTATTTTATATAGTAAGTTTATATTTTTTAGCTAATACAATAAATAATAATCTCGTGATTATTAAATAAGAAATTACGTAATAATATCGTTAAGCAATAGATCGCATTGGTACATCTCTAACATAAAGCGGAAAAAATTTGAAAAGGCAGTGCCTGCCACGCTACGGACGTCTTTGCCCATCTAGACAAGTGGCATAAGCGATAGTCGAATCGAAAAGTCAAAAAAAGCAAATGTATGGGATTTGATGTAAGTTTACGACATTATATCGTAGACTTACGTCATACATTTAGTTTTTTGACTTTTCGGTTCGACTACCGTTAGAATAAGATAGACGGAGCGTGAAGAACTCGCGCGTGAAGCCGCCTAAAGTCATACTAAATAGCAAAGTAATACGTTTTCGCTCGCAGTCGCTTACAGCCGCTAGCGAGTGCGCATACTTTAGAAATTCTTAAAAGTAGTAGGTACTGGATAATTTCGTTTTATAAGTAAATTACTTTAACATAATAGATTTCGCATTAACTATTTTAGTAAATATTTTAGTTACACAAACTAGGAACTATTACAGAGATTCTTCCTAGGTCACAGAAAATGGTTCATATCATCTATAATATGTCGCAGAATAATCGGATAAAACGGTTTTTTTTTGTGAAAGCCGTATGACGATTATTAAAACCCGACTAATAGAAAAAAATACAAAGAATTTTGTAATCATCCGAGATATTTTCAAAATCGTTGCAAAAATTCGATCTAGATTAGGCACAGAATACCTACTTTAATTCTTTAATGTACACAAAAGAAATACAGATAGTGTTACATAGGTATTAATATCATGTACAAAGGCGAGCTTAACTCAAAATTGAGTTCTCTTACAGCAAACCTCTGAGAAGTGGAAAGTTTAGAGGAAACCAAGGGTAAACAAAGTGTAGGTACATTTGATAAAGAAAAGTTGGTAACAAATATATTATAACATAATACATACATAAGATTATACATAGATACATACAGAATATATATATACTTAATTGGTTTAGGTAAATTGCGAATAACCTATGAGCGCTGCTTGGCTAACGGCTACATTAATTCGTCATTTTGTCACCAATCAACGTTTACGAATCTAGTCGTCCTGAAAATACTATGATTATTATAAAGATTCTGAAAATAATGAAGTTTTTTTTGTTTTTTTCCTATTAAATTATCAGGTTTTTTACATTCGTTACCTATAGGATTATCGCATAGATCCGTTTTATCCGATTAACCTGCGATTTAAATAAGTTTGGCATATATTCGGACGTGTAATTCAGTACCTGCTAATAGTTATATAACTAACTATGATATGATTATGTCATAATTACATAATGTATACAGTAAATATGATGTAGTTTTTATTATATCATGCATAAAGATCATATTTCAGAGGTTAGAATTTTTGTGATTCGACTGTAAGATGGCTACATTGGCTACAGATTACAATATCCGACGTCGTCATTAACGTGCGCACGGTTATATTATCTATACAGTATTGTAACTCGGCCATATCTTTGAAATAAATGCCTACGCAGTACAAAAACATGCGATAGGGCTGCCCGCCTCTAGCATTTTAGTTTTGTATTGTGATTGTAAATATACTTTTTTTATAAAAACAAATAAAATAAAACTGCGTGTTATTTTGAGTTATACAAACTAACAAAACAAAACTCACATGCTCACAAGGAACCTACCGTACATAATTCATTAACCACCTATCTCACTCGTGCTATTCGCCTATGTAACTACCTATTTCACTCGCTCACTCACTTCACTTTATTTATTTATCCAGACATCTTTTTTTTCGGGAGATAAAAGGAAATATTTATACATTAAAAAGACACTCATTATGTACCTACCTAGCTAGTAAGTAAAATTATTTTACAGTCTTACCTTTCACAATTTCCAGGTAATCTAAAAAAAGTTATCTCTGCGTTATTGATGAATTCATGTAACCAAAAACTGCACAATATATCCTACTCGTCATATTAAATATGTACTTGAACTTATTTTTAGTGCAAAAATCGCGCGGTTATTGTTCGCCGTTCGTCACTGCGTCACAGTCGCGATTGTCTCTACATGCTACATGCCGAGCGAATGCCGAGATCGAGGCGCGTAGGCAAGGCATAGCTCGCGCTTGTATGAAGTTGGAATACTGTATAGATAATAATACCGTGACGTGGGCGTGTTCGGCTTTGCAATTTACAATTTTTTTCGGATTAGGTACATCCGTACTTATATTTCTTTATTTGAATAATAATATATTATATTTATCCAATTGTTTGTATAACTCTTTAGGAAAATAAGTACTTAATTGTTATTAGAAATGTGGTATTAGTAGGCCTATCTGGCCTATAGATAAAATATTTAAATTATTTTTATTCGAGAAAAATAAATGTTAATCACTTATATATTTCTATGATTAGGTATATAGATACCTACCTAATTATTATATTGTTTAATATCTTATGTTTTATTATGGGATACCTATTATGTTTAAATAAAATATACTTCCAATTCAATACAATGTTGTACTTTATTTTTACTAGACTTAAACTTAAATATGTACTTGATAAATATAAAAACTTAATTAGCTAATAATAACGGCACAAATGCACGTAATAGGTAGTAAGTATATTAGTCTTTTTCTCAACTCATTTACATTTGTAACAATTCACATTCTCATTTTGAATACAAATTTTCTAATTTAGATTGTATTTAACTGCCTATGCATCTAAACTACACATGCTTGTTTCAACGCCCCATCTTACACTATTACTACAATCTCAAACAGTCAATATACCTACAGCTATTGAAAAAGCCTTGAAAACATTACATTAGAATACCACTGCGGTACGTAATACAGTGCATTAAATTATACTAAACATTATAAGCCTATGATTCGGATGCCGCAGCGGGCGCAAACTGTATAACTGAAGTATGACGAACCACTGGCACTGGTATATCAATATTAGGTTGAGGTATAAGTTTTCGCTTCCGAGGGGGTAATGATGAGGGTGCAAAGGTATATTGGATAGAGGTTGTCAGGGAGGGGGCAGGTGATGGTGCCGGAGACAATGGTAACGTAGATGTAGCAGGTGCCGGAGGACACTGTGGTGATGGTGGGGAACTTGGTGGCGTAGGTGGTAATTGTTGCAAAGCGGATTCCACTATATCACACATTTCATTTCCATTTACTAGAGGTTCCGTAGACGGCGACGGTTGAGAGCGTGGTGTATCCGCTCCGTGTTCTTTGTATATGTGAGCTTCCATTTGTTTTTTCGTATTAAAGGTTCCATCACAAACTGTACAACGATAGCATCGCTCGCCATAATGTTGGAAGCGATGTAACTTCAGGACGTGGTTGTAGCCAAAATCTCTGAGACATATATCACAAGTATAAGGACGTTCTCCGGTATGAGTACGCGAGTGCACTTTAAGTTGCTTCGAGCAAGTGAATCCTTTTCCACATCCGGGAGCCGGGCAGCGATAAGGTTTTTCACCAGTGTGGGTTCGGAGATGGATAACGAGTTGTCCTGATTGAATAAAAGTTTTGTGACAATGTGGGCAGGCATGTGGCCGTTCTCCAGTGTGAATTCTAGCGTGACGGTGTAGTTTTCCAGAGTGTTCAAACGCTGCATCACACACACTGCATCGATATGGTCTTTCCTTAGTATGTATACGCCGATGGACTTGCAAGTTCTCCTTAACACTGAACATCTTGTGGCAATATTCACATTCGAAAGGCCGTTCACCAGTATGGGTCCTATAATGACGCACTAGTCTTGCAGGCACGGCGAAAGTTTTGTTGCAGACATCGCAACGATGTGCATCTGCGGTAGCCCGGTGAGAGCGCGCGTGAGCTGTTAGTGCACTCCGAGTGGAGAGCGTAAGCCCACACTCGCCACATTGATGTACTCGTTCCTCTTCACCTGTCGAATGATATTGTTTCACTTGAATAGTTGTTAAAGATTCCATTATAATAATACGTCGACCGTATTATTGGTGCTCTGTCTCAAGCGCGACGACCGTTCACAGTACAGTGTCTGTTGTGTATGGCATGCAGCGATCAGGAATATCAGGATGCATCAACATAATACGGCCACGCAGGGGCGAGAGCGGCAAGTGCGGAGCGGAGCAAAAGCCGAGTGAATGTCCTCTGACAACACGTGGAGGCCTGCACTGCGGTTTCGACGCGATAGCGCCGCGGTGCAGGCCTCCACGTGTTTGGGCCGCCGACCCCTCAGTCCGCGCTCAAAGTAGGTATCCCCCCCCCCCTTACCGTGTGTCCTACCCCGCCCCATTTACAAGCGTATTTCATTTGTTTTTTTATTGTTACACTTGTGGCAATACGAACCAAAAAAATATATATATTACACTGCATGTAATACTACTATAGGTAACATAATAATATAAAGGATTTTGTACTGTGTCGAAAATTATATTGTAGACACACACATCATCGTGCTAGGTACATACTTGTTGTCTGCATGACCTAGCTGGTTGTTTTAGTAGAGTTAAAATAACCTAATTACCTACGCAGGTCAATGAGAAATGATATTAACATAACAACTAGGTAACGAATGATAAACCAAATTGATTTAATGAAGTATTAAAGAAATAACGTTTTAAATTAAATTTGGATAACACTCTTGTAAAAAAATCATCAAATAAAATTAAGGATTTCTAGTTCAAGTCCATAAAAGTAAGATTAAAAGTACACTGTAAAACCATTACGTATAACATTAAGGAAACATAATATAGAATAAAATCCTTACCTATCATGTTACGAAATGATGTTGATTTTTCTATTACGGTTCAATATAGTTAATGTTGATGTAGGTTGTGCACAATGGTCCAATCCAACAGTGAGCAACAATGATGACACACTCACTCGACCGACGTTGGCGGCCGAATGCGGAGCCGTGTACGAACCGAGTCACAGCGGAATCGGTTGCGTTGCGAAACATGAGAGTGAGCGGGAGAATTAAGCGTCTTTATAGCGTCATCCAATTTTCCGCCTTTTCCACCCTCCTGTTTCAGTAGAGAGTTTTCTATATACTTGTTACATAACCTATATTTTTGAACTGGAATATCAGGAGCTTTTCGTTATAATCACAACAAATGTTATTAAGTTTTATTTATTCATCAAAATGCGATGTTTCGAATGAAAAAAACATAATAAAAAGAAAAGACCCATAAATTTAGTTCTGTTAAAACGCATATGTTATAGCACCTAAGTATATTATTATGTATTGGGTAAATATATCACATATGCTTGCATTCTCAAACGCGATTCGCTCACATCATATACCTACCTACCTATGAGTGAGATGAATGCAATGCAATATTTATCTTGGTTGTAGACGTTGTACCAACTAGATATAGAGGTAGGTACAAAAAATAAATAGTCAGGCAGCTAGTGTAGTTAATAAATATGACATGTCTAATATAATTACATAATAGAATAGGTATACCTACTTATATAATAAATAGGTACCTACATAAGTTATGCATTTAAGTAAGTACAAATCTTTACAATCTAAATAAATCTTTGTCCAATGAAGTGGTCTATAAATCTATTTTGTTAGGTATACAATATATTAACCCTAGGTTACACGTAGGTAACCTACCTAATACATAGTAATATTTTATTATACAACTATTGGTACATAGGAAATTATATGTCTTTTCAAATAAATTATTATAGGTACACCTACTTTTACGATTAATTCCGTGCCTATCAATTTACTATTTCGGATGTAGGTAGGCACGGCCTACGTATAAAACAAAAATAGTTTTTCTAACGCATATTTCGTACGGGTGCATGTAATTGTTATAGAAGCATAACGCCACAAGAAATAACGATAACGCTATTATATCGTATTATATACCTACCACACGATAGACGGCGCGCGTTTGTTGAAGGTTGGATGGAATGTCCGACCCGTGCGGCGAGGCGCGGCGTGCGGGTGAAAGAGGGCAACACTAGCGTACACGTGGAGGCCCACCGCGGTTTCGAAACGCGCGTGTGAACTCTCGGCAACAGTGCGCGTGCGTAACACCTCGACCCCCTGTCCCCTTCCCTCCATGCGCACTCTCCCTCTCTCCAATTCCACTTATCTGTCTGTCTAGGACAACAACATAACGCGAACTATGTTAGGTGGGTCTTGTGACCCGTGCATCATATCCGAATCTTTATTACCTAGGTATTTACGGTCAACTTAGACAACTAATGAAATATAAGTTAGAGATTATAAGATGCACTACCTAATTAAATCTTAAGTATAAACTCAACTAATATAAAAAATTGGTAGGTACTGCTGTGGGTAATTAATGTACCTAATATGTCTACCAAAATAATAAATAAACCTTAGTAGGTAGGTAGTAGGTTCTTAATGATATATATAATACCTTTATATAATTAACCACAAAAATTGTTTAAGTTATACCTATCTACTTAATAACTTATAGGTAAGTAGGTATTTATTATTGTTTCTTTTCATTCATAGTAGGTACCTACCTACAATAATTTTACATTTAATTTATTAAATTAGCTTCTGTGTGTGTTTTGTACCTATTAATGTAGATTACCTCCCCCTTAAAAAAATAGGTAGGTACCTACCTACAGTTAATTAAAGTGGTAAATAAGCACTCAGCGCGCCTGAATGTAAGCAGCTACGTGACTCAAAAACTAGAAAATCGCTTTTCTTGCAATCTGGTTGACGAAGTCCGTCCTGGTTTTTACCAAGGAACTCTGTTGCTGAACAATGACGAACTTATAGCGACAATTTCAACCTTACCTTGCCCGTGATGACACTATTTATAAGTAAGAAGACACTGACCCCTGTGTGCCCTACCTCTCTTAATTTTAAACACATTGCGCCAAAAATAGTATATGTGCCAAATTATTAACGTTAGGTACGTAGGTACTTATTTTTAAAATTATATAGGTTGTTATTATTATCTATGATTATTTCCAAGGATTCCATTGATTAACAATGGTAAAAATCATTATCGCTACACTTCTAGATTATAATAATATGCATTTAAATGTTGTTATCCACGAATTATGATAGCTATCTTTTTTTGTTACTGGTGGTATGTGGTAACTGGTGCTCATGGAAATCTGCAATGCCACGGTCACAGCCAAACCATTGGTTACCGTAATCAGACTGACAGACAACGCACAAATAAAACCGGTTGGTTTACAAGCCTGAAATTTTGAACAACAGTGTCTAAATCTGGCCTTAACTTGGGTCAACGCATTAGCATTGCGATATTTGCGATCCACAGAGTGGCAATGTGGCTGTCTAGTCTTTTGGGTACCTTTCCTCAGAACTGCGACCTCAATCAGATAGGTATTATATTTATAAGTTTAAATACAATTGGTATCTGATTGTTTGTAAGTAGTTTAGGTTAAGTTACTTTTATTTTCATAACTTTTTTTATACATCTCATTAGACAACTTATCAGAGTGTCTTATACATAATGTATACCTATCGTAGACAAGCACTGAAACTGGATTTTCTAAAATAATCTGCTAACGGCAGTGAATAGTAGAATGTTGAAAGTCGGCTGCGTGTATATCCACGCTGTTGCGAGTCTGAGTGTATTTTGTGTCCGTAATTTTAATGTTTGTTAAAAAATACAGCGAGCAGAAGTCACTAAAAAAGGCTGTACTCGCACTATGAAGAGACTGACTTAAATAAAAAACCTGTTTATTGAACGTCTTCCTATTTTACTTACTTAGTTATTATATTTATAGCCAATAAAACAGATCTCCATAGGTCCTTGATCAAGCATTGGTATAATTAGGGACTTTGTAGGCTACCTACTAGTGTTTTCTTGTACTTCTTAGGTGGCAAACAATCATACGGTCCAGCTGTTAGTAAATATTTACCGTAGCCTATGTACCTACGCCTGCAGTAGGTACCTAAGTAATCTATTTGTTTCAAAAACGCGTTAGATACTAAATAAGCGCTAAGAATCTGTACCCACTTACCTATAGGAACTCGACTGCACCGTTGTCTGTAGTTATAAGGCGGTGGTCTTCATTACGATGGAGGTCATTCAGTTAAATTAAATGGTATCCTGCCTCTCTTATCAGTTTACACGACAATGCGTTGGTGATCCTTCCGGGATTATCAAAAACTAGAGGCCCGCCCTGACTTCGCCCGGGTTAAACTATTTTCAGCGCAACTATCTTTTTCTTTTACTTCTCTTGACAATAACAAACACAACAAAAAGAGTATTACTTACTTAAATCGGTCCTGCCGTTCACGCGTGATGCCATGACAAAGGGAAATAGGGATTCATTTTTATATAGGTATAAGAAGAAGATAGGTAAAATGATGTCTTTATTGTTTTCCGACAACGGACTCATTTGTTCGTGAACTGATGAAACATATAAAATGATAATGTATCACAGTAAGTATCTGTACGATTCGTCATTATTTCCTTTTGATGATCACATTCTTATTATATGCATCCCTAATACCTAAAAATACAGTACATACGTACCTATAAATAATAGTATGTATTCGCAGAAGATATACTTAATTGACTACCCCAACTGGAGACGGGCGTGGTGATTTGTATGTCTAATTTGCTATTGCCTAATTTTTTTAAAGAAGTACCTATAATAAGTACCTAAGTGATATCGACAGAATTGATATCTTAAAAATAATTTAGTTCCTACGCATATTTTTCTTCCAATACCTACTTACCTTTTAATAAAATATTCCTCTACGTGTAAATCATTATAGGTAGTTCATTTTTATAATTGTCTATAGGTACGTACCTACTTACCTACCTACTTATATACAAAATTCTAGCCATATCAAATTAGGTTATATGAAAAAGAAAGTTTATTTAAGATATCATCTAATAATGTTTCCCAGTTCGCACTGGGACAGAAGAAAAGTACAAAGGTTCCTAGTTAAAAAAGTAACTATGAAGAGGGCCCTAACAAAGGGCGAGAACGGGTAGTGAGCGCGGCGCGCGGGACGGAGAACCGACACGCGCTGCACGGTCACCGAACGTTTGGAACCACAGTGCTGAGGCCACGCGGCTCGTGCGCCCGATTCAACCTTCCTCAACGCGACCGCAACTGACCCGCGCGCGCCGCGCGGCTCGCCTCCCCCCCCCCGCTGCCGCTGCCGCGCACCGACCCGCCCGCGCTTATTCTTTAGTTTCGTATGTCCGCTTCAAAATACAGATACAGGTGATATTATTATATCTACTTACATGACTGTATTTATAGATATGATGAAGCATAAACAACATAATAGTAAATAATATAGGTAGGTAGGATAATGCACGTTAGGTAGGTATGTACTGGTCTATCATAGTGGTTATTGGACTAAGTTTATTTGGGAAGGCACCTAAGTAGAAAGTCTATAAAATTACTTATTTATTTTAAACGTTGCAGGTACCTACCTACCTACTTACTCAGGCATATTATTTTTTGTTTATGTATCCATTTATATTTAGGTAGGTACAACAATGTTCATTTGGAAAGGAAAAAAATCTAAAAAAGGAAAAAATAATAAGATAATGCTCTTCAAAGCGTAAGACTACCTAATGAGGTAGGTACCTATACCGAAAAGTAGCTGGAATTATCATGTAGGGTAAAAATATATAAATAGGTACCTACATAGGTAAGGTATTAACATGTAGGTATGTACCTCTATTATAAAGAATAGAAAATATATTGTGTGAAAATATCCCACAAGTACCTACCTATGACAACTGACACAAAAAGGAGTCTAATTAAATTTTGAAGCCCGTCAATTTCAGGAGGCAATCCCCCCGGATATGCCCCCACCATTTAGGCAGTGGCAACCGAGCGCGAAAGTAACCACCCTGTGGGGTGTGGTGTGGGTTCCCGTATTGTAATATTACTCTTTGGGTGTGGGAGTTTGTGAACACCGAAACTCGAAAATGCCGTTTTACTCCATACCCCTGTTTATAACGACACTGACGTGAAGTTCATTTCATTTTGTTATACAAAAAAATTATACCTAAATACAATACGATGAAGTCGTAACAGAGCAGTATTTTTAAGTTTGAACATTGAAACAAAGACCAATTATTACATTAGACGAAAAATATTTAAAATGCATTTTTAACATCGGATTTCTCTTTTCACGTGAACGGAATGTTATATGAAAAAAAGAGACAGACTTTAACAATGTCATTTTCTGTCACTGAGTCAAAATTCTAACAAAATCGGTACCTATGTGTATATATATACTTACAAGTGTCGCTCCTAACATATCGACAACTTACGTATCGATAAATCGTATTTTTAACCGACTTCAAAAAGAGGAGGTTATCAATTCGTGTGTATTTTTTTATGATTGTTACCGTAGAACTCCCTCATTTATGGACCGATTTGAAAAATTCTTTTTTTGTCTGAGAGGACATACTTCCAGTTTGGTCCCATTTTTATCAAAAGAAAGTTCTGATGATGGGATCCACGAGGAATTGAGAGAACTCCTCAAAAATTATAGGAACACATATAGCAATTTCAATATTTTTAACAACACAACATTTGCATTCAGAAAGTATAATATGATGAAGTAAAACTGATGAAGACCACAGATGGCCACCTGAACTTCTCAATAATAAGTATTTTACGAATGGCGATTAAACAAGTTTCCATTATGGTTGCTAAGGTAGCTAGGCAACGGAACTTCATAATTAAACAATGTAATCTAGCCGTTTTTAAGGTTTTTGAAATTCTGCAACTTGCCGTACTGAAGTCGGTTTTTTTTTGTTAAAATTATGTAAGTAACAAATAACGGCTTAGCAGATTTTATGGAAGTTTTAGTATCTACAATATGTCAGTATATAAAAAGAACTCCGTGCTGTACTTAATACTAGTATTTAATCCGAGGCTATATAGGTGTAATATTTTTACGTGCAACGGTTGGAACAAGTTGTTTTCTGATTTTTCTCATCATCTTTCACACTCACCATACATATCAATAAGATAAAATTCCAAATATGCTGTATTGTACTATCTCTGTTCATATTTATGTAATCTTTTTTTTTTTTTGGAAAATTAACAGGTTTAGAAAAAAAACAACAAAAAATATCAATTGTAACATAAAACCATTACCAGGTTTTCACTTATAGTAAAGAAAGTAAAAAAAGTTCCGACTGTTGCACGTATGAATATTAAATACGATTATGAGTTCTTTTCTTATATACCTACTAACTTCTAACTATCTACATTATACTAAATCATCCATAAAAACCGCCAAGCCGTTATTTGTTGCTGCACAAAAATACGATATTCGAAAACAATACATACCAACTGCATTTTCAATTATATTTATGCATTCAATTTTTATGCAAAAGATTTATCCATACCTACGGAAGTTGTCGATATGTTAGGAGCGACACTTGTGAGTATACAATACATACAAGTAGATACCGATCCGATTTTGTTTGAATTTTGACTCCAAGGAGGAAGCATACCAGGAGGTAGCATACCTATACATACAGTGTTCGGACTTTTGAATCAGTGTAGGTATGCAGGTGGCTGTCAATACCTAGTTCACAAAATTGCATTATTTCACGCGAGTTTAAGTTTAATTTCGGAAAAACTTTATTTAGTGTATAACTATAAGAACTATGGCTTGTGTAGCTTCAGGCTGCAAGAGTAGAATGGGTGTTTTATTGGAAAATACCCAAAATATATCTTTCCATCGGAAAATATCAACCACTGTATTTATGCTTTTGAGTAGATAATGAGTATAACAATGTAAGTAGTTTAAAACTGTTAACAATCTGAACGTGAAATAATATGCGTGTTTTATTTTCAGCTTGTTCTGTTTACAATAATCTTAAATAATTATAATCTTATTTTAGCACTTGACAGTTTATGTACCTGAGATTTTGTTAATAGTGATGTGATTGAGTTACAAATTTATCGACTAATTTACACGCCAGTATTTTAGTTTAAACTTTAATTAAATCAAATGTGACATACATATGAGTTTCTGAAAACTTTTAGTTATGTGACTAAATTTAATATTTCCTATATATGTATGTCACATTTGATTTAAAGTTTTACTGCTACTGCGTTGACCCAAGTGAAGGTCAGCCTTAATAAACTGATTTTGTTTAGTGTTCAATGAATCATAAGCCTGTAAACAACAATAAGTCATTAATAAGTACTTATAA
Organism: Trisateles emortualis; assembly: GCA_947095525.1. Classification (NCBI taxonomy): domain Eukaryota; kingdom Metazoa; phylum Arthropoda; class Insecta; order Lepidoptera; family Erebidae; genus Trisateles; species Trisateles emortualis. The sequence goes on along the minus strand of OX352732.1, from coordinate 15,388,370 downwards.
ATATAAATACTGTGTATGTTACAATCATTTTGTTGTTTTATTTTATTGGTATTGTTTTATTACCTACTGCTTCTCAAAAGAGAAATTTAAATTAGTTTTCCACGCATTCAGATGAATGAATAATATGGCCGATACTTTTTTTTGTTCTCAAATGTAGGTATGGAATAAAGAAAACAAGATACTTCTTTAAATTCAATATAAAAGGCTGAAGTAATATATCTACCTTACTAGTATCTTACTACTTACAAGTTGCATTAAATTCTTTGTGCAAACAAAGAGTGTAAATATCTGTTTTCTCAATATTTTTTTGTGATATTGTTTCAAGAATCACTACTATACGATTAAATTTCTATAACAATATCCAGCCATTGTTGGTTTTGTACAGATTACATAAATATGATATTCGAAAACAATATGTATAATAAGCATATTAAAATGAACTTTAAACATCGGATTTCTCTTGTCACGTGAACGAAATGTCATATGAAAAAAAGATACAGTTATACTTTTAACCATGTAATTTTTTGTCACTGAGTCAAGAACTCGAACAAAATCAGTATTTATGTGTATATATACTTACAAGTGTCGCTCCTGTCTTATCGACAACTTACATATCGATGAATGTATCGCATAAAAATGTAATGTTCTACATCAAGGAGGAAATATAACAGGAGGTAACATACCTATACATACAGTGTTCCGACTTTTGAATCAGCGTAGGTATGCAGGTGGCTGTTAATACCTAGTTCACAAAATTGCATTATTTCACGCGAGTTTGAGTTTAATTTCGGAAAAACTTTATTTAGTGTACAACTATAAGAACTATGGCTTGTGTAGCTTCAGGCTGCAAGAGTAGAATGGGTGTTTTATTAGAAAATACCGAAAAGATATCTTTAAGTTTTTCCGAAATTAAACTCAAACTCGCGTGAAATAATGCAATTTTGTGAACTAGGTATTGACAGCCACCTGCATACCTACGCTGATTCAAAAGTCGGAACACTGTATGTATGGGTATGCTACCTCCTGTCATATGTCCTCCTTGGTTTAAAGTGCATTTTAAATATTCTATCTATGTAATAATTTATGTTTGCACTGTATGTATAATACGTCCAGCTATAATTATAATATTGGTCCTTGTATCGCAAGAATTTACCATTTTTTTATACCAAGGCAAAAAATATAATGTCTTCTAACTATATTAAAAGTCAGTTACGTTATGTCTAAGTGTCAAGTTAATAATATCATTACATAGATTATTTTTAATAATGATAAATCAAGTAATAGACAACAAACAATTAATCGAAGTGGCAGTAGGAAGTTATAGTTACAGTAAAACTGATGCACAAAAGACCCCAAGGGTCGAAGTGCTCTGGTCGAAAGGACAGCCCCGACATAAGATAAGATACAGTAAAACTGTGTTTATAACGTCTGGCAACTTCATTTCTCACGCGTCAAAATTGTCAATGTCAAACTCATGACATTAACATAATGATAATCAGTTATTTCGTTTATTTGTGTCGTGAATAGTTGTGATTTACTAATTTGCGATTTGTTACAAAGCAAATAAATGTGTTATTCTTATTCATATTTATTTTTAATTGGTTTGATTACGTGTTAGAATGTCTCAGATAACTCCTTAAAATATTTATCGATGCTATCACAATAATATTGTAACTCAAAATGGGAGGTGGCGATTTGGTAAGATTTCTTTCTTTTTGGTATCTTGGCCTGTGTTTATCTATTATATCCTAAATTCAAACGACGACATGTATGCAAATATCAGTTTATAAATATTATTATATCTAATTTATATTTTTTGTCAGAATAAGTCGACTATGATGGATGTTCAATGAACACTCACAATGTACATTCAATGTTATATTATGGATTACTAGAACAGAACAACACAACTTACAACATATAACATATAAATCAACATTTAAAGTATTATATTAACTTACCTCTAATTTGTGATAATTTCAGAATTCCAAGAAATCATGGCACCCAAACACAATGAAAAATCAGGAACGTGTTTGGAAGGCAGAACAAGCAGCTGCAGAGGAAAAAAAAAGGATGGTAGAGTTGCAGCGAGAGAGGGCAGAGGAAAGAGATCGTGCAGAACTAAATGATATTATGAGAAGCAATAATACCTCTGCTAGTGACAATCGCTTAGCATGGATGTACGACGTAGGTTTATAATGAAGACAGCCCTTGCTGTTATACACCTATGAACCTTTTGCTTTTAAAAAATATAGAAATGCCTTTCACAAAATAAACAACTCCTCATTTCATTCTACTTAATTGTTATCTACAAACATTTCATAACGTTTATACCTATTTGAATTGAATGACTGGCCTTTTGGTCTCGTGGTTAGCAACCCTGACTGCGGTCAGAGGTCTGAGTGTGTGGACTGAACTTTGTGTGGTCCATAACTAAATTATTTAGGACTGATACTATAACTAAATTAAACTTTATTTCTTACCATCTTGGTCATGTTAGGGTTAAACACTCTGGCTACAGAGGGTTGCCAGAAGAGCAGTTTATTATTCTACAGGTATATAAGAGTTAGTGTGTCAATTTTCATAACTTATGAAATGACAAAAGTAAAAAAGTTACTGGCTCTCCGTCTAATAGTACCATATTTATAGACCAGTTGAAATAAGCCCTTAAGACAGTAATTTAATTTACTACTACTGTATGTACTATAGATCAACAGGCCAGCGAGTAGTTGATTAATGTTACTTATTAACTATTCATTGTTTACAGAAACCAGACAAGAAAATAGAACAAGAAGCCTATTTGCTTGGCAAAGCCTTAGACAAAAGTTCTGGACAAGCAGACACTGCAGAACAAGATCCCATCCCTGCTGTGTCAAGGAGGGTTGTTGGGTCCAGCATGTTAACATCTGCTGGAGACACACAAGTAGATATTTCTCGTAAAATACGCGAGGATCCATTACTGCTGATTAAAGAGCGTGAACGTGCCGCCCGTGCTGCCCTGTTAAATAATCCTTTGCAGCGTCGTCGACTTGCTGAGTTGTTGAGGAAAGAACAAGTATGTTTTTTTATTTTCTATTAATTTATAGTTTCAGAGATGGGCTTCATAAGCTCTTATCAGTTTCCGTTTGAGTTGAAGTTTGATCTTGAGATATTGTTTTGTTATTTTAAATATTTATTTTATTAATTAACTTGACATGGTAGCAGTTGATGTGGTCAGTGTGGTCACCCAGCCACAGGTGTTTCGGGTGTTGTGGGTTCAGTCTCCACCAGGGACCATAGCTAATACACCAATTATGTTTTTATTTTACAATTATATTGGCATATAAATGCCCACAGAGAGGACTAAGCTCTCTGTGGGCATATGTCTGTAGTCCATATGTCCGTAGATAGATATGTATAAATGCCCACAAAGAGCATATTCCTCTTTGTGGGCATTTATATATTTCTACGGATTTAGTTTTATATTCTCTTAATATTTTTTTATTAGGATCAAAGGAAAGAATCTAAAGCAAAGAAGAGCTCCAAAAAGAAAGATAAAGATTTAGACGATTTACTTGCAGCGAAACTTAATGCTTTAGGAGGAGAAAAAGGTGTAGATTTAGCAACTTTGCTGGACTCTGACGATTCTTCATCTGATTCAGAACATGAAAAGTCAAAGAAAAAGAAGAAAAAACGACAAAAAGAAAAGTCGAAGAAAAAGAAAAAACGTAAGCATTCTTCGGACAGTGATTCAGATAGTTCAACACACAAGCATAAAAGTAGTCACAATGAGAAGCAAAAGAGCGACAAAACATCTTCCGAATACAACAGTTCTAAGCAGTTACAAGCATATAATAACGACTCCAGAAAAAGGAAAAGTTCTGAAAACAGAAAACGCTCAGAGAGTCCGGTTCCAAAATACCACAAAAAAGATACGTCGGACAGGAAACGAAATGACGATTACGAATCATCTTCCAAAAGTAGTCGATATTACGACAAGAAGGATTCGTCTAATAAATTTAACTACCACAGAAGATCACCGCCTGTCGATAGTGATAGGCGGAAAAAAGACTTTGATCAAAGGGATAGTAAAAAACGCGGTGGTATGAGTGAAGCGGAAAAAGCTGCTCGATTAGCGGAGATGGCAGCGGCGGGCGCCGAGCGGGAGATACAGCGAGGCAAGCGCGTGGCCGAGCAGCGCGCGGCTGACGTCGACGCCGAAGGTCGCGCGCCGCGCGGGCCCGCTCGAGCCGAGGCGCGCGCGCTCCCCGACTCTCTCGAGAGCCGCATCCACTCCACCAGACATTACATACAACGTGACAAACGACATATGAATGAGAATTTTGCTAGGCGATAGATATTATAGATTAAAATAAAATCATTTTGAATTCTAATTATACTGTTTTATTTATAAGTTAATTAAATAATACATAAATAATAATTTATGGTCGCATTGTTAATTCGATTATATTTTGAGCGACCGACATGAATGTTGCCATTTTAAATATTGCAGTTAATCCAATGGAATCTTCTCCTTAACAATCTGTAACAATTAATTAGTATGAGTAACTTAAAAAATATGAGTGATCTCATATAGAAGCCTGAAAATTTAATAAGTATTAACCGGGAAACAAAATCTGAAAATAATATGATTCATTGTTTTAAAACGAACATGGTGGTATTTATTGTTTTTCATGTATTTTGTCCAGAAATGATTACCATCAATATAAATAGCCAAGATAATCATTTATGATAGTTAAGTCTCGAATGTCTGAAGATGAGCATCGCCGCCGAGGCCGACCTAGAAAACACTGGCGTGACGACCTGGATGCATATGAGAAGGTGGTAGATTGGTGGAATAAGGCAATGGACAGACGAGAATAGAATGCCTTGATGGTCCAGTTACTGTGGGTTCGATTCCCACACAGGACAAATTTGTGTGACCCACAAAAAATTGTACTGAGTCTGGGTGTGATTTGTGTTCGTTAATTGTATGTTTGTAAAGTCCCCCGCGATACAAAGCTTGTTCTCTAGAGCGGGAGTTATCTTTCTTAAATGAAAAAAAAAGAGAAATGGAAGTCAATGGGGGTGGCCTTTGCCCAGCAGTGGGACAATACAGGCTAGAGAAAAAAAAAGTCTCAATTACTATTGTATGAAACAAAATCATAACCCTCCTTTTTGCTTCGCCGTAGTCGGGTAATAAATAAGTAGTGATGTGAAACATTACTATTTAATTATTGACATTAATAAATTGTAGTACTTGATTGTATTTTTTTAGTATATTTTAGTGGTTGTTGAATGAATGGACAATTTTTATCATCTTTCACATACCAGTTTAATCAATATTATAGATAATTTGAAGTTAGTCATGCATGGCCATGGCTACAATGGGCTAACATGGCACAATGTGGCTGTACCTCCGCACACATCCCGGCATAGATGGGGTCAGTGTCCCAGGGCCCGCGCTCGGGGAGCGGGAGTGCACGGCGGCGGAGCTCAGCCACGAGTTCCGTCACGTCCATGATGGGGATGGGGTCGAGGCCGCGCGCCTTGCCCGCCAGGTACTCGACGTAGTGTCCCCTGCAAGTATATCGTGTGTGAACACACCTCGGCCAGGCCCCGCTTGTAGACGCCGTCTAGCGAGCCGTAGGGGCGCGGCGGCGGGCGCAGCGCGGCGCGCCGCACCAGCGTCTCCAGGTCGTCCACGCCCAGGATCGGTAGCGGGTCCACGCTACGCCGACGGACCAACCGACTCAGGTATTCCAGGTAATGGTTCCTGCAAGCACATGCCTCACTCACCGCCGCGCTCGCCTCGACCGTCACACTGGTTACTTCATACAATATTGTTTGAAGTCATTGCCAATTATTTGGTTCCCTTGATAAGCTATGTCGTTTAGTCTAATAGGTTACTCTTGTGAGTAAGCCAAATAAGCGCCTTAAGCTTATATATTTCGTATTTGCGCTGCGATGCGGTTACGATACTTGTTTATTTTTATTGCATTTTGAAGAACATGAGTAGGTATATAAACGTTGCTATTTCAGCTGTAAGGTGAAAAGCAAGGATCTTCAATTATTAGTACCTATCTAAGAAGGTAGGTGGGTTATAGTAGGAAAGATGTTTTTTAAAATGCTCGTCAGCTCGTAGGCAGTATACCTACAATAGCTTGGTCGGTTAACAGATTGCTTTTTCGTTGCTTCTGGGTGACGTAATTTAGGCCTTATCCTATATACTTATATAGTCATAGTATAGCGGCGTTTCACAACTGACCTCACCACAACGTCTCCTAACTTACTTGCACAATCCGGCATAGTTGGCAGGTGCTTCACTGCCACACATACCATCTATTAACCCAGTTGGCGTTTCTCGTTGTAACTGTACGGGGCATCTTCCTGTACTGCCCTCTGCTGCTTCCATTTCGTAGTTAACATTATTCATCTGCATTATAATGAAATCATTAGATACCATCACAGTAACCATATCATATTTCTTTACTTAAACGTAATTATTCTCTTCCTATTCATTCTTCTTTTCTTTATATATTTAAACACATACCTATTTAAAGTTACATTATATTCTGTTTCATAAATGTGTGCAATAAAAAGTTTTCTATCTGTTTATTCATATAACTGACCGTGATCTCACTAAGGCCTGATCAGAAAATCAGCGCTGCAGTATAAAATGACGCAGCACAGAGCTGACATTGGGACCTTTTCTGACATCACACAGGATATATATATATATAGTTGTGTTGCTTTTATGTGTCTATCTTATGTTTACCATCTGTTATCCTGTGTATGTAGTGAGTTTAAAAAAAACCGTATGTTTCATAAGGTTGTTAACCTTAACAACCTTATGAAACATACGGTTTTTTGTGTGGTAACCTTACCACACACGTCCAACGAAAAGGGTGTACCTATTCCCCAGCCAGGCTAGGTGAAAGTGCCTGGCAGGCCGCAGCCTAACGATTAGTCGTTGATATAACGTACTAAGTATTTGTGACAACTTTTGTGTTGCAACTTTGGTCAGTTTTTAAGTTATGTCATATTATTTTTTTAAGTTTATTGTATACTCAATTAATTCTTACCTGTAGTAAAGTTTGTAATTCATGTGGCTCTTTGTCTCGTAGATAAAACAGACAATTCCGTGGGTGATGTGCGTGTAGGCCTAGTTTTGCACAGTAATCACTTAGGCCGCACCGAGCACCCATCGTAAAAGGCTTCCCACAACCATAGCAAAACTCATACTTACACTGAGTACATGTGAAATGCATACAACCACCCCTAGAAATAATATAAAAACTTGTTAGATAAAATACTATAAAATATACAATGAGGCTAACTTATCTACCTATGAGTAGAGGCAGAGGCTGAATTATATTTATATTGATCGAAATATGCATGCCATTTATAAAATCATCATACCTTCGATAAATAATTTAAGTGCAACAAATTACCTAAACACTAACAATAAAACAATTTTAAAGGCTTCTGACCGTGATTTTTTTCAAGTAGGTAGTTAGGTACCTGTTATTCGTTAAGCTCACATAGTAACTAATTAACCTACAGGATAAAAAGCTTGTGTGAGTGTTGGCGTTATTTATATTGGTACCTTTCTTCTTAATTCAAACGTGTGTTAGGATTATAGAGTTACCTAGATAAAGAATACTTGAAGTGACATCGTGGACATTCCAAGCCATTATCTCGCAAATGTTGTTGTATTGCAGTAACGGACCGTTCTGGATCATTATCCTCCAACCAGGCAGTGTATTGGTCACAAGTAAGTCCCTCATGATTAGCACTCCACTGTAGAATAAGTTAAACAAGATTAGGTTTGTAGACAGTCGCCATCAGATATATGGTAGATACCTTTGTTCGTTCCGATAACTTTACCTAATTGTTTGTTACGAATTTATTGAAAAGAACAATCGAATCGAAAAGTCAAAAAAGCAAATGTATGGGATTTGACGTAAGTTTACGACAGCATATCGTAGACTTACGTCAAATCCCATACATTAGTTTTTTTGACTTTTCGATTCGACTATCGTTTATGCCACTTGTCTAGAGGGTCAGATATTTATGACGAATTACATGACCCGATATAATAGTCCATATGTGGCGTAACGAATATATTGAAATTCAATGCTGCTTTGAAATATTTGAGTACCTCGACTGCTACCATATATCTGATGGCGACTGTACTTAGAAATAGTTTTTAGGATGAAGCGTTTCTGCATTACGTTTTATAACCCTTGTTTAAGCGGAAGTAAATTGCCGGGTAGACCACGGGCCCGATAGTCGCACTACATAAAGATTACACCGGGAAAGTAATGGATAAGTTTGTCACTTGGCTACTTGACACAGGAACAGATGGCACTCAAAAAAGGGAGACCTAGGTATAACCAAATGTGGGTGGTTGATGAGTGTACATGTCAAAGGGTTAGGGAAAAAAAGAAAGGTCTTGGGGCGAAAACCATATTATATTTTGAGCGATATTATTTAACTTTATTTGCGGACCGATTCTCAAAATACTTTTTTTATTTGAAAGAGTATACTCTTGAGGTGGTCCCATTGTCACCAAGTCAGGATCAGGATCTGATGATAGAATCTCAGGGAAATCGAGGGCAACCCTCAAATGTTATGAGTATTAAGTTTTTTTTTTTTCATTATTTCATAAGTATATTTTTTTACTTTTATTTTATCACTAAAAATAGACAAATAAAAAAATTTTAGAAAAAAAAAAAACCTAAATTATATTTTTTCCAATAGTGAACTTGTTCAGCATTTGGTGTTCGATTAATATTGGTAAGTTAGGTATTTTTTTTAAATACATGCAACATACTGGTTTTCTACAAGAAGCGCAGCTGATAGATCGACATTCTGGACAGCGTATCTTTTTTTGCTTTGGATGAACAAAAAATCCTGATGAACATTCCATGCACCATCTGAAGTTCGGATCTCTGGCCAAAGTTCGGTCTCGTAACTATCAACAATGTTCAATTCCATTAGACATAATATAAATTTGAAACCTCAAGTGATACAGGAATAATTTTATAGCGCAGTAGTCGTAAATAAAAAAGAAAATAAAATTGCGCGCTATTTTTCGCTAGAAAATATCTAACAACGCAATGGATCTTGTTGCTTTAAAAAATAAATAACATTTTCATTGCATTCTTTGGTCAATGTTCTAAATACTAGATGTGTGACTAAATTAACTCTTGCAAACATTATGAACCGTTACAATATGTGAATAGTGGGCTATTAGCCAATTTTATTGTTTTAGCTGAGGTCATTGATTTGATTGGTATGATTCATGCGAGATTTCTTTTCTATTTTAAAGTGCTACATCGACAGCTGATAGTCCATTGCCATGGACATCTATTTAGGTACATCGCTCTAGGGTCATCTTGATATGATATGTTTTTAGTCCCTATTTAAGCTTAATTACACACAATTTTGCGTTCGTCAGTTATTGATTATTTGCGAAAAATTTATAATAACTTCGATATAACATTATTTAATTTTAATTTATAGTGTAATCATCTAAGCTATAACTTACCTTTCTTTGAAACAGTTCGTGTATATCGGCTTCAAGTAGAGTTTTTAAAAGTATATCTAAATGTGCAAAATATTCAAGCCAAGCATCTTCAGGTAGACTTTCCAGTTCCGGAAGCTTGCAATAGGGGCATACGCAATCTGCTATACTACGCTCCGTTATTTGTACAGTGAAGTAAAGATGGGCGCATTCTCGACAACATCGATGAGTGCAGCGTAACATCGACACCATCTGTCATTAAAGAAGGGTATTTTGATTAAATTGATTAAAATTATTGAACACACTGAAAACAGACATTTTATGTCTGTTTTCAGTGTGTCACTAAAGCCTGATTAAATTTTAAAAGACAATTCTCTCGTTGCCATTGTCTAATTCCCCTACAAAATTGAGATGCTATGGAAAATGCTATGATAAATTTGCTTCGTCTAAATGGCGCTTAAATACACAATTCGAATCAAATAAAAAAAAAACATGAAGGTGACATTGTTATTCTTACTTCATGTTCAGGTAGTCGTGATGCACAGAGCTCACAGTCCTGATATAAGTACGCAAGAGCAGAGGAAAGATCAGTGCATTCGAGCGCAGCTAACAGTGCGGCTGGTGGATCAGCTCCACGAGAGATTAATTCTACAGCGAGCTGAGCTTGTTCCCACGTTTCTGTTGCGCCTTCAGCAAGCAGCATTCGAGCTTGTCTCTACAAATAATATATTTTAATTTTGTTAATAATAACAAATTACAAAGATTCAGTCAAAGATTCTTATTATCTACGTACCTCTGGTGAACCTTCTGGTAGTCGAATTTTAGCCAAATCTATGAGTTGACCAGACACCCGACGTAGAGTAAAAGGCGGAGGCGGAGATGGAGGTGAATATGTTGACTCTTCATTGGGTTTTATAATTTGTTTTTGTGAATCTTCAGAATCACTTTCAGTCCATTCGTCTTCAGTGCGGCATGTTTCTCTGAAATATGGCTTTTGTTGTTTTGGTGGCGTTGATGTTTTAGGCGGTGATGCCTGTTTTTCCTCTTGTACTTTCATAGGTGGCGCAGGAGCTTGCTTTTTCTTATTCAGTGTTGAAGTTGATGCTTTTACTTCCGTGGAATCAGGTAAGACAGAGGTGGAAGGCGAAACTTTGTCATTAAAAAGCCGAGTTTGTAATTGTTTTACATGACCGCTTTGGATATTACCAAAATGCGATTTAGGTGGAGCAGGAGCAGGGTATTGTTTAATTGAAGCACGGCGTATTGGTACCTTCGAAACTATGAGTTTTGGAGAATTCTTATCCATTTTAGTTTTATTATTTGGCATAATTTTAATCAGCTTTGGGATACTAGATTTATTGGTCGTGCCATTTCTGTTAATATTATTTTCTGTTGTTTTACCGGCGGTACCTTTTTCAGGAGATTTACTTGTTTTTTTATTCGGGCTTGGTGATTTACTTTTGGTCGAAGATGCATTAGTTATTGTGACTGCTTGTTCATGACGTACATCCTGGTTTATGTCTTGTAATGATACGCTTTGATCTTCATTGGTAGTTTCAGTTATGGTGGAACTTGACAACGGTTCAGAAGTATCAACACTTGCCATACCGTTAACTGACTGTTTCACATCAGGATTTAAGTTCAAGTTGACAGTGACTGTAGTAATATTGACGTCAACATTGCTTTCGACAACTTGATCATCACTGCTTGTTTTCTCTTCTGTATTTAGTATTATCGGTTTAGATAAGGATATATTATTTTGTTCATCGTTTTGGTCCATTACCGCATTTTCTGTCGTTATATTCAAATTACTTATTTGGTTAATTATTTGGGCATCATTAATTTGTTTTTCTACAGTATTTTCTAATTTACCTTTAAATGCTTGCAGTCTATTTTCAGTAATCACGAGTTTAGAGGGAGCTACAGTTCTCAATACAGAATATAAAATTGATTCTTTTGTAAATAAGTCTATAGTTTTTGGCTCTACTTTATTATAATTAGATTTTTGTAATGGACTGTCAATTACATTACTTTTGCCATTAAGTTCTGCATAAATTTCCTCAAAACTGTTAACGGAAACAAATAAATTATTATTCATGTCTTGTTTTCTTGGAGGTGTTGATGTGATTTCTCTTTTTGGTTCATTTATTTCAACAGAGAAAACGTGTTCTTCTTGTAAAGTGCGTGCTATTGAATCAAGCATTTCTATATTAGCATTTTTGAAATCTTCAAGTTGATTTTCTACGTGATCTAAAGCTTCTTCAAAATGATCGTTGTCGTCAGAGCTTGCGCGATATTGAACTTCCTGTTGTTGGACAAATTGCTCTTCTTCAAAAACGTCCTCTTCAGCGGAACTGTCTTCTTCAGAACTAGTCATTTCCTTTTCGTCTGATGTTAAATTGTCTGTCCTATTTTCTGTTTCGCTGTAACTTGATTCTTGCTCATCATTAGTTTCCTCAGAGCTACTCTCAATCTCGCTTTGTGACACAGTTCTACCGTCTATGGAATTTATATCTGAGTTAATTTCTTCTTTCATTTGTTGAATGAGCCTTTGAGTATTATCGACCATGTCGGAAAGATTTTTTGACTTATCATCTGCTTGTCTTTGAAATTCACTTGCTGAAATATTTTCTTCTAATAATATACCGTTTTCCGACTTTATTGGTATTTGTGTTTGCGACACTACTTGTTCATTAGTTTTATTGTTAACTGAGGCTTGAATCCTCTGTTCCTCATGCGATACTATTGGTTGAAAAATATTATTGTTTGAGGGAATTGGTGCATGATCTGTAAGTGTTTTGTTCGACGTTCTTTTTTTATAATTTTTATTATTTAAGTGACCTAAAGTATTATTTATATCATTTACATGTGAAACTTTTTGTTGAATTGTATTATTTATGTTAACTGATGATTGTTTTATCTGATCCGTTAGTAGTTCTACTTGTTGAGTATTATTATTATTTAAATTTATTGATGTATTCATCACATGGTCCTTATTCGGTATCGGTGTACCGTTTAATTGTTTCACTTTAGTTCCTGTAACATCTTGTGCTTTAGCATTATTACTAGATTTATCCATGTTAAGTGGTTTTTCACTGGCTAATATTCGTGGTTCATTGGGTGTATGTGGTTTACTTTCAGTCTTTGTTGTAATATTACGGCTATTATTATCATTTATATTAGGCAAGGGGCTAGACCTTGTTAATGCATTGTAAGCATCGATAAAGTCATTTTCAGATTGTATTAAATCAACTTGCTGGGATTTTATAGTAGTCGTAGTGGTAGCATTACTTTCTGGTTCAAATATTGCATTTCCAGACAGCAATCTTTTTAATAATAAATTTTCATCGATTGATGGCGCTCCAGCTTCTTCAAGAAGTAATTTAATTTTTTTTGCCACATCGTCTTTATTTTCATTATTCTTATTATCTATAAATGGTTTTTCTACAATATTCGCTTCTCTTCCGTAATCATTAATGTTGATATCTAGCGGTAAATACATCCAGTCGTCGTCTTGAAATTTTGGTGGTGTCGGTGCTTCAAACTCATCTGAACTATCTTCTGCTGAAATGTAAAGTTAATGTTATGACGATGATGATGTGATCTTGTAATGTAACGTAATGCTATTGTTTTGTGGTTCGTTTGAGATTACCGCGCATGCGGTGAGAGTGGTGGGATGGAGACCGAGGAGGTGCCGCGTCGTCATCTGCGCCCACAGGAGAACCCCAAACGTGCCCGCGTAGTCTTCCTTCCTCTCCGACACTTATGACCTCGGTCTGAAATATATAGATAGATAACTCTTTATTGTAAAACAAAATACATATTGCTTACATAGTTTTGCTTAAATGGTAATGCACAATGGGCGGCCTTATCGCTAAAAGCAATTTCTTACAGGCAACCTTAGGATGGACAGAAATGATAGATACCTAAAGATGTTTATAAAGTAAGCAGTTTGGTGATGCTAGTAGGTGGAAATTAGGGCTTCCATCCCGGGAGTCTCGGTCTCGAAAATTTCGAGAGTCTCGACGATTTTTCGTATTTTCGAGACTCGAGATTGACTAGTGCCAGTCCCGGGAATAACGAGACTTTCGAGACTTCGTCAGATAAATTCCATTATTCAAAGAACCTACTAATCTAACAGTATTTTAAAGTGAAATTTAGTATAACCTAAGAGTTGGGTCATACTAGGTAAAATATATAACTAGTTATAACAGTGAATGTTATATAAAAATACCTGTAAGTTCCAAATACAGGAGATACTACGTACAACGTAACTACTAAGCAAAAAAATAAAGCTCTAAGGATTCCAATCCCAGTTTCTCGAAGTTTTTTGTTGCTGATTTTTATATTACTCGTATTTCATAATTTTTGGTTTATTAAAATAACGTTAATTTATAATAATTATTATAAATTCAAAACTAAGTCATTTTTTTAGTCTAACATCTGGCAATTAATTACGCTACCTGCTGGTCTCACAATACGATGGTACAGGGTTCGAATTCTAGTATCGCTTTCACTTTTTGTATATTGTTTTTATATGGATAAAATGTTTTTTTTGATAATTTTTAGTATATAAGACATTTTGAACGTTTCCTGTGCTGATAAGTAAAAATACCGGTATTATTTTATAACAAATGCTAGGTCACAGTGATGCGGTACCATCGCTAGTATTTCAAATAACAAGCATTTATGATGCAGCAAGTATAAGGTCACAGTTACGCCGTATGCCTAGTATTTCTAATAATAAGTATTCCTGTAACAGATATTTCCGACGTGACAGTTACACGGTTCGCCTAGTATTTCAAATAACACGTATTTCTGTAAAAGGTATTTCCGAAGTTACAGTAATGCGGTACGCCTAATATTTCTGTAACAGGTATTTCCATAACAGATATTTCCGTAACAGGTATTTCTGACATCTTGTAACAGTAACAGACTGGTATTTTTTTAACCTAGTATTTTACCGGTTACGATAAATACGCCTCAAGTCTATAATTTGTAGAGACTGCAACGTAACTAATAAATTTAATTAAAATAAATTTCTTTGTAAAAGTCCAAACGAGCGAAAATTAATAGCTGTGAATCTCTCGGTCTGAAAGCACGTAAAAAACAAAGATCATTTAGTGAAATGCTCATTCTTTTCTTTTTTGTACACTATAAAAATGAAAAATAATAATCGTGAATTTAACAATTTATTTATAATTGTTTTTTATATTAAAAAATCATTTTTGTCAGTATTATTATGATTAAGAAACCTATTTTTAAAATAGTCTCGAAAGTCTCGTTTTTCCCGGGAATTTCGAGACCGGAGCGAGTCTCGATTTTTTTTCCCGGGAATCGAAAATATAACGAGACTGGAAGCCCTAGTGGAAATATATAAACTTAGAAAGGTAATTAATACCTACCTAAAACTAATATACTAATAAGTACTGACATAAATAAATTTTATACAACTATATAAATACATTTATCGATACATATAATATAAGTATATATATAGTGCAATATATACAGATACAGTAAGTTAATAAATATGCAGTAGGTACTCAAGAAGGTAAAAGACAAAAAACTAATAAGAAAGGTGATGTTTGTAAATCATACTTTTAAAAAGCTAAACTCTTTGCCTGCCTAATGGAAACAGGCAATGCATTCCACAACCGGAGACACTTAAGTGAAACGATATACATAGAGAGAAAGAGATGATGAGAGAGTGTAAGACGTTAAGATATATTTAAGTGATCATGCGTCATTTAGGGCTTACCTGTCGACGGTGTCTATCGACACATTCTGTTACAGCCGGCCACATAGCACCTCTGTGTCGGGCAAGTGCTGCTCTCGCCTCAAGCTCAGTGATCGCAGCATTCGGTGCGAGACGTGCAGCAGCAGCACGTACGCCTGCACATAAACTTGGCCAACGTTCACGAAGCCAAGCCAAAGGTGCTGCGGGACTTTGTGTCAGTGCCGCTTGAACTTCAGCAGCGCTAAACCCTAGTCTTTCTGCTTCACCCATCAACTGAGCTAATTCCATTCCCCTCTCTGCTTCTCGCATAGCGCCAGCGCCTGCTAATGCTTCTAGTGAAATCGCCCTAGTTGTGGACTGTCGTTCGGGAGATGGTGCCTGTGAAGAAATAGACTAATCGCGAGAGTTCATCATACTATACGTTTTAAAGGTGTACTGAGTATAGGTACATAAAATGTTACCTCGGATCCATAGAAATTAGGGCGTCGATTAGATCGAGTACGGCGCAAATCTAAGTGTGAGGCACGACGGGCCAGTCGATTGTAAGAATCTCCCCAGTCACCTCCAGGGCTGCTGTCACGATCACGCCATTCCCATCTATTTCCCGGACCAGCTGTACGAACGCTAAGATCACTTTCCTGTGATTGTGCAGATATTAAATTCTTTAATTTTGTTAATATTAACAAACATCAAATCAAAGCATCATTTATAAAACCTGCGTAACTTAATGCCTCGTTCCTCATAGTATATAGATCTTCTATATATAGATCTTCTAGTGTATCTCACGCACCGCTGGGCTCTAGCCATCGAGAGTCAAGGTGAGGCGTTGGCGGTCAGCCTAGATATAGCTAAGGCGTTCGATCGGGTCTGGCACCGAAGTCTTTTGTCGAAGCTACCATCATACGGACTCCCCGAGGGATTATGCGAATGGATTGCCAGCTTTTTGTCCAGCAGAAGCATACAAACTGTCGTTGACGGTTGTTGCTCGGATCGCCTGGACATCAATGCTGGCGTACCGCAAGGCTCTGTGCTGTCCCCGACGCTGTTTTTGCTGCATATAAATGATATGTTGTCTATCGACGACATTCATTGTTATGCGGACGACAGCACCGGGGATACTTTTTACACAGGCCGCGCAAATATCCCTCGTTCCACTGTGGATGAAAGTCGCGAAAAACTTGTGTCTGAAATCAGTAGCACTCTTTCCAGAGTCTCTGATTGGGGACGACTAAATTTAGTCCAATTTAACCCCACTAAGACACAAGTTTGCGCGTTCACCGCTAAGAAAGCCCCATTTGCTATGGCTCCACGATTCCAAGACACAGCCCTTACAATATCCAAGAGCATTGGGATCCTCGGCGTCGACATCTCCAGTGACGTTCAGTTCCGTCATCACTTGGAAGACAAGGCTAAGCTGGCATCTAGAAAGCTAGGTGTGCTCAACAGGGCAAAGTGGTACTACACCGCGGGCCAAAGACTGCTGCTCTACAAAGCGCAAGTCCGGCCCCACATGGAGTACTGCTGCCACCTTTGGGCGGGAGCACCTGGGTACCAGCTTGGACCCTTTGAATCTATCCAAAGACGCGCTGTTAGGATTGTTGACGATCCCAAGCTCACAGGGGGTATTGAACCACTAAGTCTCAGGAGAGACTTCGCCTCCTTGTGTGTGTTCTACCGCCTGTACAATGGGCTGTGTTCTGAAGAATTGTTCGAGATGATGCCCACGGCAACATTTTATCACCGCACCTCTCGCCACCGACAGGGAGTTCATCCTCACATCCTTGCACCTCAAACATGCCGTACCGTAAGATTCCAGAGGAATTTCTTACCACGTACGATAAGGTTGTGGAATGAGCTCCCTGCCCAGGTTTTCCCAAGAGACTATAGCATGGGGTTCTTCAAGAAAGGAGTTATAAGGTTTTTAAAGGGTCGGCAACGCGTGAGTGACACCCCTGGTGTTGCAAACGTCCATAGGCTACGGTAACTGCTTACCATCAGGCGGGCCGTATACTTGTTTGCCACCTTGGTAGTATAAAAAAAAAAAAAAAAGTTACACCAGATGTAATACTAGTGTAACCACGAGGGTTACACAATCATTCTATGCAATCAATAGACCTAGTTTCTACGACAACTCATATAACACTTTATACAAACTTACGTAACAATATTATAGATCTTAGTAAAATATATCTTACGCGGGTATCGCTAGACAATGAATGTCTGCTGTGAGATCGTTCTCGCCTGCTGTCATCTCGGAAGCGACGACGCGGTCTCGAGCGTGATGCCGACGGGGCGCGTTCCCATGTGGTAGGCACTTCATACGTCTGTAATAGGTACATAATGAATTAACGAAAAGGAATTGCCAAACTGTTTTGTACTACTTTAACAATATAATACAATATAGAAGTTTAGTGCAAGTGGGCATTTTCCTTTATCTTGACAGCAACTACAACATACTAATGTACGCAACCGTATATGTCGTTATTATAATACTTAGAAAAACAAGTATAACATTGATTAAGAAACACTCTTTCATGATATTAGACGAAAGTTACTTAATTTGGTTGTGTTAAATCATATCACCAAGTCAGGATTTGATGACGGAATCCTAGGAAAACGGAGGGGACTCTTTAAATATTATAGGAAACTTACAATTTAAAAAAAAAAACTTGCTACGTACCTAATCCCTAGTTTTAAAAATTTTAATGTGGAACAGACCCGGAATTTATAATTCTGTAGCTAACTGTAGGTTTATAAATATGATCCGTGACGATGATATGATAAATTTCTAAACTCTGCACATATATCGTAGCGTTTGAGGTGAATTGTTGTGAGCACAGATATAGATATACATCTATATCTGTGGTTGTGAGCCTACAAACTATGTAGGTAACATTTACCTGTGTAGATATGCTCTGTGGAGGAGGAGATGTACCAGTGTTCGATACGTGCGTCCTGCTGGTAGATATAGCAGACCGTCGCTCAGTGGATGTTTCGCGTGGTGGTGACGTGCCAGTGGACTTTTTTTGAACATTTATCAATGGATTATTTGGCGACTTGCTAACAGAATTATCTCGTGGTGGCGACGGTCCCACTGATATACTATGCCGTTTTGGAACTTCTACCTTGAAGGACTCTCGGTTGTCTTTATACGGAGATACTCTCATTGTTTTGTGGGATTCACGAGGGGGAGATATATCTGTACTCATGTCATGTCTGGTATGACCATTTTGAACTTCCCGAGGTGGTGAGGACCCAACAGCCATGTCGTGTTTTACTTGCGCACTATCATGCCGACTGTTCACACTTGATTCTCGCGTTGGAGTTGCAAGCCTGTTTACTTGTTTCTTTAAACTATTTCCTTCTCGAGGTGGCGATGGCCCGCAGCCTGTTGAGGTTCGTTCTTTTTTCGATCTTGTATTTGATTTTTCTACAACTGAAAACAATTTATATTATTTGTTAGGTATGTGGGTAGGTACTATAGCTACCTATATCATGGAAAGTTATAAAGATAATGACAATCAATGTTTAATTTACCTCGTTCAACACGCGGCTCCTCCTTGGCATGTACCTGTGCAGGCGATTGTCGTGGAGTGATTTTCAGTCTTTCAATATTTTCACTAATATCTTGTTTCTGGGCAACGGACTTTGGAACAGTAGTAGGTGTGCGACAACAGACAACGCACACGCGTACCCCGGGCTCATTAACAAAGGTGCAATGTTCACACTGCCACGTCGAACTTGGTGGTGGAGGTGCAGGTCCTAATGAGTCTTCGTCTTTCTCTTTTTCTTGTAATTTTGTGGGAGGATTGTGGTCACTTTCACTTTCACTCTCAGAATCAGCATCGCTGGAAGGGAGAGGTGGTGACGGAGTGCGATGTTTATGGCGGCGGGACGTGCGTGATCGAACGCTCATGGCGGGTGACGTTGCGCGGGAACCTGCACGTGATGCGGCTCGAGACATCGCACGACTATCGGCTGAAATAAACAAATTACTCTAGGTTATGAAGGCCACTTCGGAATTGAGTTATTGTATTATTACAATGATAAAAAAATTGATGTATTTACCTCTTCGGTAAGGTTGTGGTGTTTGTGGTGGATGAACATGGGAGTGTGGATGCATATGCGTATTTTGACCGGGGTGTGGGGATGTGCAACAAGTGGCTGGCCAACCGGGGTTGGCAGCAGCCCAAGGATGATCAAGGCTGGCGCAGCTCCCGTATCGCCATGGCATAGGGGCACAATGAGCGCAGCCGGCACACGACGGTGGAGCCCCGCCACTTAGTTCCAGCACAGAGGCTCCTCTACGGAGAGGTCGACCCCAATTTTGAACCGCTGGATGCATATTTTCCGAATTATCCCACGGTTCAGGCTGCACCGCCTAAAAATATATAAGTGTAAGTTACTATAATAATTTGTTTTGTCAAGTTATACTGTAAATTAATTGATAGGCACCTAGTTACCTCAAATTATTTATATAATTTCTGATTATCTATGATGTATAGCATAAAATAACAGAAAGTATTTGTGAACCGTTACAGTATAATCCCTTACGCACACACACATACGTGATATTGCGCCCACAAATATATAGAACGAGCAAAAGGCGTTAGTGAAGCCGCAAAACTCAGAAGTAAGACACTTTAGTTAAATTACCATGTTTGGATGTAGTCCAAACCCTGGAAATGATCCTCGTGGTCGATTCCAGCCTACACCAACGTGAGACATCGTATTGGATTGTCCTTGAGTTTGAGGTACAGGCGCCGCAGCGAGATGCATATTCGTTGGAAGATATGGCATACTACCGAGGTGGTTCGGGTTCGGTGTTGCTGTAATTTTACTCTGAAGATGTACAGGTATCTGTTGATGTACGAGCTGGGACGGGACATGATGGTTGGCAGATGTTGTTCCCGCATTCTGGTTGTGTGGTCCTATCAGCGCAGAAATATGATTGAGTGTTGCACGACGTTGGTCCAACGCCGGTGGTTTCGGGCTTGCGCTCATTCTATCGCCGCCAATCTAAAATGATAATTGAACTCTAATAGATATAATTCAGTAACACATATCTGAGTATTAAAAAATAAACTTAGATATTCTTTTTATTATGGTATTTTAAAGAACAGGTTTCCTTTTTAAATTATGAGGAAGTACCCGCGAAAAACAAACACAATGGTAGAAAGTAGGAAGCAAGTACTAAGTTGGAACATCAAAATAATTAGTCATGGTTATGTACGGAATAGTTGATCAAAGTCATTGAATATGGTAGAAGCACAAGAAGAACAACAACAGTACCTTATGTCTCCTCGGCGGAGGTACAGGAGGCGTAACCTTAGGTGGAAGTGGCGGTCTCTCGTCTCGTAATTGGGTTTGTGACAGCGCCTATAATTTGAAATTTCAAATGAATTATAAGACAATAGGTATCTGCAGTTTCAAGGGAGGTAGGGCATCATATACGTGAGCAAGCCCGATTGAGAAAGAACCTTCACCTTACAGAAAACTACAGCCAAATAAATAGACAAAGTGATGTAATTGTGATCCTGTGTGGTGAGTAGGTACAGGTCTCAAGTGCTCACTTAGTTATGCGTTTTAGTTACTTTTCCTATGTATATAGAGATACTCCATCCCAAAATGTTTTAAAAGTTTTTGGGATGGCCACCTGGCGGGCCATATGCTTGTTTGCCACCAAGTAGTAAAATGAAAGCGTCTGTCTTTAGGTCTGCTTTTGTCAATACCTGTCGCTGATGATTTCTTCGTTTTGGATGTCTGTGGTACATGTCGTCGCAGGATGCGCAGAGCGCGCGACGGCCGCATTCGGCGCATCGCACGCGAGCTCCGCCTCCACCACACAGCCCACACGATGCACCTGCTTCGGCAGGATGACCTGCCGACATCAATATTATGTAACTCTACAGTTTACCACTGTATCTATGTGTATATGTATTGATTGCGGAAGCATTTGGTCTTATTTATCCAAATTGCACAAACAGTTCCATTGACCGGACGACCGAGCCGTTTCTTTCCCTCAACAAAACAAAAGGCATATAAAAGTTGAATAATAAAATTTTAATACTTAATTCGTTATATTTTGTGATTCAAGCGTCGTTACGTCGGGGGATCGCTAAATAGATAAAATAAAATAAAAAATACAAATAACGGTTCCCCATTTTAAGTTTTGAATTTAATTATACTCACTTTCACTTACATAAATTATTACACAAAGAGCAATATGGTTTCACAAAGGGTCGCTCCACCGTAGATGCAGGTGTTACCAGTGCCGTAAATAGGGCGGTGCCACCGGTGCCCAGGCACAGGGCGTAGACTCTGCAGGGCGCAAGAATGGCCAGACCAAACAGGACTATTATTTTTTCGGTTAGCTCCTGATAAGTTCCCGCTGCGCCCCTAGTGCTCGATTTCAACACATACGTACCTACATGCCAGTATCCTCAAAAAAGTCTATTAAATTAGACCAAACATCGCGCCTTTTTTTTTTTGAAGCGCACGGGCGTATTTGTGTAAAAAACATGCCGCGCTGATTTGAGTATGAAATATTCAGCAGACGATTGCTACTGAATTTTAGGCTGAATTAGACACTTTAAAGAGTCAAGTTGAAACGACTATAGTATTTGATAAATATGACCGTAGTTCAAGTGTAAGTCGTCTTAAAGCTATAGTCGAACTAGATTTAAAAGAGATGTTTCCCAATGTAGTAGTCGCTATAAAACCAGTGACTGTAGCTTCCTGCGAAAAATCATTCAGTAAACTCAAATTAATAAAAAACAATTGGCCAAGAAAGGTTGATTGGCCTAGCGATTTTGTTGATTGAACGCGTTATAGGACGGTGCCTATCTTATGAAAAGGTTATCAACGATTTTGCAATGAAGAAAGCGCTAAAAGTAAATATATTTAAAAAAGTTTATGGTTTGCTTTAATAAATCTTTACTATCTGAACTTATTCATTTGTGGTCTCATTCATTTATGTATTGTGTAGTTGTGAATAATCTTGCAAATATTTTCGGATAAACGTTTTTTCACCAACTCATACTTAAACGCAATTAATAATATTTATGCTACCTTCCTAATTCAAAACTCTACCATACCAAGTACTTAAAATTAAATTAATTTACAGTTTACTGAAACTTTGCAGGGTGAAAATTTTATTATAGAAGTATGAAGACCCTAGTGGCCCAAAAATTAAATCTTAAGCATCAGGGTGGGCAAAGCATTTGCACTAGTGACCTTGCGTTTGAGTTTAAGTGAGTGAGACACAGTGGGTGGTATAATAGGTGAAGGGTCCACTTCACATGAGATGGCTTGTCTGCTTGTTTCTCCACGTCAGTTCTATATAAAAAAATAGATTTTTCTTCCAAAATATTAGATGATTGGTCCACCATCACTAAGTTCTTTGTGGTTTATTTTATCACCCTGAAAGAAATGGCCTATACATAGCATTGCTCCATAATATCGAGATGATGCCCACTGCCACGACTGTGGAATGAGCTCCCTGCCGAGGTTTTCCCAAGAAACTATAGCATGAGGTTATTCAAGAAAGGAATTATAAGGTTTTTCAAGGGTTGGCAACGCGTGAGTGACAACCCTGGTGTTGCAATCGTCCATAGGCTAAGGTAACTGCTTACCATCAGGCGGGCCGTATGCTTGTTTGCCACCTTGGTAGTATAAAAAAAACAAGGGCGCATTTATAGAAGCTCGCACAGGGCGCAAAAAGGGCTATTTACGGCACTGGGTGTTACATTAATAAAACATATCTTTGATGCCTGGGAAAATTCTATGGATGCTATTGGTGTATTCTGTGACCTCTCTAAAGCTTTTGACTGCGTTGAACACAATACGCTTTTGCGAAAGCTAAGTCATTACGGTATTAGGGGCGCGTTGCTGCCTACCTGAGTCACAGGGTTCAATACATAGATGTAAATGGAAATAGGTCTTCTGGATTACCTATAGCAATGGGCGTGCCCCAGGGTTCAATTCTAGGTCCTTTTCTCTTTTTAGTGTATGTAAATGATTTACCTTGAATGATTTACCTTTGTACAGGATTTGTGCGACATAGTGCTATTTGCAGATGATACATCACTTCTCTTCAAAATTGACCGTTAAGAAAGTAACTTTGATGTTGTAAATGGTTCTCTCGCACAAGTCCTGGACTGGTTCACATCAAATAATCTACTGTTAAATTTAAAAAAAACTAAATGCATTAAATTTACCATGCCTAACGTAAGAAGTGTTACCACTAATTTGAGTCTAAATAATGAAGCTATTTCACTTGTTGAGTCTACAGTTTTTTTGGGTTTAACTTTAGATAGTAAACTTCAGTGGGGAGCCCATATATCATGCCTCGCAGGTAAGCTTAGCTCTGCGACTTTTGCAGTTAGTAAAGTAAGACAACTTACTGATGTAGATACGGCTAGATTAGTTTATTTTAGTTATTTTCACAGCGTCATGTCCTACGGCATATTGCTGTGGGGCAAGGCTGCTGATATTATAACTATTTTCTTAATTCAGAAACGAGCTGTACGCTTAATTTACAACCTAGGCTCACGAGTTTCTCTTAGAGAACGTTTTAAAGAAATAGGTATTTTAACAGTTGCATCTCAATATATATTTGCAAATATTATGTTTGTTAAACAGAATATTGAACTATATAGTAAGAACAGTGATATTCATTCAGTAAATACCAGAAATAAACATAAGTTAGTTGGCACGTACCATCGTTTACACAAAGTGCATAATTCATTTGTCCTACAAATGAATTATGCACTTTGTGTCGGTATACGTTTTTTTAACAAATTACCGAAAGAGATAATGAATTTGCCCTTACACAATTTTAAACCTACTATTAAAAATCATCTCATAGGGAAGGGCATACAATAAATGATTATTTGAACGATAAAAAGTCTTGGAATTAGTTGCATTATATAGTTGTTTGTTTAATTTAGAATAAATCAGCTTAGTACATAAGTTCTTATTTGTGACGTGAGGCACATTGTGAATTCTAGTGATAATTCTATACCTACTTTTTCTTTTTTTTTCTTTGTTTATTTTTTTAGTAGCAAAACGTAAAATTTTCAATAAAAATTGTCACTATTCACATATTGCCTTATTTTTTAATAGCAATATGTAAATTGAAGCAGACTTTAACACCATACTTTATTTTTTTTTCTCGCACGACCAGTACTAAATACGATTACCTTATTTTATCAATATAGTTAGTATCGTGTTTTGACTGCATCAGCTTGCATGCTATCATACTTGTATTTTACAAAAGATTGTAACTATCTGGCGATTAAAAAGAGTGGCCTGAGTTTCTTGCTAGTTCTTCTCAAGGCTCCACGTCAACGAACTAGCCGTAGGAAAATTTTGCTGACATCATCTTTCTGGTTTATTCATAATTTATGACCTTCATAAGTGTTACTTTGTAACCTAAATAAATAAATGAATTTTGAGTTTGAGTATACACGCGTTTTTCAGAAAGAACGCGTACTTATTAGATAAACTTCACAAACCAATGCCTATGAAAATTCAATCGATTTCTCGCAATAAATCTTTTTATTGTGAATCGCCGTCTACTGCCATAGGCCTCCCCAAGTGGAGTTCCTCCAACATCAAGCTATAGCTGATCATACTCCAGGTATGATCAGCTATAGCTTGATGTTGGAGGAACTTTCATTTAAATTATAAAACATCGTGAGAAAACCCAATTGTCTTCTTAGATGAAATTGTAAAGACATGCTTAATTCACCAACCCGCATTAGGCCAGTGAAGCTCTCTCTGTCTTGATAGAGGCGAGGCGACCCTAGCTACTGCTTGGCACGGGTCTTGGAACTTAGTTTCAAAGTCCTCTAGGACTTTGAAACTAAGTTCAACAACTAAGTTATAAACAGTAAATCTTATGAACTTTAAGCTTACAAACCGAAAACCGCAAATAAATTGGTGTAGAAGAACCTATTCCATTGCCATAGATGCATACAAATAATAGTATCGCTAACAATATACAACTAATACATGCGCCATATTATATCTGCCACGTGTAAGTATCGTGTTAATACATATATGTATGTTTAAATTAGATCAAAATAGTGCATGATTTGTTTTAGTAAGTACCTAATGACTACTAATGACGTTGCATTGAGTATATTTTTGACTTTATTAGAGCAGATCTTACAAATTAGGTCCGCAGAGTTTATACCGTTATTGCAAAATAACAATATATTTATAAAATATTATTATATTATATTTACTTTAATAAACTACTTTTTATGTTACCAAGTCTCAGTGTTGTGCGTTGCGTAGTTTGTGTTGACATTATTTTCTAATGTATTCCATTCATATTGGCTCACATAAAATTCGTTATATTTTATTTTCCTTTATTATATTTTATATTATATATTTTACTACCTACCGATTTATGTTTATAATAATCACTTCATAATTTTATCCTCATACTTTTTTGTTCATAAATTTTTATTCTCAACTCGAATACTCAGTTATCATTTTTTTTAATAATTCTGTCATTAGGTACTAAGAACTTGTATGAACTCATATTTTTCATATTTTTTACACGTTTACTACCGGTAAGCATTAGATAAAAAATATAATACTGTAAATCATTAGGATCTTTAAACTCTTGAGCTTTTCTAGTAAATTTAACTACAGAGTAAAAATGGTAAAATATTGTATTGCGTGGTTATGAGCTCCTTGGGGAAGCGCTGTATTAGCAAAACTTTGTCTTTTAGGTCGCACCGTTTTTCTTTTTAATAACGCGCGGTAATCCTAGCATTCTATGTGTCTGTAAGCTACAGCACCAGCTTACCACTAGGCAAGTCAGTATCATTATTCGCTACGGTGGTAGTATAAAAATAAATAATTATGCTTTAACATTGTCTAACGGTGGCATTTTAAACTCTGTATCGTCTACTTCGACTATTAGCATATATCTTGGGGGATGTTTTTCGAATATGTTTTGGCGGTAAATGACGTATCTAACAAATTGACCTACCAGTAGGCGGCCGTGGTGGTGGCGGTGGTGGTGGCTGTAGCTTCGCGTTGACATACTGTTCGCTAGGGAACTCAACGACTTCGTAGTCAGGCTCAGGCCGAAGTGCAGGCGGTGCTCGTTGCATGGACGGCGTGGGCGGACGCATCATGGCTCCGTGCGCTAGCGCCGGCGGCCGTAGCACGGCTTGCAGGTGCGCCGGCGGAGGAGCGCCCGCGCCGCGAGGATCACGACTTCGACCCTTCAGCATCTCTGGATACAGACGATGTACTCGTTCATAACATTGCTGTATTTTTGTTGTCTTTTTAGACAACACCAGATCGCATATTTATGTATTAAATAGTAAAGTGAACATTTAAAGGAATATGTATTGTATAACAGTGTCTATATTCGTTGCGAGTGAATCATGTGATTTATAATTTTAACTATTATTTAACGTTTTATAGAAATAGTCTGTAGACTGTAGACCTGCAGAACTTATAGGTGTAGAGTTTAGAAGTTATTATAACGATATTATTAACATTTTACAAGCGGCAGCTGTGACCGGGATAGAGCGGGCGTTGCCGCGTCGTCGACGCCTTGTCGACCTATATTCCGCCACTCACATCCCAAAATATCGAAAGTGTGTTGTCTATGTAAATAATAACGTGTAGTTATTTTTATGCATTAACTATATACCGGTTGCAACCGCTATATATTTCATATAATTCAGTTCTCCTACCTTAGCCAGTGTAGTTGTTCCAGAAAGTCAAACTTTAATAGAACACAATGACTAGAGATCACAATGTTGTGCAGCACAAGTCATCGTCACAATATAATTATGCAACTGCGCACTGTTCACAGTTCCACTGCACTCGCGGGCAAACGGCGAGCTGGCGCACCGGTCCAGCGCTCGGTCGGTCCCGACGCTTACACTTTCTTCACTGACTGGCTGGTGGTTGCTAATCGTGCGCCCTATGCGGACGAAATTGACAGCGGGAAGACGCGTGTGCCGCCGGCTCTATTTCTGTCCGCGGCCGCGTTGCCCCGATTCTACTAAAATTACGACGCGCTGCTATTTCCGCACTCATCTCAATGCCCCCTCTCGCCGGAGTCAAATACCTTGCAATTTTTTCTTAAACTTCGGTCTTTGGTTTGCATTGCTATAAATGCAAGCTTAAAAATGTTGCCTAAAATTTTTAAGCTTATTGCATTTCTTACATATTATTTGATAGGATTATGATTGATTTTGTAAACTTTTCTATCTTTGGAATTTCATTCTATTTAAATATTCGGATGGCGGTATTATGCAAGTAGTTTTATTTTTATTCAGAGGGAATTAATAAAAATCGCAGAGCGTTTATTAACTTCCCGTGAGGCCCGTCCTATGAATAGATCAACTTATCACAACTCGTGGGCGTCTTTTAGAGGCGACTGAGGACTTTTTTGTGGTGTTTGGACTGCAGCGTCCAATTGTTTACTAATATCATAGAAGTGTGCGACGCGTTCTGCTACACGGTGGTCTCAAAACGGCTCGGTAGTTAGCTCACGGAAGTTATTTTAAATATTGATTATGCTAAGTATGTTAATAATAATGCTGATTATAAAGCGGTGGTGGCCGAGTGACAAAGTAACCGACTTGCATGCAAAAGGTGCGAGTTCGATCCCGGGTAAGTAAGGTAAGGGTAATAGGTATATTTACCAATGTGAATTTCACTTTGTGGAATTTATATATGTACTAATCAAATGATTTGCCACCTGCTAACGGTAAAGAAAAACCATCGTGAAGAAACCCACTTGTCTTAGAAGAAATTCAAAAGACATGTCCGATTCACAAACCCGCATTAGGCCAGCGTGTGTACATTAAGGCCTAAACACTCTCTCTTGATAGAGGAGAGGAGACCTGTGCCACAGTAAACAAACAGTAAAACATCTTCATACAAACGTGCCGCTCTCGGTTTGAATGTGTGCGTGCGCGCCGCGCGCCATGTCGGCACGCGATTTCACGCACACGCTAGCATAATATAAGGTAGGAATAACGTGGCGGCAGTGCGGGCTGTGCAGCGCGCTGCGCGACTGTGATCACGCGCGTACGCTACATGACCGCTTGCGTTCGTCAACTCTCGCCGGCGCGGGCGGCGGACACTTGTCGTAAATTACGAGTATCGTGACTTCAAAAAGGGGAAAAAAATATTGTAGTGTTTTCGGGTGCCTCAATAATGATTTCGCAAACCCGGACTTATCATACTTCCTACTCAACCAGAAATATAAGTACCTACTTATACTTAAATATTATTAGAAAATATGGTATTGTATTGTTTATTTCACAGTTTATTTGCTTTATTAAGAGCGTAGCCGAGTCGCATTTTTCTGAATACTATGTTTAGAGCTAAAGTTTATTTTAAGAAGTCTAGTTTTACTATAAAATAGAGGATTGAGTACGAAACATCGTTTAGGTAAACATATTTTTCGCGTAGGTATAGTTGTAATAAGGGCAATTTCACAATAATTAATATTGCAAATTAATTACTTTTGAAATTATTATTTTTTCTATTGTCTGATGTGTTGTTCAATCCAAATATGGTTCCGGTAGTCTGACGATCGACTTATATACTTGTGTGTACATCGCATTTTTTTGGCCGGCGTTCGGGTCGGCCACTTGACACTTGTTTTTGTTTCGCTTACCTATCGTATGAACAACCCTGGGTATCAACGCAAGAGTAGGCTAATAACTCGGCGGGCGGCCTTAGATAACCTACTGTTTGTTTACTGTACCTGTGCCCAGCAGTGGGACATATATGGGTTGCTATTAGGGCTTCCAGTCTCGTTATATTTTCGATTCCCGGGAAAAAAAATCGAGACTCGCTCCGGTCTCGAAATTCCCGGGAAAAACGAGACTTTCGAGACTATTTTAAAAATAGGTTTCTTAATCATAATAATACTGACAAAAATGATTTTTTAATATAAAAAACAATTATAAATAAATTGTTAAATTCACGATTATTATTTTTCATTTTTATAGTGTACAAAAAAGAAAAGAATGAGCATTTCACTAAATGATCTTTGTTTTTTACGTGCTTTCAGACCGAGAGATTCACAGCTATTAATTTTCGCTCGTTTGGACTTTTACAAAGAAATTTATTTTAATTAAATTTATTAGTTACGTTGCAGTCTCTACAAATTATAGACTTGAGGCGTATTTATCGTAACCGGTAAAATACTAGGTTAAAAAAATACCAGTCTGTTACTGTTACAAGATGTCAGAAATACCTGTTACGGAAATATCTGTTATGGAAATACCTGTTACAGAAATATTAGGCGTACCGCATTACTGTAACTTCGGAAATACCTTTTACAGAAATACGTGTTATTTGAAATACTAGGCGAACCGTGTAACTGTCACGTCGGAAATATCTGTTACAGGAATACTTATTATTAGAAATACTAGGCATACGGCGTAACTGTGACCTTATACTTGCTGCATCATAAATGCTTGTTATTTGAAATACTAGCGATGGTACCGCATCACTGTGACCTAGCATTTGTTATAAAATAATACCGGTATTTTTACTTATCAGCACAGGAAACGTTCAAAATGTCTTATATACTAAAAATTATCAAAAAAAACATTTTATCCATATAAAAACAATATACAAAAAGTGAAAGCGATACTAGAATTCGAACCCTGTACCATCGTATTGTGAGACCAGCAGGTAGCGTAATTAATTGCCAGATGTTAGACTAAAAAAATGACTTAGTTTTGAATTTATAATAATTATTATAAATTAACGTTATTTTAATAAACCAAAAATTATGAAATACGAGTAATATAAAAATCAGCAACAAAAAACTTCGAGAAACTGGGATTGGAATCCTTAGAGCTTTATTTTTTTGCTTAGTAGTTACGTTGTACGTAGTATCTCCTGTATTTGGAACTTACAGGTATTTTTATATAACATTCACTGTTATAACTAGTTATATATTTTACCTAGTATGACCCAACTCTTAGGTTATACTAAATTTCACTTTAAAATACTGTTAGATTAGTAGGTTCTTTGAATAATGGAATTTATCTGACGAAGTCTCGAAAGTCTCGTTATTCCCGGGACTGGCACTAGTCAATCTCGAGTCTCGAAAATACGAAAAATCGTCGAGACTCTCGAAATTTTCGAGACCGAGACTCCCGGGATGGAAGCCCTAGTTGCTATAATATGCTAAGTAGGTATATACTTTCCTACAGTGGGATATACTTATATAGATTTTTTTTTATTATATACTACCTACCTACTTACACATAAATCTCATCAACATCAATAGGAGAACATACAGCGACTAAGTAGGGGATTTGCTAAAAAACGGCCAAATTAAAAGTACCCAGAATCGACATTCATGCATGAAGAGGTTGATGAATGTAGAGGAGGCGAAGAAAGTATGTTTGAGTCGAAGCAATTGGCGTACCATAGTATCTGTCTACTTACCCCACTGGAAGACGGTCGTGATGATATGTATGTATGTATATATCAATAGGAAAATGTAAAATAGAAAATATCAAGTAGCGATAGTGGATTTCGGTCAAATTTTAATAATAAAAAACGAGTACTGAATTCGAGCAGGACGCAAAAGAAATAGATAATATGTATATCTAATAGATAGTATTGTAATATCTAAATGCATGTACTTACACTGTATATTTAATATTTTAAACATTTTCTATTTCTATGTTACGTATCATAAACAATAATAATTATTATTAGTTAAGTTATATGTTGCAAACGTAAAACTTAATATAAGTAAGTACATAAATCAATGAAATGTTCGAATGAGGTTTTAAAACATTTTAAATTTTATGAATATTTACTAGTAGCAACCGTTTCTAAGTAACCAATGATTTGTTATGTATACTGATAAAGTGCTTTTTTTATATAATGTGAATGTGTGAAAACTGTTTGTTGCAGTGTAAATAATATTGTATCAATATGGAAATATTGGAGAAGTTTCGTAAAGATGGCTATTTTACTTCGGAGCTTTATCACTTACTTGTTAAAAAAAAGATGGTTCATCAATCAACTGATGTAAGGATTTTTTTTAACTGACTGTTTAATTAGTAAGGTAGAGAAGACATCAGATGTGGTTTCAGTTTATTATATCACCCCAATATCTTCCTACAAGATCTACTTATGTAAAGAAGATTGAACGATATCTACACTTATCAACGTAGAGCCGAACCTATACTAAGACTAGAATCATGGAATTTGGACAATAGGTTTCTTTTACTATGCCTAGCAGTCGTTTTAAATTAAAATAAATAAAAGCAGCTTTTGAATGATAATAAATACTTAAGAGTTTAAAACTATATCACAACGATATAGAGTTAAAACGTCTAGAACTGTGAAAAGAAGTGAAGGAAATGAGTGGACTTAGTTTCTTATCGATTATTTCCTTATATCTCTTACCTTATCTATACCTACTTTATCCTCTGTCAGCGAATCTGTCCATACGCAAATTTGCTGACTAAATAGTGGTTAAATAGCTTATTTTTTGTGGACTGCAACAGGCTGATGATGAATACGATAAAATAGCTTCTTTTTTATAATTAACTAGCGGCCCGTCCCGGCTTTGCACGGGTGGACATAAAGAAAGACGTTTTAGGGCACTTCTTTTACACCTTGGCTTACGTTACTTAGTTTTAGTAAGGATCCCTAATCTTTTCTAGCAATAAATATGGCCTATGTCACTCAGGGTGAATGTAGCTTTCCAATGGTGAAAGAATTTTTGAAATCGGCACAGAATTGAGTTTATTCATTACAAACATACACAAAAATACAGATTTTTCATCTTTATAATATTATTAGTATAGATTATATTATATTATGCCAAGAAACATTATCATATTGACCTAAGGATATTCATTGTTGATAAACATGTCTTTCCCATAGTGTTTCCAAAACGACCGGTTTTTAGCTACTTTCATTGAGTGCATCTCTACAGCTGTGACCCAGATTTCTGTCCACCTGAACATGCCTGTTACAAATTGCTTATAACTTTGAGGCAGCCCATTGTTCATAACTTGACAGGTTTCCTGTTCCGTGAATCATATCTGATACATAACAATAGATTTTCTATTGTGTCTTAATTGGAACAGCGAATAGTTTAAGTTTTACTACTTCAATTGTAGTAGGCATAAACAAATATAATATTATAAATGTCGCAAAATAAAGTCTGCCATTACCTTGTTAATTAACTGATTTAATGTTTACAGATTCAACCATCCGAATATCAACGACAAATGAAAATGACGACTCAGCAGCGACTGCAGAATTTAAATAATATGGAGATAGATAACTTAGTGACGTTTGGTGAAAAGGGTCATAAAGTTGTTCTATCGTTCTCTCCTAAACTCTTGGTGTTTCAAAACTATAAAGCTAATGAAAAAATCGTTGCAAAGTTTTCTGTTAAAAATGTCAGCAAGGTAACAGAATTACCAAAATTAAATATCTATATAAAGTTATATATATATATGTGTATATACTCGTACATATATGTATGTATAACCCTGTAACAACGTCAAAGAAATGCACGCATTCTTCCTTATCAGGGGTTCCTGATTCGAAATGTATTAAGGACGAAACCTAATTTTCATTTTAGCCTTCTTAAGTTTTTTATTTTTGATAGTTACTTATAGTAGGACTGTCATAGCTAGGGAACTAATTCTCAAGATATAAGATTACAATCGATAAGTGCTTAATTTCGTGAATATTTTTCTAGAATCCAACGTATATTAATATGGTATTCAAGGAGTCCTCATTCTTTTCTATCAAACCACCTAATGGATTGTCAACACGGTTAGCTCCAGGAATCAGCATAATTTGCACTGTTACCTTCATGCCAGTACACGAGGAGGATTATACACATCGAGTAACGTTTTTTACTGACGTTGATCAGTATAATGTACCTTTGATTGGTGAGACCCGAATTTTGCTTAATATGATAACTTATAAGTAGTTTCTTAGTCTAGAAAAGAAGAGCCAGGCATAACGCAATATATAGCTGGTTTAAAAGTCAGGCTACAAATAGTTTGTAGCATTATTAATTCTATCCATTATGAGAATTGCCAAATGGAAGTCCTGAGTATGATTACTGACGTTTGATAGGCGTCAGTAGGTAGAGTGCCAACACTGCAAGTTTTATCATTATAAGAAATAAAACGCAGTAGTAACAAGTTACTTCTTGGCTCTAAAGCCAAGAAGTAACTTGTTACTACTGTACTGTACTTCATCTAATTTGTAGAATTAGCGCCCTACATTTGTTGGGCACTAATTCACTGTTTTATTCTATGAATTAGATAAAAATCTAGAACCTCCTACTAAAACCGTCAACTTTATCTTCTACGTCTCTGCGAATGTATTTTTGCAGTTTATTTCATTTAATCACATACATAAAGAGTATCACTAAAGAAAGTTTTGCTCGAAAAAGAGCTCTCCAAAAACTATCGCTATAAACATATACTTAATTGACTTAGTAGTAATACGTATTCCAAATCTATTATTCTACTATTTCAACGATCGAGTGGATAAGCTCTTTAAATAGAGTATAAAGTTGGAAGATTTCTTGAAACTCAAGTCTAGGGAATCGTAGATTTGTAAAGACAAAATGTTTGTGAGTTTAGGTTTGGAAAGATTTTATCAACAGAGAGCCTATATATATATGTTATTGGATTCGGTTATATAGAACAGAGGCTATTGAAACTCTATAAGTCGGTATGGTCCTATCACAACGTAATATAAAGCTATATAGGTAACGTACTAGTTATTTTCGTCGCCGATTTAATAGCGTTTCACAAGAATTACATATTTGTTCTAGGTATGGGGCCAAGACCGATTTTCGATTTACCCGATAGAGTTGACATTCCAAAGACTCCACTAAAAGTCGAGAGTCGTGTTGTACTGGCAGTTTACAATGTTGGAACGGTTCCAGCTAGCTTAACGCTAGCGGCTAGATGGTAAACTTATAATTTTTGTTTATTATTATTACTTATTAGGATTTTATCTGCAATAGTTTAGCAACCCATATATTATTTAAAATGAACGGTGGTGACCGAGTGGGAAAGTATCCGACTTGCATGCAAGAGGTGCGAGTTCGATCCCGGCCAGTAGGTACCAATGTGAATTTCGCTCTGTTGAGTTTATATGTACTAAGAACCACATGTCTTAGAAGAAATTCTAAAGACATGTCTGATTCACCAACCCGCATTAGGCCAGCGTGTGTGAATTAAGGCCAAGAGGAGACCCGTGTCCAGCAGTAGCATATATGGATTGCTATTTGCTATTATTATTATTATATATATTATTATGTCCGGGCACGGGCACGAGATTCCACCTTTATCACACGCGCCGGCCTGGTGTATCGGTAAATTCTTTCTTCGACAATAACTAACTCTGTAACAATGATATTATGAAAAAAGATACGAATATGCTACCTTTGCTTACCTGCTGTTAGAACATTTTGACAGTAGGTAGGTATTATTATTTCTTTTACTGTGATTTTATGTACCACAGGATTTTTTCAGCTATTATGTATTCTTAATATTTCTTGCGGAACTACTTCGATGACCTAGTTTTAGTGTATACGACTTCCTTTCTCAGGTTCCATGTTCGATCCCTGGGTCGCGTAGAAGTGTTTTTTTTTTGTTTAGGAATGCTCAGTATTCTTTAATAATACATTTTCGCCCACAGTCCTTTTTCCGTCAAACCAAAATCTATTCGTATGAAGCCTAAGGAAATAATAAATGTTGAAGTAAAGTTAAAGACAATGATGCTGGGTGAAGCACAGGGACTATTGTACGCATGTCTTGAAACAGGTATACTCACTTACGTTGATTTATTTAAAAACAAATACCTACACAAGAGCTGAAAATGCTTTTGCCACACAAGATTTCGCTATTCAAGTTGGTAAATTAAGCTTTCAGGGTGTTAAGAATTCCCCACTGTGTCTTACTTCAAGTGTTTTTTTGAAATTGTATTTAGTGTTTTTATTTATAGACTATTTATTATTCAACCTCGACGGTTGTCGATTGTTCGCATTTGGACTGACTAAGAAGAAGTCTTATTCAATTATACTGGATCAGTATCAATCAGTCTGAATATCGTGTAGTATAGAATGAATATTGTCAACATCCTTTTTTTTAACCGACTTCAAAAAGAGGAGGTTATCAAATCGTGTATTTTTTTTTTATGTTTGTTACCGCATAACTCCGTCATTTATGGACCGATTTGAAAAAATCTTTTTTTGTCTGACTGGACATACTTCCAGTTTGGTCCCATTATCAAAAGAAAGTTCTGATGATGGGATCCATGAGGAATTGAGGGAATTCCTCAAAAGTTATAGGCACACATATAGCAATTTCAATATTTTTAACAATAAATCAATCATTTGCATTCAGAAAGTGTAATTTGGTGAAGTAAAACTGATGAAGAAGACCACAGTTGGCTATCTGAACTTCTCAATAATAAGTATTTTACTGATGGCGATTAGATAAGTTTCGGTTATTGTTGCTAAGCAACTATTAATAAGAAATAATGACGTGAATTAATTGAGCACGGATTGCACAGATTAAATATAGCTTTTAATACCTACTTGACCTGTGTTCAGCCCGACGCTCAGTCGATTTTATTCGATTGTAACAAACAAATATTTGAAAATTTTACAACTTGCCGTACTGAAGTCGGTTTTTTTTGTTAAAATTATTTGTTCTTTTAGACAACTCTGTGTGGTGGGGAGACCCCTCGCGACACAGAGCTTTTGCAAACATATAATTAACGGACACAAATTACAAATTACACCCATATTCAGAACAACTCTTTGTGGGTCACACAAAGTTTTGTCATGTGAGAGAAATCGAACGCAACCTCGTGCACAGCAGGCGTATACTGCGGCCACTAGACCACCAAGGCAGTCAATTAACAAAAACATGTCCATCACATAACCCAATTACACATTCTAGACTCCTCAAAATGAGCCGTGTGAGAGCTAGTAAGTCTGGTTCTCTGGTTCAGGGTACAGGGTACGCTGATGCAATATGCTCATTCTTGTTGCAATCAATGCCTCGCAAGATAATAAATGTCCCTCATCCCTGCATATACTGCATATCGAGCTTTTATATCTTACTTGACCTAACCTAATATTTATTTTCAGGAGAGAATTTTAGGATTCAATTAACTGGATTAACTTACGTTGTTAGTATAGAGCTTGAGAAACAGGTGGTCAGGTTTTTCGACACTTATAATACGATGGTACGACAGCAAACGTTTAAAATAACCAATAGGTCCGATCATATACTTACTTATATGTGCATGAATAATGAATGCATCTATCAAGGTAAGACTAATTTGTTAATTATATTTTTATGATTAGCGATCTGTCCTCGCGTTTTTTCGTTTATTTTTATTTTATGTAAATATAACATGCATGCATACATAAAATCCTTCCTCTATCTATTGCTGAAAACTGCATTAAAATCCGTTGCATAGTTTAAAAGATCTAAGCGTTCAAACAGCGGAAGCGACTTTGTTTAATACTAT
This sequence comes from Trisateles emortualis, assembly GCA_947095525.1. Taxonomy (NCBI): domain Eukaryota; kingdom Metazoa; phylum Arthropoda; class Insecta; order Lepidoptera; family Erebidae; genus Trisateles; species Trisateles emortualis. The sequence goes on along the minus strand of OX352732.1, from coordinate 15,351,555 downwards.
GTAAAGAAGACTATTTTTATTCTGGTGATAAAATCATTTTTTTATACTAGGTAGGTACTACGGTGACAAACTAGCATGCTATGGCCTTCTGTAAGATGAAGGTCCTTCCTCGGTAGGGCTTGTTCGCTTGTTTGGTGCCCTACATGTCTATTCATATAATTGCTGTAAACGTTTGTCCAAAAGATTACTCGTATTAATAATTATTTTTGTTATTTTTATTTTTGACCCCCGTATTCAGTAACAGTTTAAAATCCCTGTGTGTCAACTGTCTATTTATCTCTTAGATTTTAGAGAAAAGGTGCAACTAGCAACAATGTTTTACAACATGCAAGAAAACGAGGCCATGAAGAATGAGAAGCTTGTGTATTACGACGTTTTGAGTAGCGATGAACACGAACGGGTTTATACTAGAATATTCTTTGACGAGGTACAAGCTCTTGTAGCTGACGAGTCACTAAACTATCGAGATTCACATTTCTCCATGACGCCCATAGTAAGTAATCATATCGCATACACAATAGTGAAAAAATATAAAAGAAATTATTCTTGGTCAAAAAATATCGACAAATATTATTAATATTTGATGATATTTTTTGACCAAGAATCTTACAATAAATATTTACGTAGGTATATAATATATATTTCTAAACGCCTACATATTATTGATAAATTACACGAAGACACAGAACAAACATTTTGTTCTGGGTGAGATTCGATCCCACGACCTCTGGTTTAGCAGACAGGGCCACCAAACCACTAGACTAACAGGCCATTGGCCTGTAGTCTAGTGTTTGTTTTTTTTTATTTTTTTATTTATTTAATCAACAAGTAAGTATACATAAAATTATATTTATACTTTTCGCCAAACTACATAGCAGTTTGTTGGCGAATACTGTGCACTCACTTAATAACTATGCATACCTAACTATTTATCAATATATACTATATTATATCAAGTTATGTACTTGATATAATATAGTATATAACCCACTAAAACAATTTGCGGTATTAGTATACCACAAATTATTACAGTGTGTGATTCACTATGTCTGATGTAAGTTATTATAATAAAATTATAATTAACAATGTTTTCTTCAAATGTTTGTAACAATCGTTCCTTTACTTTATTTTTAAAAATGTTTTTGCTTTTACAATTTTCTTCAAATGATATTTTGTTAAACAAACGCGGTATTATATACATGCGAGTTCTCTCGCCATAATAGTTGCATGCAGTAGGTTCCATAAGTTTATTTCTAACTGATTGCCTGAGCATACAGTTTGAAGCTTTAGGTGTCTTAAACTCTGTATTATTATATTGTTCAACTGATAACATTTATTTAACTTTTTTATGTATGTACTGGTAAGATATTACATATTTTGAACAATTTTAAGTAGTTTTTCTTACATTTATATTTACAGCCTTACAAATAAACGTGGTATAACAGTTATACTCGAGAATAAGCAAAGTGTCTACAAATAAACAAAGTATAGCTTATACCAAGTATAGCGTTGACACTTCTGTCCATACAATCGTTATGTCGAAGTTATACGCGCCCATACCCTAGTATAATCATAAAAATACCACGTTTCAGGTTTGTTTACGTGTTTTATATTTTTTTTAGTTTCAAGAAATGGATTTAAAAGCAATAGAAGAAGTAGAACAAGTAAATAACGTCATTGTTTTAATACAGGCTGCAAGATAAGTCAAATAAAATATCGGTTTTCTAAAAGTGGTGTGATGTTTTTGGATAAATTATTTGGTAGATATCTCAATCTGGAAAATAGAAGGTAATCCACCCGGATTATCTTCTATTCTACAATTGATGATTGCTTTGAGATATGGGGTTACGTCCCCGTCAGGTAAAAACATGTAACTAAATCTGTTCTATCAGTTTCACAAATTTATCTACCTACTCGTTTCTTGTTCCTACAAGTGCAAGAAGATGCTGTGGACATTCACGGTTTGACTCAGCAGTCTATATTAAAGAAAAAAATCGATGACATTTACATGCCACATACTAAAAACGAACATCTTCATGTTATGGAAAATTTCAATGAGATTTAAAAATTAAAAACTGTCGAAAAAAGTTTTGTTGACAAATAGATTCAGTTGTCATAGACAAAATAATTATGTTTTTTTATGAAGTTTCTCTTTGGTGGTGCTGTTGCCAAATCGTGCAATTTGACATAACGGATAAATAGTTATACGAAAGTAATACCTGCTCTATTTGTTAAAAAATATTTTTGACTTATTCTTAATTTATAACTCGTATAACTATACCTCGTATAAGAATGAGATAAATGTGATATAACAAATTTTTATTTGTAAGGCTGTTAGTGTTTTTATCAACTAGCACCTTCAGGAATCTTATTTGTAGGCTTAAGACCTTGTCTAAGTACGTTTTAAATGTACGTCCGTATGAACTCAAGCCATAGCTCAAAACTGCATCCACCAGCGCATGGTACAAAGTGTAAAGAATAGCTCTATTAGAGATATATTTTAATTAGTTTAAATGTACAAATGTTCTGTGTCTTCGTTTAATTTATTAATATTATGTAGGCGTTCAGAAATATATATTATATAACTGACGTAAATATTTCTATACCCATACATATATTTACCAGTTGCTGGTTGCCATAGTAGGCTTTGTCTAGTTTGGGATCAGATGACCGTGAGTTTTCCCAAGGTATTATATTATAATATATTTTTGGTTTTCAGACAGGCAACCTATGGCCGAATAAGGCAACGGAATTAACAATAATATTTGCTCCAAAAGCAATAGGAGAATTGTGTTCAACCGTTTATCTGGATATCGATGGAGTGCTTAACCGCATTCCCCTAAACTTAATAGGGATATCGATACCCCCGACAATACATTTGAATATAGAGACACTAGACATGGACTGCGTTTATATTAGCAAGCCTTATAATTATGAAATTGTTGCAATTAATAAAGGTATCGCATTTACATTATATTGTATTAAATTTTACATGTATTTTTTATATCGTTGGCACTACGGTAATCAACAACCACACGACTTCCTAATGTTAGGTAAATAGTTACAGTAGCCGATGACGCCGTAGCTCAGTTTGCTATTTCATAAGTTAAAGACTATGTGACAAAAGTGCATTTTAAATAAAAATGTTTCAGGGCATATAAATGGGGTAATCGAATACAGAGAGGTTCCTACTCTTTTTGGTAGCATAATCTCGTGTTCCCCAGCACTTCACTGTTTGAGACCAGGTGAAAAGGAAGTTTTCGTAATATCCTTCTGTAACGCTAACCAAGGACCTTATTTTGAAGAAATTAATTTTACAATACGAGACACAGACGTAGTGTTAAAACTTTATTTGAAGTAAGTAAAAGTCGCTGTACCTAATACTCAAATTTCTTATTCATATCGCTGTTATCACGGTCATCGTCGATCGTGGTCACTAAGATTCGTTGCACCTGGTTATGTAGTTCGCCTTACTTATCCAGCTTACGCTATTAGATTCCTATTAGCTTTTTATGTAGTTCCATGAATGGGGTAATAATTGCTTAATATATATTTTTTCATTACAGAGGTGAAGTCATCTATCCATCGTTATGTTTTAGTGTACCGTGCTTAGATTTTGGAAAAGTCAGCATAGGTATGTTAAGTTTTATTATAGTGTTATAAAATAAAGTATTTGTATAATTATAATTAATGTCGTACATTTATAAATAATAGGATTACCTAAAACATTAGAATTGGATGTTATAAATGAATCCGGAGTCAGTATTATGGCAAATGTAAAGATATCTTCGGATGGACCAGAAGTCAGTAGTATTACATTGGAAGATTTTGCGGTCGCCGAGCACCCTAAGCCAAAAATTCCTCAATGGCCCAGAGAATTCAATATAGAACCGTGCAAAGTTGAAATCAATCCTCAATCTAGGATTACATTGAAGGTGATTACAATATTTATTTATATATAATACTGGCTGTACGCCGGTTTAATTTTCGAGAGCGTTTCCCTTCCACACAGAATAATACATTTGTACTTTCTATCCGCATGTTTGCTTGAGTGGTTTGTTAAAATAAGTCTCTGTTGCTTAGGTTTCGGTATGATAAAATCTTCCTTTCTATTATGATAAAATTTGTTATGTCTATCCTAAGGATTGAATATGGCCTTGGGCAATTTTGAAAACAAATAATTGCGTAAGCAATAAATTAGTAATGTATTTTGTTATGTAAGTACTACAAAGGATCAGGTCACTTTTGTAGTAAACAATGCTATTTTTGGTAAAGTAAAATACCGAATCACCCTTAATTAAAAAGTAGTACGAATAAAAAACTCACGCTGTTATAAGCTGATTTTACTGTGTAGTTTTTCCAGTACAATTGTGAAAACCTAGCGGAAAGTACTGCTAGCATCGCGCATACCAGAGAGTTCCATAATTAGATCTTGTTTTTTTTGCCTATGAGACCACCTCAAGAGTATACCTAATAATAATAATTATTTTCAAGTGACCGGTACTTATTGTTGTTAGTTATAGATATATCTTAATCTATGTTAGTAGAGACACACAATATATTATTTACAATTTAGTGTGTAGGCACACTGTCTGTCATCACCGCCTCACTACTCCGTGAGAAATGGCACAGCAATGACCAATGTACCTACAATCCAGCCTCTCAGTAATCACGGCCAGAACGCTGTTGGAACTATCCCGCACCCTGCACACCAGGGATGCACATCGTTTGCGCATAGTGGTGTAAAAGCAGTCAACTCGCGACTCAGCAAACATCCCGGATGCACTACAAAAGCGGGGTAGCCCCAACAGCAGTCTAAATGCATTGTTGTATTGTATACTCTTTCAAATAAAAAAAAAAAGAGAATCGGTCATAAAAAACTATACTAGGTATACAACATAGAACCTCCTTCTTTTTGAAGTAGGTTAAAAATTGGGCCCATTATAATATGGATGTCTAACTCTAACCAATTTTAAAACATTATTGTGACAAATACGTTTTACATAGTTTAAAAAAATATTGTAGGTACCCACTCAAATCTCTTGCTGTTTCTTAACAAAACACTTTCGGGTTTCGCCTATACCGTGAATAGCATTGTACTCGTATACCCGTCGCCGCTCTGTAAAAAGAGAATAACACTTGCAGTCTGATAGGCAAAGCCCCTTCTTTTCCTTAGCAACGCTTCTTTTGGGAGCTCTGGAGACACATTAGTAGAATACTTACTAATGATGTATATTTTTCTAACAGGTTACACTAATAGCAAATTTGATCAGAGCCAATCAGACATCGCTTGAATTGGAGGTAGACAAATCTGATAGTCCACCTATAATTGTCCCAATCACATTTGATGCATTGGTGCCTGCAATTACTCCAGCACCGGACATCAAATTGCGAGCTTGTTTCGTGGAATATCCGTATGTTAACGAGATTACTGTGACATCAAATGAATTTTGGGGATATTTTACTTTGGAAGAACAAGATGTAGGTATATTATTTATCTTGTATAATAAATAGATAGTATATAATAATATCTTAGGATAAATTGCACACCGCCATCTGGTGAAATTAGGCAGAGCTAGTTTGCTACCAGGCAACTAGTAAAGATACTTAAACACATTTATGTACTTCTAAATACATACAATATACATATATCGTACTCACACAAAAAAAATGTTCTGGCTGAGAATCGTACCCACGACCTCTAAATTTGAAAAACAGATCAGTTGATACTGCTGTCGAATCTACTTAGTCATTGTCCAACTAACCTCTTAATCAATATTTAACCATTAGTGGTTAAATATTGATTAAGAGATTAGTTTAATATCTCACCCCCGTTTTGCCATCTATGTATGGTTCCATGTAATAGGGCAGTCGCTTATTTGCCATATTCCTGGCATAATTTCATTCTACGGGGTCATACTAACAATATTTCTAAGCAAAGGCAATATCATGCTGCTACTAAACAATCGTAATATTTTAGGAGGAGTCAACTATACAAATTCATGCGGAAGTAAAGGAAGGTTATATAGAACCGAACAGTACAATATGTTTAACACTTACCATTGTGACCAATGTTTTGGGCATATATGAATTTCCAGTGAGGTATCATATTTTATTTAACATTTAATGTAGTTCATAGTCCGTAGGTAAGAAGCCCCTAAAAATCTAAAATATGTAGTCTGCAGAAAGAAATTACGAATTTCGAATTTTAACCATCGGGCGACTTCTAGTAACTTATAAATGTCTAAATCGATTTCCATTAAGGTGTGTCCATAGCACGGCATCAACACACGGGCGGCGTTAACAGAGACATTTACACGCAGCAGACCCACACGTGGCGCGTCTGCACCATTACCGCTTTATGTTTAGACATACCTACACTTACCTGACGAGAACCCGGTTAAATAATTAATCATTTAAACACATGAAATCGCATTATAGTCAAACCATACAGACAGATTTTTAACATTGCAATATTGGGTATAAAAATACTACGAAAATATATAGGTATACTAATTAAGCGGTTCAATATATAATACATATTACTTAGTATGACGTTTTTACGCTTATTTTATGTGTCCTGCTACAAATAAATTTTAATTTTATAAAAAAATATTCTATTAAGAACGGGACTAGGAACAGTCTCAATTCGGGCGGGCATGACTCCAAGCTGAAAAAGGTATCGCTTGATCGTATACATGTAGGAGAAGGGAAAAAATGATAGCTTCGTGTACTTACCTGCGACATGTACAAGTATAACCATTACATATCGTATAGGTACCTACACGACGCTATCATTGTTTTTCTGTTTCTTTTAAATAGAAACAGAAACAATGATAGCGTCGTGTATACGTTAGTAAACGTAAATCACATTATTGGCGAGGCCAAAACGTAGCTAAAAGTATACTATTATATTATATTTTTGGCAGGATGAAACTTTTTGGAATGTCCCAGCCGGTTGAGATATGCCAGATTACTGGCTGTGGGGTACGTCCGATCGTCACGTGCGCTCCCACATCTTTACATTGGGGTCAAGTGAAATTATTAAATACCTTACACAAATCATTAGTACTCTGCAATGATTCTCCTGTAGTAGTTTATTATAAGGCAACTGTGGTAAGCTTTCATTGTTTTTGTGTCAAGTTTGTATGAGTGTCTATACTAGCTGTTTAATTTTTATAGGGATAATCTGTTATGCTTCGCTTACTATGTTTTTTTAGCTGCATAAAGATGGCCGATGGCAGATATCACCCGCCGAAGGCGTCATAGCACCTGAATCAGAAACGGAATTGATCGTTTCATTATATTTAATCGATGCTAACACTTATTCAAATAAAGCTGTAGTGCAGTTAGAAGGCGTGAAAGATATTGTAAGTACTTTTAATTTTAAAACGTCATTTTCACGGTCTAAGTCTATTCATGCCGCCTCTATTTTGTAACTTTAGGGTGAAAGTATAATTTATACCTATGTAGGTATTATTTTGGTTTACTCATTATTATTTTACCAAAATGGTGACGGTAAACCTAGTTAAGGTGAAACATATAGGGAAATTAAGGAAACTAGAAAATTGTTTAAGCAGAAGTTAAAAGCCTGTCAGGATAAGCAGGAACAAATTAAAATGGACGCACTTGCAGCTCATCATTTTGTTAACAATTTCCCGTAATTTTGGAAAAAACTGGTAATATTAGTAAAAGCAGTCTTTTTATGAGTGTAGAAGACGTAAGTGATCACCGCTTGATTGCTAATATATTTGGTCGCTCCCCTGTGTTACCGGGTACCGTACCGCTACCGTGCCAAACAATATAAAATGACGAATACCAATAATAAGATAAGCCCGATAAGGCATGTATACCATATTAATGGGAGTTTTAGCCAGTAAGGTCGCTCAATGTCTCTAATGCTCAATGTTCCTACAATGAGCATTAGAGATGTTCCTACAATGAGCATTAGAGACATTGAGCAAAAAGCAATCTTCATGATTGTGTTTCCCGCCTCAGCTCAGTTATTCGCTATTATAAAAACGCGATATCTTACTGTTACCGCCTTCACCACGTGGAGGTACTCCCAGCTTATGTTAAAATAAATTTTAAGATAATTTTCGCATCAGGTAATGGTCATCACGCTGAAAAACTTAAATTTCTACATTTCTGGAGCGTGTAGATCAAAAATGGGTGGAAATATGGAAAAAGTATAAGAATCAAAGTTATAGAGAATTTTATAAACTTTCATTTCATCTTAAAACATTTTTTGCTAAAACGCACCATTTTTGAGATATTTGCGAAAAACCTAAAATTGAGACCGTCGTCACCACCCCCTCCCACCGCCTCACCTTCTAGGCGTCAGGACTTTTAGTATGTTATCTCTCTAAGTATTCTGAATAAGTTTCTGAAGAAATCGCTTAGGTTCCCGCTCACGCACTCTACAACTACTTTATTGATTGGACTATTGTCCCGAGTGAGTGTATGGTATGGCAGCTCGGGCTCGCTACTTCTCCCCCCCTCACCCCGCGTACCCCGCACGATTGCTCTGTCTAGACGTGTCCGTCAAACTACTGTATGAAAGAGTTCCATATACTGTGATATTACTGTGTATAATATACATAATTATTGAATACACTTTTTCGATCCTATCTTGTTTACAAAAATATAGAATAGGCAAGTAATCGTTTAGTAGGTTACTTCTACTACTAACTATAAATGTTATATAATAACAACAGAAACCTTCGCTCTTCCCATAATCTCCTTCTTAGTTGTCCTTCTCACAGTTCCAATTTTATTAACTCCTCTTTTCCTGTTCAATCTCCTTTCAAATCGGTGTACCTAATGCGTAGACAGACTAAGTCGCGTTTTGCCTAAATGTCGTATTTAATCGCTGTAGGCCTAGGACGGTGTAAGCCTATTTAGCAAATTGCTAACTTCGCTTTATGCCTAAGACGGGTGTCAGTCTATTTAGTAGGTTGCCTAAATATTCGTCAGCCTAAGTCGCGTTTTGCCTAAATGTCATATCTCCAACATGCAAACTTCTTTAATCTTGCTTATGTACTGGCACTTGAAATTGGAATGTACTAATTGATAAATAACATGACGGGTGTCATTGCAGTTTTATGGAAATTTATTTAATTTGAAATTCATCGCACCAACAATAGTCTTGAAGGTTGGCATAAGGGTCTGAATGCTCGGATGGGACATAAACTGTCATTAATCCATTTTTTGTACAAATTAAAAAGAGTCAAGTTGGCAAAACTTAAAACTGAAACAATGTTTGTTTGAAGGCAATACAAGAGGGAGAATAGGTATTATTTTTAAAACACAAAAGGGAACTTGAAAAACTACAAAATAATGAAATAAATGCGTTAAATTTCTTAAAAATATTAAAAAAATTAAAAAGGATCTTATTAATAAGTATACTACAACTATATTCACCAGACCATAATGACCAGATATGTGAATGTTAAAAAGATCCTTTAATGTATAGTAGGTGAAATAGGCCTTTTTAAGTTTAAAGACATTTATTTTAGTTAAGTTTAGTTTGCAATATAAACATTTTTTACTAATTAGAAATATTGTTTTACTCTCTGTGAATCTCTTTCTCTTTGCCTTCCTCTCTTCTAACCTAAATCGGAGTAGGTCTAACTTTCATGACGTCATAGCAACTTGGTAGCTGTTGAACTGTAATTCAGTATGTCTATGGATCTGTTTGCCTTCCTCTCTTCTAACCTATATCGCAATAGGTCTAACAAACTTTATGTCTACTTTGCACTATGACTAGTCATAACGCGACTTAGCCCGTCTACGCATTAGGTACACCGATTTAAAAGGTTCAATCTGTTCTTCTTTGGTACGCTCTTCCTCTCGAAATCAGGATGTCCACAAACCGTTACGCGTTCAAATTGAAGGTGCGGCAACTTTATTTAAATAAATTGGTAGAATCGTCTCAATAATTGATATAAATTATATATTATAGTGTATATATAAATATATATTTAGATATTTATTGGATGTATGTTTATTTAGGTAGGATTTATTATTATTTAGTATCATCATGTCATCATCTCAGCCAAAAGACAAAGACCAGGTGAGTTATTTAGTATATTTTAGTATAATTATTTATGTACCTTTTGTGTTATAAGAACTTAGTTTTTTTTTTAAATCTCTTAATTTTTTTTCTTACTTCAATTGCACCTACTTTGTATTTCTCTGCATCACCCTTACAGGTAGACTGGTAGAGAATGCCTTCGGCATTAAGTCCGCCTATGTACTTTGTGTATATGAAGTTTTAATAAATAAAATAAAAATAAATAAATAAAATAATTGGTTTGTCATATTGTAGTTGGTGCCTCTATCTGCCACTGGAGTTGGAACTAGCGTAGTAGTTGGAGAACTTAGGGATAGAATTAGTCTTGGAAGACACTTTACTAAGATACCTTTAAGGTGTATAGTTATTATGGAAAACCATGGTACCAGACTGCATATGCTGGAATGGAGTGAATTTTATAAAGCACCTAAAACTAAACAAGTGACTGCGTACGTATATAACATTAAATATATGATTTATTTTGCCTGCAATATGACCAACTGAAGTGCTACCATAGTGTAAGGAGGACTAAGTATATAGTAAGGACGCTGCCGCATAATATGTCAAAATAAATACCTACCGCTTAGAATCAGAAAGCCGCGCCGGACGCTACGTTGCCAATCCGTACTTGTATGCTGACTGGATAGGTCTTAAGCGGTAGGTATTTATTTTACACTAGTGGCCCGTCCCGACTTCGTCCAGGTTAAACTATTTTCAGCTCAACTTTCTTATTTTTTTTAACATAAGAACCTTCTCCTGAAAATAACGAACATAGCAAAAAAAGAATGAGTGAAATCGGTTCAGCTGTTCTCGAGATTTGCGCTTAGCAACACATTCAGCGATTTATTTTTATATTATAGATAATGCGGTAGTGTCCTCACTATTTAAAGAGAGAATCTTCCTTACACTATGGTGCTACACTGATTAGTTGGGCCAACGCGCTAAAATATATAAAATTGCATTTTTAAATGTTATTCCTCTAAAACCGTACAGTACGGCACGATAGACGTTCTAAGATGTGCGCATAAACTCCCTGTCGGTGGCGGGAGGTGCGTTAATAAAATGTGGCCGTTGGCATCATATCAAACAGTTCCTCGGAATACAGTCCGTTGTGACACCTTATTTAAAAAAATGGCTTGAAAGATTATTACATTGACTCTGTGTTTCGATCATAGTAAATACTTCAAATTATAATGTATTGACGAATTCTTTACTTTTCTGTAGTGGATTTTTTAATTTAGAACCACGAACATTCAAAATGGCTGCTGGAGAAAAAGTTGAGTTGTTAGTAACAGCTCTATCTCATAAAATGGCAACAATTAAAGAAATGTGGTATTTAGCTGGTAGTGTGGAGGGTATTAATAAAAAAGAATTGTTGCTAGAGTGTGAAATTGAAGCAGAATTCGTTGATCCGAAGATTGAAGTATTTCCTACAGTTATGGAGTTTCAATATGATTATGGACCATACAGTGAATTCTACAATCTTACAGGTAAAATCCATCATGATAAAATCTACATCTAATAGTTTATAAATGTCTAGTTAGTAGTAGCTCTGAATATAGACTGAAGAAGAAAATTTTAAAACACTGAAATCTTAAACTTATAGCTTTAGTAGTCCTTGTTTGTATGTCGATATGTCTGTTAGTCAGCTTCTTTTAATACAAAATACAGAATAAGATAATGTACCTAATTAGATTATGCAATAGTAATTTAACTTTATCTACTTGAACTCCCCCAGATATCGTCACTATTAAAAATGTATCTAGACTACCGTTGGATCTGGAAGTGAGTGTAAAGCCACCATTTTCCATAATACAGAGACATGACACATACATAGTACCGGCTGAAGAAGAAAAATTGTGTTCTTGTATACAATATAGGGCATCTGATATAGATATGCAAAAGCTTCTAGACACTCTAGGCCCTCATCAATCACAAGTATTCATTGATTGTTTAACATCTAAGCCAGTTGAACCATTGCGGCAGACGTCACTGGATTTCTTTCGAGACATTCATAAAATAAAACTGGCATTCAATCTTACTCATTTAATTGAAGAACGTCTAGAGGATCGCGATATTATTAAACTACAAATTCTATTTGATACCACAAAACACGCAAGTTTAAAATCTAAAGTGTTTTGTGATGTACTGAGAATTAAATTCCGTGGACATAAGAATAAAGTAAGTGATGCAGAAGTATATTTATTTAGCGTATAGAAATGCCGCATTTTGTAGAGTTTTGGTGATAGGTACCTATACTTAATAATCTATTAGTAGATTAACGCTAAACGTAGTTATGGTAAATGTGCCATATCTAAAAAAACATGCAATATTGCATTTTTTTTTCTGTATATGGTCGTAATATACTGTTAAATTATTGCAAAATTGTTAACACACACTTACATCTTAGATACGATAATGCGATTTGCGTTAACACATGAAATTCAAATGAATAAGTAATATCATTTTGCAGAGATGTGAATAACCTAATAATTAATATTGTTACTTTTAGGATGCAGTTAAAGTGATTGGTTATATTAATTATCCAAACATCTTAGTATTGACGCCGCGTATAGATTTCCAATGTATTCAAAATGGCACCTTGGAAAGTAAGACAATAAAAATTCAGAATGTTACACCCGTTCTCGTTTGCTATAGCCTTCAGTGGAAAAAATGTAGAATGACTACTATACAATATGTAAGTGGTCTTAAGATTTATATAAACTGATGGACACATAGGCTGCAGCAAAGCACTCGTACAGAATGACTTTCAAATAAAAATATCTATCTTATTATATGCAAACATTTCAAGTGGTGAAATACAGACAGTATTTTACCGCTGGCAATGTTTGCATACCACTCTTAGAATCAGATATGAGTCTATGCAGATACATAATATATATGCATGTAGTGACGAGGGCTAACTGATGCTGCGTGATATTTTGAACACCTATCTCTACGATGCAGTTTGTGTCCGTCAGTAGCTATATACATTATATTATTTGTTATACATATTATGTTTATGGTAGCAATTATTTGCTACCATAAACATAAAAATAATAACATAAGTGCTTATACACTTAAGTATCACATTTGTAGAAGATCTGTCTGTCATCACGACGGTGTCACAGCGATCTCCTTAGCAGCTTTGGCGAAGACAACCTACAGCTTTGAATCAGTCATGTTATTTGGGTGTAGTGTAAAAGCTAGTATGCCTACTATTTTCAATTTTCTTAGAGAGATTTTGTTTTGTTGAAACAAATAGGTAGATAACCCCTATTCCATCTGTTCACACATAATTAAATATTTTTTTTTCAATTCAGCCCGAATCTCCAGAGTTAATGAAAAAAGACTATCCGAGTATATCTAGTGGGGTAAAATCATCGCCCACAGATGAAACTTTAAGTAAGTGAGATAAATATGTTACGTACGATAATAGAACTAAACTAGACACAAAACAGATAAATATGAACAAATTATGTTTATGACGATGAATTATACAAAAATGATAATTTAGTTATTACATGTACCTACCTAATAAAATGCCTTAGTGTGTGTGGAGATAATATTGATCCTGTTCTATTTCAGCAAACAATGTGTACATTGAACCATCGGATGTAAAGTCACCTCAAGATATTACGAGTAAAATGACAAGTTCTGGAGTACAGCAACTGCAACCATTGTTATCTGCTGTGCAGCAGATAGATGCGACCGTATTGTCTGATGTTGTTGATGTAATTACTGATTATGAATTTATGAAAACGCGTACTATGCAAAAAATTATACCAATGATACAAGGGAAATATGATAAAAAGTTTAGATGGCTGCATAAGTTTGCTAAAGTGTCTAAATGTGATAGAATGGACATCAACAATGTGATGAGCGTTGTTCCCCACCGCGGACTGTTAAAACCCGGCGAAATTCAGTATGTACATGTTATTTTCAAACCAACACGAAATATAAATGTTCGAGGTATATTAGAATGTGATATTTTGGGCGGACCACCCGAAACTGTACTGGTAACAGGAAGAAGTTCAGATTTAATGTATACAATAAGTACCGAACGATTAAACTTTAAAATACGATCCTTTCATGAATACGCTATTGAAGAATTGTTATTAACTAATATAGCTCAATTATGTTTTGAATACAAAACGTACTTAATTGAAGATAATACTAGAAGTGAACTGGCTGGAACTATAATACAATTATTACCACCGCAGAAAGTACTGGAACCTGAAGAACGAGTTGATATGCAAGTTGTAGTATATCCTGGTATAATAGGCTATTTCAATAGAGTGTTTATCTTAGAACTCGGTTACCTGCCTCACATATCTATAGAAATATATGGATGGGGTGTCATTCCTCAAATATATTTGAGTTTACAGAGATCAAGCGAGTTCGCTAATGTAAGTTCATCTTTTAAATTGATCTTACAGAAATCTTAATTACTTATACGAGTATAACGTACGTGCGCTCACTAAAATGCAGGTGTATCTGAATTGTAACGATAACTATGAACAAAACTAGAAGTCTAAGTATTATTATTATGTTTTTACAGATACAACTATAGAGCTAGTTGAAGATATTATGTTTTATTAGGGTACAAACTAATATCTACCAAATTTATTACTTTTTGCTCAAACGTATTATTATTAATTCGGAAATCGCGGAAGAAAAGCGCTTCGTGAGTTCTTAGCCTTAGCCTTACATCCTTGCCCACTTTACCACCCCACTCAACGAAAAATAAATGATCATTAATGTTACGTACAAATACTAAGTACATTGAATTACACGTATATTCTACTTCTCATTATCACACAGCTAGCGCAAAAGTGTAATACGATTTGGCTGTGATGCCAATAACATGCTTGAAATAAATATTATATCATAATTATTATTAAATTATTACAGTTGGATCCGATTTTAGGATATCAAGCCATAAACTTGTTAACAAATGATTATCTATGTGCGATCGCCGAAATATTTTCAAAAAATAGACCTACACCAATGAATTCGCCGCTGACAGATAAATGTTACGATGATCCTGACCTCAAACAAGAATGGCATTTATGTTCATCATGGGTAATATTGTTAATATATTGCTTTTAAATGATTTCTATTGTCTAGGATGAGACCCTTAAGAAATACTACCTGGATAGTGTTGTGATTTTGATGGTGAGTACAAGTCTCCAGAGTCCCTTGATTTTGTTTCTTTCGATGTAAGTACAGCGTATTACATATTATATATGTATAAATAACTTACCGGTTGTTTAGAGTAAAGGGCACTAGTACTAAACCCACGGTATGGGTGTCTCTGACACTCTCAACTATAGGGTTCAGAAGTCTCCTGAGTTCAGTGTGGTTTGGAACTTTTCAATTATCTACCAATTGGTAGCGGTTGTGAGGCCGCACTCAATAATATATTTTAGTAATTGAGCCTGAGCGCCTGCCTGTTTTAGTCGTAAAATCAGATCGGTACAGTGGCCGTTTCAAGATGTTCTTATAGCGATTATAGCGATTATAAAGTTAGCGATTATAAAGTTTACATATTACGAATTTCAAGTAAAAAAAAATTAATCGCTATAAAGGCGTTATGGACGGCCTCTACAGTTACCCATAATAATCTTTGTGTTCTTATTTATAGGATGGCTACCCTTCTACCCTGGATATCGAATTGGCTATAGAAAGACTTCTGGTGATGAGATATGTAACAGAACGACCAGAATTAATGACAGCTTTTGTGAATACAAGTAAAACGGGACCTATTCCAGGATTTCATACCATACCTTACATTATAGATTTTGGTGTAGTTATTACGGGAAGCACGGTTAGTTATAATCATCTATACTAATAATATGAGTGGCTGGGTGAATGATCGGAGTGCATTTGTTTACACATACCCTTGTGCACTGTTCTGGTCTCTGTTTAAATTGACTCCAAATCTTCTGATCAAATTTTCAAAGATTCGTCAGGAGGACTTTATAATAAAGTTGAAGATCAATAAATAACCTACTGTACTGGTTGATCACCAGCATTCTTTTTACCTGACCTGACTGATTTATATGCATCATGCCTTGTGCATGCAGCTGACAAACAATGTGTGGATGTATTCATAAATGATTTGCTTGCATCTTGTGGCCGCCATGCGATAGTCATACGACACACACCTTTCGTTCGCATCTGCGCACATATCTTACCGACACGCAATTGAAGCTAGGAAATGTAAATATTAATTTGTCAATAATATAACTTACTATCACCTCCTACTATCATGTTCTCTCTGCATTATCCTAGGTTGACTGTTAGAGAATGCTTTTAGCATTAAGTCCGCCTATGTACAAATATTATGTGCAAAAGTTAAATAAATAAATAAATAACTTTGTTTGTTTCGTGTACTGTTTGTTTTTTGTTTAATTTTATTTATTTTTTTATTTAGGTTGATTTACTTTTTTTTGTTTTCTTTCCAGTTATGCATATTTTTTTTTTTTCTTTTTACTATGTATACTTATATAATAATTAATATTAACTCTCAAGTGTTATATATTCCATCTCAGCCATAAGACGTCCACTGTTATATATTATTAAGTCCGTGGGTTACTGCTCAATGGTTCTGGCTGAGAATCAGCGCCCAGCATTACGCGTAATAAATCGTCTGCAATAGACGTTTTTGTGTCTGTTTGTGTGGCGTCCTGGATGGTTTAGATTCACAATTGGATCCGGTAGGTGGCGCTGCTATTGGTATGTCAATGTGGTGCTGATTTTCCGGGCAGACGACGACGTCTGCTGGGTCCGCTAGTATATAATAAATACCTAGTAGATATTATATTTACCTGTGTTTATGACCATCAGATGCAGTGCGTTGCAGAGATAGTAAATTATGGCCCGATTGCAACTAAATTGTATTATGCTAAAGGAACGCATTTTCCTACTTGGATAAATATGAGACTATGTGGCAAACTGAATGCTGGAGAGACGGGCAAACTAGAAGTAGTATTCTCACCGACGGCCGTAGACTTTTGTGAATTGGAACAAAATGTTGAAATCACTTTTAATTTAGTGGTAAGTATTTTTTAATATCCGGAACGAGGTGATTCGGCACAGAACCAAAGTAATCGATATAGTTTAAATAATTAGCCAGCTGAAATGGCAGTGGGTGGGCCATAGGAAAATACCAACGAAATCGATGACCGTTGTAGTAGACGTGTTCTTGAGTGGAGAGCGTTACTTGGCGAACGTAGTGTAAAATCAGGCTAGGTGTAAATCTTGGCAAAGTGGCTGGGAGTAGCTGGATGCGAGAAGCCGAAGACTGAACCTAGTAGCGTACACTTGGGGAGGTCTTTGTCCAGAGGTGGACTGCGATAGGCTGATTTATTTTTATTTGTTTATTTATTTAATGCATCTGCTCACTACACTTACAGTTTCCCAACACGTGTAGTGAGCCATTGAGAAATTAAAAATTATTGGTAACATGAAATGATATGGCAAATTGGCATATATATTTGGAGTTGAGCAGTGTTATTGCCCGTAGTTGGTACGTACTGCGCGGTACACGTTCGTACCTGCGGTGCGACAAGTAGGCGGCGCGAATTTGTCGCGGGCTTTTGAAGATTCTGCTTAAAAATCGGCTGCAAAAGCGTTTACAGCATCAAATCCAGAAACTACATTACGGCCGCGTCATACTCGAATTCAGAACAGCGCGTCGCGAAGAACGCTGGGCCTTAACAAAGTTCCAAAAAGTCTTGGAATCCCTCCTTATATCCGCCTCTGCACGGTCTATGAAGTTGGCATAGGCTAGCTTTATGAGCTCTTTCGTGCGTTGTCTATTAAAAGTTAAACATTTTGTTTATTAAAATCTAAATTAAACTTTTTCCTATTTATTATTAATATTTTTTCTTATATTTAGTGTATACCATGTAGGGTATGTATACTTGGTATAACCGCTATACGGTATCTTAGTTGGAACACTTTGGGCATATTAACATTGGTCGAAGCAATTACTTCAGACCAAGATGACCATGTTGTGGAATCTGGGTGATCCCAGACTAACATATTACTATAGATATTTTTGATAGTATTGTGTTGAATTAATTTGCAAAATAAAAGTAGATATACGTATTGTAAAGCTACATTTTGGCTACACGAATCCAAATCGAAATCACCTAATATAATGACGTCATGTTTTGAGTATCTCTCAATGGACGTATTCCAAAACTGTAAAAATATTCATATATTTCTTATCTATAGAACTAGGTGGAATATACACAACACACAATACTATTCGCTTATATTTTAAAGTAACAACAGCTACCAAAACTTCTAAATCACTAGAATACTTAGTTATCAATATGTAGTATTTGCTGTACAGGATAATCTGCTCGCACCGCCAATAATAAGTACCTACTGCTCCAACAAAAGCTTTTCAAATGAGGAAACTTTGCTCTGAAGCAAAATCACTGACTTGTTTAGCTCGAGGATACTAATTTCCGCACTTTTGGTAGACATTTCTATTTTTTTGCCGAGAGTTACAAAGATAGCAGTGCGTTCCACGACTGATGATGATATTATAATATTATAAACGTGTTCCTTTGTAAGTTATTAAATGTCAATACTGCTGCCGTGGCGATGTAGTGCCTCTAGAATGTTTGCCATCATCAGAAAAAGGTGCGCGTCCTTGATGGCTGAAGTCTGCGGCAGCATTGACACCATCTTGAGTGGGGCAACTCTATATTGTTTTTAATTATTTCTTTATAATGTCTATACTATAATACTAAAAACGTTACTAACAAATTACGGTAATATTATAAACGGATATATATACAAGTTGGTATTCAGGTACCCTACGGCGTGACAATTCCAATCCAAATCAAAGCTCTTTGTGCAGTGCCATACTTGGTATCAAATGTCAAGAGAATTGATTTTGGATCAGTGAGATGCGGTGATAAAATTATGACTTCCATTCCATTAAAAAATGTGTAAGTATTATTTTAAATTATTGATTCGTGATTTGCTTCTTTCTGCGGATTAGTTCGCGTGGTATGTAGATGGAAAGTAGCCCTTAGCATTATTAGATAATGTCGCTTCCTACTAGTGAAATGTTTAAGACCACGTTTCGCAGCTAAGATTTCGACGCCCTGTTAAATACTTACGCTCCACCACGCTTAGTGACTCCGGTCATTGTATCAAGAATCATTTTCTAGAGCGTTATCTTTCCACCTAGTTTATACGTACCTACTTATCCCATGACAATATAATCGAAAATATGAATAATTTTTATCCTTAGGGGTAAACCAACATGCATTTGGTTCGTGTCACTTAAATTAAAAGCACCAGGACCAGCGCCTATGACGCTCATGGATAGTTCTGGAGTGTATGACCCCGGACAAGGAGGCTGGCTCACCGTTGCATTCAAACCATTGACAGAGGTAAGACGCAACATTTTATCGCTACACAGATGTTATACACCAGTTATTGGGCTTGATACTCGTATTTGCTTATACGACTTGTCATTGGAGCCAATGTTAGTAGGTTTTTACTTATAACATTTGCATTTTGTCGTTCCACAGATGTTATACGAAGGGTTGCTGATATTCCGATGTCATATGAATCCGAATAAATTCACGATACCAGTGATTGGACACGGTATATTGCCTGCTGTACACGTTATTGGACCCAACGTTAACTTTCCGCCGACGCTACCATGGGCTGAAACTACATATATTTATTTTGGACTAACTAATCCTTGTCCATTTCCAATAGAATTGATTTTTGCTCATAGTGACGAGTAAGTGGATTTGCAGTTATTTTTTTATAATATAAAACTTTGTAAGTATGTAGGGCGTAAGATTGAAATAAGTATGATTTTGAAATAAGTCGCCCACTAAACTGTTAATGTTCAGTAAAAGGATTTTTTCCAAGGACGCAACCTATCTAAAATATTAACAAACAACGCAATATGTTTTCCTTTTAAAGCACCCTTAACAAGTTTTAGAAGAACTCGCTTAGGCCCCCTCATGCAGTATAAAACTCCTTTATCGACTGGGCTATAGGCCATGTCTGTATTTTAGGGACCTACTCGGCTACATAAGGTGCTTATAACTGATTATTTAATTACAGGAAGTGGAAACTAGAAGAGGCAATATTTCAGTTACTTTACAGATATTATAGTAAGCCAGACGAGATATTGCTCCCAGCTATCAAACCCGGAGATGGTCTACCTCAAAATATTATAAATTTTTATTACAACTTCTATGAACGTATCGAGAGGTTTGTTGTATATACAAGGTATAACAGAAAATGCTTATATAGAAAGCATATAGGTAGGTACATTTTTTTTATTTTACTTCACTAAGGTGGAAATCGGCTTCCTTAAAGATAATCAGATAATGTAACCATGAAATCTTACGCGTTGCCATCCATTATATAAGGAAAACACAGTATATAGGTACAGCATTTTCAACGCAGTACATAGGTACAGCATTTTCCTACCTTCAGCTTAAGGCTCACTTTCGAGATGTTTTTTTTAATCTGATCATTTACAGCTAAAGTGCATCTTATGACCATTCAAGCTCAAACACGGCTAGATTAGTGAGAGTTCCGTTGCTGACGGCTTCATCATAACTGATGGTGAAGCGGTCGGCAACGGAACTCCAATTCAATTTTACCATTTTCATTTGTTACATCACATTTGCTTAGTAATAGTTGCTTAATAACCACAATCGAGACTTATCTAATCGCCATCCTTGAAATACTTATCATTGAAAAGTTCAGATATCCGTCTGTGGTCTTCATCATCAGTTTGTCATCAAATGTTTGATATGTTGTGAAAATATTGAAATTGCTATGTATAATTTATGAGGAGTTTCTTCAATTCCTTATGGATTACATTATCAGAACCACAGAAATAGTATTTCTGTGATCAGAACTTTGTTTTGATAAAAATGGTACTAAACTGGAAGTAGGTATGTCCTCTCAGACAGGTTTTTTTTTTCAAATAGGTCTATATATGACGGAGTTCTGCGGTAACAATAAAAACACGAATTTATAACCTCCTCATTTTTGAAGGCGGTTAAAAACGTGCGCAAATATGATAAATAATGAAGCTTACAGGAGGTAGTAGGAACTTATTTAGCTAGTCTCTTTTGCCTTTTGGGGCATGTGATGTATATAAACTTAAAATATTGGATTTTATTACAATGGAAGTGTTTTTGTTTCAGACTTGTTGCAGCAGAAAACGCTGCGTCTAAAGCAAACACACCGAAAACTGCAGCTGCAAAGTAACTATTCATTATAATATTCTCTAATAAAAATAATAATTATTATTTATATTATCTAGCTTCCACCCGCGGATTCGCCCGCATGTACAATCCCAAGGAAACTGTGATTTTAACCGTCCTTTTTTCCAGATAAAAGCATATTTGCTATTCGAGGCTTTAATCTATCTCTGTTGCAAAATGCATTGTACTTATAAAATTATAAAAAGGTTTAGGCATTATTGGAGGGAATGTAGATTAATTTAGATAACACGACTCGTATTATATTATCTGTGACACAACTTATGGGATTATGTAACGCGCCGACAAGATGCGCGGGCAAAAGCTACTCGTAGTACTCGTAATTACATATTTGCAAGCAAATAAATTTCAAAATCAAAAGTGGTTTATTTATATAGGAAACCACCCAAACCTCCCGCTAAAGGAGCAAAATCTGCCGTGACACAAAGAGAAAACGCCCCGGTCAAATTTAGAACGGAAGCGGAAATTATTGCAGGTAATAGAGTGAATAATTTAGTTAATACTTTTACAGATAAGTACCTAATGAATATTTCACAGTAAGTTTTGGCTTATTGCTAGTACTGCCATTATTGTAGGAAATATCACTTGTATGTTTGAATGGAGGAAACACTGATTTGGATTCCTCGTAATCTTCGATTGAATATCTCGTAATGGTTCTGATAATTCACGACTTATTTTATTACTTACATATGAAATAAACTTATTTACAAACAGATGAGATAAAGTCAATGAAAGACAAAGGCGTGGATCCTGTAAGAGACTGTTTTGCTACTGATGGTGTTGTAGTGGAAGTCGATGATAATGAAAAGTTTTATAAAGGTGTTATAATATTTGCATACGGTTCTCCAAGTGAAGGTAATAAAATACTTCTACAGTTCTTTTTCGTCTTCAATTTATCTCATAGGATATTTACAAGAATAGTTATTAAAATAAAAGAAACTTAACCTAAAATAAGTACTTACAATCACATATTGTATTTAAAAGTATACTTAATAACTATAAATAAAATATCTGATTATCAGGCTTGACAATGACGCATGGTTTCGTTTTTTGGATAAACAAGTTTTTATAGGAGTTATGACAAAACAAACGTTTATAAAACGCAAATTTGAAACGGCCCCAAATAAACGTCTAATAAAAAAAACTAATCATAGCGTCATACTCAGGTTGTTTGCCGAATTATAGTGAAAACATTATTGAAATTTTGGAGGAGGAAAATTGCGAATATGAAACCTTGTTTTTATACGTTTATATATACGTGCACATTTGGAGGGGAGGGAAGGGGGGGAACGGGGGAATTGATTGATGTTAATATGATAAACTGGTATGTGTGTGTGTGTGTGTTATTAATTTTTAAAACACTCGCGCGCAGCTATCCTATCTCTTGAAGGAAATCTCCATATAATCGATATAGAAATTTTTCAAAAATCGATATAGAAATTTTTGCAACGCGATACTAAAGAAAGTAAAAAGAACATACGAAAGAACTCAACTTGAAAATTCAAAACAAAACAATAAAAAATTGTGGAAAGCTATTAAGGACATCACTCACACTTCTCAAATAAACAAACATCCCAATGAACTACTCTCAATATCAAACTCACCTGTGGAATCGCTTAATAAGGTAAATAGTTACTTTATTAATGTAGGAAGTTCACTAGCGCACACGATTTACCAAAAGAACTCGCATACTCTAAACAGCAATACACAAAGCAGTAGTACTATCTCCAATGTTTCGTATTCCTTTGCTCTAATTGAAACAACGGCAGAAGAGGTAGCACGTCTCATTCGCAACTTAAAGACAGATTGTGCCACTGGTTGGGACAATATAAGTACAAAGATGTTAAAACAATACCAAGACATTGTTGTGCCTCCACTCACTAAGATGTTTAATGATTGTATACGAACCGGTATATTCCCAGAGTCCCTAAAGAAAGCTGAAGTTTGCCCAATTCACAAGTCTGGGGACCGAAATCTTGTCAGTAACTACCGCCCAATATCTATTTTACCAGCCTTATCTAAAATTTTGGAAAAGATTATAAATATAAGACTAGTAAATTACCTTGAGAAAAATAATTTACTATCAGCTAGCCAATACGGATTTCGTCAAGGCAAATCAACTGATCAAGCTGTGAACAAACTCCTAGATTATATTACTACAAATTTAGATAAGAAAAAGAAATGTCTCACTATCTTTTTAGACTTGGCAAAGGCGTTTGACACGATTTCGGCTCCCATCTTGCTGAACAAACTTGAGGCTTTGGGAGTTCGGGGAACGCAACTGGAACTCTTCAGAAGTTATTTGACTGGTAGATCTCAGTGTGTCCGTATTAACAATCACAGAAGTGCTAGTCTCCCTGCTGAACACGGTGTTCCACAAGGCAGTATCCTCGGGCCTACTCTATTTATCGTATACATAAACGAGCTTACACGTCTAAATCTCATCCAAGGTCAAATTCTCTCTTTCGCAGACGATACTGCTCTCTTTTTCTTTGGTGATACTTGGGATGAAGCCTTTGGTGCTGCACAGACGGGGTTTAATACTGTTGGTAGATGGCTACAGAGGAACATCCTCACGTTAAATGTAGACAAGACGAAATATGTTTGTTTTGCCATCAGGAGTACCAATGTACTCGATAAGTACCTAAAAATCACTTCGCATGAGTGTCAGGCTACTGATAATTGCCAATGCCCATCTTTGAAATGCGTACACACTATTAAATATCTCGGTGTCACAATAGACAGTAACCTAAATTTCAAAGAACACATAAAACTGTTATGCGGTAGAGTTAGAAAACTCATATATATATTTCGCTCACTTAGATACGTTGCGGATCCTAAATTGCTGAAGCAGATATATTACGCTCTATGTCAATCTCTCCTAACATACTGTATATCTTCTTGGGGAGGCATCTGTAAAACTACAATGAAATCAGTTGAGATTGCGCAACGTGCAATCCTGAAAATAAGCACCTTTAAGCCAATTTATTTTCCTACTGCAGCATTGTACCAATACTGTGAAGTTCTGACCGTCAGACAACTGTTTATACTAAACATTGTTCTTCTACAACATAGTAAACAAAAGTACGACCCGTCTGTCCTTCAAAAGCGTAGGAAACACAAGGTGTGTGAAGGCTCCTTCCAATGTTATACCAGGTTTAGTCAGCGTTTCATTAACTTCATTGGACCATTTATTTATAATAAAATAAATAAGGCGATTCATATATATCCACTTACAAAATTACTTTGCAAGAAAAAGGTAAAGGACTACTTACAAAAGCTAAATTACGAGGAAACAGAACTTTTACTGCATATAGCACAGTGAACTACAAAAAACAATAAATACCTTATTAGAATCCTAAACAAAAAAAAAAAAAAAAAAAAAAAGTTCATTCCAAATGTTCATAACTTGCTTTTCGCGCACACACACACACACACACACACACACACACACACACACACACACACGCGCGCACACACAAGGTAAAATTGTTTTATTATTATCACTTGTATTTTATTTTTTAATACATTCTACTTTCATTTTTTTAAAACAATTATTGTAAAATTATCGTAATAATGTAATATATATCGTAAAATGGCTAAAATGATACGACATACTCGAGGGGAGTGGCACTGATAGCCGAAATACAGGCCAAGCCTAGTTCGGTTACAGAAGATAAGCTCATTTGTAAAAAGAGAATACTTTAGCCTAAGTGCATTTGTAAAATTGTATATATTTTTTCTGGAAAAATAAACGTTATTATTATTATTATTATAATTTACGTATTATTTTTAGAAATTCAATGTCAAGAATATGCATATTCCATCGGCAAAGCGCTCGATCTCCCTGTTGTCAATATAGATAATTGTATAGTCGAAGCTTTGCTTAGTGACTACGAGAGTCTGACGAAGGATACCCTTATTAACGCCATCAACGATAGTTATGATATGACGAGGAAAAGTGCTAGGGGTGATGCAGGCTATTTTGATGAACAAGAACAAGGTTTAACTTTTTGCATAACTTTCTGCGTTGGTGTTTTTTAACGAAAGTTGTGTGGCAATATATCGTTTTGATTTTCAGAAGAATTTGATGAAACTCAAGATGAATTTGAAATACTTTTGAAGAAAATAGTGTGTTTAGCCAATAATAGAAATGTACCATCACCACGTGCGAAAGGGGGTGCCAAACAGAAAAAGAGATCTACGTCGTCTATGGTTTCTAACACCACGTTGCAAGCGTTCGGATCAACTACATTGTTTCAAATGGTTATACACATTATATAAATCATAATAACAAGTCATGGGCCCATGTCCCACCTTTTGTTTAGGAATGGGGGATGAGATAAACATGATTTTACGCGTTCAGGAAGTTTTCTCGCAAGGGTTATGAATTTAAAAATCATAACCCACCCTGCACAGATGCGCGAGAATGCCATTTTTATTAGTCTTTCAAAGTCTGGACGCGGTTGAAAAACGCTCCGTGATTTTTTAGCTAAATTGAGATCACACTACTAATTAACTATAATATGACTAAATAGCTTTATAATTATTTTTTTTCAGGATTTAATACAAGAACTTCTTACTGATTTTTTTGAAGCACCCAAATTTGCGCGTGGATTTGTCGTTGACAACCTTACAAGTATCGTGTTAAAGAATCCTGCTTTGGTAATGACGACTGTACTTAAATGTAAAAGTAATATCTGGAATGGACATCTTCTTTTATGTCAAGCAGAGTTTGCTAAATGGGCACATGCATATGAAGAATCACATAAGGAAACTGAGCTCGTTACAGAGTATGTACATACCATATACATATATTATTCATAGCGTACAATAATAAAACTATCTTCCGTTCGCATTCTACGTCAGAAAAAAACCGAATGGATCTGAATGGATTCGAAAATATAGCTTTTACAAAGCAAAGCTTTTTTTTGTATTTGAATTTCGGTAGTTTCTAGTGCCGACGCAGTGTCGCGGCATCTTTACAATATTCTTTAATAAATAACAAGCGAATACACCACGGTATTAAATAACAGTTTAATATTTTGATAGCTATAAGAAATACTTTCTAGACGACATATTTTTTCAAATACCTTGCTATGACAATATTAAAATGTTCAAGCTACTTTTGTTGCTGACAGTTCTAAAAAAGGCATGAGACTCGCCTTGTAACAATCGCAAGGTGTGCATGATCCTAACAAGTGGTTTTTACAGGCTAGCACCAAGAGTATTCGAAGAAGCAGAAATATTAGAAATAGTACAGCAATTTGAAGATATGGATGATGAAGAATATGAAAATGCACCTGCTGAGTTAAAGGCAGTTTATATTGAACATGGTTTAGAGGAAAGAAGGAAAAATTATATTGAAAGTAAATTACGGTAAGTCAACCAGGCAGGATATTATAACCAGGGGTAATAATTGGATGCAAACATTATAGTTTACGTTTGCTATGAATGAGATGCATGTCTATGAAAGATGCATTTTCCATTGTATCTGCATCGCTGTCAGTTTGAAGACTGATAAAGGCTCTATCTATAACAGCCCCTTTCTTGCCCTAAGAACTTTTACTATATGAATATACATTACTCCTTACATTTCAGCCATCAACATACACCGTCTACCGTCGTGTCTAGGGCCGGAACAGGAAAAGGTGATATAAGTGTATTATTTTTATAAGTTAATATTGCCCAAAAGAAAAAACAATAGGAAATAGAAAATATTTTATTGAAAATAATATTACTAAAAATATAAAATTTCTACAGAGCGCAATATGTCTACAATATCAGTGAAGGCGTCTGATTCCAAGAAGATAACTAAAGTAAAAAAAGAAGAAACCAAAGGTAATATAAATCTTTTTGTCATAATTATGACAAAATGTATGTTACTAGACTTGCACTTCACCTAGAGCAAATATTTGACGATATACGATGCAAAATATTCTGTCCGACAAAAAAAGTAACTCCAAAAGAAATGTATAGAATAATCCAACTCCTCTAACACAGAAAATCCCCAGGATATGGTCTTATAACTAAAGGCGGTAGTAAAGCTTACAACTCTCATAAACGCTTTATTCAGATTAAAATATATACCCGATATGTGGAAAGTGTTGAAGTGATAATGATACTTAAACCTGGTGAACCACCTCATGATGCATCCTCATGTAGACCGATTTCTCTTCTGCCAATAATGTCCAACTTTTAGAAAGATTTTTATTAAAAGGGTAAAATCCATCATACAATTCAGAAATTTAACTCCTGACTATTAATTCGGCTTCAGAGAACGACATTCGACTATTAACCCAGTATTAGTACATTATGGAAAAATCCTTGGAAGATAGATAAGTGTGTTCCACAGTTTTCCTGGATGTAGCACGAGCGTTCGACAAGGTGTGGCATAAGGGACTTATACAGAAACTAAATACAATGCTACCAAAACAGTTTTCAGGCATCTTACATATCAAATAGAATGATTAGAGTAAGGCAAGAAGATGCATACTCTGATCCAAAACCAATTAAAGCTGGAGTACCATACAGGAGTATCTTAGGTCCGATTCTGTACTTACTATACACGTGTGATATTCCAGAACAAGAAAAAAATAATACCATAGGAACCTTTGCAGATGATACGGCTATAATGGCCGTAGCGTATACGCACAAAGAAGCTATAGAAAAAGTCCAAATAGCCGTAAATATAATTTCAAATTGGACCAACAAATAGAAAATAAAACTAAATGAATCGAAGTGGTTCATATAAAATTTACCTATAAAATACCAAATTTCGATGCGGTATACATAAACGGCCATGCAATACCCTACGAAAATACTGCCAAATACTTGGAAATTTATTTATTTATTTAATTAAAGTGTTTACAAATACGAGAAAAAAAACGAATGTACAGCTAACAACATTATCCATGAGTTAATAATGAATATTTCTTAATAAGTGATGTCGCTAACCTAAATAAGCAAACCATGCAAACTGAGAAAACCTAATTAAATGAGTAACTAGAATTACAATGTTATAGTATTTAATATTGATATTTTGAATTTGGATGCTGTCAACGCAAATATGTCTATATCCTCAAACCTATTATTATGAATCTCAATAATTCGTAGCATTTGTGATCGTAGACTCGCGTTTGTCCGACATTTACTGGTAACGAAAAGGCGTCGTTCTTTGACTTCGCGGATATGAATTGTTCTAGGCTCAATGTAGCAGAGTTTATTGGTCATTTATTGCAATCCATAGCGCCATAACATATCCCATAAAGTGTCATTGTCTGCAACAGGGAGCCTTCTGGTTTCGAAAGCAGGTAAAACCTCCGCAGTACCTTCTCTATTTTGTATATATCTATATTATGCCATTAAACGCTATCTTATTCAGAAGTGCTTCGTGTGTATACACAGTCTCTATCTGGTCTTCATTACCAATACCTTAAAAAAGATAACTAGTGTATAAAGCATCAAGTTTGTAGTCGTAGATCTGCGCTTCACAAATCCGTGTTGTTCTGGGATTATAATGTTGTGGAGTTCAATTAGGAGAACAATTTAGACACAGCATTCAAAGTAGAGATAGGCCTATATTGTTCTACATCTTGTTTTGAGCCTGATTTATGTATCGGAGTTACATTCACTAGTTTCCATTCCGTGGGAAACACACCTTCATCAACGCACTTTCTAAATATATTTAGAAAGAAAGGAAACTAGCGAATGTAATCCGTTTAACACCATGTATAAACCGTTGTACATTATATATAGATGATGGTTAGCGGTATTAATAAGAAATAGAGAAGGCAGCATCGGGTCCAGGTCCCTTAGATGAGTCCATAGCTTTGAGTTCTCGTTTTACAATGTCTTCGCTAAAATATATACCGTATATATACATATATAAACATCAGAATGAGCGACCTTGTGTGCATCTCATAACGTACAATTTCATGTTTAATGTATGTTATAAACGATGTTATATTTAATGTACATATGTTATGCCTATAAAAAAATATATTAACTAATCGCTATATTAAATAAAATTATAGGTTCCGTTGTTATATGTTGTTAATATTAGAGATTTTGTTGTTATATCATCTATTACTTACCCAGCGACCTTTATCGAGACCTTAAAGTAGAAACCGTCGTGGACATCATAAGGAAATTGGCCGTAGCTCGTGAACACCGACTTTATTATCATATTAACGTTGAGGCCATCCAGCTCCTCGATCATACGGACTTAGTGAGGAGACTCAAAAGAACCTTTTGAGTTTATGTGACAGTGCGCAGTGAGTGACACATTAAAGTGTAGTGTAGTAATAGAACAGAAGACCAAAGTGTCTTCATATTTATGAAAACAATAAAATAAGTGTTAATAGACACTATCTTAGTTTAATTCATTTGATTAATTTAGGTTAAATTAAAATTATTTATTAAGCTGTTCTAGACTAGATTGTAGTTAAAATGATGTACCACTTAGGTATGTCATATTAAAAAGGTAAGTACCTATTATATAAATCTGTCTCAATCTAAATGCATATAAATTCTATTTTAGGTAAAGCTTCAGCCGAGGTTACAGCGATGGCAGCAAAATATAACGAATATATAAAAACTACATATGAGAGTCTCATAACTATCGCAAGCAATTGGGTCTTTGAAGAAGGTGACGTGGGTTGTCCTTTGTACAATATTAATGGACAAGTCGGAGCGGGCGCTGTCAAGAAAAATAAAAAGAAATCTGAAATTCAACTTCAGTCCAATCAGGTACGCTGCATTCTGTTCTTAAAATAGTGGCAGTAACAGGGTTTACTCCACTGTCTGGTATTGTGCCCGACATTACGCTCGCTCCTTATTACTTGTGGGGATACCTAGCAGAACGTAGATGGACGTAAAGGTCGCGATACCATTTTAATTAAATTATGTCTAAATTACAGAATGCTGATGCTGAACCCGCAGAAAGAGGTTTCCCTATAACTCTGGTAATGTTTCCGTGCCATGTCTACAAGAAGGCGTTAGTACATATGTTTGTAACTTCACCAATCATAAAGGCAGCATTAAAGACAGAGGAACCTTATGATATTCTTGAGTATCCAGCGATCAATAGGGATTACACAGTGCTTCTTAATAAAGAATTTCCAATAATACATCATGAACCACCGCTAAAATGGAGATACTTAGAAGAAAAACCGGTAATTATACTTTAACGATATTTTTTTCTAAACACTATGTTTGGTGTGCAATATACCAAAATTAATATGTGCAATATCCACAGGCTACGGTAACTGCTTACTTGATTGGCCTAATCATTGCCTATGTTTATGTAAATTTTAATTTAATAACTCATGGATTTACGTAGTGAAATTAATTTTTTTTTTTATCATTTATATCGGAACGAATTCCATAGTGTTACTTACAATAGTGGGCTTAATGCTAGTGTTAGTGGATAGACAAAATATAATTTACAACATTAAAATTAAATTAAATACAAAAATTAATAATTGGTTAATTTTATTTATTAAAAATCTGCGTTTGAGACAATTCACGATGACCCTGGGGAACAGTTTGTAGATATGGTTAAGAAGCGAAATGGGTTTAGATCTTTAATAAGGTGTGGTCCGTTTTTAAAGAAAATAACCACTACGCTTCTGGTCCATTTTTATACTACTTCATCATCATTGTCAACCCACAAACGTCCCACTGCTGGGCACGGGTCTCCTACATACATTTGGAGGGATATTAGCCTACTATATCACCGGTGGTATAGGGTTTTTTTTCGAGTTATCGCTCTCTTGCAGTGGATATTTTCTACCTGACTTAGTTCCTTAGTCGACTCTTACCGACACCCTCGGATGGCACGGGGTGGTGACATTTGTATTCTTAATCCGTCACCAAACGGACGGACAGGTACTACTTAGGTGGCAAGCAATCATAAGGTAAGCAGTTACCGTAGCCTAAGGACGCTTGCAATACAAGAAGAATCACTGGCGTGTTGCCGACCCAAAAACAATGGAATTTGACTGGCATAGGAAAACGTTCCCTAAATTACCCCTGGAAACCTGCCTGTGAGTACATGATTCTGGAGCTCATTTGGAGATGATAGGATGCGTTTGCATAGGAACACAACTACACCGCTGTGTCTAGTCCTTCCCTAGGTGGGCTTGCTCACTAGTATGGTGCTTTCCCCTCTGATAAATATCGCCCATGCTTGGTTCAATTGAGGATTAAGGAATTAAAAAGTTTCTGAAGGACTTGAAATACCAGTTCTTCACTAATATTTGTCTAAAGAACTTCTCGATCACTGTTCTACTGTATTTTATAGCTACTTAGAATAAAAGCAATGTATGTATGTTTATAACGTTTACATTTTATTTCAGATAAAAAAATGTGAATGCAACCAATTAACTGATCTAAATTTATTGGACGACTCTACTCAAGATAATGTGTTGATGATTCTTTCAAAATGGCATTGCACTTGCGGCAAAAAGGTCATCTATATAAATATATTTTTACATGCTATTTCATATCAGGGAAATCACATTGCAAATTCATCTACAAGTATTTCATTATAATAATAAGTTTTTGTAGTATAGGTATACGAAATAAGTGGTAGTCGCGATCGAATAGTAGATGTTGTTATATTTTTATAATAACACTAGTTAACCCTAACTAACCCTACTTCGTCCGAGTTAAACTATTTTCAGCTCAACTTTCTTTTTTTTTCTATATCAGAACCTTCTCCTGACAATAACGAACATAGCAAAAAAATTATTAGCGGAATCGGTTCAGCTGTTCTCAAGATTTGCGCTTGGCAACACATTCAGCATTTATTTTTATATTATAGATTAGGTTTTATAACACACTTTCACTCAATATATTAAAATGTAGATGTTTCATTGCGGCCTTATATAAGATATATAAGAAGAATAGAATGTAAATACTAATAAAACCTTTGAGATTTCAGGTAGCTTCATCACAAACTTTCACGAGTGATCAACTGTCAACTGTTGATAAAATGGTCGGTGAAGATGTTATTGATGAAATGGAGCCATTACCGTTGCAAACCGTTAAATCCTTACGAAGTAATTCTAAATTCAAGTTCGTTTATTTATTTAGGTCATAATACAATACTAAAATATATAAGTAGTGATATTAATACTTAATAACAAGGGATCGAAAAAAATAATAGTATGTTGGAAAGCTTAAATAAAAATAAAGAACACACTTGTCTTTTGCGGCAGCGCCTTCAGCGCATTATTTTTAGGTCAAATGTCACCTATTTATAATCAACGTTGGGTAGCAGTAATATAACGCTATAACCAAAGATATTAGAATATTCAGTATTGACCGATAGCTTAACCTTCTAAATTCATATGATTTTCGGAGAGCGAGAAATATGTAGTGTTACTAAATTGATATCAAATTCTGACCTAACTTTAAGTAGATCCGAGTAGAATATCTTTACCAATCAAAATAAAAATTAAAGCATTTTTTTAGGTCTAAAACCTACTGCGCGTATAGTCTTACAACCTGGGGACTTAATAAGATGTAAATATTCGTTCAGTCCGCAAGATGAAGGCAACTTTAATGTCAAACGATTTGTAGAAGTCAGTGGCTGGCCGGATTCAAGAGTAGATATTAATGTCAATGGGATATGTGATTTACCAAGGTATATAGTACAAAAGTTCTAGTGCTTGCGTTTGTGTAAATATGAATGGAAAACGCTCCTAGCACTTAGTACCTAAACTGAGTTATTTTCGGTAGACTTCTCTACATTGATGACTTCTTGTATTTTACAGACTCGACAGTCGACCTAAAAAAATGTTTGAAAATTTTGTCAGAAGAACTATTGAAGATGTTGTATATAAGATAACGTTTTTAGATGATCTTAAAGTGTTTGAATTTGGACCGATATTTGTAGGACACAACAGAATATATGAAGAACGATATACAATAGATCTTAAAAATTCTTCTTTAATAACTGCAGACGTCGACATTGAGTTTCTTGAGGAGACTACAGTGTTCCAAATAGACAAAAACTTTATACGATTGGAGGTGAATGTCATCATTTTTAAATCTAGTATTAAGTCATCTCGAACATATTAAGTAGGTACTTTGATTTTTCAGCTCTCAAAATTTAAAAGGACCCCTAACCAGTTGTTTATTTCAATAGAAGTCTTGCCTGACACAAATCAGGCAAGACTTCTATTGAAATAAATATTATCGTAGCTCAAATTGTTATAAAAACTTTTTTAGTTCAAGCCTCACTGTGACTGTGTCGCGAATCCTTTATGACCTGAAAAAAGAAACAGATTCAAAATTCAGTTTTAGTATTTTTCTTGATTAAGTAAGTTTCAAGTCTAGTCATATCAACCTGTAGCTCGTGCCACCATTGTGTCTACTGAGTATAATATTTCAGCCGGGATGCCGAGGCAAGCTAACGATATCAGCCGCGCCTGCAGAAGAGGGTGTACACACGAGTTCATTGTTGTTCTGTGTTAAAGATAATCCTGCAATAGTAACAGTCTCCATAGCGTGCAGCGGAGTTAAACCTTTTGTCGAAATACTGCCTGTAACTAAAGCCATTGGTAAGTTCTACTATACCTACACTTGACAAAAATCATACCCTCCAAATTTCATGTCTGTACGACCAGCAGTTTAGGTTGTGGGTTGATTATATTATCAGTCAATCAGTCAGGGCTTTGAATTTTATATGCCTATATATAATAGATATAGATTAACTTAAGGACTAAAATAAAATGCAATATGCTTAAATTTTAGATTATTCGAAGCTTTTGTTGTATCGTCGAAAAGACGATAGATTTATTGTGAAGAACGACTCAATATTGCCGATAAAGTGGCAAATTCGCAACATGCCAGATTTTTCAGAAGATTTTATTATATCCAAATCATACGGAATTGTTCCGAGACATGATAATCAAGTCGTACCTGTCACATATATTGCATGCCGAGTTATTGTTATCAATAATAAACAACTAGTTATTGACGTAAGTTGTTTTTAATATCATTGCTATTTGTAACTATAACTATATCTCCCAACTCTCTCACAATCTACGTTAATTGGTAAGTCTGCGGAGGACAGCGAGCGTAATGAAAATATCAAAAATATCAAGACCAATAGCCATGCTATCAAAAAGGTCATCACTTTTTTAAATTAGAAGTAAATCGCAAGATGCCCACTTTATTAATAGCTTTGGGCTGAGTTTTCACGCGCGAATTGTGTTTGATAGAACCAATAGAATCGCTTTAAATTACTATAATTATCACCTATACATACATATAATACCTAGCCCCGCTCCGCTAAGGATAAATGAGGCGATTTTTTTGGTTCTAACAAACACATTCGTCTGATCGACACGCAGCCTTGAGGTTGTCATTAATCGAAACTAAAATAAAGACTAATCGAATCTCGAAAGACGATATGATACGGCACCTTCTTTTGATGACTTCTGACAACAAGACAATGCAATCATGAGACAATACATTTTATTGCAGATTTATGATTCAGAAGGGCGGGGCGATCCACTGATTACAGAGATCCTGTTTCTATCAGCGGAATGCTACGATGTTATGGTCGATTGTGCGTATGAGCAGCCCAATGAAAGTTATCTGAATTACGGCAACGTAAAAGTTAACTCTACAGTGTATCAGGAAATGTACTTACTGAATCGGGGAAAGTACAATATTTACTTCAAGTTAGTTAATATTCTAGTAATTAATTTAATAAAATATTGCATGATTATACGATACAAGTATTATACATATTATATTGCACTATGAATTCTCTACAAAACACCATTTTGAAGATGCATATCTTGCATCTCCAAAATGGTGTTTAAGGCGTTAAGAAGTCAAAAGTAGTTGGAGTAGTGTATAAAATATTAAAGTGTAACAAAATCATACACAAAACGTTCGGTTCCCTAAAAGCATGTTTTGTAAAAGAATAATTTTATTTTTTATCTTTAAAGGTTAAAAAAGGTAAAGAATTTCCCGGAGCCATCTTTGTTGAAGTCATTCGTAGCAATGCCGGAGAGTGGAGTGATACCGGCAACAGTGAAATTGCTATCTATATTATTTGAGTGCACGCCCACTACGTCAATGAATTTGTTCAATGTGCCAGCGTACACGTGCACATTGTTGGACCACAGCAAGGAACAACTCATTGTAGCAAAGTTCCCCGTTTGCGTCTCTATTGCATCCTTTTACAACACGTGAGTATAAATTATTATATTAATAATATAATCAGATTTGATATATCGCAGACTTACTACCGAAACAAGAGTCTACTATAACACCTTTAAAAAACGAGGGACAAATTTTTAAAGAAAAACAAAGTATGTGTGAAATTACTTATCCCTGTATCGCGAGGGGTTAAACTAACATTTAAATTACGGAAATTTAAATTATGGATATTTAAATTACGGAATAATTGATTCAATTACGGATGGATATTTAAATTACGCAAATAACATTTAAATTACCCAAAGAAGGCACACCATAGGCTTAGAACAGTCATTGTATTTTTTTTAATACTGTGTGACAATCGAACCCACAGCATTTGCTCACGTAAACGTAGTATATATGTATATACATAAAGCCAGGTGTGCTGTCAATACATTGTTGCCCATTTTAAGGTTTACTCTGTTCCCGCTTGGTGAATTAAATTTCCACATTATACCTGTGGGTACAGCGGTATTAAGAGAAGTGATTTTAAATAATACAAGCAAATGCCCCGTGACCTATGAGATAATATTGCCACCTCAATATCGACCAGATCCCAACATTGCAGCACTTCCACCGAAGACTAAGGACAACAAGTAAACGCTTTATATTATGGTTCATCAGGTTTGGTTTTTGAAAAATCTATAAAATGCATTTTTTTGCGATATGGGCAGACCAGAAGTTGTCGCAGATTTTAATCTGCGAAATCTTCTTTTTTTGAAAGCCATATATCTAATAATACATAATAATAGCAACCCATACATCATGTCCCAATGCTAAGCACGGGTCTCCTCTCTTCTGTCAAGAGGGCTGAGAGGGCGTAGGCTTTAATCCAGACATATAGGGAAGGCCAGTCTGGTTCTAGTGGATGGAGGGCCATGAAAATGGCATTTGCTATGACCTTTCTAATGTTTTTATCTTTTTTCTAGTAGATAGTATAGGTACACATGTAGGCTAAGCACCAAAAGCAATGCCGAGGTTTCAGGCAAAGATATCAAGCGACTCGTAACTTACGATTCGAAATCTTTGGCTGAAACCTAAAAAGTACGTCCATACAGTAATAATATCAAACAAATTTGTTTTTGTTCATAAAGCTTATATGCGTAAATAGCTTAAGTATATGTAAATTTCGTATGCGATTATATATTATGCTTATGCGATATATATACCTGTTGGTCAAAAGAACGCACAAAACTTATTACATACGAGTCGTAAGTAATAAGTTTGAGCGTTCCTTTGAGCTTATACCTTTGCGTACACATAAGTTATTTACGCATATTATAAGCTTTATAAACAAAGACAACTTTGTTTGATATTATTACTGCATGGACATATTATTAAGTATTTGCAATGTCTATGACAATATTGTGACATTTTATTTTAAATTGAACATAATGTTTACAATAAAGTATATCATGTTGCGTACTAAGAAATACATAATTAAAATTGAAGGATTTTTAGATATTCCATAAAAAGTGTTGTGATTTTCATAGTAGACCTACTTTTTTACTCTAGTTAAATATCAGCTATCGCAAGTTACCTAACATCTAATAACAATTGATCAAAATAACAGGATAAAGAATCCACCATTAAGATGTGGCAACTTCCTGATTATGAACGAAGATAATCTTCTCGCGCCGGGAACTAGTCGCACGATACAGATACAATTCTTCGCAGCACTATCAAGGACTTTTGAAGAAACAATTAACTTTATCATAAGTGACACATGTCCAGCTGAAGCTCAAGGAGTACCGCTAAAACTAGTCGGCACCGGCGCTATGCCCACTTTGGATTTCTGGAATATAGA
Source organism: Trisateles emortualis (assembly GCA_947095525.1). NCBI lineage: Eukaryota > Metazoa > Arthropoda > Insecta > Lepidoptera > Erebidae > Trisateles > Trisateles emortualis. The sequence continues at coordinate 15,314,153 of OX352732.1, read as the reverse complement.
AACTACATTTAGGGAACATTTGATTGTTAAAAATTTGAATGATTATAAAGTACACGAGGTAAAATCTGAATTTTATTGCCGATAAGTGCATATCAGTAGTCTACTACTACGAATAAATAACTGTGTAAAATTAGTGGATTGTTGTACTTGTACTGTCAGCATACAAACGGAAACGCAAAATACGCGCTTCAACGTGGAGCTGTGGAATACAGCTCGCCATATTGTCGGACAATGTGGCTTCTAATGTTTTTGGACTGTTAGTCATCGTTTAGATGTCATAACCACATGCAATACCTACTAAATTTGCTGTCATATAAGTCTGTCAAGCACTACGGATGTTAACAGTCTTAACAGCTATTTAAGTGCCACAAATTAAAGAAAAAGGAACTGCTGCATTACTAAGCATTTGTGTAAAATAAATGTGGGTACTAAAAGTGATTGAAATCGTGATGGCATAATAAGATGTTGTATGCTGACACTATAGGTTCTATCACTCCATTTTCAATCCCGTTTTTGATCCGTACGTGACGCGGTCTAATAATTAATATGATTTTTACATATTTTAGTCATCTCCACACTGCGTGTTTGCGGAAAATTCGGTAACTTTACATTTCTTCTGCGTTACTGTAAAGACACGATTCACTGGCTGCTTAGATCTTTACAACAATGGACTTGTACCATGCGTAGTTGCAATGAAGTTGCAGTATCAGGCAAATTCTAATGAAACAATATTTTCACTGGATAGATATGAAACACATATAGAACCATTAATGCATAAAAATTTGGGAATAATTTTTGCTCCGAATGCTCTCATGGTAAGATAATATATAATAAGTAGCTAATTTTAAGAGCATACATTAGAGTGTAGATACCTCCTGTTAAAGTGTGTAATAAATTTTCAAAATGTTGAATTCACAACTAACAATTCAGTTGCTCTTCTCTACGTAGACTCGAAGACTATTCAACGTTGACTGCCTGTCCGACGCACTTCGGGTCCTTATTTACTTATAACTGTTTCGAGAATATTCCCGACGGACGTACTTAGAAGTAGATAGTCCTTCCATAGAAACCCGTTGTGAAGATACTCGAACGCTCTACTCATTGACGTAAACAAGCCACTGCTAAGCGTCTTAAACTAGCACCTTCTAAGGTTCACAATCGCACGTCCCCTTTGGCCTCTATTGATCCCTTATTTATTTATTCGAGTAGAATAGCGGTAGTTTCTAGAACCGACCTGTGCGTCGTAACAATATCCAACATCAGAACTTAAATCATAATATGTATGTATAAGTTTTGTACGTTTGTTTATAGATATAGCCTAGGGATTTTTACTGATGTTAAGTAATGTGAACTGAGACTGGCTGGATATTTAATTTTATATCATTAAGTATATATTTATTTTTAATGCAATTATGCCATTTCTATTTTATAGGATAATAAACAAATATAGCATGAATTCTCATGCTGTCATTGTCTCATGCTGTTAAAGTTTTTTGCATTATCAATAACTTTAATCAACACATTTATAAAGTATCTTTTCAGGAATATAGAGCGGTTTTAGAAATCAGATTAAAACTACTAGATAATCAAGAAAAGACGTTTAAGATATGTCTTATTGGTGAAGGTGTTATACCTAGGATAGCAATGGTTGAACCGCCATTACGACGACAAAAGCAGGCCTTCCTCCGTTTGCCTGTCACATGCCTTGGTTCTGTTAGTAGCGAACCAATTCGCTTTAAAAATACAAGTCCTTTAAAATCTATGGTGGTAGCAGATGTTACAAGAGTATTGCCTGAAAAAAGGCCGGTTTTCTGGATAACTGCAGCTCCTAATCTTATAATGGCTCATAAAGTCGGTAAGTTATTATGTCAATTTCTATGACACTGATGTACTTAATTATCCGGAGGCCTAACTTCTAACGTATTAGGTTGTCATATCTATAACCTACGTATTGTTTGTTGTCTACTAATGATGACCCGCCCGGATAAATGTACGCACTAGATTCTGATGATGATGTGCACAAATACTGTATTCACTGGCAGTTATGTTTTAATGATAGACAATATTTTCTTGTAAAATGCAAATTTAAATGTTCTACTTTTGTTGCTGACTGTACCGCTATAGTCCTAATAAACTGGACGACCTCGCGCGACAGTACTTAGCTAGGTGACTACTGCGCTACCTAGCACTCAAATTTCTTATTTTACAGATTCAAGAACAAAACAATATAACGGTGAAGATGAATTTAACGTTACCCTTAAATTAATTTTAAAACCTAATGAAATTGCCACAGTAAATATTCACTACAATCCTATAAGAAAAGGTCGAACCAGTTGTGACGTGAAACTGACTATTATTGATAATCCATATGAATATTTTTCAGTAAGTTTAGTGTAATTATTCAAAATGCCGGGTGTGTGCCCTTTTGTACTCTTTATTTATAATAAGAAACTTTAGAGCTTGTTTGTGATGCACATTGGTTAAAATGTAGATGCCACCAGCAGTAATAAGTCAGGACTTAGTTAAAAATTATCCTTACTAGTAATACCTATTATGAAAATGTCTTAAGCCAATTAATGAGTTTCCTGGAATCCTGGCATTCGAAGTATGTAGAAGTAGAAGTAGGTAGAATAGAATATAATGGAAAAATCAACAAAACTTTTTATAACGGTAAGTAATTACTAAAACTATAAATTTGATGTCTGCAGCACGAATATACACTGATAGTTTACAGCTAACAATGTATGTACAATTTACTCTGGGTATTTTTTTTTTGGAGAGGTGGAATAGGTCGATATCTGAAAAGCTAGGCATTATAGGCAGGCATAGTCCGAAGCAATCTGGACATAATCGCATTTTTACTGGAATTGATGCGGTATCAAATAGTTTTGTGTCTGGTGCGTTTTTTGAGAATGACCGCGGAGGATATCATCACCAAGTCATCGACGTAAGATTCATGACGCTTTATAGTTTTGATATTAAAGAACCTTACAGTTTGCTTCTGGATCGCGTGTTGGTCATTATGCGTCCGAACGGATCTGCTCTAATTTGTGTAAGTCGCAAGTCACACTAAATGAGGCAAATCAAGCTCCGGCGGCGCCGTTGCCATTGCCACCGCTGGGCGCGTCGGCCCGAGCTCTGCGAGCGCTTACCAGGGCAAAACGTACTGTACTAAATTTGATTAAATAGTGGGCTCACAAATATTATACTGTTAAGAGTTGTTATTGTATATCGTGTAGTGTAGTCCGTCGCTACGACGCGTAACCGGTGCCGATAGGGAGCCGGTCTCAACTCCCTGTCACCAGATATAAGATAAACGAAGTGAAGTTTGAACAAGAATAGGTCGATAATAAGACTTAAGTTCTATGTGATGATTTAATGTTGCTAATTATACATGAGTAGTTAGTAATTAAGAAGGGAGAAGATGTATGAGAAATGTTCGGGTAGATATAAAATGTTTTAGTATAATCATGTGAGTTACCAATAAACCAGGCTGCCGTTAGCTACCGCCTTTTATTCACGTAACAATAATGAGTAAGTAATAATTCGAGTACAATAATTTTTAAACCACGTTATATTTTGTCCCAATAATGTATGAAAATTGTTTAACATTCGACACCCATATTTTAACGGGCCATATTTAAATTTTACAAATGGTCACCATTTAAATATATCGTGCAGGAAAAACTACACAATACTACTCTTACTCGTTTTAATGGGCCCTAGGTACTATTGGTTAATTTTTGAATTTTATTATTATAGATTACATGCGATGGGGAAGCATTTATGGACGATATTATATTAATGGGTCTTAATATGCTCCCTATGGATACGGATTTAGAGGCTTATAAAACGACTGGACTATGGCAAGTAGACCTTTCTATGATATCTGAATTTGTTATGTTAACCATAACAAATTCAGTCTGAATTATTCAATAGTCAAATCTGTATGAATTATTTTAATATTCAATACTCACAGGTATGGTAACTTTTTTAAAATTAGGACTGTAGATAGTAAAAAGAATAGGATATATGTACATATTTTTTTATTTTGTCCAGCTTTGAACGGTAGTCGAATCGAAAAGTCAAAAAAGAAAATTGAAATGTATGGGATTTTAAATAAGTTTGTAAACTTACGTCAAATCCCATACATTTGCTATTTTGATTTTCCGATTCTACTACCGTTTATGCCACTTGTCTAGAGGGGATGGGTTGTAGTAATACAGTATCGAAATAATACGTCCTCTAGGCCATCAGCGAGTATGGGCACAGATTCAATGTCATCGGCAGATGATACCAAGAAAAGTAGTCGAAAATTATCAGCTGATAAGGGCAGGCATATGTCAGTGAAGGCTCTAAAGAAGAAATCGGAAAGCACAGTGACTTCTTACAGCATTCTACAACCTTCTCAATTGAAATATGTGTTGGATTTTGGTAAAGTATCATATTTTAATAAAACAAAGTAAAATGATCGACATAGGGGACAAAAGGAAAATACTCTAAAAAGAAAACTGGTGAGGGAAACGCAAAAGAAAAAGTTGGGACATTTTTACTGTACTATATTTAAGCAGTCCAATAAAGGGAGGGATAGAACCTTTATTTCAGTTATTTTTATATTCCGTATTGTATAACCCTATTTATAAGTCAATCGCGATGGGGTCAATGGCCATGCTCACCGTACTCGAACATCAGGCGCGGTGTCTCAGGTGCATTGTACCTTCGCACCACCGTGTATTGTATCAATAAACAATACCTTATCATTATCACCAGTTTTTGGGAGTATTTCTCTTTCACCCAGTACATCTGTTGATTAATAAATGTGCAGTAAGGTATATTGTCATACTTCATATTATTACAATGCTTATATTATGTTTTTGTAGGTGGTTGTGAAATATGCGTACTGCAGAGAAAGTCGGTCGTGATGGTTAATAATTCGGAAAAAGTATATAAATTTACTTGGGCTACTGTAAATTATGTAGTAATACAACCGTCCACCGGATACATATCTCCAGCCGAAGAAAAGGATTTGGAAATCATATTCTACTCTGCGCAGCCTATTGTAGTCGAAAGGGTAACATAATTCAATTTAAAAATAATTTACTACTTTCTTTTGAAACAATACTTAATATGATTATTAAATACATATCTTGAATATCGAGAAGTCTACGAATCCTGTACTACTTGCAAAAGTTTACGTAGTTTTAAACACTTTACGAAAAGTATATAGAGATTTTGTCGTTGAAAGTTTCACGCGAAGATTCTCCTGGATTGATTTTATTCATTATTGAAGTGAACGTTTGTAGTCAATCATGTTACTTTCTACGACACTTTCTATATAGCTTGAACAAAGGGCATCCCTCAGATATCTATGGCTACGATGTTAACGCCAGCAGACCGCATATTTCATTTATAAACCAAGTTAAATGCGGTCTCTTTAGTAAATCGCGTCTTAACACTAAATGTATGAATTGCAGGAATTTATTAATTGTTCCCTGGTCGCGGTTAGTGATGACTCTCTAACTCTCGATATGAAAGGTGCTACTTGGGATAATCGTCAAATTGTCACAGTATTTGAACACGATAAGTAAGTCACGAATAACTTTACACTTTCTTACAGTAAGAAACGGAAAAGGATAGGTTAGGAGGTACCTATAGGATATTATAATTTCAGACGAATAATAGAAAATATATGCACCTATAGTGAAGAATTAAGAACCTTTTACTTTTTCGAAGTCGGTTATTTTTTTTTGTTATTTGTTGCCACGAGAGAGACAGATATCATCTGTGCTTCGCATATATAAGCAAATTATTTTATAGTCTCACCTTATTTATACGTTTAAACTTATCAGACAAACTTATCATTTTTAAGTGACAAGATAATGTCAACCAAAATTATTTTTCAGAGATATAGGTCTGAATCAAAGAAACGAAATTGTAATTGACGAACAAGTCATTCCACAGTCTGACACCTGCTTGGGATCTATTAATGTGATCCTAGTATATTCAGGGACGACTGAATATACAAAATTCACATGCACGTTGCCAGAGGAGAAAAAAATAAAGGATACTTTTATTTACCAAGTAATTTATGCTATAGTTATAGTATTTATTTTAATTTATCTTATGGAGGCTAGGTTGTTTTTCAAAAACTCTCATAGATAAATAATAAAATTATACATGTAATGTAATATGATAGTTCTAAACAGAAAGGTTTAATTTTGCTTGTTGACAGAGCAAGCTTTTCTATTCATCAGTGGGTAAAATACAAACAAATTGTAGGTGTACCGTCTGACAAACAAACAAAACTTTTTTGCAAAATTAGCTCTTGTAAAAAATAACAGGCATTTCTGTATAACTTACATCAGTTCGGTATGTGGAAATGTGCTACACACTCAAATATTTCTTATGTTATTTAGACGAGAACATTTAATTTCACCGTGAAAAATGTTGGTACTGTACCGTTGAAAATTGAATGGAGTTTTGTAGTCGATGATGAATATCCAGTAAGACTAGATAAACATGTTATGAAGAAGGAGCCTACAGTTGACTTATCTGCCCAGGTTGGTTATATTTTACCATGTAAAAAATATATATCAAACGAGGAGGTTTACTAATTTCTAGCGCTGGCTAAAATAATATTTTATAAAATTGTTATTTCTATTTTCTACACTAAAAAGTCACAAAATCCGTCTGTCCAAACGCTCGCGCCGGCTACCAGTGCCCGCTGAAACGTTTTCAAGACTGGACACAAAAGCACATGACTAATTTATTAAAGTAGAAGAGATCGCTCAGCTATGAAAGAAAATGTGTATTCGTGCAAGATTATCACAAATGAACCTGCATAACCTTACTTAAACTTATATGTATCGCAGGATAATCGGATACCTAGGGTTTTCGCAAAAATCCGTTTTATCCGATTATTCTGCGACATATCCAATCCATTTAGATCAAGTCCAAGAGGTTCTCTTGGACTTAATCTAAATAAATGCATGATTTTAATTGATATTCATGGTTTTAGGAAGCGCAAACAGTAGAAGATGTAAGACGCAGAGAGTCAATGGGTGAAAGTTACAATAGCGTCAACGATCAGGTGGAACCATCACAGATCAAAAATGGTAAATATAGAACGCTACACACCTTACATTCACTTGAAGCTTTAAATCTCAGGCCATCATGCCGTTATATCCATTGATTCTATTCTATTCCTAAAGTCAAAGGTCGGCACTATGGGTGCGGCGATTTTTTTTCGACTCTAGTTAGAATTTAGTGCAATGACAACCTTTCGGCACTATGGGTGCGGCGATTTTTTTTCGACTCTAGTTAGAATTTAGTGCAATGACAACCTTATATATCACTTATAAGGTGTCGTTGTAGTACTTGAGCGATCCTTAGTCATATCAGGCAATACGATTTTTGTTTATTACAGACCCAAGTAACGTGACATTATTTAGTGGCAGTGAAGACAGACAAAGTGTCGACACGTGGTTTGAGATCGACTTGCCGTTCTCTATAGAACCTACTAAAGGATGCTTAAAAGCGAATGAATCACAAGTGTTCACTGTATCGTTTTCACCACTTAACGCCTTTGATTTTAAAGTGAAGTTGAAGAGTTCGATAGGTAATTGGAATCATTGGAATTATAATAACACGTAATTGGAATGAACTCGTGGGGCTCATAGCATTTAATAAATAACCGCGTGGATATATCTTCGCAGTTAAACAAGCTTGCTGTAGTCAGTCTGGAATTGGAATCCCCTTTCCGTCCCTCGGAAATTACAAGAAGCATAAGCAAATAAGTGCAGGTCCTGCACTTACTTTTTTATGCAGTCGTTCAAATTTCAGGCCCAAAGAACTATAATGATTGAATATTTGTATTTACGAGCCTCTGTATTTGCAAACACATTGAGTTGTAGATGGCTAATCTTTGTAGAATTTGGCCGCTGTTGTTGATATCGGTCTTGACGACATTTTTACCTATTAATTAATCGTAGAGGTTTTTGTTGGTGGGCCTAAAAGTGAAAGGGCCCTAACCGTCCAAATTCGATTATATAAAAGACTTTGGGACAATCCTACCCCTATGCCCACCGCTGTGACTCCTGTGAGCCAGGTTTAACAGCGGAGTAACCAACTAATTAAGATACAGAATCCTATTGTTTCCTCTTGTAAGTCACTACATTTTACAAGTGTTTAAATTTATTTATCCATCCAGATAACTTAGATCCATATGATCAGAACATAGCATGCAAATTGACTGCCAGATCCCTAATTCCATACGTCCACCTTGGTGTGGAGGAGAGTGATTATTTGACGTCAGGCAGAAGAAAAGTAACAGGAGTCGTTTTGCCGCCACATATGACTGTTTTGGAATTTAATGTGTTAGGTTGGGGATGTTATAAAAAGTTAGTATATTTTGTTACTTTTTTTCTTGTTGGCGACCAGACATGATAGACAAACAAAAAGCTGACATGCACGCGTTTTTGGCCTGAGGCGAAGTAAATTCAAGAATGCAGCCGAATGATCATTAACGATTATCTGGCATACAAAAAGAGCGGCCAGCCATTATCGTAGCTTAACCGTTGTTAGTGAACTGGCTGTAGGCAAATTGACTTCCATCCTTTTTTATGATCTAAATGAATTGATGAATTTGACAAAAGTTAGCATAGGCCCTGATTTAAGTTTAATTTTAAAATATTTATCTGAATGTATTAATATATATTTAAAACTAACTGACCATTAAAAAAAAGATGTTTTTTTTTCTTTTAATTTTCGTCTATAAATACCTTGTCCTGACAATAACAAACACATAAAAAGAATTATCTAATTTGGTGCAGTCGATCGAAATGCGCGTACATACATTTGGGGGTTTCATTTTTATTTATATAGATAGATTTTCTTGTAAAGTAATATATATAATACATGATCTGTAAGAAGTGTTTATATGTTTCAGAAAATTCAGTGTCATAAATCCTACAAGCCAGGCATACGAGTTTATATTTGAAATGGTTTTGTCTGACAAGCCGGAGCTGATACCAGTACATTGTAACATGTTGAAAGGATATGTGGAAGGAGGCACTTCTACTGAAGTTACATTTACATTTTCTCCTACTGCACCGGGGGTATGAGTTTTTTTAAATAAATTTATGTGACGTGGCTTTTTTTACTACCACCGCAATGATGGCCGAGAGTATTATCTCGGATTTAAATGATTTACAAAACATACAAAAACAGTTGTCACCGACAACTTCATGAATTTCATCGAAGAACTGACGGATCTTGGTAGATCTTTGACTTTATCAGTAATATAAATGTCGTGCTCACTTGCTTTTTTTTTCCTTTTCTCATGCTTTTCCTAAAATAAAAGTAGCCTATATTATGCCCCATAACATTTGTTACCTGCTATTTAAAGTCCCGTTAAAATTAGTACAGCCGTTGCGAAGATTAGCGGAAACAAACAAACAGACAGACAACATTTAAAAAAAATGCATTATTGTTATTAGTAACGGGTAAAAAGTCATATGCATTTGGTAGTAAGGTGTTATTTTGATATTACAAACAGATTTTAAGAGAGGTAGGGCACTATACTAGCGAGCAAGCCCGACTGGGGAAGGACCTCCACCTTACAGAAGGCCAAAGCCAAATAACTACACACAGCGGTGTAGTTGTGTTTCTGTGTGTGAGTACAGGTCTCCAGCGATCATTTAGGGATGCGTTTTGATAGAAACGTATTCCTATCCCAGGGATACTTTCATATCAAATCCCTGATGTAAAAGAATGGGTTGGCAACAAGCAAGTGATACCTCTGGTATTGCAAGCGTCTATAGGCTACGGTAATTAACATCAGGCGGGCCGTATGCTTGTTTACCACCCAAGTAGAATAAATAAAATACATCAATTTTCTTAATATTTATAGATGTGATCCTTTGTGATTCTCCCTTTTTTTGCTCATTATGTATTTTTTCTCTGATTAATTTGGACCGTTTAAGGTGTTATACAATTTATTTTTCTAGGTGTATGAATCACAATGGAAATTCATAATACCCATATACAACCTTGTTATGAATTTGCTGGTTGTTGGATTGGTAAGAGAGCCAGACGTAATATTCGTGCCAACTATACTCGTTATAAGAAATTCTCTAGTTGGCTTCACATCGACCAATGAGGTTATTTTAAAGAACAATGAGAACGAGCCCTTAAAGTTTGAATTCAAAGGAAACTCAATGTGTAATGAGTCTGGCAAGACACCGGTTATAGTTGAACCTGAGCAGGGCACGCTGAAACCCCGTTCTGAAAATCCAATCAAGTAAGATTTTTATTATAGTCAATTAATACCGGGCGTCCTATGGGACGTATATATTTTTATATCAAGGAAAAAATATAATATGAGACTTCGAAACCCAAATTTCACGATACCGACTTGCGTAGTTTGAAAGCATCAGAAGTGTTTCAGTTTTTAAATCAAATTAATATATTTGTTAAAAAACAAACATTTAGTTTAGCTATCTTTATAGTACTTGGCAATCTATTTGATATTATCTATTTATATACTTTATAAAGCAAGCAAAACATTTTTAATTTTGGTTGGTATTATACCTACCAGAATTAAAAGCTTGAAGAAAATTAGAAATGCTCCGTTACCATCGTTACTATACTTATTTCGAACCCAATGCTAATGGTGTGTTAGTCAGCCTTTAGAGGAAAACAAACGAACAGCTTGCCTTGTGTTAGCTTATAGTTATAGTAGTACCTTATATATTATAGTTAATATATTGTTATTTTCAGAGTGATCTACACACCTGTTGTAGACGGTCCATTGTCGTTTAAAATATACTGCTATGTCACATATTTGACTAAATCTTTAACATTATGCGTGAATGCATTAAGTTATTCTATTAACCCTAAAGTCACATATTACTTAATTGGAAATGAACATGTGCTCAACAGTGATTTTAATACCAATATATATCTGGATCAGGTACTGTTCGTATTTTATTATTTTATAAGCTTTAGCTCCTACTTCGGCTGCATGGTATGAAGATCAAAAGCACACTATGACAAGATAACTATATTAATACGTGAACAAAAAACCTATGTACCGCACATTGCGCGCACAGATAAGTGTTAAATTAGGCATAGTTAAAGTTCATACATTCATGGAAAAACTGCATAAAGCACTTACGGTCGAATTTTGATCCAACGGGTGACCTATAGAATTATATATTTTCTAAAATTCCACGCAGACGAAGTTGATAGAAAGACCTATTTATAATTGTGGAAGCGAGTTATCGTCATAAAGTAATTAGATTTATTGTTTGTAGACCGCATCGACGTATCAAAGAACAATACCTTTTACCATTAGGAACAATGGTTCGGCAACGTTTTTCTTTGATTGGTACTACAATATCGCGAACGTTAAAGAATACCTGCAGGTATCAGTGGAACCAAAAAATGGACACGTAACACCTGGAAACGAAGTGGAGTGCACCTTGTTCTTCACCCTCAAACGAATACCAGTTCAAGGTTTCCCTGTGAATTTATTTGTGAGTAATAATATTCTTCTAAAGTGGCAACTGACTCGAAATAAATATTTAAAACAGTGACGTATGTAATACTTCGCGGCACGATCCCTGCACTAAGTCATGATACGCGTTTTCCTTAGTCTACGGTGTCCTGACTTTTCGCGTGCGAGTGGCGTTCGTACTTATTAAACGCATAATTCGCACGTGCCACACAGCTCAGAAAAATCTGTCGGTCTGGGTTACTACGACTCGCTAAAGTGATATACGATTCTATTATTATGCAACTTTTGCCGGTAACTGTCGCAGTATTACTGTGAGTAAACATTTGGTGACACCTACGTCCGAAGTCCGAACGCCGCACGCGCGATAGCCGTGGACGTGGACGACAATATTTTTAGAAATAAAATAGCATTTCGCTCCGCCTCCTTATAATGAATGTTCATTTTAATTTCGTGTCAAAAGGTCGACGTCTAATTTTTTTTCTGTTGATTAGATATCAGACGGCCCGGAGTACAATATATTTTTGTTTTCTGAAGTAGAAAAGCCTGTGTATTATTTTTCGAACATGGAGTATGATTTCGGGAAATGTTTTATAAACACACCCGATTCCACATATAAGAAGACTATTATCTTTTGTAACGGAGACAAAGTTCCTGTGCTGTAAGTAATTATATCTCATAAAATATGTCTAGGTTTTGTAGTATATAGATAGACCGTCCGTGTTTTACACTGTTAATAATAAAAGCAACCTATATAATATATATGTCCCACTGCTGGGCACGGGCTTCCTCTCCGCTATCAAGAGATAAAGTGGGTTTAGGTATTAATCCACACAAGCTAGCTTAATGCGGGTTGGTGAATCAGTCATGTATTTCAAATATACCACAACGAGAAATTGACATTGGTACTGCCACCCGGGATCGAACTCACACCTCTTGCGTGCAAGTCGGTTACTTTCTCACTCGGTTTTGTACTTTATGAGTTAAATTTTAAGTAAAGTTTAATTCAAACTTGAATGTTTATATTTTCAGTTTAAACTTAAATTTTGCAAATTTACCCGAGTTATTCGTTGATTACAAAAAGATTCCTAAAATTGAGTCGGGGAAACGTCAAAGAATATCGATATACTTCCGACCCAAACAAGTAAAGGAATATGAGTTCACGTTGCAGTTTTGGGTTAATTCTTTGTGTGAAGAAAATATAATTATTAAAGGAGAAGGTTTGTATTTTAATGTTAATATTCAAGACAAAAATATAATCCCGTCTTGTGACGTATAAAGTAGGTGGGTACAGTAGCTAAATAAATTATATTTGTGTAGAAAAAGCAATCATACAGAGTCTCTGGTTTCATTATTGAAATTATAGCATTATCAAATTTTTACACGGCACACAAGCAATAACATACTTCTGTTTTGTAATTTACGCCTTAAAATATATAATATTTAAAGAAAAAAAATGGGGGTTAAAAATTTACTTTACGTTGGAAATTTTATTAAGTTTTGTACAAAAAAAGAGCTTGACAATTAGCTAACTAGCTTAGTTTTGAGAGCGTTTTACCCGTCTACTGATTTATCTCTAATAAATGCAACTGTTTTTTAGGTATACCTCTACTATTCGACTTATACGAAGGTTGTCAGAAGTCCTTCGACCTAGGACACGTAAAAGTGGGTGAAAAAATAGTTCGCACGATAGAAGTTATGAACCACAGTAAAATGCCTATAGAAGCATCTTATATATTTAGAGAAATGTATTCCTTAGAAGAAGATAGCGTAAATTCTGACGCAACAAGCGTTTGCCTTGACACTATTGCAGCTCTCTCGTTTCACACTGAACCTGGACAATCCCGGTACTTGCGCTTTGTTCTCATTTAATATTTATTCAAAGTTTTAAATGGGTGAGTAAGAATTTACCATAAACTAAAGTGCCATCATATGGCCAACAAAGATTGCCGACATATCTGCTCTAGTATTTGTCTAATACGATGATACAAGGTCGTATGTGTAACAAGTTCTGTGAAAATCGTAATTTATCCCGTTGTTTATACATTTAGAAAAATGGTCTGGAACTAATGGTCAATCTCCTACAATACTAAAGTACTAAGGCTAAGGTAAAAAATGCTTTTCAGAAAGTATAATATACGTAGGCGAAATTACATATATTGCTGAAGTTTGATGCAAGAACCCAAAGATTGTGGACTGTGATAAATCGAAGACAATTTTTTTTTTTGTTTAAACATGAATATAATTATCATATATTAACATAGTTGAAGAAGTAAATGTTAAGTTTTTTCGTACCTATCTACTAATAAAATTGTTTTACAGAGCGAAAATGCTACAAAATTACAAAGATGACAAGGTGCGTGCTCAGATCGCGATGGACATAGAGAATGCTCTGTCGTCACTCAAGGTGGTGCCTAATAAATGCACCATAAACCCTTTTAGAAAAGTGCCCCTGAAAATACAATTTAAACCAGTTGGCATGATAAGTACTCTACAGGTGCAGGTTAGTATCTAATATCCTGCTAAAACTTTAATCGCGAAAATTTGTGAGTATGTGTGGATGTTCATTGCACGAAATGTAAGTAGTAAGTTTAACCATTGAATCTTTTCCATATGATAGCTTATACGTCAGCTACACATAAGCTGTAATTAATATTAAAAAAACAATATCGATCAATCAAAAGGCAAAAACTAGCATATTTATATTTGATAAATTTTCTAAGCCTTAAAAAGCTTACAGTCCTTTATTATCTCACCTGCGCGTGGGGTTTCAGGCAAATAAAAATAATAAGTTCGCATTTATAACGCAAAATGTCTTTAGTTCAAAGCTACGAGACCCGTAGCGAATATACACGTAGACGCGTAGTAACTTGCTACGACCACCACCCGTCTACAATATTGTAAGCTACGGGCCCGTAGCAGGACACCTTATAGCGATTTATATTTATTGTAGTAATCGATTCGACCGTAATTCATAAAAAAAAATGTTTCCCATTTGTTTATTGTTTTATATAAAAAATCAGCTTCCATATGTTTGTGTTCTCAAACCTTGAAAAGTAGTTGATGGATAGTCATAGTCTTTAATTTATTACACAGCATTTCATTTCTAAATAAATTTGCACTCTTTATGCCGATATTCCCACGGGAATTAGAATACCCAACAATGAACCACAGTGAAGCGTGGCTAGCTTCCGCAAGAAGATTATGATAGAATACAGATTACATCGACAAAATTTTATTACAGTTGAACATGAAGGTGTTTGAATTCGAGAGGCCCCTAGTTCGTCTCAGTGGTTGTGCTACGGGTATGAGTTTATGTTTAAGTCAGAACTCATTGCAATTTGGCCGCGTACGTAAACGTGGATGTAAGATATTAAAAGTCATGTTGCAGAACAAAGGAGACTTTGGAGCTAGGTAACTATTGTTATTTAATTGCAATGTCTAGTGCTATTATTACCTACCTCTATATACGGCGGCTAGTCTTAGCGCAGAAGCTATCATAGCGCACAAGCTGTGTGTGCGCAAGCACAAGTGAACTTTTTATTCCCTCAATCTCATAGGGACAGCATCTGAATTCGACTAAAGTGAGATCAGGCATAGGACAATGGCTTAATATCTACTTATTGTAATATAATGTGTGTGTGTCTTGTGTCTCATAGCGTGTCTTAAAATTACGGGGTCGGGCCAAAAATAGATAAAAGTATTATGTACTTTCCGAGGCACGCGGATGTAAATACTACTAATTTTCAACCTTCGGGCATATCTATATTGTAAATTTCTTGATTGAAAAACCTGCTTTTTATTGTTGACTTAACCCCGGAAATTTTAAGACACGCAATATAACACAAGACACATTATATTGCGACTAGTAGATAATAAGCGGCATTGTAGTTTTAATCGTGTAATATTACACACGGTGCTGCTCGCCAGTTCTGTATACTTGAACTTGGCTTGACACGCTACCGCGTGTCTAGATTACGGTTGAATTTTTAACAATCAATTAATATTTTAAACACATGTAGGTTTTGGTGGCAGCCTCTAAAATCCCCGGAGTTCACGATATCCCCACAATGCGGTACTGTAGCAGCGCATACCAACGTTACGTTCACCGTTACGTATAGACCAAGCAATCATAATCCGTTTGTCAAAATGTGGGTAAGTGACAAACACCTTCAAGTCTGCCTAGAAATGTATTTACAGATGTTGCAAATTGTGGTTTTGGATTATTATTATAAAAAGTTTATGCTTTAGTACATTCCATTCTCACTCTATAGCTGTAACTTGACTGTTACATTAATATGTATTTGATAAAAATTAATGATCTCTTTTCCTTTTAAAAATACACAAATGACAAAGATAAGTTGCTATCTCTAACACTATCTTGTAAAAAAACAAAGACAGCTTCTGCTGATAGTTCAGCGCTTCCCTAAAGAGTCGATGTTATTATGCCTGCTAATTTATCTAAAATAGAAAGATTATATATTTTCGTTGTAATTGAAAATATTTTGTAATTGCTTAAATGTGATTTTTAATTGTTTTTTTCTTCTTAATTATTGAGACAGCAATATTGCATTATATTATGTTGTTTTATATTTCTTTTACAGGGAAGTTGTAACATAGAAAACTATAAGCCGCTTGAATTAGCTATGTATGCTACTTGTGTGGACATCGGGAATGTTCAAAATAGAACAATGTGCATAGAGTGTCCAGTACGTGAAGTGAAGGTTGATTATGTCGTCGTTACTAATCCGTGAGTTTTAACTAAAGCATTATTAGGTACTTAGACAATTATTTTGTTAAGGCCGGTGTTTCTGCTGTTTTGTCGGTCACGGGTCAATTGGGGACTTTACATCAAAATAATATAATTCATCTTAGTTTCAACCAACATTAGTAGAGGAAAATTAGCCTAAAAAGCGAATTATACCAAATTGATTCCAGTACGGATGATCTGTGGCTAGTTTTGTCCGAATCCTCCGGTGGACCTTTCGACACATTGAAAGAATTCAACGTGGAACCCAATTCTACATATGATATACCTGTACATTTCAAGCCGATGACCATAGGTAAACATGAGGTAAACGTGATGTAATTATTAATTATATTTACTTTCATTGTATACTTTTATAAATATACTGACACATAAACTGCATCAAAGTAAAGATGAACTTTTCCATACATACGAGTATCTACATAACTGATAACTGCAGTCTATAGAATGGCAACTCAGATAGCGCCACTAAACTGTGTTGTAACTTGCTTCCTGCTGGTCTCGTCTTTTACATATATACCTAATAATAGCTACTTTTTGGCTATAGCCAAAAAGTATATACTTACTTAGGTATACCTACCTAAGTAAGTATTTTTCCGTAGACAATCATATTCTAGTAATAACTTTTTAAACTTAATTCTACAGTGCCAAATATTGTATTCTCCTCTGGGTGATAGTGCCCTATACGTCTCAATAGTTGGAGTAGCACAAAATCCGAATCCTAACGGAACTATCCATATCAGCGTCGCAGCTAAGGAAAGCCATACCGAAGATTTAAGCGTATACAATATTACTGAGGTTTGGTCATTATAAAATACTTATACTACTATTAGACGTTTTCGAATCAAAACCTTCACACATTTTAAAGTCCATCGTAAGTAACTTGTACCTACCTATCTTGTAGTAATCTAATGTTCGTCTGTCAAAAGCAACTCATAGGTACCAATGTATATTGTACCTACCAAAGACCATCCAGTCGTTGGTAAGTACCTACGAGTATTAGCACAACACGTACGTTTCCAAAGTCGCAATACACTTGTTATTATGTAACTGTGTAGTCTTCAGATGGCATACTTCTACTTATATGTTTCTAATTTATAAGGAGATCTGGAGTTTTTGTAGTCCTGTAAGTAGGTGCTCAGTGTTAGTCATTTATTTCATACAGTACCTACATTTTATTTCATTCTGTTCCTTCCATATTTTTTTTCCGATTCCTTTAGATTAGATTATATTTTTTGATTATACTAAGTATATATATTTATATTTGAGATATTTTTTTATTTAACTTCTATAGTTTTTTATTCAAATGTGAATTTTAAAATGTATTACCCTCCTGTTTGACCTGTCTGGTAATATATTTGTCAAGACAAGGTTTTACTTCGCAGGAACCGGAATCCTACATAGTAAATACAGAGTTAGTAAAGATAGTGCCAGACAAATTTGAAGGATATTACGAAGTACAATTTCCAGAAACTATCAAAACGTGGGGTGAGGCAGCCGCCACCTGCCGGTGGACAATAGTATGTTATGAAGTATGCGAAATGACTTTCAAAGTTAGTATAACTAATCGGTAATGATCAGATAGTTAGGTATCTACTTGACTCTCACATATAAATGTCATTTGATTTCAGGTATATTTCATAAATGAAAAAAGTCGTGAATACCAATTCTACGACATAACAGTTTATGTTACTGTAAGTCCTATAGTAGACACGTTGACTTTTGTGTCACCCGCGCGGGAATCAGTACAAAAAGAACTTATTGTAAAGAATATGCTATCGGAAGACTCCGAATATTTCGTCAAATCGAATAGCCTACATTGTCCAGAAGTATTAAAAATTAATAGGAACTCGGAGGTAAGTACTTTCATATTATTTGATTTAATTATTTTTAGCTGCCTTATTAAGTAACAGGAATAACGGCGCTGGCGCTGTGTGCATTTTAATTATTATAAATTAAAATACCTGGTTCTTAAATTTATGCCGTGGCTTACTTTTAGTTAAATAAGGTAACTAACAGTCAAAATAAGTACATACTTATATCTCGTAAAGCGTACTTTTTTTTGCAAATAAGAATACGGACCATTTGATGGTAAGCAGTTAAACCTGCCTACTAACCTGTTTTACCTAGGTACGTATTTTGATTTAGCTATTTCCTACCTATTATATAGGTACCTACTTACATTGAGGTGTACTTTCAGGCAACTTTAACTATGACATATTCACCTCTAGTGGTGGGTGTAAGTGAAGAATTCTTAGAGGTGTCCAACATTCTAGTAGGCACATATATCTACAAAATTATCCTTAAATGTCTGCCAGCAAAGGAAAAATGTATGGAATCTATTGCTCACTTAGGAGAAAGGACTCCTTTACGTCTTCGGGTACAGAATAGAACCGACATAAAAGCAGACTTCATTTGCCAGGTTATTACTTTTTTATCTACTAACAGTGTACTGCCTTGGTGGTCCAGTGTCCGCAGTATGCACCTGCTGTGCACGAGATTGTGGGTTCGATTCCCACACAGGACAAAACTTAACTAACAAGTTTATCGTGCCAAACAGTTCTTGTTTAATTATGTTATTGAAACAATCGATATTTTCTCTATCAGGTGAAGAAAAATTGAATTTCTATTATTTGCTAACCCTATCTCTCTCTCTGTGTTGATAGAGTAGACTCTATCAACACACAGAGAGAGATAGGGACATATATGGGTTGCTATAATTACTAGTTAATTTGTTTGGAATGGCGCTCTGTGACAATATGATGTAGGTAGTTTTTAATACATTTGCAGGTCTCACATGAAGATATAATAGCCGATCCTTTGTATTCATTAGGACCTTTCGAGAGGGGAAAGTTTTTGGTGTTTTTCGAACCAACTTCCATTGGCGTTCAGAATATTAAAGTTTCCTTTGACTCTTTAGTTGCTGGTGAATTTGTGTAAGTTACCTCACATTGATTTATAAAACAACAAAAACATCCTGTCAGTAGGTAGGCAATTTTCATTTTAGTGTTATACCTAAGCGTCGGTACAGGTCTACCCACCTGTATCGATGCTAATATAACCTGAGTTTTAGAACTGTGCCACTGCCATTGTTAAAATACTGCCATATTGGCTGCATTGGGACAAAATATCATTGATCATTTTGTCATGTAATCATTTTGATTGATAGGTATGTTCAGTAATGTGAATAAAAGGCATTTTTATTATAACAAAGAACGCTGATAGCACGAAAATGCCACCGTACTGACAGGGACAGTCGCCTGCCGAGAGGTAGGAAGCGAAGCGGGCGGGTGAATTCAATCATGCCAACCTAACGATTTTGACAGCCCCGAGTACACAGTTATGAAAATCGGGTCCATAACAGTAGCATCGAAGGTAGTACGTACTACGATTGTAGTACGTACTACCTTCGATGCTACTGTTTAAACCGATTGGTTTGAGTTTAAACTTCTGAAATGATACAGCACCGTTCGGCGTGGTTTTTCTATTGTGTCTGGTTTGCCGGTAGCTGACCCGTCACAATAATTATTTATCAAGACAAATTGCAAATTAAGTTGGTACGAACGGACGGTTGGAAAGAAGACCTTACCCTTCTACAAAAAAAAACATAAGTACCTAAAACAACTAATGTCTACATAGAAAATAGCAACCCCTAGATGCCAAACAAAGAGAAAAGGAGCAATAAAAAAAGATTTTTGATGTCTTGATCGTTGTTCTGATGATATCAGAAAGATTGCGGATCCGTTATAGCACATAACAACAACAAGAGCAGACTGCAAAGAGCTGGAGGAGGCTTTTATGTCGCGAAGACTCGATAACGCCCAATAACTAATACACAAGCTTAACTTACTTGATTAAATTGATAATTATGTTGGCAATAAAGGTTAACGTTAATTTTTTTCTACAGATTTAATATTCGCTGTAAAGGTGAACGAACAAAACCCCAAGGACCTTACGAAATAGCACCTGGACGAATAACTGAAATTATATTTAAAAACATATTTAACGAACCCAGAACGTTTAAACTATATGTGGACAAATCTGACTTCTACGTCCAGACACCGTATGAAGTCGTTAGACCTAAGGAGGTAAGTAGACAAATGGCTTGGTAATACTTAAAAGCCGCGGCTGCGATCAGCGGTTGAGTCATGTTTTGTATGAATTTATAGAGTTCTAAACTCCGAATTTGAAAAAGCAAGTGGCAGAAAGTAAACAGAATCGACCGACGATATCGGAAGATTTAATGATGCAATAGCCGCCAAAGAAGCATACGGCCTGCCTCATGTTATGCAGTTACAGTAGCTTATGGACGCTTGTAATACCAGAGGTATCACTTGAGTGTTACCGCCCCATTTTTCTTAGACCAGGGCTTTAAGATGACTCTGATCCCTGGGACAGGAAGACGTCTCTTTCAAAACGCTTCCTTAGTGCTGCGCTGTCTTACTTCTACTTCTCTACTGTGTAGTTAGTTATTGGCTTACAGATATAGGCACTTCGCCACTTAACCCTCCTCATCAGTTTCCGGCGCAGCAATATATATTATATATATATAAGTAGGTATATATTGCTGCGTGCTGTATATAGGTATAGCTTCTCAATTCAATAATGCCTACAGCGCCTATCGGTGTAAATTAAGCTTTAAATCAACTACACTCGATTAATTTAGATTTCTTATCTTTCAGGAGTTAAAGGTACAAGTGTGTCTTAATGAACAAGTAGACCAGCAATTTACTGAAATGCCCACAGGTACTCTTACCATTGAGACCTTTGAGCCAGCAACACCTAAGGTAACTTGGACTTATTTTTTGCAAGGTGTGCTACCATAATTTATATTTATCTTAATTTTTCTTTTCTTTTTATTTTGTGATAAATAAAATATCTTGAATTTATTTAATAAAAAGTCAATAAATATATAGTCTTTTCTTTATTTATTACCAATCATTAACACTTAGTTCTTGAACAATATCGGCTTTGTCCTCAATGACATTATTATCATTATTTTCAATAACTTTCTTGCTGATCTTTTTCTTTTCTTTCTTTTTGAGCTTCTTAGGCTTTAGGGCAGGACTCACATTATCCTCTTCTGTTTTAAAATGGTTATTATCGTCTTCATCGTCTGATGGGAACAACACTAGTGGGCCTTTGTTTTCTGGTCTAGCTGCTTGCGCGTCATCCGATATCTTCTGCCTCTTAATCTTCGGTAATTCACCAGCTATTTCGTCATTCTTGGTGACCTTCTTACGTTTCTGTATCTTATTTATTTTACTCCAGTTTTCATAGAAGCTCAATAAAGGTGTACCCTTAGTTCTTATGCTTGTTTCCCAGGCTGTGATCATTTTTTCTTCGCTCAAAGAAAAACTGACTTTAGCTCTTTCGCGTTCAATGAATTTTGAGTTTTCCTCTATTTTGTCAATAAGTTGACGCATTTTTTTAGTGTAGTTTGCCACTGAACAGGTTTTCAGAAATTGTTTCAACTGTAATGATAAAATCACTTTGTTAAAATTGCTTCGATCAGTGACAGTTTGAATAGTATTTTAACTCTGAAATTGTCGATTTATTTTTGATTCTTTACTAGCTGTTGCCCGCGGCTTGGCCCGCGTGAATATCGGATATCGCGATAAAAAGTAGCCTACGTCCTTTCTCTGGGTGTAAACTATCTCTGTACAAAATTTCATTTAAATTGGTTTAATAGTTTAAGCGTGAAAGCGTAACAGACGGACAGACAGGTTACTTTCGCATTTATAATATTGTCAGTATATATTAGTATAGAATGTACACCATTTTAAATATTTTAACAAAGAACAGAATGGGCCACCCATTATCGCATAGAGCTTTTACTACCAGGCAACCTTTGGATGAACATGATGTTGGCGTACTATTGTCTAAGAATGTTAAGCACGTAAATATACTATATATAAATATTTTAATGAGGCGATATAATTTTATATCATCATGAAAACAAATAAATTTTTGGTCTACTTGCCATGTTTAAATTTCTGAGGAAAAAGAATATTTACCTGTGTTACAGCCAATAATGAGATATCTGGGAAAGCAATTGAATGTGACTCATTAGCTGTATACTCCAACATAAGGCCATAGACTCGCTCTATAACAGAGTCCTTAAATCCATTTTCCATCAGCTGAGATTTGGCTAGTCGAAGAATACATGAAAAGTCTAATGGCTTCATTGAAACTTTTTTATGCTTTTTATTAAAATCATATTTTGTTAGAACCTGAAAATTAAATCATAATATTAATCTTCTGATAACTTTCTACAGCACTTCATAATATAAAAAAAAACAATAATATATTTACCTCCACAAGGAACGGTAGAACTGGCACAAAGGTGTTGGACTCTTTAGACAGATTTACAAGTATCTCCACACAGTGGAACCTGAGTGGGTAATATTGATGAGTGGGCACAAGTTTTATTGTATTTGTTATAATCATCACCAGAGGGTACACTAATGGTTGAAGTTGCGGCTTATTTGACGTACTGCCCAACAAATCTGCCCATAAATGTAATGAATTTACAAACTGCCAGTTGTAAACAGCCTGTCTATTCTCTATTTTCTGAACAACAATAGCATTTCTCAAGTGTATGGCTAATTGTCGAATATACAGAAACACATGTTGATATGAAACATTCAGATCCAATGTGAACATTTCTACTAGTGATCTCCTCATGAAATTAATGCCCGGCCAAGTTGAAGGGCTGACAAACTTACAGTTTTTAACATACATTAAATACATAGCTTTTAGTACAATGTCAAGGAGTGCTGATTGCTGGTTTCTGGTTATTCTCAATATGCAAAGAAAAGCCAACACTCTCACAGTCTCTTCACCAGTACTCCAAAAAGTGAACAACTTCTTTAATGCTTGTTTTGCTATCCTTATGAAACATGCAACATAATTAGACATTTGATGCAAATGTTTAAGTAGCACAGTTAATATATTCTCTGAAGTGACTCCGCTGAGGAGTTTCAGTAAATCACTGAGATAAGCAATCAAGTGTGTCTTGATTTTAATGAAATGCTTGCATTTCTGTGGATCTTTACCAGACTGTTCCATACCCAAATACTTTTTTATAGCACCAGGTAGATACAGGACACACATCTGTATAACTGCATTGAAAACAGATGAACCTGAAAGAAAATATACAATTAAGCAATCAACTGAAATGGATCTAAAAATCTTACCTTACTATAAAAATCTAAAGTAAGTAAGTAAAGGACAATATTTATTTATACTAAGGAGTCAAACAAGCATACAGGCCTGCCTGATTATTGCACTTGCCACCTTACTACCCGCTGTTAATAGAGTGCATTTTAGGATTTGTCTTAGCAAATAACAAGAGCCTACCTTCTACTTTATATTCTCCTTCTGAAGTGGCACCGTCTTCACTAGTGGCTCTTAACATTGCTGCATTAAAAGCTTTGATAACTGTACTTATTGTAGTCAATTTAACTTTATTTTCATTCTGAAGTTCTGCTTGCCATTGTGCCACCATTTTAAGGGTGATTTTGCCCTGAACTGGTTTAGCATCCTCCTCCTGAAATAATATTATATAATGATACCTTACATTAGGTTACTTCAACTTATATTAAGCCTAAAGTTTGTAAGGCTGGATGGATGTTTTTACTCCTTCACACAAAAACTACTGGATGGATTTTGATTAGACTTCATAATGTAATAGTTTATACACCAGAAAAGCACATAGGTTATATTTTAATTAAAACAAATAACATCTACATGGTCAAAGCAGCAGGCACAAGCTAGTATGAATATAGCTCCTTACTAATATAAAAATACATTACACCTACTAGGTATATCATTGCAATATTTTTGTTAAACTAACACAGTAGTTTAATGAAAATGCCATATAAGGTGTAGTGTTAACATACCTCAAAGTCACTTTCATCACTGTCTGCCTGTAGTGGACCAGGCTTATGAACTTTATCATCATCTTCTTTACCTGACTCCTCGTCCCCAGAGTCAACATCAAAGTTCAATAAATTCTCATCATTTTCCTCCAAAAATGTGTAGAAATCAGGATCAATCTTTTTAAGTTTTTCCAAAGATTTCTTATGAGTCTCTGGGTCCATCTCTTCTCCAGAATC
The DNA here is from genome assembly GCA_947095525.1 of Trisateles emortualis. Lineage (NCBI taxonomy): Eukaryota > Metazoa > Arthropoda > Insecta > Lepidoptera > Erebidae > Trisateles > Trisateles emortualis. The sequence goes on along the minus strand of OX352732.1, from coordinate 15,289,750 downwards.
TGAAATACATATTTTACCCATATAAAAGTTTTATTGCCCTTATCTATATTTACTATTGTTATCAAGCTATCCGTCCATTGACTACATTATATAGGTATGGTATGTGTAAGCCTGTATTTTGCTTGGGAATAAATAGGTATGTGTACACAGTAGTTAAATATTAAAAAAATATAATAAATGTGATAGACATAGGGGCTCTACTTCTGGGTGGTCTAATAATATTATATAATAAACTTATGTATCTTTTGAAGTTGTATAAAGATATGCAGTTTTAGATTGCAATGTTTGCATGATGTGTATTAAATGTAATGTCACCTAGCCACTGTACTTAGTACTGTGGGCATTGACCCACAGTACTAAGTAAACGTAGCACATTGGTGCTCCGTTTATTGCTGTTGTTAGTAGTTTTTTTTTACATCACCATGAAAATAGTCATCATACTTTTCAAGGTTAGGTTTTCTATATAATGAACAGTTGCACTATTTCCCGGTTATAAAATACTTGCCCAATTTGCTTTACTCTATTCATTCTCTTTTTTTAATAAACGTGTTTCACAAGTTATAACCTAAAGTTTTAACAACTTGGAAATGCTAAATATAGATCAAAATGTAATTTACTAAACTGACCTGAGTTTTCAGAATCGTCTACGGGGGCTTTATTACGCTTCATCTTATAACAGATATTTGTTATTTTAATAGAAAATAGATAGTACAGAGTATTTTCTCTGATTTAATAGTCCCACGTGCAAAATCGTTTGTTGATATAAATTTGACAACTGACGTTTGATAAAATGTTGACACAATTCGTAGACCAAGGAGGAAGCATACCTGAAGGTAGCATACCTATACATGCAGTGTTCCAACTTTTGAAGTCAGCGTAGGTATGCATATGGCTCTCAATACATAGTTCACAAAAGTGCATTGTTTCACGTGAGTTTGAGTTTTAATTTCGGAATAACTTTGTTCAGTGTTTAACTATAAGAACTATTATTATTAAAAGAAGCACCGGTAACGCAGGCATTTCACACACTCAACGCTATCCATGCAAAATCAGACCTATTTGCATGTACTCTGAGTGAATTCAACAGAATAGCGTTAATGGTTATTTGTTACAACTAGTATTAAGTTTGTAAATAGTATTAAATATTGTTTAAGATGGCTTCACTATCGTATTGGAATATTTTCTGTAATGGTAGTTGTAAGTTTTGATAAATAAATAAAACTATGGCTTGTGTAGCTTCAGGCTGCAGGAGTCGGATGGGTATTTTATTGGAAAATACGTAAAAGATATCTTTCCATCGGTAAATATCGACCTCTGTATTTATGCTTTTGAGTAGATAATGAATATAACAATGTAAGTAGTTTATAACTGTTTACAATCTGAACGTGAAATTATATGCGAGTTTTATTTTCAGCTTGTTTTGTTTACGATAATCGTAAATATTTATAATCTTATTTTGGACTTGACAGTTTATCTACTGGGTTTCTAAAAACTTTTAGTTATGTGACTAAATTTAATATTTCCTAACAATATACCTACGTTTCATATGCATAATATATATTATATATGAATCAAATAAGGAATAAGTGCTTAACATTTTGATAATTTAGACCACGCATATTGTTTACGATAATTTGCAACATAGATGTATTAATATGAGTAAAAACCTATTTACTGTTCTCTCTCTAATACTTAGGCCTTATTTTTACGTATCTAATTTAGTGTTCAATAAACTTTGACTGCCTTGGTGGTCCAGTGGCCGCAGTATTCGCCTGCTGTGCACGAGGTTGTGGGTTCGATTCCCACACAGGGACAAAACTTTGTGTGACCCACAAAGAATTGTTCTGAGCCTGGGTGTAATTTGTGTCCGTTATTTGTATGTTTGTAAAGTCCCCCGCGACACAGAGCTAGTTCTCTAGTGCGGGAGTTGTCTTAAAAAAAACTTAAAATAAATAAAAGAAACATATTTTAATTATATTTACAAGAATAGTTATTAAAATAAAAGTAACTTAACCTAAACTACTTGAAAACAATCAGACTGTAATAATATAGTTTAGACTTTAAATATATAGTTTAACCATATAACTCAGAGGTTGAGTACTAAAGTTCAGAGCATCTAAGTGGTCGTGATGGAACTTTAAATCAAGTAAAGGAATTTTCATTCTAGAAATACATAATGACAAAATGCCAGAATTAATGAGTGCTTCTCAAAAGAGAAATTTAAATTTGTATTCCACACATTTAGATGAGTGAATAATATGGCCGCTACTTTTTTTTTGTTCTTAAATGTAGGTATGGAATAAAAAAAAAAGTGAGCCATCACGGGACGCCTGGCAGATGTGAAACATCGACATTATTTTGTAAAAGTAATATGCAGAAAAAAACAGATTGTGATAGGAACTAAATATGTCATAATGATAAAATAAAATATCACAATTTTTTTTTCAGATAACGATGACTATTTATTGAATGACGGCATGCGTCGCCACGCCAGAAATCGGTTTTACGTGCGGCTATAGATGTTTCACATCAAAAAACAAGATACTTCTTCAAATTCAATATAAAAGGCTGAAGTAATATATCGACAAATTTATTATAAGTAGTTTAGACAGAGAATAGGTTTCACTGTCTACGGCAAAGATAAAGGATTTACATAGATCGAGCATATTTAAAATTAACTTTAAACATCGGATACGTTGCGTTTAAACGCATAAACGTGTGAATAAGTACTGAGACTGTTACAATATTTAACGCCCATCCAAACGAGGTAGTCTTGAGTTTTCGTCGAACATAATTTTACAAGCGGCGGATTGTTCTAGTAGACTCAGATGACTTCGCTCACTCATTTAAATAAGATGGCAACCCTGATAGCAGGAATCCATCAACGTCGCCTAAAAGACTTGTATCCATTTTTCGTCAAAGTAATTTAAAAAATAAACAATCAGTTTGACTTTGACAAACAACCTACGCCGTACGCCACAGAATATAAAAATAATTTCCAGAAAATTGTAGAATTATTTGTAGAAAGAAATTGGAAAACTCGATAGAGTTTTCATTCATTGGTTCTCATCTTTGTGTTCTGTTGACTAACGACCGGCGAATATTCAGCAACAGCGTAGTAACGTTACAATCAATATTTGGCATCCAATAACTGAAATTCTAGTAAATATATAAAGTAAAAGTGAGTATTACAATATAACTGCAGTTCCTATGGTAATTTTTTTTTATTATTTTTATTTTTTAACAAAATCATTTTATATACGTAATATTTTTTAAGGTTGCATCATGATGTCCCGTATGTGCGTATCTCGCTCAGCTTTTAGTATAACACAATCCCTAAGGGCACCGGTGCCACAGAGATTTGTGCCTAAAAATTATGCGATCAGAAATTATTCCCGTGATGCCCGCTCGCGCCTCGGCACTCGACCAGCGCCCTCGATGTGGGAGAGATTGATGGCGCCTGCTGGACCAAATGGTAAGATTACACAATATTTAAATATAACCAAATTATTTCTCTAATGTTGATGTACCCACTGAAATAATGGAGTCATTGGCACACAGGCCCTTGAAGGGTATGTAAGTAGGTATCTACAGTAAAGATAAGTATGTCCAGACAATAACATTATGGAAATAAGCAAAAGTTATGGAACCAAAACAGCTGATAATAATGAATGATATGGCAGACTGGGCACATTTATTGGATTTTGATAAGTTACCTCTGGCCTCTGGTACACATGATATTAAAGTATGATGTTTGAAGTCTGTATTTGCATCAGCTTTATACTTGTTATAACACAAGCATAATGTCAAATACTTGTATTCAGTATTGTGTAACTTAAAAAAATGTATTGTCTTATCAATTATCATGTTCGACCCAGCACCATCTTTAAAAGATGTGTAAATTATCACATAATATGTACATTGTTAAACTAAATTGAGTATAAATGGTAAAACCAACCAAGGATATTTCAAGACTAGGGGTTACCCGCGACTTCACCCGTGTGGTAATTTGGAATATTTTCCCCGATTTTGCAACATATTTCACTACTGCCCCGCTCCTATTGATCATAGCGTGATGTTAATAGCCTATAGCCTTCCTTGATAAATGCACTATTCAACAACAAAATATTTTTTATAATCGAACCAGTACTTTCTGAGATTAGTGCGTTCAACCAAACAAACAAACTCTTCAGCTTTATAATATTAGTATAGATTCTACTATGTGGTCCTGATGAAGTTAGATGTAGTGGGCATAAATATATAATATGTTATTAATGGGTTAGACATTGTATTCACTATATTTCTATACTCCCTCTAAACATATAGTATGCCTATATCTGTGCCACTAGTGGTTACAGTAAACTAATATACAAATTATGGTAGTTCAATGCCCCAATAGTAGCTTATATACTGTAGTCTACATTGGGTTATGTTGGCTCAACTTGAGTGTTAATGAGAATTTTGCTGGAACATGCAAACACTGCGGTCGCTGGGACGGACTGGATGCAGACCGCCTGGTGCAGTGGTTCATGTTAGGAGAGGCCTATGTCCAGCAGTTGACTGCAATAGGCTGATTGATTGATGCAAACACCCAAATATGTTAATGACAGTATAACTAAAATGTACAGTTTTATCTGAACAATAAAATGATAATGTCTAATAATTTTTTATTTCTGTTCAAGCTTTTGGTCTTGGAAAAGGAGCACTGGCAGGAGCTTCTGCTGTGGGGATTGTAGCCCTCTGCTACTATGGAACTAGTGCCAAACCTGGAACATTAGCAGAATCACAGTAAGTTACTAAGGTTTCCTATAAAATTATAATACTGTTAAAACTCAACAATTGCATAAGTCGAGATATGTTTTGCATACAAATACATAAAATTTTGCTAATACAACATAAGATTGGTTATAAATAAAGTGATATTGCAATAAATCAAAATATTACAATATTTTGTGAAAACATAAACCAACAATCTTGTAAATGGTGTGCGGAATACAAAACTAAACTATTAAAAAAAATAGTGAAATACAATAAATGAATATTTCTCTTGACTAGGCCAGGGGGAACACTCATGTTCATAGTATTCATAATCATAATTTGATCAGTATAATTGATTATAATGTAAATATAGATTCATGATATCAGTATGATTGATAATAATCCTGTCAAAGATAGCAGTCATGTAAACAAAACAGTAAAATTGAATTGATATAATACAAATGTGCTGTAAAATAAATGGATTTCTTCACAGTGACATTTGAACCCGTGCCTCTTGGACCTTGACTGCATATGCAGTTACCTTGTCATTTACTATTGTGCAGCATGTGCTGTGTTCGATCCCCACATGGGACAAAAATTGTGTGATCTACAAATAGTTCAGTGGAGTTTGTGGCTTAGTACTATTACTGTCATGGATAATTGTATTTTCTAAGCCTCAATATGTTTGGTTTGAGAGTTATGTTTGCACATACGGGCAAGATAGTCAGTGTGCATAGTGTATACTGTCTTGCATCACCAATCCCTATGACCTGCATTTATTAGTGTAGTCTGTAGTGACCCATGATACTGCGTGATTTTTGTTACATCTAGTGATAAACATATATATTATAGCTTTCATGGCCTTTCTCTATTATAATATTCATGTACACCTTTTGGAAGAAATTCTCTTAATGATAGTCTAAACTGCACATTGCGACAGACATTGCCACCTAAGTAGTATAAAAAAAAAAAAAAAGACCTCGGAAAGGGACTTTGTTTTATACAATGTGAAGATGTGATTCAGTTATAAACTTAGTTACTCAAATGTTTGTTTTACTAAACATTAAATATGCATAACTATAATATAACTTTATTATTGTTATTATTCCAGCCTCTGGCCTCAATATGTTAAAGATCGCATCAGGGCGACTTATGCCTATATAGCGGGTTCCCTAGTTGTAACTGCAGGCAGTGCTCTTACAGTGTTCAGAACACCAGCACTACTCAACCTGGTTGCTAGGAATGGTTGGATGGTAAGTGAATAACAATTACATTATGTCCTAGTAAAAAGGAACATTTGCATGGCCTTTTTTTAAATGTGTTATATTGAGAGGGGGGTGGGAGGTGTTTGGCCTTAATTTACACACACTGGCCTAATGCAGGTTGGTGAATCTTACATGTCTTTAGAAGTACTTCCAAGACATGTGGGTTTCCTCACGATGTTTTCCTTCACCGATGGCAGATGGTGAATCATTTGATTAGTACATATAAACTCCACAAAGTTATTCACATTGGTACTGCCACCTGGGGTCGAACTCGCACCTCTTGCGTGCAAGTAGGTTCATTTCCCATTGGGCCACCACCACTTGTGAATATGTTACGTAAATTATATTAATTTGTTTTATAACTGCCAGTGGTAAGCGTAACCATAGCCTATAGTTGCTTGCAATTCGTACGGACATCATGCGAGTGTTTATTGACCCGAAAACTTTGTAATACCCCTTCTCTATATTTTCGGCAAACCTGACATATGGAAATGTTTCTTAAGAAGCATAATCTCTTAAGGCGAGTATCGACATCACGAGGCTGCCTCGCGAGCAATGCCGCGTGAGGACAGCAGACTTGTGATGTGGAGACGCGTTTACCTCGTGAGCCAATTTGAATGTTGCCTGTCTAACTGACAGCTCAATGCGAGCACCTGATGAGCAGCCTCCCAGTGTTGATACCTGACTTTACAGGAACACAACTACTCCAATGTAATTATTTGGCTCTGGTCTTCTTAAAGGCAGAGGGCCTTTCCTTTGGGCTTACTCACTTATATGGTTCCCACCTGTCTTTTATAATTTTGCAAAATAATATTTTTTTTGTTGTTTTACAGTCAATAATAATAACCATGGGCTTAATGATCGGCTCGGGCATGGTCGTACGCAGCATAGACTACACACCTGGCTTCGGCGCTAAACAACTAGCATGGCTGGCACACACCAGCATCATGGGTGCTGTCATCGCACCAATCTGCTTCCTCGGTGGACCTGTATTAGTGAGAGCCGCCTGGTATGTTGAAACATAGTGTTCAAGATTATTTGTATGCATTTGCTATTTTATGGTGGAATGCACAGGTGGTTTCGTGGTTATTTCTTACTTTTCCCGCTGTCCAGCATGTTGTGGATTCGATGTTAACACAGGACAAAAAAAAATGTTATTAAAAAATTTATTGACCGATTTGATCTAGTCAGTTGGTATCTCAATATATAGTTAAGTATGTAATGTAACATTTAGTTAATGGTTATATATGTACAGGTACACGGCGGGGGTGGTGGGAGGGCTGAGCACGATCGCGATCTGCGCGCCGTCGGGCGAGTTCCTGAACATGCGCGCCCCGCTCGCGATGGGCCTGGGCGCGGTGTTCGCCGCCTCGCTCGCCGGCATGTTCCTGCCGCCCACCACTGCACTTGGAGCTGGTACTACTTATACATTATTCTTTACCGACCATCATGCATGAAGAGGATGATGAATGTAGAGGAAGCGAAAGAAGTATATCTGGATCAAAGCAATTTCCATACCTACCATAGTCTCTGCCCACCCTCAAGACATTCACAGTAAAAAAACCTGCTAATATTATAAATGGTTAGGTTAGTTAGTTAGTTTGTGAGCATGAATGTCTTTTTACTCTTTTACTTAAAAACTATTGAACGGAGCAGCATGAAATTTGGCATTGAGATAGGTCTGGAATAGCATATAAGCTACCTTTTATCGCGACAACCGACATCTACGCGGGCGGAGCCGCGGGCAACAGCTAGTGTGCCATATTTATTGTAGAAAGCGGTCTTCCAGCAATGTTTCATATATTTGTTTCTTTGTTTAACAGGATTATACTCATTAAGCATGTACGGTGGTCTGATAGTGTTTGGTGGTTTCCTTCTGTATGACACACAAGTAATCATCAAACGCGCAGAGAATTATCCCATGTTCGGAGTGCGCCCTTACGATCCAATCGACTCGTAAGTAGTTTTTGTCTTATTTATGTGACCTCAGTAACTTTTTTTTGGAATTTCCCAGGTTTAAGAAAACGTTCGTTAAAAATACATCCCTAAATGAGCTCTAGAAACCTGTACTCACACACAGGAACACAACTTCGTCGCTGTGTGTAGTCATCCTTCCCCAGTCGGGCTAACTCACTAGTATGGTGTCCTACCTCTTTTAAACTTACGCGTGTCATTTATTAATTTCGTAAGGAGTTACAAGAAATCCAGAAAAAGATATAAGCCAAGTTGTGTCTAGCCAGTTGCTCATGACTGTATGAGTACTAAGAGGTAGAGACAACAAACTCATAACACTTCTTAGTTATGTATCAACGAACAGTGTGGCTGTGGGATGCGTTCTAATAATAGTTTTTTTTTTCAGAGCTATCTCAGTGTACCTAGACGTCATCAATATCTTCATACGCATTGCAATGATCTTGTCCGGCTCCGGTGGCAATAAGAGAAAGTAGAACAACGGAATGGACAACTCTTTAGTACTATAATTACTGAAGTAGGAATGTATTAGATAACACCATGATAAATCTCCGATATATTTCTCTCTTTTACGTAATAGTCCAGTCAGTTGGTAATGCCGTCTTTCAACAGGCGGAGTCATGATTTTAAGATGCTGTTAAAGTAGATCCTAATGATAAAAAACAAGTTTTGTACCTACAAGAGGTGTGGTGGGAGTAAGTTCGAGCTGCCATCTTGGGTGAAAATGTGCCAAGGTCTAGTTTTCACGAAATAACTCTAGCGGTGTATTTAATGTAAACAAATATTTTGAAGACAAATCTTTAAAGCAGTAAATATCACGGATTTTATTTTATATTTACCGATGAAAGTGTATAATAGTACATTTTTATCGTAATCCTAACAGTATCTATGATACAGCTGAAGAAAGATGAAAAGAGTATGCTTGTTTGTTAAAGGACGAAAAACATCGTAAAATGGGCGATTTAAAATTATTAATTCGGTGTACCATTTACCTGGGTTGAGGGAGCCAATCACAAATGTCTCCTACCTGGGTGCTTAAATAAATTTCATCTTTACCCAGTTATATTTCAATTCCTGTTAAGATTATAATAAAGGTAAAATATACAAAAACAATCCGCAGTTTTCGTCTTTACTTGAGAATAGTTTCATGGTAACTCGATATTAGCACTATTCATTTAATACATCAGCTCTAGTTTACCCACCTCTATTCCCGCGAGGTCGAAAGCTTGAATTTTCATCGATGTACTTGAACAACATTATCTCAAAATCATGACCTTTTTGAAGGCAACCTGCCTTTACTCCACTGGACCTGCTTTATAAATAAAGCTAAAATGTGATAGTCTTTTAGATAAGAAGACACTGAATTGTTAGGATAAGAACTTAATAAATTATCAAGTAATACCATTTTGACTATTATTTATAATGCCTTAAATATATTTCACGACTTTTTTTTCAAGGGTATAAATATAAAAGCTGATATCTTATGGCGGCTTTAGTATTGCCGGCCCCCCATGGGCGAAAATCTACCCAAAAATATCGACGATTTTCCAGACATGAAAGCATCTGGACGATGATTCTGTACTAGAAGAGGGTTTACCGATTTTGAGTGACCACAAAAGAAATCAGCTTACAGCCCAAAGTCAAAATCAAACTCATTTAGATGCTTATGAACGTCATATAAAACAAATGTTACCATATTTTTTCGCTAACTAGGCGATAGTTCTTGCCAATTCTTCTTGTGGCTCTACCACTAAACTTTGGCCAATCTTTTTAATCGTCAATAGTATAATACGTCAGTGAGTTACAATATTTTGAGTATGTAATTTTAAGAGCAAACAAGCAATTATGTTTACAATCAGTTCGCTGACAATGATAGGTAGACCGCACCGTTTACGCAATACAAGCGAATCAAGGGAAGAATATGTTTCCACAGACAGCAGCAGTTTCTGTGCACCTAGGAGCTGTCCACGTACTCGAATAATTTAAGACTTGTAAACTTGCAGTCAAGTCGATGACCTTGAGTGTCATAATTTTCATAGTAGCCCGTGAAATTATGCACTGTAGAATTAATACAATGCTATTTAATATGGGACGTGCTCTGTATACGTACAGCGAGCGTCAGCCAATTTGCTTACAGTCAGTTTGCTAACAAGGGTACCTAGTAATGTGTAGAATTTAGATGGTTGGGGGTGTTGCACCAGGGGGAGGTCAAAAATTTCATTATTTTTGTTATAGGACGCACAGTTTTCGAGATACAATCGAATTTACGGTAGAATATATTTCTACTAACAGCGGCAGTTTCTGTGCCCTCGGCACCGTATTTACATTTACTCAACTCTCTCACTTGTCTTGTCTAGTAATCGTTAAGTGCAACGGCTGATCATGAGTTCCCGGGACAAAACAGATAATAGGTTTTCTGACAAAAAAATTACAATATATGGCCGAAATTTGGAAATCAGCGGTGTTTAGGTACACCCCCTTTGATTATTAACATGTTTATAATCAAGTACACCACCTAGTCTGTCTCGATGTCAGTCGGTTCCCAGAAGCTACGTGTTACGCACAACGACAAAATAACGTAAATATTATTTTGCTAGTTCTTTAACCTTCTACTGAACTAAATGGGAAACTGATCGCTGAAATAATTACATTAGGCGCTGGTCTGAATAAGTTTTTTTATTTACAAGACTATAATTAAAGATTTACAATTTGTATTCAATCAAATTTGATTATGACTTGGTGTTCATTGGTTATATAACAATGTTAAGTACAAGTATAAATGCATAGGCCAGCAAGCAACTATTAAATTTGCTATTATTTATTGAAAGACTAGAATTCTGTTGAACATTATAATATGATAAGTAAAATAGTTTTATAAGTGTTGTAAATATAATAAATTTGCCGCCGTGGAATTAAAATATAACGTACACAATAAAGTAAAGTTTACAATACTTTTATTGTCATAAAATAAGTAATTAATAAGAAAAATAAAATATCACATTTTTTATCAAATAAAGGCTCTTTGGAATTATCTTTGAAATATACAATGCTAAGAACTACAGATAATATATACTATTGAGTTAATGTTTATACATATATTATATTTGTTGTAGAAGTAAGAAGGGTGAGTATATATTGATGTAGTACGAGTACATATGTAATTGGAATTATGTATTTTACTTTAATAAATACAGTGCAGTGACGAAGCACAAATAAATGCAGCCTTAATTATGTACATAGATATAACAGGCTTGCTGAATGCTAATACTAATAATACCTACTGCATAAGGTTAAAAATACATTAAAGCGGTACAGTTTTATTTCTGAACAAAAACTGATACTATGCGATCCGCTTTTATATATTCTCATCCCTAATTCACAGAATAAAAGAAAATATTGAAGTGTAATTGCTAATATTATAATTTTTGCTGCAGTTAGGCTCATAATGTAAGTATGACTATAGCCTTAACATATAAGGTCGATTTTTGAATAATTTCTCAAGTACACCAATCATAGCTGCTATATAGTATAGCTATACCATGGGTGTAATAAATCCTAGATTCATTAGACATATTGGTTATACTATTTAGGATTACGTTTGATGCGTTCACTTCCTTGTTTTATTACTCGTAGATGCGCTTAGTACCTATAAACTATTATTCAATTTATCAATTAAGCTGAACTTGAGAATAAATTTTTTCTTTGACATATTTTACAAAAAATTGGGATTAAATAGGTACGTACCTTTTTACTAACATAGTAATACTTATTCTACTGTTTTTTTAATACATATTCATTAGAGACCAAAATTATACCTTATGAGCAAGAAATTATTATAATATAGAGATCATCCCGTCCTACAATTAAATAGTTACATCGCCAGTCTTATGTGCTTGTTGTTTCAAATATAGAGCGTACATTTGTCGCGCCTGGTTCAATACCCTGTTTACATTGTGTTTACGGACCATTTTGTCAAAATGCATCGCTAGTTCGTTATAATCCATACGATTCCTCATAATGTAGTCTCTATGTTGTAATAACACAGTTAAACATAGGAACATGAGGAAAGGGTTGCCACCTCCGAACACGACGGGCGGCGGCAAGCTGCTGACGCTGCTCTTGGCCGAGCCGTCACTGCTCACCGACGCGACGCTACTACTTTTCTGCAATGGCGGTTTAAATGCTTCGTATTTTTTCTGAAAACTATTAATCGTTGAAGCAACACTGTGTAAATTCGTTTGTTTGGCATTTAAAAGAGATTCGCAATTCCTTTTCGCATTTTCCAATTCTTGGGACATGCTGGAGAAGAATTTTTGGGATCTGGAAGTATTATTATTTTGCCCCTGGTTATTTTTATTATTTTCCATATTTGATTCAACAATATCTTTCTCGGAAGACTCTGATTCGCTAGAGTGTATACTTGATTGTTTAGTGTCTTTATGCGGTTCTTGTGGCTCTAGGGATTGATTCTTTCTCAGTAATCTTATGGGTGTGACAGATTTTTTGCCCGAATGTTCTTCAAATATCTCGCCAGTATCTCCGTCAAAATCTAGTTCAGCCTGTTCATCAGGTGTTTGTGGACAACTTGCAGTAGTTCGCGTGGTTGGAGTATTTCTATGCAGTGGATTTTCCCATAAGTAAATGTCCTCGGCACTTCTTGCATTCGACCTGCCAGTTTCAAGTAACGGAGATTTCTTTATAGTTTCCAGTAACTCTGATATTTGTGGCCGTGTTGGTATCGTGTCTTGTTTGATTTCAGTGCAATCGTGTGTCTGTTTGTCATCAGTGCTAGTGGAGTCTGAAGGAGAGTCACATATCATGCTACATCTGTTTATGTATGAAGGTCCAAACACCTGACGATCTAAATGTTCCAATTCAAGTCTTAATTCTCTCGTCATAGACGTTGTCATAGGATAGTATTCTTGCGAGTCATCAGGACTGCTGCCATCGTTAGTATCCGAATAAATATTCTTATTTTTGCTTATTTTGTCAATTTTCGTACAATGCACTCTTACGTCGTCGAAAGATGTTTTAGTAAGTGTTATTCTTGGACACTCTTTGGGCGAAGTCTTTTCTATGACTGAATGAGTCCTTTGCAATTTTTCTTGAGTTACAGCGCCAACTTTACTTCCAGTAGCAAAATTTAAAAATTCATTTAAATTTTTTATCATTCTTACTTTCGGTTTACTTGAAGCTTCTATGCTAATCGAGTCATCGAGTTTATCAAGAGATGAAAAGAATTTATTATTGTGTACAGATATCTTGTCCCTCAATAATCTTATTTGATTTCCAAGAGGCGTGTCTTTTACATCACCGTGCGACGTACCATTGACTAAGTTACCAGTGCTGGACCAGGTCCCGTGTGTCTCCTGTGTCTGACATTTCTCATGTTCTGGTACACTCTTCATACTTCTACCTCGGTGAAATTTCGAGTCTTTAGCTGAAATACTATTTTCCTTATTCTTATCGGTTTCATGTCTATCTAACTTGTGTTTCTGAAGTTGAATTGCGGCGTCATCTAGGCTCTGAAACTCTTTAGAATGCCGTAGAGACGAATTAGTGACTACTTTGCGGGTCGCATTCTCGTCTAAACTATGATTCATCGCTTTACAAGTGCCGAGTTTTGGGGCTTTAACGTGTGCAAGGCTGAAACTTGAGCTTTGTCGTCGTATTGCACATACTTTGGTATACGCGTTTTCTCTAGGTGCTTTAATTAGAGGACTCAAAGGTGGGGGATCATTATCTACCTCGATCGAAGGATCAAATTCTTTTTCCTTAAGAGATAATTCAATTGTGGGAGTTTTCTGGGGCAGCGACGCCCACAATACTTCGAGCATTCTAAGAGCGTCCTCAAAAGCAAATTCACGTTTCATTTCTAGCAGTAACCATCGGTAACAAAATAGTAAATCGTCAGCTTGTTGTGATTTTAAATAGTTATAGAAGTCAGGATCGTAGACTTGGAGAGATTCGGTGAGGTGTGTGAATTTTACAGTCATAGCCTCTCCATCTAGGAGGAAGTTGGGGTACAACCGTGCCATGAGGGCACAGAGACAGATGTAGGCGTGTGCTTCGTCACCCATTGTCACTAGCAGAGGCGACGCCAGGTCTGACATGCCTTGACAATAACTTACCGTAGGATGGTTTAATGCATACCTGTAAAAACATACAATATTAGACAATAGTCCCACAGGCACATTGGTGTACTAGCATTCGGTCTAGTAGGAGCACAACTAACATCTTTACAGAAATTCTTTTATTGAATTTTATTTAATACATTTTTTTAAAATATGTATGGCTTATTATATTATGTACTATTACTTATATTGTACTTAAATTCGTGTTCTGTATTTTTTTATAATTATATAGGTACATTTAAATAGCATTGTTAAATCTTGTAAGAGTAATTCTTTAATAATATTATAAAGACAGAAGATTTGTATTTTTGTTTGTAATGAATAAGCACAACAACTACTGGACCGATTTAAACAAACCTTTCACCTATAGAAAGCTACATTATCAGTGAGTAACATGGGTTATATTTTATTTTAAAAATAATTAAGAGACTACTATAAAAGCTAAAAAAATGTACAGACTTTTTAAACAATTACAGAATACAACTTACGTCGTCAGTATATTAAATAGTGAAGCTATATTTTGATTGTCGTCGCTCCCGGCGTAGAAATTGTGATGTCTGTCTGTTCTTAACACATCCTTTCGAACCATACCAGTCACGTAAGCTAAATCAGCATTTACCTGTTAATTAATATAAATAATCAAAAATCTATAATTATATGCAATAATATTTACACTAATTTAAAAATAAATAATAATAATAGAAAAGAAAGGAGAGGTAAGGCACCATACTAGCGAGCAAGCCCGACTGGGAAAGGACCTTTACCTTACAAAGGACAACAGCTAAATAACTACACATAGCAGTGTAGTTGTGTTCCTGTGTGTACAGGTCTCCAGCGCTCATTTAGGGATGCGTTTTGAAAGAAACGTTTTCCTATCCCAGGCATATTTCATCTTAAAACCCTGGTGTAAAAGAATAGGTCGGCAACACGCACGTGATACCTCTGGTATTGCATTGCTTAACATAAGGCGGGCTGTATGCTTGTTTACCACCCAAGTAATCGCATCGTAAAAGAAACTAGGTACTTAAAATAGGGTAAACTAAAAAGTGCCCAGAAGACTGGCAGCTTTCCATTGAATATAAATGGAAAACAGTGGTGCTAGCTGAGTGGGAAAATTACCGACTTGAACGCATGAGGTGTGCGTTCGATCCCGGGTGACGCGACGGTATCAATGTAAATTTCACTTTCATCAAAAGAACCATCTGCTAACGGTGAAGGAAAAAAGAAAATTATAGAACGAGCGAATAAAAAATAACTTAGCGACTGATGATAAGACACTGTAAATTCTAGCCGTGCGACTAAATTACTAGGTGAGCGACTAGAAATTCAAGCATTTGCTACCAGAAACGAGATGCTACCAGACAAGTAGGTTAGGTTAGAACTGTGAGCCCAACAACGCGCGTGCCGCGGCAGCGGCCGGCGAAGCGCTAATTTTAATAGATTGTTTTCGCCCTACATTTTTCGCTCACTTAGTATTTCTGTACGCCATATTCAGTATTTCTGTACGCCATATTCAGTAATTTTGACACCCATAAATTTAATTTATATTAGCTCGTTTAAATACTGCCCAAGGAAAAAAATCGTGAGGCAACAAATCTATAAACCTAAGTGTGATTCTTGATACTAATTACAAGTAAACTTACCATTCCTTTTTGAATGCAGTCTTTCCACCTAGTCCTGAGTGTGTAATATTCATTTGCTTTCCTTTTAATATAGTCCATACGTTCCTTGCCCGTCATACCATCTGGATATACATTTAATATGTGTTTCCATACTACTTTTCTGTAAACATAAACCAATAAATTGCCATTTTATATAATTTAATTGTGTTATACAGTTTTCACACAATGCACGTGCAGCACGTGGTGAAAGTCTAAAGAATAGGTAGAGATTTATTCGCTCACGCATTGGCACAAAAGGCACAATACACAATATATGTAAATGTATGTTTAAAATTGTTATATTATTTAAAATAAGGCCAAGAATTTTTAAGTAAAATTTCCCTTCTTGCCCTTGTCTTAAGGGTCAATTTGCCACTCAAACTGATTGGTCCTAATAATAATATTAAAGACACGTTTCTTTCTTTAAAATCATAATTTTCCTGATTTCATTTGTTTCCTCTACAACTGACCGATTTAAATATATTTTTCAATAATAATTTTAATGTTATTGTTAGGTATAGTTTACTTTCTATGTTTCTTTCAAATGCACCTACCAAGTTTTCTCTCTGCATCACCCAAAGGTTGACTGGTAGAGAATGCCTTTGGCATTAAGATCGCATTGTACACATTATTTTGTGCTAAAGTTTTAAATAAATAAAAAAGAATGAAGATGACGAGGTATGTAAGCAATACTATTTAAGCAAAACTATGTAAGCAATATGTTTTTTTGGTGTACAATAAAGAGTTATCTTTCTATCTATCTATGTATGTCTGTACCTGATTTCGTCCAGTTTAATAATAAACATGACTAAAGTCTTAGCGTGATGATAAATATCTCACAACCTTTCTCATGAATATCAAAGGCAAAAATATTTTTTGAAATCCGACTGCTAGTACCAGGGATTAGCTAGTTTTATAATATTAGTATAGATATTCGTCAATTTTTTTGCTGGATGAAGGCATTGTAAGATCTTAATTCTAGTGACTTCAACAATACAAACCTCAGGCTCGGATCAATTCCACCACAGTATATAACTTCTCTTAGCTTGGAGGTGTTCGTGATTTGTCCAACAGTATCAAGGAATGCTCTAAACTCAATGTCACTTAGCGGAGGTCGAGGTGGAGTGTTCGGATCTTCGTACAAGTTCAGCGCTCTTGATACCATGTTAAATGTTTTTTCAACCTATAAACAAATAAAACTTAATACAGAAAGATGACTCGCGTATCTGCTAGACTACATCTTCTGTCTCGCGTGGCACCTTACAAACGCAAGGAGCCATGCGAGACACTTCTCAGACAAAGAGTTCCGTAGACTCAGATTAAAAACTATCTGTGATCCACAGATCATACAGGAGGAATATCACAAATAATATTTTAACCCTCAACAATCTGCGTGGCAAGGTTACCATTGTTATCCTGCGCAGTCAAAATCGAATCGCAAATGCAAAATCAAATTTGGAGACGCACAAGGCTATCAAAGCTGTGATTCGAATCCGAGATTTTGGCTTTTCCTGCCTAGTCCACTACTAGATGTGTTATCTAAGATTATATTGCTTTATATGACTTGTTACTAACTTATGCTTAATACACCATAAGTCATTACAGGTATATACCAAGTTTATTATCGCCCGACGGATTCTACAGATTGTACGATAGAAATATTTATAAACTTGTTTCCACACGTGACATTGCACACGCATACAATCCCATGGGAACAGTGTTTTTTTTCGGCATAAAATTATTATTTCAGACTTTATTCTATCTCTGTGCATCATCATTTCGTCTAGATCTGTTAAGCAGTGATTGAGTAGTAGATAGTGGTACAGTAACAAACATCCATCCAAACATACGTATTTATAATATTAGTATAGACATAGAGATATACTACTTAATTTATTTCGAGTACCTACATAATCATTTATTATACGGACAATTACTTTCGTTTTTATAAATTCAAAATTATATAAATAGACAACTATATAAAGCTGTCTATTTATGATGGCTGCTTTGCATGAGGGGTTCCTTAGTAAAATGGTAAATACGAACTTTTATACTTCGCCTATCTGTCTGTTTGCCTGACACTGCTGATGCATATTTCTACAACTACTAAGAGTCTTTAATACTAATGAATATTGTAAATGTACATTAAAATAACGCCAGCCCATGTATATTGCAAATAATCAAAAATAAAATTAAATACCTACTTGTATAAGTTTATTCAATGTGCAAATGGAGCCAAAGTGGGGTGGATCGACATTTTAAAAATACATTTTGAATGAATATAATAATAATGAAACAAATTATTTTGTCTTTCACAACCCAATTACAGCTAAAGTTACATACTGGGTGGCTCTGTGAAAGACTAGTATCTGCACTAGAGAACACACAATAACGGAACCTTCGGCGCGCGCGTTTGACTCACATTCAATGTAAATACCTACTATGAATAATGAAAGTACAGCCAAAGTAAGTAGGTAACACAACTAACACGCATTAATAAGTATGAATAAAAATTCGAAAAATAGCGGCAAAGAACAATTATTATAACCTTCATTTGAATTCTATTTAAGAAAGATATGTTAGGAAGTGTTAAACAATATTAGAAATAAGTATAAAATACCTACAAATGATAACTGAAATATTGATTTTTACTTGTGCATACATTAGAGGTATTAATGTAAACTCAGTAGTAATCAGAAAAACCTAATAGGTATCAATTTTAGCCTGACTCAGGAATAGAATCCAGCAGATAATCATTTGCACTTAACTACCATGATAAATCAAACCCACAACAAAACCTTGTGATATTATACCATCTCAATCTATACTAATAATAAATGTGAATGTTTGGATGGATATATGTATGTTTGTTACTCTAATTACACCAAAACGGCTGAGGGAATCTGAATGAAATTTGACACAGAGATAGAATATTGTCTGGAATAACACATAGGCTACTATTTATCCAGTAACACTGATCCCGTGGGATAATAATATACATACCTGATTCATGATCATGCCTGGGAAACCAGTTTGTGTCTCTTGTTTTTCAGTCTGTTGCTGGGCAGGTGCAACTGTTGGTTGCTCCTTATAATGTTGGTTAACCAAAGGAGTGGAAGGGCTCACACTCGGAGGCTCCCAATCTTCCGAAGCTTCCGCAAAAGGCTTCATATCGACTTTTAACTGCACACATGGCTCTGATCTCTGAGTAAGAGCTATATTATGTGCCCTAAAAGAACAATTAAAATAATGATCATTACTGTTTAACTTTGTCAGTTATTTAGTGGTACTCTAGGTAGTAAACTTTTACTAAGTTATTTTTACATTATTAATATCTATACCAATATTATAAATAGGTAAAGTTTGTAAGGGGTAATCTCTGGATCTACTGAACCTAGTTTAAAAAATCTTTTACCAATAAAAAGCCATGTTCTTTGTTGAGTGTCATATGCTATATATTAACCCAAAAAATTAAAAATATAACCCTCCATTTGGCAGTCAGGCAATAAATCATAACAGTGTGATTCTATTGGTACTAAGTGTACCAATAGAATCACACTCATAAATCATCACAAGTAAAATGTTTACTGTCCAATGAAGTTGAGCAAGTTGAGCACAGATGAGCAAGTTTATAAGTAAATGTAGTTATAAATTTTAAAGTGTTATTTTGATACTTTTTACTTACTTTTTTTATAAAGAGTAATAGTAGCCTTGAGTAACTTTAGTTTCACAAGGTTCGGTTAGATAGTTCGGTACACAAAAAGTAGCAGTAAAAGACCTACAGAAATGTATTTATAAAAACAACAATATAAAAATAAGAAAAACATGAGATAGCTATATTATGAAGAATGTGTTTGTAATCAAAAGATATTCATGAAACTTACTTAAGAAATGCAGCATCCAAATCCCAGTCAGAAAGCAGTGGCAAATAGATCTCGTGTCCATAATCATCAACACTTCTGTATGATAGTGTAAAGTCAGACTTGATATCAAATGCTTTCACCAAAATGCTTTGCAATACTTCCAAAGAAGTTATTTGAGGGTCAACTGAAAACTTTCTCAATTCTGGCTGCAGCTTACCCTCACATTTCTGTTTTGAAAATAAAAATAATGGCAACATAAATAAATAATAACTTTATTTAACATTTCTCACACAACACAGATAGAATGAAAACAAAAATACAGTTATAGCCCGTTTTCCATAAAAACCTTTCATAATTTGGTTCCAAACACTGAGTTTTTCTGACATACTTACACATATTCTTGCTGGAATTTCCAAATATTGATTGAAGATATTAAGAATACAGAAACCATTATAGTGTAATAAACTTATATTGAACCTACAGTTATTAAGTCAGAAATGTTAAAATACTAATATTCAAACAGATGTTTCACGGTAAATTTAAGAAAACATAATTGACCAACACAATACAAACCTTGACTTTCACTCTAACTGCTTCTTTGCTGTAACCGAACATGATTTCACATTCCTTTATTGCCTAATGTAAAGAACTTAGTTATGAAATGCAATAATAACTATTAAACATCTTGGATAAACGACTGAGAACATAATAAATCTAAATTAAAACACTTTTATATCAAAACTCTTGGTATCGACATATTTGACAAGAGTGGCATTTACTATATGCTATAAAAAGTGACAGTTATATTTTTTACGAATGGTGCGCAAAGCAGGTCACTAAACTGCCTGCCATCTGCCGCTATGGTAAACTCGACTAATCACTTATGTACTTTTAGTCGATGCTATGCACGTGTCACTAAACTGACTAAACAACATAAAAAATAAAACAAATTGCCAATAGTAAACTAAACTGTCAGTGTCACCTCGAAAGTTGAAACTATTGTACAATTTGTACAAAACTTCATTCAATCAGAGTGCAGATCGCAATTCGTTTCGATTTGGTGAAAAAAAACAAGTCTAGTCTAGTTTCTTAATAATTAATCAAACCTGATGAGATAACGCAAACTTTTCAAAGGCTCGTAACATTATAAATTAATTACAATGACTACTCCACCTACTCCGGCTCCTCACATTGACCGTGAATTAGATTTATCCAATACTGGAAGAGGTGTATGGCTTGTAAAAGTTCCTAAATACATAGCAAATAAGTGGGAAAGGGCTTCGGGAAATATTGAAGTGGGCAAGTTGAAGATATCACGAGTGCCGGGACAACGTGCTCAGGTCCAGTTGTCGCTCTCGGAGGCTGTACTTTGTCTCAAAGAAGCTGGTGAACAAAACATACCTAAAGAACATCGTCTTGACGTGTCCAATGTGACAAGACAATCTTTGGGAGTTTTCTCGCATGTGATCCGTAAGTAAATGTGGTATCAAGATGTTGGTATTTTAACAACAGTTGTTTAATATTATCATTGCTCAAAACCAGTTTCTATGCCAATGCAATGCATTTTAGATTTGGTTTACAATTATTCTTTTCGTATAGCTGCTATAGCAAGCCTATAAAATTTAGAAAAAGCTTAGATTGTTTTAAATTTTATTAAGATAGTTGATCACATCCACAACTTCTTACTTGTAAGTTAGAGAATATTATGCTTGTCATACTGGGTATGTGCCTAGTTGAAAAATTATCAATCAAAAACTATTTACTATGTTTCAGCCGCCAATACTGATTCTGTGGTACCAGAATCTGAAAAGCTCTACATGGAGGGTAGAATTGTACAGAAACTAGAATGTAGGCCATATGCGGACACAACATACTACAAGCTTAAGTCCGAATCAATTAGAAAAGCTTCCATGCCTCAAAGACAAGTTCAACAGCTAGATAGGATAGTGCAGAACTTCAAGCCTGTGTCTGATCATAAGAATAATGTAAGTATTCCTATTATAATAATGTCCTCCCAACCAATTTTAGTCACAGCGGCCTATCTACCACTAGATTATAATATTTTCAATAAATATTTTCAAAAGTTTTAATGGATGACTCATTTATTTATTAAGTGAAATAAAATAATACTTTACACACAATTTTATGTTTGTGATGACATTGATAATCCGGGTATTATAAACAACTTTTTATTATAATCTGTATTAAATGGAAGCTGGCAACATTGCAATATCTTCTATTACTTCTTTTACAAACACTAAACTACAAAGGGATACAGCCACCCATTGTACAATAAAGAGTCATCTATCAATTCCATAATAGCCACATTCCATTAATACAGAATTTGGTCTTATAACTCCCAAATTTTAGCTCATTGACTGTAGAGTATTATTAAATCAAAATGAAACCCCCCCAATGTATGTATGCTCATAACTTCCGATTGCCTGCACCAAATTAGTTAATTAATTTTTTTAAAGTTTGGTATTGTCAGAACAAGGTTTGTATAGGAGAAAGTTAAAGGAAAAAAAATGGCTGTACGAACTTCGCCAGGTCAGCTAGTGTCTAATAAAATTATGTTTGTTATGTTATAGATTGACTATTTGAAGAAGAAGACTGCTGAAGGCAAGAAAGCTAGAGATGACAAGGATGCTGTACTTAATATGCTGTTTGCTGCATTTGAAAAACATCAGTATTATAATATCAAGGACTTGCAAAAGGTAATTTTCTTTATTAATGTTGCCTATGGTGGTCAAATTAGCATTATAGCTAATGGTATATAAAGCCTTGATGTGGTATGTGCTAGTGCATATGAAAGAAAGAAAGAAAGAAAGAAAGAAACGTTTATTGCTACAATAAGAGACATTTGACATGTAAGTAAAAGTAGTAGTAGTAAATATTATACATATATAAACTAAAAACTTAAGAATCTATCCTACACTAAACATAAAACAAAGTGCATGTGTCTCATAATTGTAGCAATCAGGTGTCCAGTTCAGCATTAGTCAGATCTTCGGGACCTGACGCTGGTTTTCGACTGGAACCTGTTTTATACATAGGTATAATTAATTATTTGCCATTAGCTTATTTAAATAATAATTGGGTATTTAAAATATATAAATATGTGTATATGTGTATTCATAATAATATAAATGATCAATATTGTGTAAAAAAATAAATCCTAATGTAAAATTAATAATAATAATTATAATAGTAGGTGTACTGTGTGGGGCTTGCAAGAAACAATACTAAGTTGTGCGTAGTTTTAGCATCAGCATCAGATGACACGTTAGAAGACTTGTTAGATTAACGATATGTCAGCATTTATATTATTTTGCTCCCGCTGCGCATTAATAAGGAAATCCTTTAAGCGAAATCTAAAAGTGGATATGGATGTAATTTGTCTCAAAGGTGGAGGAATAGTATTCCACACCTTGGATGCAGCGTAACGGAAGCTACCTTTGAATGCCGCGGTCCTGTGAGAATGAACGCATAGCTGTTGCGAGCACTGCCTACTCGAACATTCTCTTCTACTTGCTATCCAGCTCAGATTATTATATAAATAAGAAGGTTCCTGATGCCTTAAAACACCAAATAGTAGGCAAGCTAAATGTAATTTACGACGGGACTTCATTTTTAGCATACCGTGTTGATTTAGGTACGGGGTTATATGTGTTCGTGGAGGGATGGTAAAACAGAACCGTGCACATGCGTTCTGCACTCTTTGTATGAGTCGCTGAGTTCTTGCTAGGAGTCTAGGGCTACACACAACGTCTGCATAGTTTAATTTGGATAAGACCAAAGATTCTATTAACTGAACCCGCAATTCAGTCGATAAATAGCTCCTTATTTTGGACAAAACTTTCAGTCGATAGAAACAATTTTGGACAGAAGCGGCTATATGCTTTTCAAACCTAAGATTGGAATCCATAATTAAACCGAGGTTTTTGGCTTCATGAACTCTTTCTATCGATTCTCCTTTAAGAGTTAAGTGCAATGTTGAGGGCAGTATTTTCAATTGCTTCTTAGTGCCAAACAACATGTATTTTGTTTTTGTTGGATTTAAAACTAAACAGTTCCGTTCCGACCACATAGCAATTCTATCCAAGTCTGCATTCAACTTATTTAAAGCATCCTGATATTGTGTAGGCTTAAATGAGATGTACAGTTGAACGTCATCGGCGTATAGGTGATATTTGCTATGTTGTATACATGAATTGATGTCAGCACAATATAATATAAATAAAATAGGTCCCAAAATCGAACCTTGAGGTACGCCCCTTTTTAATGTCGCCAAAGTTGAGGAATGAGTGCTACCATCACCCTTACGTAATTCTACCATCTGCTTTCGATTACTTAGGTAGCTATCAAACCAATGCAGGGTCTCAGGCTCAAATCCGTAGTAACTTAATTTGGATAGCAGCAGCGGAACACTGATGCAATCAAAAGCGCGGGAGTAGTCTAACAACACTAATAGTGTGCACATGCCCTGGTCTAAAGCAGACAAAATATTATCAGTAACATCGATTAGGGCAGTGCACGTGCCTCGTCTCTTTCTAAACCCGGATTGAAGAGTTGGCAATATTTCATTTTTTTCCAAATAAGTAGTAACCTGCTGGCATACCACCTTCTCCATGACTTTGGAAAGGCAAGGTAAAATGCTTATAGGCCTAAGGTCTTTAAAATCACGTGGATTTGAAACTTTGGGTATCGGCTTAACCGCTGCTACCTTCCATACTTCAGGAAAGACAGACGATGCCATTGATAAATTTATCATAGATGTTATCGTGTGTAGTGTGTAAGGCAAAGATAAAATAAGCATATTTAGGTTTATATTGTCACAACCCTCAGCATTCGTTTTTAAACTTAGAAGAAAACGTTTTACAGTATCCTGAGTTACTGGTGTAAAGGAGAAAGTAGTAGTACCGTGTCTGTGAAATTCAAAATAGGTCATGTGTGAAATAGAAGTGTTTGCACTGCCAGGCACGTTGAGAAAATGGTCGTTTATATTATTAGGGCTCGTAAAATGATTAGGAAGATTAAGATTATTTTTGGCTGGTAAAATTGTTGTTTTTATGTTTTTCCATAGTAATTTTGGTTTATGGATATTATTGTTTATGTTATACTTAAAATAGGCTGTCTTTTCATTGTACAAGGAAGTCAGCACCAATGATTTCAAGTCTTTATAGTAAAACTTGCTTGTTTCTGTTTTAGTTTTACGGTATTTAGCTAAAGCATCGTCTCGTAAACGCATCATAACTTTAATCGTATCCGTTATCCACGGATACGATGGATCTTTGATTACGCAGGTTCTAAGAGGAGCATGAATGTCAAACAATGCCAAGATGTAACAATTGAATGCATTAACCATTTCGTTTACCGAGCTCAAACAACCCAAACTATCCCAATTTGTTACTGATAAATGTGTTTTAAAACGGGTGCTAATTAAACAGGCTTCTTTTTAGTATCATTATTCGCCCCCAAAAATGTATGTTGCCTTCTAAATTACTAAATCAGCCACAATTAACGAGCATCAAAATAATACTATCTTAGCCACTAGTTATCTTCTATGTGAACCACTCTAAATACTATTCAGCATAATGATTATTTTTTAGCATCTAAATTTGTAGCATGCATTCTAATAGTAAACTTCTAAAATACTATTAAATGACATCAAAATATATATTTATTTAGCATCTAACTTTTTAACTGAGTACGTTTAAAATGTAACTCATCCCATATAAATCGATAGTCAAAATTTTGCTAAAAATGTCATCAAATAGTCGGTATATTGGCCACTAATATTATCAGAAGCTATTGAGGAGATACAAAATAAAAGACTTTATTTTTGAAAAATCAATTTGTTTATTGAATAACCATCATTTTACTTATAGAAATAATAGAAACATATGAAAAGGGCTAGTATTTAAACGAGCGACTATAAATTCAATTTATGGGTGTCCAAATTACTGAATATGGCGTACAGAAATACTAAGTGAGTGACAAACTAAGGGCAAACACAAATTCAATTTATGGGTGCCAACATTACTGAATATGGCGCACAGAAATACTGTATATGGGGTACAGAAATACTAAGTGAGCTAAAAACTGAGGGCGAACACAATTTATAAAAATTAGCGCTTCGCCGGCCGCTGCCGCGGCACGCTCGCTTCGCTCGCTCGGCTCGCGCGTTGTTAGGGTCACAGTTCTAACCTAACCTAACCTACTTGTCTGATAGCATCTCGTTTCTGGTAGCAAATGCATGAATATATAATAATATTCAAATGCATGACTTTCTAGTCGGTCACTTAGTAATTTAGTCGCCCACCTATTAATTTAGTCGCAGGGCTAGAATTTACAGTATCTTATTTCACGATAAAAGAATATGATGTATTATTTTACATGCTAAGTTATAATAAATGGTGCTTTCTGTAGAAGCTTGAATTATATTTTTTTGAGGACATTGCGTAGAAGCTGTAAAACGTAAAATGGTGACGAGATGTAAAATCCGTGGCCGAGTTAGTAAATTAGGTGGTAATGCATAAATAAGAAGGACAAGTCACAATAATTGATGATCTTTACTTGACGCTTTCTATAGAATATTTAGCGGGCGTTGTAAAAAAGACGAATTAGTTTATTAGAGGCTATGTCATTTTCCCGTTGCTTAGTAATAAAATTAGAAGTTTAATCACGTGTCCAATAAATATTTTTGTGGCTAGACTTATAATTTCCCTTTTAAAACTATCCTCGTCGATATATTTCAGTGGTCTGTACTTCACTAGCTGTGGCTTTACTTTCTCCCGTTTAATGCGCAGCTCACATACTATAACGCAGTGACCATTAATTGAGCCATAATGTTCAACGCATACACTCTTAACTGGAAGATCAGTGCATACGACATCTATTAAAGTCTGGCTAGTTGTGGTATAATGAGTAGGAGATGTGACTACCTGTGTAAGACTCAGACATTTCAAAATTTCTAATAATTTATTCGTTTTGCCCTCTTTAGTGTTTAGCAAGTTTACATTAAAATCACCCAATAAAATTACATTATCACACGTCCCCAAAGTGCTTAAAGTGTCAGTGATGGCATCGAGGAAAAGATCAAGACACAGCCAAGGTGGGCGATACGCAACGCCGATAGCAATGCGTTTACTATTGAGCGTAATAGAAATCCACATCTGCTCAACTGATTCGAACCTGCTATCAGTAGAATTCTTTAATGTACGCGCATTGAGCCCGCACCTCAGGTAGAAACCCACTCCCCCTCCACGGCCCGCGCGCACAGTGTCAGGTCGCGGTACGTGGCGCAGTCTATAGCCGGGCACGACGGGTGCCCTCGCGTCCTGTCCGGTGCGCATCCATGTTTCACATACAGCAAAAATATCGAAATTATGCCCTTCTAGCAACGCTATAAAATCGTCATGACAGGTGCCAAGGGAACCCGCGTTTAACAACCCAACTTTTACGTATTTTTCAGTCATAATAACTGAATTGATTGTTCACAACTAATTCAATTAAAAGCAGTCGTTTATTGATTAGTAAATAAATTACTGTATTGGTGTAAAATATATAAATATTAAGAATTACGTAGTTATATATAATAATGAGATATAATATATACTCATGAATACATTGGCATTCCACTATATATATACGAGTATGTAAACAATTATGAAATGTATATGTAACGAATAATATATAATAACAAATGATATGTAAACAATTATGAAATGTATATGTAACGAATAATATATAATAACAAATGACGGTTTGATTGCAATAGCTATGTTTTATTTTAACTAATGGCATTTTACATTTCGTGAGACACACGCAGACACAAGTACTAAATGAAATAAGAAATAAATAATGATCACTATTAATAACAAAACAAAATACATACGAGAAAAATAATGTAAAAAAATATTCAAAATGCTTATAACGAACATGCAAAATTGTTGTTACAGTAATATCTAGTAATAAGCAGCCGATGCAGTACCTAAACAAACTTAATTGGGTCCAAAAACCTTAAGTATATCTTTGTCGCTGCGAATACGCTCTGCCTGCTTGCCGTCCTCCTTTCGTGCTAGAATTTTACCGTCTCTGGTCCACACGTACTTCCAATGATGTTGATGACCAACTTGTCTCGCCTGGAAGAAAAGTCGCCGGTTTACGTGGGTCAGGCGCTCGTTGATGTAGACTCGCTGTGCTGGGCCGGTGACTTGGGCGTCAGTAGAAGTTATACCCCGGCGAACACGGGCCGCGTGTAGTAAGCTATCGCGTGTAACGCGACGAGCGAACCTAACAACGATACGTCGCGGTTTATGTACAGCGGGTTCGGTGCCGGTTGTGTTTATTCTGTTGCGCCTTGTAGAACCTAGGCGCTCAACGTGTACGATGTCCCGTTCGTCGATGCCTGCTCCCAGTTTTGTTGTCAGTATTTTTACTAAGTGAACCAAGCTTTCATCTTTGTGTTCGGGTACTCCAGCTATCTCAACGTCATTAAGCAGTAGCTCTTGATCGCGTTCATTCAGCTGACATTTAAGTTCGGTGATTGTGTCCTCAAGTGAGTCTACATTCGTCGGAACCCTTTGTTCAAATTTACTCTCCAATGTAGAAATACGGTTGTCCATATTGGTAATATTATCATTGCACAATTTCAAAGCTGACTTGAAGTCTGCAATTTCTAAGCGGCATTCACGAACCTCGTCTCTCAATGCACTTAGCTCGTTCCTGAAAGACCGGATCTCCTGAGCAAGGTCTGATTTAAACTCCTCGCTAACGCCATGTGAACTGTCATATAGGGTAGTGGGGCTAGGGTGCGACTCAGGGGTATGGTATGCGATAGTCGGTTTTATGACATTCTTTGGGGTAAGTGAGTTTGATTTACACCCAGGGCATCGCCATTTACTACCAACTGTACTTGCTTCAGGTAAAGAAGCACATCCGTAATGATACGTAGCCGAACATCTACTACACTTAGCAGCAGCGGTAACTGCAAGGAATTTACCACACTCCGCACACTTCACCATTGTACAAATGAGTATTTAAATGTATTGTTATTGTACAAACACAAGCGGTATGTTAAAGTTGTAGGTGGCGCGCAAATCGCGTAGGTAACGCAAGCGCACAGCAGGTTATCGTTTCGTCTCACTTTCACAAATGCTCACAGGTCGACAGTGCCCTGAGTAGTATGCCGGTAAGCTCAGAGATGGCGCTGATCTGAATAAGAGCGTTAATGGTTGTTAACACCACTTATGGCATTCAAAGGTTAGCTAACACCATAAAGTTAGTATCACTAGGAGCTATTTTTGTCCACTTACACTCACTATACACTGTTAATAGTTCCGGTTATAGTTTTTATTTTATAATTAATTAAGTTAAGGGTAGATTCATATAGTCCGTAGTTCACAAAGTTTTTGTTTTATAATTTTAATAGTTTTACACTGTTTATAAACACTGGATAACAATATATGTTATGTATCACACTGAATTCTAAAGAAATACATGTAACTTGAGTCTTTATACTTGTTAATTTAATTATAAAAAATGTATCAAATAATGGCTAGTGCCGCGTATATCACATAGGTGACGTCACTCTCTATATGATCTGCCTCGATCCTTAGGTTGGTTGATATGGAATTAAAAATGCCCATTGCCATGCCCAGCAAGGATAGAATAATAAGAATGTGGTAGAAATCTTTGGGGATGGCCTATGCCCAGTAGGAAGTCTTTTGGCTGAGATGATGATGATGGTTATCAGTAATGAGTCTGAAATTGGGCCCTGTATAGGATTGTCTGGAAGAGGGACCAAAGATGTGATCTTTGTCCTAATTTTTCAAAGCATTTTTGTACTTGATTACCTACATTGTAAAGCAGCCACCTCCTGCTGTCAGCTTACGGCATCACTACACAGCTCTCTATCTGACCAGCTCAAAAAAAAGTTTAACTTTTTGTTTCAGATCACAAGACAGCCAATTGTATACCTAAAGGAAATATTAAAAGAAGTATGCAATTATAATTTAAAAAATCCTCACAAGAACATGTGGGAATTGAAACCAGAATACAGGCATTATAAACAAGATCAGCCTGTAGAATCTAAGGAGGACAAAAATAGTTCAGACAGTGACTGAAGCAACATCCTGAGCCCATACCATGACAACCTTATAGCAATTAATTTTCGATCTTTTCTAATCTTACTTAAATTATAAATGCGAAGGTTTGTATACTAAACAGTTCTGGGTGAAATTTGGCATAAATACAGATTATAGTCTGGTATAGCACATAGGCTAATTATTAAATTTAAATGGAATATTAATCGCTTAAGAACTCCATGGTATGGCCACTGTAGATAGTTTAATTAATTACCAATTTGTGTTGACTGTAAATTGTATATAATTTATTATGTTTAATGCAATTGTGGTTTGTCATTTTCCTTAATAGTAGTCCAAGTTATCAGTTCATAGAAATGTATATAATTATAAGACTGTATATCTGAATGTCATTAAAATATAAGATATGAAATATTTTAATGTATAAATTTTTCGTTTTATTTTATAAGCTCAAGAGTTGTAGAAAGAGAGGTATTAGTTTGAAGCCCTAGTGTGTTTTTATCTTTGCTATATGATGCCTAGATGGATTGATTACATAGCGGTAGGAGCAGCAAGGCTCTGGAGTGGTGACCACGTGCAAAAAGTGTGGGCAGACCTTTAACAGGGTGATTCAGTACAACAACATGGTAAGGTTGCGAATACTATGGAAATCCTTGGGGGAGTTCTATATCCCGTATAGGACATCTTTCGACTGATTTGAGCAGGCATCATGGCCTAATAACAAGTCTATAATAAATTGCGGTAAATCAAGTGAAACTTTTATCTGATTTCTAAAGGCGGGTATGGACATCACGCCTCGCGCAGCATTTCTCGCGAGACAGTCTCGTGATGTGGGGACGAGTTCGCCTCGCGAGCCAATTCGAACGTTGCTTGACTGAGTGCCTGCTCAATGCGAGCACTAGATGAGCCGCCTCGTACTGTCGATACCCGGCTTAAAAAGTTACATACAAGCCATACAAAAATATAGGTACCTACCTACCTACATACATTGTGGGAAATTATTATTAAATATAGAAATTAAAAAAAAGTCTCCTTGCTTTAAATTTAATAACATTTAAAATATGGCATATAATTTTTTCATAAACATTAAGTAGGTTACAATAATAAAATTTCTACATAATTTTTAAATATCATAACTATTATATTAAATATAATAAACATCAAATGCAAATGTCCAACATGGATAGCGTCAGTCGATTGATTAAATAGAAAAATTGAGATCTAAGTTAGCATAGTACACATAGACATCCGAGATCCGAGAGATATGCCATCAATGAACTTGAGAAATGTCACCACTTTATTTTGAAACTGCTCATATTGCACCATCGTAAATTATTTAGTCATGTTATGTTTTGGAATACCCAATACAAATTTGTGCTGAGTTTGTATCGTGACGTAAAAGACAACCCGATGCATTTATGCAGTGTATTCATAAATAACACATTCAACTTTTGAATAGTCAGTGCTTTTGGTAAGTGAAGACTCTTGGCGACAAGTCACGTGGCATATACTTCGACAATATCTCGTCTCTCCATGGTAGTATGTGGTCAACCGTTAGTTGACAGCATCGTATTTTGATCTCTTGATATAACTGGCGAGGAAGCAAGAGAGAACCGTGCCTATGAGTGGTAAGAATGCCGTGCCGATCGCAATACCCATCAATATGTCGCTGTTCTGTTTCAAATATCCCGTAATCACCTCGTAGCAGCCCTGAGAACAAATAAATAACAATTAGATAAGTAAGCAGCAGATAACTGCTCCGCCCTGACTGCCCTCCTAGAAGAAAAACGACGTAACTGCATAACATGCTACGAGAAAAGCGCATGTACCCTAATACCTAAGGTATCTGAATTTAGACCGATAGGCTCAATACGTTAACTGCTAAAGTACCGGTGCCTATAGGTACCTACAGTACCTAACCGGCAAACATCTCGAGCTATTTTTGCCGTAGTGGATGAAACTTTACGTGTAGGGTACGCAGGTACCTACTTATATGCCATTTGATCAATCGCGCCCCCTTTCTTCCACCAAGGAGACCTTCAAATTGACTACTAAGCAATTTTCAAAATATTTGCCCGTTAGGTAGGTACTGTAGAGGTTTATTGGTGGTCACTAGCTGGCCGCATACCAATAGTGAAACCTCTGACGTTTTGGAAAAGTAAATAATAAGATTTGAATAAAATGACATGAAGGTTGTCAATTGGAGACGGGTTCGGGCTTCGTTGAAGCCAAGTTGTGTGATAGAGTTAAAACAAGAATATGAAATAAATAAGTCATTATTACTTAACAAAGTGTTATTCATTTACTCAAAGTAAACAAGTAGTCGCCGTAATATAAACCCTAGCTTCGACCATCTGAGGTCTACGCCCGTGGAACCTGATTGGAGGAGAAGTTGCTGACGACGGCGAGGGCGCTATAGTACCTACCTACACTGTATAGACAAGATGAATGTTAACAGGTTTAAACTTACCAGTGGGAAGAGTTCCCTGTAATTAGCTGTAACGCATTTCGACGGATCGATGCAACACGAGTGAGGTGGAACCTTCTGCGGTGACAGCCGTATCCAGTCCGTGTAGTTAGATACGCCACAGCACTCCAACTGTAACACGCAAACAGGAACCTTTAGCTCCTTAATACTTCAACAATAGTACTGGGTGGAACAATAGTTCAACCTAGAGGTAATTGAAAAGTAGATACCTACCTATTTTTATGTTAAAATGTAATTTTGATAACGCAATTTTGCTGACGGTACCTAATGCCATTGAAAAGTACCTACTAACAAGTCACGTTTTCTGATTCCATTCAATTCCGCGGACGAGTCCTAATCTTAACCTAGCACAAAGCAAATACTTAGGTAGGTACAAATTAAATCCTATGTATGTATCTACCCATTTGCTTTATATTAACTACATAAGAACACATAAACAAAAAGGTAAATAAATCAGTGGTACCTAGAATAGAAAACTGTACTCTACCTAGCTATTGCGTAGTTAGTAATTACAATGTTGGTGCCCACTTGTATGTGTTGTAGGATCTACCTTTAATATATATATTTATAATTATTTAATCATTACCTAATGCATTTAAATTATATAGTTACAAATTTATACATAAGTAGGTATAGGTCTTCTAAAATAATAAATATGCTCTACAAATTCTGGTGTCTGTACTGCGTTAAAACTTATATCACCGGCTGTATGTGCATTAACAATAAGTAGTAGTAAAAAGATGGAATTATTTTCAGAATGTCAGAGTTACAAAAGGTCAGAGTTTCAAAATGTCTGCTTTTCATATCGTCAGAGTTTCAAAAGGTCTGCTTTTCATATCGTCAGAGTTTTAAAAGGTCTTTAATTTAAAATGCCATGTACAGTAATAAACTTAAATGTTAAAACGACTGATTATAGTAATCAGTAAACAATATAACTGATCCAGAAGGTGTATACGACCTCCTATTTACTATTCTCTTTACGTCATTTAGATAAGAAAATGTAAAGTCAATTTGATGACTAGTGTCATCGATTTTCTATTATAATTATAATAGTAATATTCCATTGCACAATTGCACATACATATTTGCTAACGGAATACTTATTTTGCTTTGTTATGTCTAGTCCTGAAATTATTTTTACCACAAGCCAAAAAGGCAAAAAGCTTCTGCTTCGCGATGGATATCGGTACAATCTAAGCGTTAAGCACAAGTCTGGCAGAAGCAATTGGCGGTGCGCGAACAGGAAGGTATGCAATGCTTCAATTAGTTTGTGCAAAAATAATCAATTCGTTAAAATGAGTAGACACACGTGTTTACGTGATGAAAACAGAAACAGTGTACTGGAAAAAATATCTTTGTGTAAAAAAGAAGTATGTAAAAATATGGAACCCGTTGGTAGAATATATGAGACAGTTTTTTATCATCATAATGAGAATGTTAGGCTGAGCGATATTCCAACATTAGATTCATTGAAAAATACATTGTATCGTGCAAGATATAACTATTTGAATGTTCGTAAAGTAAATTATCATGCATTAAAAGATGTAACGATCCCCGAAGAAATAGTTAAATCATTTTTTGTGTACGACGAAGGTTCTGATGATAAAATTCTCATTTTTGCTTCCCCTGCTGCTATAGATAGAAGCAAAAAGATAAATGTTTGGTTTGGCGACGGAACATTTAGAGTAACGCCTAAACCTTTTTATCAAATGTACACCTTACTTGCAGACTTGAGTTCCGATCCCGAAAGTACTCATTTTGTACCTCTTATATATTGTTTATTGCCAGATAAATCACAGAAAACATACGAGAGATTATTCAGTATATTAAAGCAGCAATTAAAAATTAAAATCGATATTTACAAATGCGATTATGAAATAGCTGTGATAAATGCGATTAATACATGCTACGAAAATGTTCGCATTAAAGGATGCTACTTCCATTATATGCAAGCAATTTGGAAAAAATCAAATGAAATCGGTTATAGTAAGACTCAAAAAGGTCGTCATATTACAAAACTATTCGTTCGTCTGGCACTTCTACCTCCTAATATGATCCCAGAGGGATATTTGTCAATTTGCGATGAAGCTGAAGATTCAGACTGTGAGCTTTTTTCAAAATTCAACGTATATTTTACATAACAATGGATGGCAACAATTAACGGACAGTTATTTAGTTGTTATGGAGAAAAATATCGGACTACAAATTCAATTGAAGGTTGGCACCACCGTATCAATACCAAAATTTCAAAACACTGTTCTCTATTTTATTTTTTACAATTATTAAAAAAAGAAGCCAATTACCAAGATATACGAATCAAACAAGGAGCATTGCATCATAATTTAAAAAAAAGACTCACTAAGGATATACGGAAAGAAAATCAAATTTGCAATATTATAAGTGATCTCATTAATAATATTATTTCGCCATGTGAATGCTTGAAATTATTAGCTGATGTCTGAAGTACATGGCACTTATTTTTTATGTAGGTAGTAAGTAGTCACATTTGGTTTTGGGTTAAGTTCTAGAATAAAATATAATTAAGTTGATGATTAAAATTGTGTTTGACTGTACATCGGCTGAAATTGTAACTGACATTTTAAATTAAAGACCTTTTGAAACTCTGACGATATGAAAAGCAGACCTTTTGAAACTCTGACGATTTGAAAAGCAGACCTTTTGAAACTCTGACCTTTTGTAACTCTGACATTCTGAAAATAATTCAAAAGATGTAGGAAATTTTAAAATTTTCTACATCTTTTTACTACCGCCGTATATTTAATATTTCAAATGCATTTTAAATAAATCAAAATGCATTTTATTTATAATGATAACTTATCTAATATTATATGATGATAGATAGGTAGGTCTACTTACAGTTTTTTGTGTGAAGTCAAAGTTTGATTTGTGTATGTTGTTAGAGGAGATGGTCTGTGTGAGGCCGTCGTAAAGGCTCTTTTCAAAAGTGTCTCGGTGGCAAGAAACCGCGACCCCAACGCCTGCGTCTATCATGAAAATGCAAGCCAAGAATCCACCATACTGAAAATATTAAGTTAGATCTGTTAACAACTCCTACGTAGCTTAAATATTGAGTATATTAAAAATATTTAAGGCTTTTTTGTTACCACAAAAAATAAGTGTTACCTAATTTTTTTAACTAGGGGTCAGTGGTCGAAATTACCTGTAAACTTTATCTGTGCTAAATCGCACACTGCTCTGTGCGCACAAGGATTTTATTTCACGTACCTACATACCTATATAGAGTCTAAGTCATTAGAAAGGTGGTAAGTATGTATGTATAAGAATGCTTTCTAGCTTCTTAATAATAATTAGGCTTCAATAGTTGTATGTCCTAACTAAAGGTTGGGTCTCCGGAAAACCAACCCTCTCTGTAGTGTACCTGATTTGATTATGACACTGATATTATTTCACACAGTTATTTTTACAGTTAACATTTCTGATACCTACCACAAATAAAGTGACTAGGTACGATATTTGCCAAACTCAATTCATGAACTGCTTTTGTCAGTAAGTTCCTTCAAGGTACCGAGGACCTCAGATATTTCTATGATCTGAGACGTTCTCTTTACGCATAATTAATTATATCTACTTACGTATATACATATATATCTATACCGGTCATACGTATTGTGAATGACGCGATTTTTATTACAAAAAGTATAAAAATCTATATTTTTACTTATTAAAATTTTATATCTTACTATGTAAAGCAGCACAGGTTGACCCTTAATGATGCAGGAGAACGCGATGGAAGTAACGAGGACTATGAGGCAAGCGATGCCAATCATAACGTGAGGTCCAGTGCCTGAGAACTCTGGTGACAGTTCCATATACTTGTGTAGGTCGAATTCAGCCCATAGTCCCACTATCAGCAGGAATATACCTGTCAACTGTAAAAAAAATATCTAAACACACTGTTGAGAGATTTCTGTGGTTGAGAGGGTGTTCTAAGGTATCAACAAAATTGGCAAACAAACATAGCCTTAGAAAGTTGATAATCGGAGCTTGATAAGTAATAGGCGCGCGGATCAGGAGGTTTTTTGTTATACTAATATTTTATTTATTTATTTATAATATCCTCTTAAACGAATTTTGGTCACGGTGGCATTGTCAACGGAGACTAGCCATCTGCGCGGGACATATTATAGTGCACAAGTGTGTGCATAAGCACAGGTGCACTCTTTTTTTCTTCACTCTCTTAGTCCGATGAGACGACCGGAGAGAGATAAGGCGTAGGACCATAAACTAGTCAGTCATATAAAGAGATCTACATCACTAAATAATAAAACTTATGATGATAACACGAACCACAAAGCGCATCTCATCATCTTGCTCGATTCGTTCTAAGTTTTATACTTTTATATAGTTACTGTTGGTGTAAACACCACCAATTTTCAAACTCCGGGCATCTACTGTGAATTTCTTGACAGAAAGTAAGAGTATAGTATAATAATGTTAGGTCCGACCCGGGAATTAAACCCGGGATGTCGTGATCAGCAGTCACACACATCGACCACTGAGTTTCTGGGGCAGTTAAAATTAGTTAGTGGTTTTTTATGCTACTAAGGGGGCAAAAGTATACGGCCGGCCTGATGGCAATGAGTTACTGCAGCCTACGGACGATTGCAAGACCAAGGGTATTACTCGCGCGTAACTGACCCTGGAAAACCCTACGAGGTTAAGTAAGCTAGCCGCATAAATTTCTAATAAAATAAGACCTTATGGTTTCTCTCCAGTTTCTGGTTGTGTCAATTTGACATCGGTGAGTGAGTGGAGGAATAGGGAGAAAAAACAACTAGCACTAGGGAACAA
Source organism: Trisateles emortualis (assembly GCA_947095525.1). Lineage (NCBI taxonomy): Eukaryota > Metazoa > Arthropoda > Insecta > Lepidoptera > Erebidae > Trisateles > Trisateles emortualis. The sequence goes on along the minus strand of OX352732.1, from coordinate 15,252,668 downwards.
GCCCTGTGTCGCGGAGGACTCTACAAACAAACAATTAACGGACACAAAGTATACACCGTGTATACACCCAGATTCGGTACAATCATTTATGAATCACACAATTTTTTGTCCCGTGTGGGGATCGAACTCACAACACGCCGCGCAGTGGTAAATGGCGAGGTAGCCACTTATGCCACTGAACTAAGCAGTTTGCTTCCGCATGAAGGACTAGGATATGGACGCTCGTAATGACTCTGAAACAGTCTTCGTTATTTTATTTTACTAGATATAGTACCTATAGTATATTTCACATAGCATGGGTACTGTGACGTTTGACATTTGAAGATAAAATCAATGAAAATAAAATTAAAACCTATAGATTGAATAGGTACTCTGGGCTCTCGATCATTCAATAAGCCTATTGGTTAGAGAATGATAATTATATTCTTAGGTAGGTACCTATACTATTTTCTTTCATCTTCACCGTAAAATGTTAAACGTCGCAGTAGCTATGTTGTGTGAAATAAACTATATTCTGAACATTGTATCTAGTGTTGGTATGAGCTTAATAAGGCAATTGTTTGGCATGACAAAATATAAGTATCTCAACGTGACTAGCGGCTCAATATTTTATGCACGTACTAGTTTCACTTTAGTTTCTAATGGATACAATCGAATTTAAAAAGTCACTGCTACCATAAGCTGAAAATAGCGTGACAAACGAATTGATGCACAATTAAATATGTACCGAGTCTATTTAAAGGTTTTATTGTAAGTATATCAATTAGTTTCCCAAATAATGTAATTAAAAAATCACTACTAAGTGAAGATCACCAACATTTACCTAGTCTAATTGGGTATGGTTATTGGTTAGCGACCAGTTACTATATACCATATACTAAAATGGGTAGCCAGCCTACCCATAAGCCTACCGTAGGCTTTTGGTGTGGGACGCAACATGTGTCGAACCCTTGGCATCTTCCAAGAACAGCAGATTGTGCCAATGCCACTAACTATGTAATGCATCTGTGGACGCAAATAGATAAGTATGTGGGAATTAAGGCCTCGACCCTCTCTCTATTGATAGAGAAGAGGAGATCCGTGCCCAGCAGTGGGACATAATAATATATGGGTTGGTATTGTTATTATTATTATTGAAACTTTGTTATTTTGTTCAGTTGTTGTTTTTTTTGTTATTTTTATTTTAGATTAATTAGTTGTGTTATATCCAAAATATGAACTAAGTACCTATGATAACTACAGGATAGAACTGTCATAAGTAAATGCAATTAATTGCAGCTATTCAAGTCTTGCAATTACTTGCTTCGTATCATAAGAACGTCTCTGTTCAAAGGTTTACATTTAAGATAACCTCTATTCTCTAGATTGTTTAAAATTATCGTGACATTGCTTGTAAATGTAACAGCTGGATGCTGTTTGTTACAAACTAGCGGATAAATGACAATAAGTTACTTATACAATTTAATTTAAATTAATAAATAAATCATAAGAGTTCTATTGTTATTTTTAGAAAATTTAAATAGAATTAGAATTCATATCTAGGTATAGATAATATTAATAAATGTAAAAACATACCCAAAACACAATGTTGAAAGCGAAAAGGAATGTTTTAAGGCAAGCAATCACTGCAACATTTTTGAATTGGTTTCCCATCTTGTTTTATTTGATTTAATTTACAAAATGCACATTATTATTTTGAGCCATATGTTGGCACAAGGACTACCGAGCAAAGACTGCCCCAGGGGTAGACAATTTTCACGCATGCGCAATACAATCTGCGTCCTTGTTTGTTTGTAAATATATTGTAGGCACGTTCGTATACAGATTTTGTGATATTAGGGATGAGGCGAAATTTAAAGGAGACGTTACGTGTACGTAGTACCTTAAATAGCTATATCGTAGAATAAAACCTTTTTTCTAGAAATATTGTAAGGGCCTATTATTATTTAGTGAACATTAACATCTTACGATATTAAAAAACAATATTCTAATTTCAAAGTCTTTTTTCTGACAGCAAACAGCATTAAAGTAGAAGAAACGTGGCTAATATTAGTCACGTATTCTTCTACTTTATATATATCCATGGACCCCTGCATACAACAAGGTTTTTTTTAAAAGCAAATGTGACAGATAAGCATACGGTCCACCTGATGGTAAGCAAGTAGTTATCGTAGCCTGAATACATGCAATACCAGGAGTATTACATGCATGACCGACTTTCAAAAGATTTTATGTTAAAGTATAATATAATTATATACCCAGATAAGACCTCTGTATTGTAGTATGTGAAGGAAAACATCGTGAGGAAACCCAATATGTCTTAGAAGAAACTCTAAAAAGACATGTTTGATTCACTGACCCGTGCCTAGCAGTGGTGGATATGGGTTGTTATTATTATTATTTCAAGGAATATTTCTTCTGGTTGGGAATCGAACCCTTACTTACCAAGAACCTACTTAGTTTCCTTCAGAATTACTTGTTTTTCCGGAAGTGTTAAGTATTGTGTTAATTATAGTATTAACGTCTTTCTAACTGTGAGACTTGTCAGAGGCATCTAGCATCAAGTAGCATCTGAATGATATGAGATAGAACATAAAACATATTTATTGCTGTGGCCTATATACGGTAATTAATTTTGTTTGTGGATAAACGTGTGATAGAAACGTTCATGTACTGTTTATTAGCAAGTAAATAGGTACTGGATTTGTTCTCTCATTCAACCCATAAATGTCCAACTGCTGGGCACGGGTCTCCTCAATGCACTTAGAGGAATATTTGCCTACTATTCCACGCTGGCAAAATGGGATTTGTTTTGAGTTTTCCATCTCTTGCAGTGGATATTGTCTGCCTGACTTACTGCATTAGTCGACTCTTACGACACCCGAAGAATGGAACGGGATGGTGACATTTGTATTCTTAATTCGTCACCACACGAACCAAGCGCAGATCCACAACCCTAATAGACTTGTGACGTCACGCTTTCACGGTCTATTGAGATTGATTGGCTAATGATAATAGTTATGTTTTGTAAACATCTTTCAATATATTTATCTCAATTTTAGTAATGCACTATTATCGATCATGAGCGAGTTCATACTCGCACTTGGCCGATTTTCGGGTAGCTCTACCCACAACCTTTTTTGAGGGTTGGGTCGCCTGGATACGCGCCTGACACGGATACTGGATTTGTTATCATGACGTTCTTATACCGATTCACTTGAATTTTGTACAATGACTACCTCTTATGAATTTCAATTTATCAATTCCATCGTGGTAAGGTCCTTGGTTGTTCCGTTACCATCAGCGCCGCGGGCCGCCTGATGATAGGCAGTAAGGTACCGTCCGTTTACCACCTAAGTTGTATGTTGAATTCAAACTTGCAACTTATTGCTCAGTACTAAAAAATTTAGTGGCCACATACACCACTGCGCTATAAATTAAGTACATTGCTACTTATAGGTAACTATGAAAAATATTATATAAGAACTGTTATGTCTGCAAGTACCTGCATAATAACGTTTTGATCTTCAAATCCTTTCAAGCACGGAGGTCGCGACTAACTGTGTTCATCCAAAAGAGCGTATCACCTCTCGACACTGTTATTGGTTAGTCGCTCGGTGACGGTTGCAGCGCAAGCGCATGTCAGCACTCTCGATACTGACGCCCGGCGCCCGCGCACTGCGATATCGAACACGTAAACGCGAACGCACAGTTTAAAAATCTTTGTTTTGTTAAAATAATTAATGTGCTAGTAAAAACACAATGATTTACCATTGCCATTTTTTTGCTATTGGAATAATATTTTATCAAATTTCTTTTGTGGCTCCCATTGCTGAAATAGACGCCAATGAAGGTGAGATTATTTTAAATAGTTAGAAATAATAATTAACACGTTCAGTTTTAAAAGTAATGATAAATGCCAATTAAAAATTAGGTAGATATGTAGTAAGAAATTAGCATAAGTTTTTTACGTACTAATTAAAGGTTTAGACTAATTTACATTTGCTGCAATGCAATTTAAAGTAATAGTTGTGATTTACAATAATAGTTTCAAAATTATTTTATTTTATTTAAAAGAGGAACGCCGAAGCCCTATTTTCTTGGTAGGAATCAGAGTCATATGAAATCTCTGTATTGATATTAGATAGGTATATTGCGTTTTCGGAAAACTCAAATAGGTATATGTAGGTATGTACAGGTGGATCGAAGGATACATATATCGAACCAGGTTTTCTGCACGGCTGTCGTACTCACTACTATGGCAGTAAGGCACCGAATCAGTCGAATAGTTAAGTTTTGATTTATATTTTTTTTTGTCAAAAAATTTATCATTAAAAAGCTAAAAATAACTGAATACAGATTAAAGTCGGTGCTAGGTTCTGATCGTAGCCAGTACCTAAACACGTTACAGGTCTAATATTTTAAACTGTTTAGTAGACAAATTATTAACTGTAAAACTCAATTTCTAGTCCTATCTAGGCACTTAGTAACAATAGCAAGACCTAAATCAGCTATTAGTGGTTAGATTTCTCGCCACCACTAAACCAATAAAACTAGTACCTATAATATTGTAAAATAAAATTAGATTAAATAAAACTTTCACACTTACAAAGTACCAACAGATCGATTTCCGATGACGGTAATCAAACACAGGTACCTACAAGAACTTATTAATCTAGGTGGCAGTGCAAATGTAGCATGCTGCAAATGTTAATTATACCAATCTGGACATTGAAAAGAGAGCCCGGGGTTTCTTACCGGTGCTTTTCATAAACTCTACGCTCTACCCCTATCTATTTGGTCAGCGAATCTGGGAGTAGGCAAATTTTGCTGACGTCTTAATTGGGGTTTTTAATCAACTATGCAGGTTGATTAGTGACACTAGGTATATGAGTAAAAATTTTTTTAAATATTTTTATTAGTTTTGTTAATCCTTAATATGGAAAGATACTAAAAGACTTCACTTCATGAGGTCTCCTGAAGTTGAGTCTTTGGTTCTATCTTTACGTTACCTAATTTTATTAAAATAGGTCCAAGTATTAGAATTAGGTACCTATTTAATTTGTCACTTTGTCAACAGTATTGTGCTCTTATAACGATGCAAATCATGCCATCTCTTTACTTATACTTTATAAAATAAAGCTATCGTGTAAATGAGCCTTTAGAGTTCATGACATTATTTGACTTTATACTCTAGCTTTTGCTTGAAGGATGGGCAGCTTTAGTAGGGTAGTAGTAGTGGCGAGGCCCAGGTTTGTATGATCATTGCGAAGCCCAGGTAGGTGGGCGGTAGGACCTAAATAGAGTTTCTAGGGCGTTCGTAAAACTCCCTTTTATCCGATTACCCTGCGACATAATATATTCTTTATCTCGGTATCTTGATAATGTCCCACTTAATAAATAAATAAAAATAACGGCTAACTAAAATAACTGAGATTGTTATTGAAACTGTTATGTATGTAGTAAAACATAGGTTACATTAAAAACTTTTTTAGAACTAAAATAGTCTGAATAGGTAGGTAAGCGAATGTTCACAACCTTTTTTTATACTTGTAACTAGTGAGTCGCTACGGCTCCTGACAGCTCTTATAATTGTGCATTTGTGCCATTTACCACTGTTATGGATTCGAACTTTGATCCCTACACAACATTTGTTATGAAATAAACGTTGTTTTGAGTCTGGGTGTACTTTGTGTCTGTTGATTGTATATTTGAAAAAGTCGATGCTAATTATCAATAAACTGCCGTGTTATAACTTAAATGCCGTTATCTGACATCTGGTCACGTTGTTACTTAATGACATTTTTGCTTATTTCACACGAGAAACATATATACTTAACGACTTTTTTTAAAAAATTATATCTAAAACTATTCAAGATATTAAAAATTCGTAAACACAGATCGATCGATTTTTTTTTCTCATTAATATAGCATCAAAAGTTAAAAACGACCAGATATCAGATAACGGCATTTAAGTTATAACACGGCAGTAAAGCTTACATCACTGAGTCCTCTGCCTTACCATAACACATTTCTGTTTGTAAGATTTTATAGTAAATCTAAAAAAAAAAAGTATGTTATAGAAAATATAAAATAATTAATCATAACAATGTCAACATCCCATAAATATAAGTACCTACATAAAATAAATCATTAGTTACAAACGTAAAACAAACATAAAAATTAAAGCACATTTGTTTATTTCTTCCTCATTTTTTAAATTTAATTTCTAAATAATAATATTTAGAAATTAAATTTGGTTTAACCTAAGTAGTGCTTAAGTAGTTAAGCACTTATTTTTTTAAACTAAACTAAACTAAGCTGACAATCAAGGGGACCAACAAGGGCATCGAGATGAACTGACAATAAGTTATGGCCACTCTTTTAATCGCTAGAGAATACTACTATTAATAATTTGGTATGAGTGTTACTCACTTTATGCAGTTTCGACCTGTTCTTTGCAAAAATGTTGATCGATAAAGTCGACCTAGTGACTTAATTACTACACAATAAGCATCGAAATCAAAATTGCGTTCTTACAGGTAGGTACTACCTGCCTACCTAAGTAATTTAAATTTACAGTCTCATATCATCACACTCTATTTAGTAAAAATTATTTAAATCAAAAATACGATATTAAGTAACTATTGATACATGGTCCAAAAGACTTGCTGCTTATAAAAATGTCATAACATAATGGTACCAGTGCAGCGTGAATTGGGGTAAAGTTTAGTGGAAGCAGTAGCTTAATTCCACAATAAGGTAAATAACGTCCATAGGCTACGGTAACTGCTTACCATCAAGCGGGCCGTATGCTTGTTTGCCACCTTGGTAGTATAAAAAAAATAATTAAAATGCATGAAAGGAGCTTTTTTTATGCTTTCTCGTGCGATTAATAAAAACGGGAGTTTCTTACCTGAGCCTCTAGACAAGTGGCATAAGCGATAGTCTAATCGAAAAGTCAAAAAATAAAATGTATGGAATTTGACGTGAGTCTACGATTTAATGTCGTAAACTTACGTCAAATCCCATACATTTTCTTTTTTGACTTTTCGATTCGACTATCGCTTATGCCACTTGTCTAGAGGCTCTGTTCTGTTCTTTTCTCTCGGCTCTTTCTTTATCAGCGAACTGATCGTAGGTAAATTTTCTGACATGTTTTTTCTGGGTTTGAAACTTATAGCCTTTAGAGTTAGTTTGAAGGATCAAATAAGAATAATAAATGTAGCGATTTAAATCATTATAAAATAACGAAAACCCTTACAGGTTATCTAGGTTTTTACTCTGTGTACAAAGGAAGGAATAGGTAATGTTGTAAAATAAGTACAAATATCTCTTCATGATAAAGATGTGATAATGTACTTATGTGTTTTGTCACCTATATTTTTTCTTAATGATAATTTTAAATTCAAATCAATGCTGGGATGAGACAAAATACCATAACAGCTAAAGCATATTCTGTCGCATGCTCAAGTTTACGCAACATTACACCGCTACAGCTACAACGACATTCACTTACCGCAAACTATCGATGTTTCACACTTTTCCCACATTATTGTAGCCATAACTTTAACGGCACTCATGTAATTCACGTCAGCCACTAAGATGAACGTGTGATACGGAATACCCTCCGTCGATATTCTTTGTGAATACACTTTAACTGTACCTATACGAGTGCCTTAGTCACCATTGTATAAACCGAAGCTTGAAATGTAAGTAAAGGGTTTATAGTTGCACTAACGGTTTTATGCCATACGGACGTATATACGTGATTACAATGTAACCGTACCCAAGTGTGTCTGCGACATATTCAAACCCTGGCAGGAAACGTTTGTCTAATGTTATCTATGTCACAGATCGTAGACGCAGCGGGAACGTGAGCCCATCTGTAGACCTTATCTCACAAAACATCGCAGAGATTGTCTCGTTCAAATTAACTGCACTACAGAACAATCTGTTCCACTACTATCCTGTATCTAATTCTGATTATGCCTCTTATCGACTATCTGCTTATATTATTTCTATTGTTTACATGACATGGATCGATTTCTTTAATAGTTACCAAATCATCGTAGGTACAGTTGGATCTGGGTCGTGAACAATGACAGATGACTTGTAACGAATCGACGTCTTTAAAAATCTTTTTTTTATTTAATAAGTAGGTACGATATGGTAGAGAAAGATAGCTACCTAGTTAGGCGGTTATGCTGCATTTTGACGAGCAACAGACTGGAAGGTACTTTGCGATAACAAGAGACGATCGCCTCAGGCTGAGCGTTCGCGTTGAGGTTGAGCCAAATCACAGATACCGTCAGCGTCATGTCGTACTTACCTTCAGTGGTCGCAAACTTAAGTTGTGATGGATTACCCGTGTCCAGTGCAATCTACGGCAAAAACTACGCACAACGAGCTATGATTTCCCCCCTCGCTTATCTTATGCTCTCATTTGTATATGTAAACAAATTATGGTCTTACACCTACTATCCCATATATAAGATAATGATGTAAGTAGCTGTAAATTTATTATGCTTGTTTCCTTTGTTTAAATTTAGAATCGATGATGCATAGACTCATATCAGAGTAAAAATAAATCATATTATATGTGCTTCTTGGTCTATAAAATTTTGCCGATGAATATAATATTATTATGGCGAGATTTTACCACACACGATACTTATCCACAACATATCAAAATTATTGTATTATTCGAAGCGGAATTTCGGACGATAGTCATCAAACATTTAGCCAGAACAATTTTTGCCGGTCAATTGATTTTGGCGTAGCGTCCGCGGCAGCGGTCCACGTCATGGTATGGGTAATACTACACGTGTCTTCACGCGAGTATTTTGGCTGAACAGCGGTCTGTGAGGCCGACCGACGGGACTGCGGGACCATACTGTGCATGTCATTATATCGGCGGAATAATTCGCGGTCGGCATTAGCATGCGATAACGGTAGCGCGCGACCGGCGCGGGAGCATACGGCGCGCGGCGCCAACGCGGCTAGGGTTGTCAATTATGTAAAAGCTACCGTCTTGATAAAAAGGATGGTTTTGATTTAAGGCCTGACTTTTTGCTCTCAAATTCCTAACACAGTGTACGTATTTACTTACCTATTTATTTGTATTTGTGCCAGCCGACGTGCGCGCTGTGCCGTAACAAATAAATAGGTACTTTATAAGTATTTTACTTTAGGTAGGTCCTTAGTTATATTTTACTGTTTACATTTTTATATCTACCTATAAAAAACGAATTAATAACGTTACCTACGGAAAGTGGACAAATGCTGACATCTAGTAGCCCTAACTCTGACCCACGACCGACGAAAAGCCGCTACAGCGCTCTAATAACCTCTCCACATTCACAAAATCCGACGTAGGTCATACATGAATTAACTTTTTAGATCAATATGGACAGTGTGAACTAATGAGTGAAATGTCGAGGCAAAACATAGGTATAATAAATATTTGTGCTCTTGTTTTGCGACACGCTAAATGGGCCATGTGTGAAACTGCTTTCACTGTCTCGCCGCACGTCACATCATGGTAATTAACAAATAATTTCTTTAGATCAATCGATAAGGTTTGTCATAAGATATTAAAATTAGAAACGCCCGTTAGTGATTTCTAATAACGTGCTAAGTCTTGTTTATGTTGTATGACTAGGTATATCTTAGCTTAAAATTGTCCTTGTAAGTAGAATTAACAAAATAAAAAGAAAACAAGAACTAATTTGTCTTTACATTTATTTCTTCTTCTTATCGTTTGGTTAGTGGCCAACCTGGTGACAGAGTTATTTAGATCGCCCATATTTAGGCCTCTGTCGTGATCTAACGACTGATAACAGTCGGGACCGATTTTTAACGTGCCCTCCGAAGCACGGTACATTACATTTACTGGTTGGCATTGTTTGAGAATAAATTGCTATAAAAACGTCGTGATACGGCCCCTGTACAAAATCTTAAGGAATCTTTGTCCAGGCACACGTTTCTGCACGGTCACTATAAACAATAATTTCTAAATGAAAATGTAAATTACTTACCTACTTACTGCGAAGGTGTTAATGATTTGAATGGCGTGCCTTCTTACAAAGATTAGGTACGTAGGTACACTTATAACATTTTTACCTACCACGCGAATTGAAAAGAAAGCAAGTATAAAGCCGATAATAAGTAATTGTATGCTATAATCTAGCTCTATCAATAGAGGCCAGTCATTATGGACATTGAAATATAATTGGTATCATGTAGCTTGTCCGACGCACAGAGGGCAAATCGAAAAAAGGCAGAAAAACATTGTCTAAAACGAATATACTGTGCAACCTGTTTAAGTGGGCTCTGGATATGTGAGAAACCTTTGCTACTAATAATAATGGGGTCTTGAAATGATTGCATCATTAAAAATATAGGCACTTCTGCTACTTTTTTTTAACAAAGAATTCATTTTTTTAAATGATTTTTTGCATTTTTATTTACCTCTATGGTCTTTTTAGCCAAAAGCCTCAATAAGTTAGACAATTACTACTTATGAAATAAACAAAACAGAGGAACCAAAAATAAATGTGGAGATGAGCTCTCTCTCCACATTTAGTTTTGGTTCCTCTTTTTGATTATAGCACGTGTTTGACCACGATTATCCAAGTATTTTACGATGATGGCGTAGGTAGGCTACATACAGTTCAGCAATGCAGGAATGGAGCAACCCTAGCAAATATATTCACTAGCAACTTGAACACCTATATTGTGCCCATCAGGAAACAGAATCTGGCAGAAGTTGTTCCACGCCTTTGCTGTGAGCATTATACGGAAACAATTTTTTCTAGATCAAACAAGCAGTCTGCCTAATGGTATGTAGTTCTTTGAGCTATCTTTTAACATCGTTATAGGTAACCCTGAGAAATGTTTTTTTTAAACGCATCTTTCTAAGGACACTGAGCACTGAAGACCTGTATTCAAACACTCACAGAACTATACCACTGTTTGTAGTTATTAGGCTGTGGTCTCATGCAAGATTTGAGGCTTGTAGGAGGTCCTTCCTCTTGTTTGGTGCCGCTACATAAATCTGATCTAAATTTGGCATTACAAGTTATAACATACCTGGTTTTTCTAAAGTAGGTAGGTAGCTAGATACCATTTTGGGAATTCACTAATTTTACAATTCCACTTTCAAATATTTTTTCATGAATATTTCGTAAGTTTGTATTAAATACATATAATACGTATAAGTTAAAGTAGGTACTTATCGTCAATTTCAGTAGGTATCTAACTATAAATAAAGTATCATAGGTACCGTTGCACACGGATGCATACCTAGATGGTGCTAACATAAATCGCCTGGGCTTGGGTTTAATGTCGTATGATAAAGGTGATATTACACGGTTCTCAAAAGCCTATTACACTGTGCGATATTCATTTATTTCATACTGACTATGTCGTGTATTCTGAGTAGTGAAATAAGAAGGTACCTACCTAGTAGGCCATTTAATCAAGCATGGGGTGGAAGCTCCATCTTATAAAATTGCTCATTTTTAGGGTGTGTTTATAAAGAAATCCTCGCTCATCAGTATTATAATATTTAGGTATCATTATATTCATATTTGGTTGTTCCGTCAAGAAATTTACAATAGATGCCTGAAGTTCGGATATTGGCGATGTTCATACCCCGTGCACGTAAAGCCGGTCGTGTCGGATACCTATGAAAGTAAGGGAATAAAGAGTCTCTGTCGAGATAACCGAAATTCGGAGGACACAAAAAACTTACCTGGTCAAATTTTTGAACAAACCATCCGTCCAGATTGAGACAAATAAATTCGTTCACTAAATATCGCCTAGCCTAATAGGCTTTCTATAGGAGAAGAGCATGATACTTAGATACGCATCACTAGAGGGAACAAAAGCAGACTTTTGCAAAAAGGCAATCTAAACTAAGATACATATATCTTTATAAAAATAAAAAATCTGCTTACGTACATTAGTTTCGATTCGAGCATTTAATAATAAGAACACTAAGCACGCTAAGGTGGGCTGGACGGGCCGGGCTGCAACGTCCGCAAAGCCTAGAGAAATGATTGGATCAGCACTAATTTTTGTAATCACGTTTAGGTAATGTGTATGTTATTGTGTGGTCAATAAGTATGTTTTTAAAGTCAAACAAATATTTGTAAGTACGGAAATCTTGATATATTTCTGTGACGGAAAGACTCTAAGCTAACTGCTAAGTACCTAGAGTAACGGAAGTGGGTGAGTATTTTCTTTGTTGTCAAATATCTTTTTGATTCACACATAGGTAAGCAGACAACATGTGCTACTGACGATGTATAAGTTTCTTCCTCGGTATATGTAGGTCCAAGCTCCTAGCTTTTGAATGAAGACAAGTAAAGGAGCCTCCTACAGATTTCATGTTATTCAAAACAGAGGCCTTCAACTAAGTCCACATTAAACTAATTTAGGTTCGTCCTCGTCATCGCGTGGAATACCGATTCGCGATCGATAACGGCTCTTTAGCCTTATTTAAGTTTGCCATTTTCGATCACCTTACCCACTTAAATTGCCTTTTGAAGATAGTGAGTCAACGTTTAGATCTTATTTAGTAATTAGATATTTAGATGTTGTATAAAAACTAAAACTAGATTTAAAAAGTTATAATAGGAGAGCATGGCACCATAAAAGCAGACAAACCTGACTGTAAAAGGACCTCCATCTTACAGAAGATCACAGCCAAAAAGTTGTGTTCCTGTGCGTGAGCCTGTCTCCAGCTATCATTTATTTATGCGTTTTTTAAAAAAAGTTTTCCTGTCAGAATACCGTTTGACGAAACTCTACATTATATTTTTGTTGACGGCAGCACGCGACCAATTCCCTAGCTATTGCAAGCGGCCATAGACTATGCTAATCATCAGGCGGGCCGTATGCTCGTTAGTATGAGAAAAAAGCTCCGTTATTACGTTGCAGCAACATTGCATCTTTTAAAATTTGCGTGGAATGGAACATGGTTTCAGTTAAACCGTAGTTTAAAAGTTATTGGGAATTTAACGACTTCCAGTGGCACAACCGTAAACGGTTATATCCATTTTATTGTTGATCGCGATCGAGTGGCCGTTACCCGTGGCTTGTCTGGCTTGTCTCAGTGGATGGCGCCTGCGCATATATCAGACGGTAACTTATGTGCGCTATATAATTCTCACAGGGCATCGTAGCTTGAGATTTTGTTAAAGGTTAAAACTACTTTCGGCTTTTGTTTGTTTTTATGTATAAATTAACTACCTATGAAGAACTCACCCTATTTGTTGTGCTCTGCACATTTAAATAAAATGTATTAGCGTATTTTGTAGAAGGAATAACTTTTACTATTTTATCTAAACTAGGTAGGTATTATACTTAGAGCAGTAAGGTTTTTTCAATAACTAACCTAACCTGTGGAACTAGTAATTTAAAAAATATTTTACTATAGCCACAGAATACTCTATAGCTATATACTTCCTACTAGACGATACAATTTCCACGAGATAAGAACTTTATCGATACAAAAAAACGCAGGTGAAATACCTACCTAAGTATCTATTGTATGGGATGTACCACAGAAATAGATCGATCTATTTCAGTGGGATGTACACATTGTACCTACACTTACCTGCCAACAATCCAGTTGTTTTCCCCCTCGATCAAAAGACGTCCATTGTCAGGAATAGACGACATCAACCAGTTATTATTAGCATATGAAGAGAAGAAAAAGAATGTTCATAAAAAAACTAAATACTTAACTGCTCACCAAGCCTAAACATCTTATTCGCCGACAACAAATTCCACATCGCTTCACGGTCGTTCTCGCTTTAATTTGCCCACTATTAAATAATTATAAAACTTTTATTCTGAGTAAACAAGTAATTAGACGGTTAAAATAAAAAGAAACAAAAATGCACTACTTATGTTGGTCCAGATTTCTAAGCTGCGATATTGTTAGACGTCGTCACCTCGTTTTCGAGCCACATAAATAGCGTAAGCATAATAATACAATTAAGGTAAAAAGTGTTTATGTACTCTTTAAAAAGCTGTTTACAATTACAACAATTCACTTAATATTGTTAATTTGTTACGGTTTGGTAATTGACACCCAAAACGTTCTATCTTGACGTGTCTTCGTTTCATTTGCCCTCAATTTTGTCAGTAATGTCTAAACTTGTCACAATAGCGTTACATTCGTGACAAAAGGTTTCGGGCTTTTTCTGTTTTGTCTATGCAGTACCAAGTACATAGACTGTTTTGTTCTGCACGCGAGACTTCGACAGTGGGTCACTTTTAATTGAAATCGGTAAAAAAGGTGATTATACACGCACGGACTACAAAAGAATACAGATTTCCATCGGTTCGCCATCGCATCGTTCAAAGCCGATACCATACACCATCGTGCTTGTATCATATACCTAGTGTTCTATTTTTAAAATTACTAGGTGAACCTACTTTTCTTACTTTTTTGTGCCGTAATGTAAAGCAATTGCCGTGAATATCAAATTATACACTTATGTAGTTATCAGCAAAGGAATGCAACACAGGTAATGCCTAAGATCCTTTAGATTGTTGGGATACTTACAAGAGTCTTAAATAAGGCCTAGCGGCTGGTATGTTAGCGGAGAAATAGTTACAAGGAATGCCATCAAGATAACTTGATTTGTTGCTATTTTGAATTATGCGCTTGAGCTTGATTAATTGCTGTCAAATAGTTAGTAACCCTGGCTGGTTAAACCTATGGTCGTTCGATTCAATTTCTACACAGTGTAAATCTTTGTGTGATGAGCACAATTTTGTGTTATGTCTTTCGGTGTAATTTATATGTACATAAGAACATACATAATATTAAGAACTATATAGGTAAGTATGTTTATCGTGAATTCTGTTCACCTTACTTAGTATCTCTGAATAAAAACCTTTACAAGAGAACACTAACTTCACTGTAGGCAACGGATACGGTTCCTGGCATTGCTTATGCTATCTATGTCCATGAGCGGCGGTTATAACTTACTCCCTGATGAGCATATGATGACTCATCCGCCTATATTACCAAAAATGAAATGCACTCTACAGTATTCTTCTATCAAGTCAATACTAAGTAGGAACCGAAGTAAATATTATGACGCCCTACCCTATAGGGCTTTTTTCTAGTATTGAACGAGAAGCCACATATAGCTCCAACACCCAGGTCCTTCGCAAAATATAACAAGAGGTGTAAAAGTATAGTTATTGCCATATATTATAGAGTCAAATATAGGGAGGACTATACTCGTAGTACTGCATATTCGTTGGACTGCTAATAAGTTTCAAATGGTATGCCTGCTCAATACAATCAACTTTTTGAGACACCCATAACATTTCAAATGTAAAATTGTTATATACCAACAGTCACAGCAAGCGCTAACGACAAAGTTGACACTATAGCATTAGATGGCCTCATAAACCTTCAACAGGAAGAGCAGCACGCGTGAAACGTATTGTTTAGTTCGCCGTTTCGCGCCACTCACTTGTTACAATGAAGCTGTTACGAATTCATCGGCATACCAGACCACTGTGGGTTTTTGTAAAATTAGTCATAATTTCATGGTAGAGATGGAAAACGCTAGCGCAAAACGGCCTACCTACTTATGAAAGGTTTCTGCTTCCGACGGTTTGCCACCGCATAGAGTACTCTACTCCAATTAAGTTAGTCTACTCCCAGCTTTAGTATGCCAGTCAATACTTCAGTACTCCCTTATAAATAAGTCAGTTACAGCGTCAGTGAGCGTATTCGTTTTGATTATTAGAACGAATCCACCTTCCAATGCACACTGAGACATCGCAGCGCATTATTGATTACAACAATGCGGTTGCTGAGCGATCCCTCTGTATCCTCAGAGTCACACTAGATTATGCTGTGATTTAATCTGGCTCTAGTCAAATATGTTAAACTCAAATTCTTTCTAAAATTATAATAAGTACATGCTTATAATGTTCACTTTACTGTATTATGTGCATCACTTTCGTACATTTTGCACTTACACCACAGATGACTAAATAGTTACTACGTAATTACACGTTTGTCCATCGAAAAGGATTGTTCACTATAAAGCGGCCAGGGCCGATAAGGAATAATTGCTAGTTGTTAGTTGTACAGATTTATACTGTAGGTACCTACTAGCGACATGTCCCAGATCCGCACGGGTAAACATTTACCTAATTAGTTTTCGTAGAGGTCCCTTATTTTTATAAAAATAAAATATAACCTATGTTACTTGCTGATCGTAGCTTTCTGTGAAAGATATTTAAAAACAATTTTGTAGTCTTTTAATTACAAACAAAAATATAAATATTTTCTCTTTATAATATTAGTATAGACTGGGACCTCTAATGTGTGCTTTTACAGTAACGGAAAAGTTCTAGAAGAAATTATAATTAAACCATTGTTGTACGAGTTACATCAACATCAGAGTTTTATATAATGATGTGTCACGCACTTCCTATGCATCGACAATAAACAAGAGAGTATGGGACCCGACGCGGTGACGATATGTAATCACTTGCTAATATACATTGAATAGATGTCGCAAAAAGTGTAGAGAGGTAACTGCGAATGCTTTCGGAAGAAAGCCTACTTCGCTAAGTAATGAAACAACGTTTTACTTTCGTTTTATATCACTATCGAAGTTATTGATAAGCACATAACGATTCTGTTGCTTTTACTTGTAGTATATAAGTATAGGATTTTATTGCTTTTATTAGTGGTACCAAAACGAACACGCCACAATTGAATAAACTTGTTTGTAACTATAGGTAGGTAGGTTTGTACAACATGACTTGTGAAACCAAATTGGATATCCGATTTGGTATATGTTGCACAGAAGAGCCGGCTAGCCGAGTTCTAATGATGAGTTTCGTTAATCACAGCAATATCATATTTGGCCAATTCACGAGCATTCAGAGCTTTCATCGTGCGAAAGCGTTTGAGCCGTTATTCAGCTGGGTCGTAAATTGTACTACCTTGTAGAAATTTTAGAATAGAAGCGATCAACATTATTTTCCCATTTTATAAATGGTAGTTTAGTGTTTTATTGTTTATAAGTATATGTAGGTATAGCTTAGTAGCGTAATACCATAATAGATTTAGGACGATACCATCTTTAGAATAGCAATAACTGTTTAAAAACACTTCATCATCATCATCATCTCAACCCGATAATATCCACTGCTGAACATAGGCCTCCCTCATATGACTCCACAATGGCCGATCTTGAGCTGCCTGCATCTAGTGCTTTCCTGCAGCTCTGATGATATCGTCTGTCCACCTAGTGGGAGGTCGTAGCTTTCTGTGAAAGAATTCTTTGAGTTTATTAATTACAAACAAAAATATAAATATTTTATCTTTATAATATTAGTATAGACTGGGACCCCTAATGTGTGCTTTTACAGTAACGACGAAAACACTGGAAACACATTAAAAACACTTGTATGGGTGTAATCTACAATAATATTTTGGGGGGAGGTGAAGGAAGGGGTGTAGCTTAGTTTAGATATCTGCAATGTTAAGATTGCCTCGGTCATTCGGTAGATGGGTGGGTGACCATTATCTGAAACCGCAACAAGACCCTAGTGGTGTCGGATAGCCGTCCCATTGGACTATGAGAGTCAAGCAATATAACCTACTAGGTCAAATGGTGGGTGGTGAGGGAGGACGAGAATTAAGGCGGCGCATTTGCTCATGCACTGCCCCGAAGACACCACAAACAGGGAGAAGTACCAGAGCCGCCCAGTTACTCTACGGGAGGTGAGCCCAGTGTTCTGCTGGCTTTCTTCGACAAGCTGGGATAAATGGATAGAGTGATTCCCTTACGACCCACCCGCATGCAATATACTCGCATCGACGTGAAGTTGTGGAGGACAGCCCGCCATACCATTGGTGAAATATTAGCGCTCATTTAGGGATACGTTTTGAAAGAAACGTATTTATATCCCAGAGATTCTACATCTTAAAGCCCTAGTGTACAAAAATGGTTCGGCAACACGCAAGTCATAGCTCTGGTATTGCAAGAGTCCACTACGATAACTGGTGATCATCAGGCAGGCCGTATGCTTGTTTGCCATCCAAGTAGATACTTAGTATAAAAAAGGTATCTAATGTGCATCCGTTGCAGTCTAAGTATATACGTGTATGCAGTTTTATTCCTATAAGCTTTTTCCGCGCAAAGATCGCTCTGATTGGTACAAAAACAATGATTGTACAAAAACAAATCAGTGTTAGATAGATAGGTATTGTACGGCAACAATGGTCGTTCTGGTCCAGTCGTCAGGTCAAGCCTGCGCATCCGTCATACTATCAAAACTGTGTCATTAAACTCAACACATAACTAGTTTTATATAATGATGTATGTATGTACATTATTGTTGATATAATAACACTAATATCGTGTACCTGTAATTATGAGTAAATACTGTAGCTAAGGGACCATCTTGGTGGTGTTACCTGACCATAAATTGATAAAATTAGTAATAAATTAGGGATCCGAAATGTACTTACTCATCTCTCATCTGCCCCAGCAATTTTCTCCTGTAAGAATTTTGACTGCCTTGGTGGTCCAGTGGCCGCAGTATGCGCCTGCTGTGCACGAGGTTGTGGGTTCGATTCCCACACAGGACAAAACTTTGTGTGATCCACAAAGTGTTGTTCTGAGTCTGGGTGAGATTAGTGTCCGTTAATTGTATGTTTGTAAAGTCCCCCGCGACACAGAACTTGTTCTCTAGTGCGGGAGTTGTCTTTTTAAAAATAAATTAAAAAAATGTTAAATTAAATAGAGCCTTCTTTCTTGTGTTCTGTGGGTAGTGCCATTGTTATTGTTTTTGAAAGCCTTTTTCCCCACAGTAAAAAAACACCCTATTTTGGATGTTCGCACAGATACACAATATATTACATATGTAGATCTAACTAGGTATCGCATATAATATACATACGTACAATGAATGGTCAGCAGTTAGCAGTTGGCACATAATGAGATGTGTTACAGTGGTACTGAACGTTTCCTCTCGAAGCATAGCGTCGCGCGAGGCCACATCCGTTTTCAAACGTCCACTTTTATGAATAAAAATGTTAATGAGTTTACAATTCCATTTCGAGGTTCAAACAATTTCTGGTTTGTTCATATCGAGGACGCAGATAACGTACTTACATTAATGTTAATAAAATTATATTACTCATAATTTTTGACCAGTGCTTTGTACGGTGAATCTCGTTTCCTTATTTGGCTTTAGATGATCTGATAGTGATAAAAATTAAGTTAACCGTATTAGGTATTGATGTGATTGGATTTGGCCTTCTTACTTGTAACTTTTGAACAACAAATATTTGAAATATATGACGATGTTGTTTTGTTTCTGTTTGTTTTGTTTTAAGGCAGTGCATTTGGTACCGACCTACCTATCTTTTCTGCAACGATTGCAACGTAGCAATGACCTATAAATAGCGCCTATCGGTTTATTAGAAATGATGATTTATTCTTTTCAAATTTTCAACAACACATCCTACAGGTTTGCTTAAGCATTCCTGTTAGCGCACTACCGCTTAGCGCTGCGCGGAGAACTTAAAAAAAAATGTTTCAAATCTACATCATCCTTCAGAGCATTTACGAGTAAAATAGAATAGAATAGAATAGAAACTCTTTATACTGCATATATTTATACGTTATGTTAATATGATAGGTATCTAAAAATATTTTTTTGAATATGAGCACACGGCATTATGTGTGCTAAGTGAAATACAATTGATGCGATTTAATTTGATGCCCAAAATGCAACGCCTTGATTGTGGAACGCTTCATGGCAGCGTACCCGCAAAATTATACATTAGCAAACGATTTGTACAAAAAATGGAAGAGATAGGTAAGCATTGCACACAAACTATATTTATCTAGTAAATCTTAAATTCGAGGTGTGTGACCACAAATGGTTGTGAACCGTCATTATACCCATAACGGAAGGTTTTGTGAGGTCACCATGCTCAGCGGGCGATTCATTTGTGCTACCTAGTGAATGCTAATGAATACTAGAAAACTTGCTACTGTAGAGAGATAGACTCCATAACCTGACTACCCAGAGAGTTTCTTTTTTAACTGCCTTATTTTTTTTCTGACTTCGCAATCGTACTCTAACTCTGTCTAACAGACAACGCACAGAAAAGGAAATCTAAAGCGGCTTAGGTAAGTATACCATTTTTTTTTATAGAAAACCTAATTAGGATCCTAGCTAGTAAAGTTTTCTATTACCTACCTACACTTGTTACAATAAACTGCATTAACATACTTACTTACGTACATATTTTTAGTAATACCGTAATCTCGGTATTGGCTCGTCAATCCTGTGATTACGTCACAACCCTAATTGGTAACAAAAAATGAAGCAATAATTCAAGCTCATATTAAGACAAAAAAACCCTATCATACCACAGAATACTTAATAGTACAGGTAATCATACTTAGTATCATTGTTAACATTATGAGGCTCGAACGTTTAAATTTCAGACTTTTCCTGTACCTTACAAGTCATAAAAGCACTAATTTTAATACACGTGTCTGAGCATGCACTTGTAAAAGCAATGACTAAGTACTATTAAGTATTATTTAGTTTTCATAAGCAGCATTAGGATAGCCAGGTCGAAAAGAAAAAAGCAGGACAATGCGCTAAATTTATCCGGTTTTTTTGAGGAGGGAAATGTTTTGTTTCTTACGCATAACGTCCCTCAAGGGAAGCGAGGTGGTAATGTCGGGCTTTCCGGCCAAGAGATGGTAGGTGGCCGACATCCAAACTAAACCTCCCTATGCACCTACTCCCACCATCATGGTTGGATCACCGGAATCTGTCTACCCAGCGGCTACCCACGCCACGCTGGCACCATTACCAATGACAGAATAAAGGAGCACTGGTGACATGTCCGCCTAAACCTAAATGTCTGACAACCCTACAGGTCACTGGTCTAATAAAAATTCAGTAATCATAACCAGGTACAACGACATGCATATTATGTGCATAAGTTGAATAGATACTTACTGAAGTCTTGTCTCAGTCGGTGTCGGTTTAGTAATGCGGTGCTAAAAATAGTCAAAAGAATTTAATACTTAGTTATTATTTATTATGAATAGCGTAGGTGTAGGTATAATATTCATTTGGAGAATTATAGCAGATAACTAATTAGAATTCGCTTTCGAACAACTTTTACCTGTAACCGTGCTAATGGTATAAAGATGAAAGTGTATTTTTTGCAAAAGTATCAAAAATTTAACAATACTGTATTTTTACGTTGCTTTTTAACCAATTATAAAATTTGGCAAGGATATTATATGTATGCAGATGTATCCTGAAAAAGGATATAGAGCTTACTTTTATCAAAATTTAATTTGTAAGAAGGTAGGTAGGTACCTACACCTGCCATGAAATATGTATGTAGGTATCATGTAATTAATTGATTGGTAGAAAATTGGTACCTACCTACCTAAAGCATTTAGACCACCTTTGTTTGTGCCTTTGTGCAGGAAGTTTTAAAATAAATAAAATATTATAGGTAGGTAAGTAGGTATGTAGCTAGGTAGGTACCTAAAAACATAATGTCTGAAACTAGGTATCAGTATATTTATCTATCAGTGCAAGAACATATATATCGACATAAGCTGTTGGTAGGTATCTAGGCAGGTACTTAGGTGCTTATGTAATGCAAACATTAACCTACTAATCGTGAGTAATAATATATTCAGAGTTGAATTAATTGCCTCTGCATAAACGATTTGATGATAGGTATATTATCGATGTAATTTTGATCATTAATATCGATATTGAATGACACAGATCTATGTTTGAGCTTTCTACTATAAAGTGATATAAAAAATGCTTTACATCGTCCCTGGTCCAGTTGAATAATGGCGTAAGAGTAAAGTACTTTTCACCTCGGCGTTACATACCTACCTACCTACTGACTGACACATAACTGCATCAATGTAAAGATGGACTTTTAGACTGTTAGCATTTGCATCAATTAATCAGCATACATGTGTCGTCAGTCCATTATTGCATAGTATAATTATAATAACTTACATCTGTCTCCCAGAATGTTTTTCATAGATTATTTTTACTTTGGGTAAATATTTTTCTTTAAGTCATTCTGTAATTTGATGCAGTTTATGTTTCCTTCAGTGTAAAATAAATCAGTTTTTTGAGCATACAAACAAGCAGTTACCTACAATATTTTTTTTGTCCAATGTAGGTAAGTAGTACCTACATATATAGTGAGAGGAAAGCTTCGACCATAAAGCCACACATGCAGTTATCTTAACAAACGTTAACTCATTAACTTACATAAATAAGCTTTTTTATTGCGTCTTTATTACAGCAAAAACAAAACAAATAGGTACTTATAGTACCTACCTATCTACGCTACATAATATCTTACACTAACTTAAGTTTTTTTTACTCTCACATGAAGTCCAGTTTTGTTTTTACGCCTATGTTCTATTGCGACGTCGATAGTCTGTGCAAAAAATGTTAGTAGGTAGGTATCTAAGTACATAAATATTAGCTATACAACTCATTGTTAATTCAATGTAAAAAGTATTCCTCGTATGATTTCAGCGAAGTGTAGAAATTGTTGACTTTGTTGCCTAGTAGTGTGTAGGTATACTCTCATCAAGTGTCATGTAGGTACATACCTACTTACTTACCCAAGTGAACTACATCCATACGTAATGTGCGACCACGCCTTGGGCTTCTCTATGACATAGGTACCTCGATGACCGTTATGACTCGCACCATCATATCATTGATCTTATGTCAAGATATGCCAATTATGTTGTGATATTACAAAAATCAAAACTTTACTAAAAAAATCCCTCTGCTTCAAACGAAAAGTTTATTCGACTAGGTATCTAATATTAAATTCAAAAAACTTTATTAGATTTTGTCCCGCTCAAAATGTAGAGAAGTACCTTGTACATTGAACGGTAGGTACATAGTTCAAAGCCTATGTACTTACTACCTAGATCACCACATTAGTGATTATTAGGAATCGAACCCACGCGCCACTTAAAACGCGTTGTCCACTCTTATCTTTCTATATCTATCTATGAGTATCATGCTATTTACTCGTACGCACAGGTTTCAAGTTAGCCCATAAAACTAGCTCAAGGGAGATCCCATTACATCGATGGACGATGATACTATAATTATTAGAAGCAACAACGGCTCAGTGAGCAAGTCAATGGGTTATTGGCACGCCCGGAACGCTGCATTGCTCACCCATCCGAGCGTAACGCTCAACACCCCTGTATTTGTTTGTAATTGAAAACATTGACTGACTGCACGATTGTCTCAGTGGTATAAGTGGTTTCCTCACAATTTACTACTGCTACTGCGCTGTGTGCGTTCGATTCCCACACGGAACAAAAATTCCAATATTTCCACATGGAAATACAATTTTCAAAGTAGGTACAATTTTTGATTTGAGGGGTAACTTTCGAAGGGTTAATTGGATGTATATATACCTATAGGACTGAAATATATTTCTTAGCTATAATATAAAATATATTTGTCGTATTGTGGAGAATCCAATGAAATTGTATTGGATGCATGTTCCTGCTTTACACCGATTAAAGTTATAATTCTGACTTTACTATTTTGCTGTTTCCAGAAGTGCTGCATCTCATAGGAGAACCAGATTTTCGTGACGTCAGACTACGATGGGAATATGGAAAACCTGATGAAGAAGAGAAACCAAAGCTGTTGGCATTTCAAGTGCATTATTGCGAACTGCAAGCGTGGGGGCCGTATCGTTGCAGGACTAAGGTATCAATCACTTGATTGGGTTACAGCTTTTTCATACCTACGTTAGTACTTATAATTTCATGTATTCTGTGCTATTATTTATTACCTATAATATGCAACAATTTAACGAAAACCACCGAAAAGAATTTTATGACTGTAGTTAGACATTGGCTACTTTGTAATCGATCTACCACCAGAGGCCGTAGCCGTACCAATTTAAATTTCGAATAATGACAACATTAAAGTTAACATCTTATAAATTTCTGAAGATATAAAGATGACAAAGCATCTTAAAAGTTCTACAGAATATTTCGTTTTAAAAATTATAACAAAGATAAATTCGTAGATATTTTTTTAAAGACTAGAGACCGTAGATATGTTGTATAAAACTATTAAAAATAATGACAATTCACAACATTTTATATCAGCCAGCAGTAAGCTGCTCTCCGAAACGGGAGATAATGGGCCGGGGTTTGCGCGCCGAGCGTGACTGCGCCGTGACTGCGACAAGGAACATGCCCGCCAGTCATTACTGTATTTACGTGTTAATATGGCACCGCTGCTTCCATTTGTACCGCCTTTCTCTTTTATCGACCACGAATATCCTCAAAAAGGCCTATTCAGTTAAAATATGCGCAGCTGCTGTGGGCAGCCAGCGATAAATACCACGCGATGTTCCGCTAGGTGTCGTGTGATTCCCCCGGGTATCTATAATAGAGACATTTTGCCCCTAGTGACAGCAGACATCGCTAATGTGTAAATAGGCAAACACCAAACACATCATCGTTATCATCATCATCTATTCCCAGCTCGATGGTGTCCACTGTTGACCGTAGGCCTCCTCTATAGGCTCTACACACAATACAACTTTGTAGTATTGTGTAAAGAGACTTTACACTGTGATACAAAGATAAAAGATTCCTCCGTGCTGTGATAATACTAGGTTTTAGCATTGATGTAAATGCGATAAGAGTCGCGGTGGAAACGCCATACAGTCTCCGTGCGTAATACAACTTCGTTATACTAACTATTTATATCTATGCAAGCACCAATCAAAAGGTTCATTTGAGAACAGCTCGTTGTTATTCAAGCCCAATTTTGTAATGTGTAACCGCACTTATATACTAAAACATTATAATTCTAGGTGATAGACACGCTAGAAGATGACGTCAGAACATCTAGTACGACTGAATCATCGACTACAATTCAGCCGGTGGTAAATCGACGCGGCCGAATGTATTCTACAAGAATTATTGGTTTACGTATGGCTACCACCTACTCGTTCGAAGTGCGCCCGGTGCGACGAGACGCTCGAGATCTTGCTGATCCCCAATCTATCGCTTCTAAATTTATCATCGTTCCTACAAAAGGATGTAAGTATAACCTTTGCATTAATAATACTTAATATGTAATAAACAGAAGTAAGATGTCCTAGAAATTGTTGATAAGCTGCCAATAGGCCTACAGCATACTCACGTTTTGCTAGCTATGTTAAATGCCATGCAATGGGGACGAGCCTACCGGGCACAATTCTAGGCTCTGGATTGAATATACGCTGACCGCACAGTATGTTCAGCCCGCCATTAAATTTTTAGGGGACACCCTGTTTATCAAAAATCTAATGTGATTATTTTCTCAGTTTCAGCTCGTGCGACACAGTGTCTACCACATGCAAGTGAGGTTGAAGTCTCGACCGGTCCCTATTTTGGAGGTCGTATTGCGGTAGAAGCAGCTGACGGTGGCCCCGAACGCTGTTCCATACAGGGCAATTCGAATAGTGCTCAAGATGCATACATTTTACGTATACACCACGACGAATGTGGGTCTGAAGTTAACGATACTACTGTCGCTACATACGTTATTGTGCAAGAGAATCTACCCATATTAACACATAGCACGAGACGGTAAGTAATAAGTATATTATAGTAAAATCATACATATTTAACAATAACATACTTTCCTTTTTTACAAATTAATCACGTTGAAATGTTTTTTTCAGATTCCTAGTACTGTGCACATACAAGCCAGAGACATTAACAGTCAGAGCCGGTATTAACCTGCCCAAGTCTAATCCTGGAGACGTGCTTCATCATAGTAAATCATCAAGCGGCTCTGTGGAACCGTACGAGAACCAGGACATGGACTACAATGAACTACAGCCTGCTAGACTTGAAGCTAGAAAAGAGGAAACGCAACAAAGTTTGTATACCTTTATACCTAATATCTATAACATACATAGGTATCCATCTATCTACTTAGAGAAACCGGATATTATCTGCGAATCCGGGAATCTCTATTTTCACCTTACACTTATTATTCCTGTGTATCAGACCGACACACTAAACTTTTACTTTTTTTAGTTCGTGTTGTCAAGTATAAGATTATAAAAATATTTAAAACTAAAATAAAAAGTTTGCAAAATAATTTAATTTAGTCACCATAAGAACACTAAAAATATTGATTATGTAGGGTACCTATCAAAAACTTTGTAAAAGTATGAATCCTACCAAATTAGTTTATTGACATCCATTTAATACTATTGCCCTATTAAACTAATATAAGTACCTATTTTAATTTATTGTTTCAGACGTGTTCGGTGAAGTAACACTAGTGATGTTTTTGGTGGTGGCCGCATTTGGCGGCATCGCTCTATTAATATGGAAAGTGGTACCGCAAGCTGAAAGAGACAACATATCTATTGCAACGGTATCCTCACTAGCTCGCAGTGGAATCTTCAGCAGGCGAAATAGAGACAAATTCTCAGACCAAAGTTCAGTATATTCTATCACGTTATCAGAAAAAGATGAAAATACGATTAAAAAACCCAATGATGGTGACAATACTTCAGAAGCGTGAATCTTTTGTACCTATACAATTGTGATTGAATAATTTAATTATACGTATAAATGCACATTTTGTCACGCGGTTGTACGACAAATTGACATTATTCGAATTGAAGAAAGTCAGACGAATCGACCAATGTAAATAAATAAATAAAAAATAAAAGCGTGGAGATGATACTAGATAAGAACTGACTTTCTATTAAATAAGAATATTATTATTTATTCAAACAAGACGAAGAAGACTAACATAGGCATATTCTAAAATGTAATGTGGCCAGTATTTTTAATGCACTTGGATCACTAACATAAATGCTAAGATTGCCATAGAATTATTTGCTATGTTATTTTAGTTAATAGTTGTGTCAAGTGGTCATAAGAAAGCACACAAGTTCATAAATAAACTGTACTGAGTTTAAGTTTGCTGATGTGCTAGTGATGACGTAATCGGTCGCGTGTACCTACCCATCTAAAAGTAGGTATACGAATATTATGTTACTATGTCAGCGTCACAGTGCACAGCTATTATATACATATATATAGAATTTAAGTACCTATATATACATATTGGTACCTACGTGTGACCTAGCCTTCTCGTAGCAGGACTACTGGCATAAAATGTAACAAACTTATCTATCATGGAGGCGCCACTTAACGTCATAAAAAAAAACAAGATGCTTTTGCGTTAAGAGAACGATCATCCAAAAACGATCAAAAAATTGGTGTAATTTATCTATAATAGGTACCTATTTAGAAATATGTTTACCGCAGCTATCAGGTTGCCATAGTTCAGGCTCTGCCTAGATTGGGATCAGATGGCCGTGTGCAAGTAGTCCCAAGATACTTTATTATTATAAGGTAGGCCAGTTTTGGGACTAAATGGTGACAGGGATACATAACTTTTATAATTTACAACTTCAGGTCGGCCAACTTAGATTTCGCATACATTCTTACATGGTAAAAAAATAAAGTCATTTCTCGCAGTCTATCCCCCTCTGTACGCTTAGATCTTCTAAACCAGGCAACGGATTTTAACGGTTTTCACTATAATTTAGAGATTTTTTTACGGAAGATATAAATGTATAATATTAGAATAAGGATTTCTTTATTATATATCATAGAAATATAATATTCATGTAAAAATCAAGGATATAACCGAAGTGAAGCGAGGGCGTCTCGCTAGTTACATGTAAAGAGAAATGAGGGTGATATAAGGATTTGTAGTGTAATGCGATTGTCCGACCTGAAGTGTACAGTTAAGGTTTACTGTTTGACTAGGTATATGTAAAGAACACAATGTTTGCTTGTATGACCGCTTGAGAAACCTAATTATAAGTAAAAATAAATAAAACAATGAGTGTGATTAAAACAAAATGTAAAATTCAGTGGCTTTTATTTGAACACATCTTGAGGTTTGTCTAGTACATATATTTGTTTATCCATATTCAATTCTGGAAATAGAAACTGGTTGACAACATCGTTTAGTTCTTCTAGTGCTAGTTGGGCGTGAAGTCTAACAACTGGGTCCTCATTATTATCTCTATATAGGTTTTTAAGCGTCCTATATATTGGTAATAGATTTTCCTTCAGTTCTATTAAGGTTTCTTTGCCTAAACCTTTGATTAAACTTGTTATGACCATGACGGCGGCTCGCCGACATTCCACTGCTTTATCAGTTTCTATTATAGTCCAAATGCATAGCAGTAGCTAAAACAAGATAACAAAATAATAAGTGCGCAAAATTTACAATATAATAACTTAAGGAGTAATAATTTCTTCCTAACCGAATTTCGGTCACGGTGGCCAATTTCAACACTTACAACTTTTTCTTTTTTTATAAAGACAACTCCCAAACTTACTAGCACTCTGTCGCAGGGGACTTTACAAACATACAATTCACGTACATAAATTACAACCAGACCCGACACAAACATTTATGAGTCACACAAAGTTATGTCCAGTGTGCGTATTAAACCCACGTCTTCCGGCTAGTAGTCAGGATTACTAACAGTCAACTGTCAAAGTCAAGTCAAACTCATTTATTCATTTAGATCAAATACATGATACTTATGAACGTCATAAAAACAAATGCCAGCATACTTTTTTCCTACGGCCTTTATTTTATCTCCACAAATTACATAATCAAGGACTTGTACATTGGTAAGAGTTGACAATTATAGGCTTAATTAGTAATTTGTGGGAGATCTGGAGTCTAAACTAAGCCTGACCTGTATTTTAGAACTCCAGGTCCTCCCTGTTTCAGTGTACTGAATGTTGTCAACAGTAAGATATGTTAAAGCATTTAATGTGGATATGAAAATGAAAAATGGGCGCATAACGTTGTATGATGTATTTGACTACGTGCGTGTGTGTGTGTGTCTGTGTGTGTGTGTGTGGGTGTGTGTGTGTGTGTGTGTGTGTGTGTGTGTGTGTGTGTATGAGCGTGCGCGTGTGTGAGCGTGACTACGTGTGTGTATGTGTGTGTGTGGGGGGAGGGGGGTTGTATGAATTGTTTACACTGTTATTTTGTGATTTTCAGGATTTGTTCCGTTTCAGTATAGTTCATATTGACTAGTACTTTATATAATTTCGTTTTGCATTCAGATTTACTGCTACATGATATATTAATTTATTTATTTAATTTGTTAAATAAGAAACCACCTCGAAACAGATAAAATCTTTGTGCAAAAGAGGTATTTATAGAAGTTGGTTCACAGATTGCAAAATTTCGCCTACACAGGGCTATGGATTTTTTTCTATCTTCCGGAATATTGGAGAGTTTATGAAGAACAGTTAACATTATATATAATTGGCGTACCGACAGGACTTGAGTTTCTTCAAAAAGTTTGGCAGTAGAAAATAATCGCGGTTTAGATAGGCTTACTTTCAGTATTAACCTCTGGGCTCTTTCTAGAATAATCATTCTAGACTTGCATGCACCTCCCCATGTGGTAATGCAATAGCTTATAATTGATTGGACCAAAGACTCATAAACCATTTTCATGGTCTGTTTCTCTGCCACATCGCGGAGCTCTTTGAAAATGTAAGTCAATTTTCTTATCCTTACAGATAGAGATTGGATGTGTTTATTGAAGTTTAAATTAGCATCTAATTCGACTCCGAGGTATCTAATAGATTGCTATCGATTAATGTTGGGGCAGTTGCAGGGAGTTATTGGAGGGAAATTACATTTATGTGCAAATATTTTGTTATTTTGGTTGGGTATTTCATTTTGGTTTTGGATTGAGTAGATTATAATATAATGAGTCTTGGATTCATTTAGGGTTAGTGAGTTAGTTAATAGCCAGTGGCAAACAGTATTGAATCCATCTTGTGCGATATTGAAAAGATCCGTGGTGGAATCAGCAAAGAAGGTTAAAGCAGTATCATCTGCGTATGCTGTTATGCGACAGTTTTTAATGTTCAAAGCACAGAGCTCGTTGATGTAGCAGAGAAAAAGAGTAGGGCCCAATATGCTTCCCTGCGGTACAGCGAAATCAACCGGTAATGTGTCACTGATGTGCTCTCCAACTTTGACGCATTGCGTTCTATTCTTTAAATAATTAGCAAATAACGCTAAGGGTGCACCCCTTATGCCAATATCTTCGAGTTTTTGCACAAGACGTGAAACAGAGACAGTGTCAAAAGCTTTTGCTAAGTCTAAAAATATAGTTAAACATCTGCTTTTAGTATCTAATTTACCAACTACAAAATTAACAAGATCTTGTACTGCATTGTCTGTTGAGCGACCAGATCTGAAGCCATATTGTTGAGTTGCAAGTAGGTTGTAGTCGTATAGATATTTAGTTAGCCTAAGGTTAATTATGCGCTCAGAATTAATTAAGAAACAATATTATGGCTAAAAAAGGAATGAATTTAGTATGGTAATGAGGGATCGTTTCTTTTTGTAAAAATAAGATAGAATCTAAAAACGATAAGTAAAATCTAAAAACGATATCTTTATTATTTAAAAATAAAGCATGCCAAGACCTGCGTTGGACACTCGTAAATATTATAGTGCACAAGTGTATGCTCAAACACAGCGTGCACTCTTGATGCGACAGCAATCCAATATGTCCGCAAAAGAATTAAAGAGCAGGACCTACGTGTGTACGCGCACGCGATTTTCTTGTACGCGCTTTTCGAAACACGGAATGGTCTTCATGTGTTGTTAGACAACGGTGGTAAGGGAGCTCATAGCAGCTACGCGGATCGATAGATCTAGGAGGTTAAGCAGGCTTATCGAGACCACCTCCTAGTTTGAGTCCTAGTTTGTTATGAAAACTTTGCAGTGTATTAGTATGCAAAATGGGCGTCTCGACGTGGAGTTGCAGAGAACAGCCAGCCATACCATAGTAGAGTATCGTAAGTATGGGTATCGAAGAATATACCAAGTAGTGAATTGCATAATAGGCATTGCTCGAAGGGCGAGACACCGTAACCGGGCCTCAACATAACACATCTTGATAATATAACAAAGCATCATGCCTATTTACCCAAAGGGTAGGCAGTGATGCGTCAGCAGCTAAATAAGGTCTCATTTAATAGTGGGCAATTTATTAACAGATAAATAGCAGTTTGGGCCGACACGGGAATTGAGACCAAGCTATTAAGATCGGCCGCAAACCAATGCCTTTTAAAATGTACTTCAAGCAAAATTTCAGAATTAAGCTGCATTGTTAATCTTTTTTACTTCGGCGAATTACCTGATGGTAAGCAGCTACGATAGCCTATAGTCGATTGTAATACCTAGAGAACATAAAAAACATTTCTTAATAAGAAAACGTTTCGCACAGGTTTTTAAATACTACTTGGGTGGCAAACAAGAATACGGCCCGCCTGATGTTAAGCAGTTACCGTAGCCTATGGACGCTTGCTATAGCAAGCGTCCATAGACGCGAGTGATACCTCTGGTATACCAGAGGTATCACTCGCGTGTTGCCAACCCAATCCTTGGGATAGGAATACGTTTATTTCAAGACGCATCCCTAAATGAGCGCTGGAGACTTCTATATACTCATACACAGGAACACAACTGCATCGCTGTGTGTGTAGTTATTTGGCTGTTGTCTTCTGTAAAGTGGAGGTCCTTCCCCAGTCGGGCTTGCTCACTAGTATGGTGCCTTACCTCTCTTAAAATCTTTATTTATTACATAAATAAATAAATATACAAATATTTATATAATAAATAAAATATTTGTATTTTAAGAGAGTACTGTAACTGTGGTCTTCTGAAATGTGGAGGACCTTTCCCAGTCAAACTTACTGGCTGGTAGGCTACCTTTCATAAAATCGATTGAAAAGCTTACCTCATAAATAATAGTTCCAATTCTATAATGTAACACCAAGGCAATTTCTGCCAAATTCGATAATGCCGATGTTCTAATCAGAGGGTCGTCATCCCGACAGCCACAGAGCATTGTGTTCAGTAGAATGGTTTTGTGGACAATAGCCATTTCACCTGGAACATTTTGGAGTATTAATGTCTATAATAGTAATATTTCGACACAGCCTGTATATGACTTATACTGATATTCGCTATGTGCGAAAAACAGGGTGGAGTAAGTCTTTTCGGATAATCTGTGAAACAAAATGACTTTGGGATTTCCTACAATTTAAACTTACGTTTAAACTTATTTTATAGGGTGTTAAACTATTTCCATTATTTTTTAGCTCTTTAACATTGCTTTAGAAGTATTTATAATTTAACAGTGGAGATCTTTTCATCGCTTATAATTAGCGTAACGTACGTTTTTTCCGAAATCAAAATAAAACTAAATTATATTCAACATTGTAAGAAAAAAAGGATTCATAGACACTGACCTAATTTCTTAGTAACCTTCACAATAACATCGCCAATTTTCATTCTCAACTCTGCAATATTATTTAGACTATCCCTTGTCTCAATATCTGCCCGTTGATTGGACATTTGTAAGAACTCTTGACATAAAACGTGCAAAACATCTTCTGTACAATGTATACATAGTGTGGCCAGACCATTAACAGCTGCCAAATAAAGATAAGAGTCGGAATCTTTAAGTTGTTCCTGAAACAATAGCTTACATTAAAACTATGCTACTTACGTTTACTGCAATACAGTGACATCTATTTATGTATACTGATACCATATACAGCGACATCTGTCCGGTAAATGGTAGATTGTTTTTGACGAATCGGTAAATAGAACTTAATAATTAAGGACAATTTGTACACGGCCAACCGATACCAAACTAGGCTGAGCCTAAACTATGACAAGCAGATTGGTAAACCTCGTCATCTTTATCAGCCTACCGCAATCCGCTGCTGCACATAGGCCTCTCCCAGTGCATGTCAGTTAGCATATATTTAAAAATCACTTGTGATCAAACTTCTTTAAATCTAAATACATCTATATTATAGATAAATTGCACAAAGACACAGCAAATAATCATGCTCATCAGCCATCAGGCAAAAGTGCCAGGTAAGAGTAAAATCCACAACGTCTGGCTAAGCAGTATGGCAGGGGTATTCAGTAAAAGAAAAACCGAGCCACTGCAAAAACCGAGCAATATCTGGCTGTCAGATTGAAAATCGGTATTCTGTAAGAGCAAAAACCTAGCCTTTTTGACGTTTAGTCAATAGATTGTGCCATCACCGAGCAATCACAACTGTCAGTTTGCCATTGCTGTTTCTTAGAGAATCAGCCGGCGGGTCATTAACATCAAAAACAACATGTACCTGAAAAATGCAAAATATATAATGTTTTTTAGATATAGTCTCAGTATCTCTTGCTTCAATAAGTTTAGTTAGCTCAATCACTCCATGAGCTCGGACAGGCAGTAACTCATCATATATATCAGATATTGCTCTCTCACAAGGAGTATCCTTCTGTTGACGATTACCTGAAGTGATCAAAGAAAGTGTCTCTTGACAAAGAATACTGTTCATATTCGAATCATTGTCACACATTTTTCTCAACACTGGTATTAAATTACTGAATCTTCTTTCATAATGTGATGACTTATCTAAATTTGATAGAATAGTGTTTAATAGCACTAATGCAATTGTAGTGCATTCGTCACTTGATTCAGGATCTTGTTTTAATATAAAATGTTCTATAAAATCTGATACAACTAGAGGATTGTCCTTAACAGAAGTAATGATTTTTGATGATGTAGATATTTCTGAAAGTAACTGTAGAATAACTGCATATTGTTGGTCTATATTGTCAATTAGCTCCGGTTCATCTTCAGATAGAAGCATCTCTTTATTGCCTTTCATTTGTCTTTTCATATTAAGTGCTATTAGTATTTTTAGAGATACTTCAAATATATTTACAATAAGGTCTTTATCTGTGGCCCCTTTAAATAAATTTAAGAAATAAGCGAGTGTTTCATATTTGGTATCATTGACAGCAATGGCAACTGATTTTATGGCAATACCAGCATCATATTCTTCAACCAAGATTTCATAAGAATTACAATTAATATCCTTTCCAAACAAGAAATCATTCAATTTTTCATATAATTCATCTTTTCCTAGTTTCTCCAAACTTTTTAGTAAAATATCTTTCAATTTGACCTTTAATTCTTCATTTTTTGTACAGTTGACTCCAACCAAAAATATAAGATATAGATTAGGTGTCAATAGGGATATTGACCAATCTAACTTAGTAGTACACACACATGCATGGAGAACATTTATCTTATGCTCAACTTCTTGTGGTGACAATATCACAGTACCGGGCATATTATAATTAGCAATCAAGTACTCATAATCAAAAGCTTGGAATATTTCTTTGAGTAATAAACCAACTGGTTCAGACTTTGGATATTTTTCATTTAAACTCAATACACATGCTACAGCAGTAGATAAATAGTGTGTATTATTCAAACATAATATATGTTTTAACTGTGAACATATGTTAGTCAGATAATCATTCTCTGAAGAGGTACCATGCTTAGCAGCAATTATTCTACAAATTATGTCAATTTTCCTCCATTCAAATCCAGTATCTATATCATAACTTTCAATGAAACATCTAATTAAACTCAGCAACCCTCCTGAAGCAAGCAGTCTTTGACTCAGCTCCTTTGCTATAACTCTTTTGACAAAGACAGGCGGGACGGGATCTGACCCACTCTGCAGCACCAACAACTCCTTCATTAATATTGGTTGAAAACAATTTATTGTAAGGTGCTTATAAACTAGAACATACTTCTGTCTGTCCACATTCAACTTTTCATACATTTCTTGTGTCATAACAAAGTTATTGTAATTTCCAGGCTTTTTAAATGGTGCAAATGACAATTGTATAAGTGATGCCAAATAATCTGATAAATGCAATGTCATAATTATGTTTTTTAATACTGGAACACTGTAGCTTCTGGTAAAAAAATCTGTGCAATTTGTAAGCATTTCATACTTCTGGTGATCATTGAGATGCAGAAGTGGTAGCTTTGATGCCGTAGCTGATCTCTTTGATAGTGTAATCCCAAGGCCCGGTATCAAGCATGATGAAACACCAAGGGATGTAATTAATTGAAAGCATGTCCGAAGTAGTTTTTGATTCTTTACACTTATAAGTATAGTATCGTCATTTTTTATTTCAGCAGCTAGTTCATCAATTGCGATAAATATTTTTTGTAAAAATGATTTTAGCAAATCAAAAGTTTCATTTGTCAGACACTTAGTTTCTGTTTTAGAAACATCTTTAAGGGCAGCAGTAAATGCAGATATGAATTCACACTGGCCTTCTGAAATAGACAAAACAAACGTGAGAAATAAATAACAATAATAAAAAAGATGCAAATTATATTATTATTTACCTTTGTCGGTAAGCTTTTCAATTCTACTGAAGACTGAATTGATTTGTGACATTTTAACGTTTATCTAAAGGGTTATTTAGAATCCAAAAACGATTAGGTACTTTTGTGTTTTTGAATTATTTCGTAATGTATGCTTTTTAGACTATCAATATTTACGTTTTAGAAGAAATAGGTGCGTGTATCTAATGTATTGTATTAGACATCGACACTTCACTTCAGCAATTTTATTGGAAATGGTAAGAAATGATTTGTCATTTTTAATTTACGTTTAGAAATTTGGTTATTTGAAACAAATTTTCATTTATTAGTATAATGTATAATTAAATAGTCTTAATTGTTCAGATTACAAAATAAAAGGCAGATAGACTTAGACTGCGACTGGACGCGGAACACTGGGTTTTTATTATTATTATTAAAAAATTAAAAGTATTAAAAAGTACTCTGTTACTGGGAGTGTAATTTATAGTGCGACCGAAAAAGCAAATACATATATATTTAGTAATAGTATAGATAGATAAAGCGAGAATACAGTCGCGCGCACTTTGTTATTTTGTTTCCCCACGCCTCAATTGAGAGTTCCCCTTCTCGGGCCTTTTTTCCCCTCAAAAATTATTCTGCTATAGTTTTTTTTGATAAATGTATCGCCGACATTCTAGTAAATAACTATGTATAATAGAGTTATTATCTATATATATATGATAATTTGAGCATACAATGTAACCCAATGACCCTCAAAAGGGGAATTTCCCTTCAATGTGGAAACACTGGTCGCGCATCAGTACGGCACGAAGCGTCGCATCCTTAGTATGTCACTGGTTCGCGAGCGATAATTTATTAATTTAATTACTTTTTTGAGAATAATGCCGTCTTGTGTTGTTAAACATTGTAAAAACTCTTCACGAAAGGAAAAGAAAGAAGATGGATTATCTTTTCATAGGTAAATAATAAATATTGTTTTTCTGAATATTATTTACGTGTACCTACCTACGTTAAATTAAATTGAAAGTTCCAGACTAATAGAATAAGATAGACGGAGCGCGTAGAATTCGCGCGTGAAGCCGCCTAAAGTCATACTAAATAGCCAAGTAATACGTTTTTGCTCGCAGTCGCTTAGAGCCGCTAGCGAGTGCGCAAGTCTAAACACGTTTCGACAAAATATTATAATTTATAAATAATGCCGTATTGCGTCGTAAAACATTGTAAAAATACTTCAGAAATTCTTAAAGAGTACAGGATTATCGTTTCATAAGTAAAAAACTATAACAATATAGATTTCGCATTATTTTCGTAAATATTTTAGTTCCACAAACTAGGAACACAAAACCTCTACCATGTTCTGCAGTGATGCCATTCTTATCATATCTTTTCCCTAAAATATTTTGCAACGTGTTAGTGGAAATATAAATCGATATTAATCAGTCTATCGGTTTATTATTTAAAATAAATCTAAACGAAAGACTTTAAAATAAATCCAGCCGCGCGAAAAAAAAAATGTTGCGCGTATTTTGCAATAATTCCGTATTTTTATAGTGAGTTTAAGAGGCTACCCACCTCTGCTGACTGACTGCTTTGGTGGTCTAGTGACCACCAAAGCAGTCAGCATTTATTTCAGATACACATTTATTTTTTCATTTATTTCCAAGGATCTTATATTAATGGATTGAGTACTTCAACAAATATCGATTTCCATAATAAACCATATTCTCATGAAAATAAAGATCAAAATTGTACGCAGAACTATCAGGGAGAAAAACGGTCCACATGAGATAGCCAAACGGAGTGGAATGTGTCCCTTTCTAACAAGCATGCCAGTACAAAATTAGAAGAAAATATTACAATTGGTAGTTACCTGAGATGTTATTTATAAAAAATATTTACGTTCTAATTCTTAGCTGAGGATTTCTTAACATGAAGGTAAATATAGATTTATTATTGTTAAAAGTTTATAATCTTATTTCTACTATAAAACAACTTATTTTTAATAAGTTTTAAATTATTGGAAGTATTTATAACAATTCATATGGCAACTAATATTTCTGTTTTCAAACAATATGGCCGTACATGTTATCATAGCGAAATCATTTAGGAATCTTAATAATGCGATTTTAGAAAATTATAAATAAAAAGGGTAAAAAAGTGTTGTGTAATAGGATGCAAAAGTGAATGCTTTGCGGGTCGTGGCATTTCCTTTTCGAAGTAAGTAGATAATTCGTTGTAAATCAAAAAATACAACTTTTGTTTACATTAGGGGGACAATACGTTCAACATTTCTCGAATTGCTTGTAGATTTCCAAAATGTGATCGACTATGTCAGCTTTGGATCAATACCGTGCCAGGTAAAATCACGAAGCACTCGGTGGTCTGTCAACGTGTCAATGTTTAATCCATATTATCTTTTGTGATTTTTTATAGATCCTACTATATATAATATTATAAACGCGAAAGTTTGTAAGTATGGATAGATGGATGTTTGTTTCTCTTTCACGTAAAAACTACTGAACGGATCTAGATGAAATTTGGCACAGAGATAGATTATGGTCTGGAATAACGCATAGGCTACTACTACTTTTTACAGTGATAACCGAAATCCATGCGGGTGCAGCCGCGGGCAACAACTAGTAAGAAATAAAAACGATCACAATATTCATTTGTTTTATTACCTTAATACCTTTGTAGCGTCATCTATCAGACTAATAGAATAACGCCACAACAAGCAACTAAGTTCCACATAAAAAACACAGATGTCACTATGCCTTGAAACACACAACCGCAGAACAAATATTCGAGATGCTGAATCGCGATATGGAAGTTTACACAGATACTCAGTATATATACAACGCCCAACGACTAACCGTTGGGCCGCGGCCCGCCAGGCACGATCACCTAGCTTGGTCGGAGGATCCTCCCTTTTCGTTGGAGGTGTGTGACAGCTTTCACATCTTTAAAGATATATATTCTAAGCGTCAATATCGTGCTTGCTGCTAACATAAGACACCCATAGGCACATAAATGTACCGTCACGGTTCTTTAATAAAATCCTATATTTATCATTGAAAGTCGGCGTTTTGCTTTACACAGAGATGAACCCAAATTTCAAGACATTTTGATTTTTTTTCGGTCGAATAGACGCACTAAAGAAAGGAACGGTGAGCCCCCCGATAGTCAGAAATAAATTTATCAAAACCTTATTTAATTGAAAACCAGATTTGTTTTACATAGAAATAAACCGAAATTTTAAAACATTCCAGCATTGATCAATCGCATGGACACCCTATAGAAAGAGACACAATCCTCCCTAATTGCGGACCGAAAATCGATAAGCCGTGCGCATTCCACTTGGGTATAAGTTCCTTGTTTATTTCACATACACAGCACGCGCATGCTTGCTGTGGACGAGGTTGTGGGCTCGATTCTCACACAGGACAAAACTTTATATGACCCATAAAGTGTTTGATCCATAAAGCTTGTTCACTATAAAGACGTCATAGTACGACATACAGCCCCTGATACCTAATTACGTTTAGACCGCGACCGAACAGTTTTACTCGCGTAGAAATGAAGCTAAAAAGATTGTTTTAATTTTTTTAATTGAAAGTTATCTGTTAAATATAAGCTTTATCCCTTGTACTGTAATAGTAGAGTAATGTACGGTCGAAATAGAACAGAATACTATCCACTAAGACAATTAACTTCACGCAAAACCTTAAAAGCACTGCTGGCGCGTAATGTTAGCAAGTGGCGTGTAATGCAGTGACGTCACACGGTTGACGGGCGCCTGCTCTCGTGCCTCGATTTAGGCGAACTTTAGATGTCTGTAAAGTAAAAACTACTTAGTCTTTTTGAATGAAATAAAAACTAGTGTATTATAGTGAACAAGCTTCTGTATATAGTGTAAGAATACTGTATATTATGTTCAAGGGAGGATATAGTAAATAAATGAACACAAAGGCCACCCAGTTTTTCTAGTTATAATCAACGTTGTAATTAACGTTAATAATATTTTTTTACAGTTTACGTTTTCTTCTTTTTACAGTCGTTGCTTTGTGCTCGCACGACATATCTTGTTATATTCTTTTATACGATTACATTAACTATACTTTACTTTTAGCTCCGTTGTTTCCATTCTACATTTTTACACTGTGATTTTATTATATGTAATAGTTGTGGTTGTTGGCTTGCAGCTTTTGTAGAATACAGATATAATGTAAAAATTCAAAGCACATATCACGACGCGTTATACGCCCGCGGTGCGTGCGGTTGTTTTCGGTTCCCGCTGCACCGGCGGGCAACTAGTAGAATCGCGCGGGCCGCGGTCACCCGCAGCCTCGGTGGGTTGCGCCCGCGCGCTTTGCGATTGGTTAGCGGGCGACCGCAGTGGCCGGCGGGGGTACAGAAATCTTATGATGGTAAATAACCGCCCGTCTTGCGGTTATTGCCCGCTAAGTTTGCGGGCGATGATCGCAACTGAGACGGCTACGTAACCGCACAAACTACCAGTCTCGTGAGTTTAGAAATAAAACGGCGCGGCGGCTGCGGTTGAAAATCGCTCCGTGAATTCCTAGCCTCACCGTCATGCCAGAAAGCGAAACGACACGCTACAACATGTAAATGTATTTCCGCCTTAAACGATCCATCAAAATACCTATATAAATTAATATGTGTGTCCGTTTGTACGTGTTTTTTTTTGTAACAAAGGTACTTTTTTGTAATGGATTTTGTCTAATAATAAATAATTATGTAGGTAGTTACATCTGTGGTATTATGGGTGTTGTTAAATAGTTTACAAAATCACTGTTTTGGAGCTCATGAAATTGAACAAAGGGGCCTTATACAAAATAATGATATCATCTAAATATCTATATAGAAGATATAATTAATATTAAGACATTAATATTTATTTAGCTATTAGCAGGAATACCTACTTTCGTCTTTATTATATGGCTGCCATAAATCCATTAAATATTTATATTCGCAGATTTCCAATTGATCCTGTTATACGCGATAAATGGGTCTCTGTGATACAAGAAAGCAGAAAAGATAACAATTGGCTTCCATCAAAATATTGTGTCATTTGTTCATCGCATTTCCACAAAGATGACGTTTACTTCACCGAAATCGGTCGTCGAATAATAAAAAAAACATCAAAGCCGACATTAAATTTGTGCCCGTCACCAAAAGTTACAGAAGATGTAATAATCAAAATAGAAGAAGCAGATCCCTTGTCTTCAGAATTTGCAGCTGTTGCTTCAAATGAATCTAATACTACTGCACTACCTGGACCATGCAAAGAGCACAAAACTGCTGCCTCATATTTTTCAGAATTTTTACCAGAACCTTGTACTGAAAAAAAGTCTGAAGACATTAGAGTGAATGATTCAGATTCGGATTTTGATTCAATATTCGATTCTCCTAAGGAAGCTCAATTGAGAAAAAAATTAAGAAAACACCGGTCACTAAGAATAAAAACCGTTCGAAAGGTGAAATTATTGCAAAAACAAGTACGTCTATTACAAAAAAGAAATTGTGAATTAAAAAGTAGTTTGAAGGACGCAAAAAAGACAATAAAAACGTTAAAAAATAATAAAAATGACGTATAAATTGTGTTACCGTAGTAGATATTAAGTTAAGGGATGTAGCGAGACAAGTATTTTTAGGCACTCACTGGGGTAGCCTCAATATTATTATTAAGAAATTGTAATGATATGAAACAATTTTTTTAGTTAATATCATAGAGATGATATGATGATGAATATGTTATCATGAGAATGTAGTAGCAACAGAACTATTTTATAATTTAGTTAAACAATTGCGCATGTTTAATCATAAGATATTTATATAAATAGTTATTAAAATAAAAGTAACTTAACCTAAACTACTTACAATTAGTATATTAATATAGCAAATAAGAAGGAAGAGATATATCGATCATCAGAGCGTGAAGTTACATTCGGTGTACCACAGGGGAGTGTGTTAGGTCCATTTTTATTCATATTATATATCAATGACTTACCTACACACATCAAACAACCATTAACATTGTTTGCCGATGACAGTACGGTGACGATACCTTGTCAAAATGTTGAAGCCTATGAAAGTGACATAAACAACTCCTTAAAATTAGTCATAAACTGGTTAGATAGAAATAATTTAAAAATTAACCTGGGTAAAACTAAAATTATGCATATTATACTAAAATAAACATAGAATACAATAATGATGTTGTAGAAGAAGTAAAAACTACAAAATTTCTGGGTCTTGAAATCGACAAAAATCTAAATTGGAAAACGCACATTAATACTTTATGCAAAAAAAATAGCAAATCTGCATATGCTTTACATACATTATCGTTAACAATATCTACAGATGCACTTCTTACTGCCTACTATGGTATAGCTGAATCTCGTCTACGATATGGTGTAATATTTTGGGGAAACTCAACCTGAAGGGAAACAGCTTTTAAGTCTCAAAAAAGCTGTATACGAGCTATGTTTAAACTACATACTACCGATAGTTACCTGCCATATTTTAAACAGTACAAAATATTAACTTTGCCTTGCTTATACATCTTAGAAGTACCTATGTTTGTCAAGTCAAACCCAAATCGTTTTACTCGTCTAGCCGACGCAGTACCACGTAATAGACGCGACGATACACGCCTATGTCTGCAGATCGCTAAAACAACGTTAATGCGCAAAAGTGTCTTTTGTATGGCCCCATCTATATCTGTGGGCCCCAATTATCTATAACAAAATACCAAAGTCATGGAAAAAACTACCGCTGTCGTCTTTTAAAAAGCAGCTGCGAACATTTTTGACAGCCAAAGCTTTTTATAGCGTCAGTGAATTCCTCACTGAAAAAGAGTTCCAAGCGAAGACAAAGTAATAATATAAAATTTTGTTATTTTCTAAAAAATGTTGTTTTGATTTGTGTTGATTTATGTTTAAATTATTGTATAAATATATAATTTTTTGCATGCCTAGTGGTAAAATATGGCTGAACTCCTTTTATTTTGTAACATGTATTTAAAAAGGGAGAAAAGGATTCTATGGATAACTATAGACCTATAGCCATAATACCCATATTTGCAAAGGTTTTTGAAAAAATTATACATAAGTCCATATACGACTATTTTGAGACAAATCATATATTTGTAGCTGAGCAACATGGATTTAGAAAAAACAAAAATATTAATCTGGCAATATATGATATGCTACACAAAGTGACGACTAATCTTGATAAAAGAGTACCTGTGTCTGCTATGTCCATGGATTTAACAAAAGCCTTCGATTTCGTGGACCACAATATCCTAATGAAGAAACTGTACACGTATGGCGTTAGGGGTAATGCTTACAATTTGATAAAATCGTACCTTAATGATCGACACCAAGTCACACAAATAACTAAAATTGACACAAGACTAAAATATGAAATAACACACACATCTACACCTAGAAATATTATATATGGAGTACCACAAGGCTCAGTAATGGGACCTCTGTTGTTTCTGATTTACATAAACGACATGCCAAAGGCTATTAATCAACAAATTATTCTTTTTGCCGATGATAGTACGGTTTTATTTGAGGGCCATGAAATTAATAAATACGAAACAGAAATGAACAATACATTACATGAAATAGTATCTTGGCTTAACAATAATAATTTAAATCTCAACCTCAAAAAAACTAACATTATGCATTTCAGACAAGAGAGAATAAAAACGGTATTGATCCTCACGTAACTTATTTGGGGCAAAAAATTGAAAAAGCACTCACAACGAAATTTTTAGGAATTCATATTGACAGTAATCTTACATTTCATACCCAAATTAATGACATTACTAATAAAATATTGAGATTCTCGTATGCCTTATATAAACTTAGTAAAAAAGTCAATCAAAAAGCTGTAATATCTGCATATCATGGTTATGTAGTGTCAATATTAAAATATGGAGTAATCTTCTGGGGAAATGCTACTGGTAAGGAACGCGTATTTTTAGCTCAAAAGAGGTGTATACGGGCAATATGCCACCTACAAAACACAGCTTC
This sequence comes from Trisateles emortualis, assembly GCA_947095525.1. Lineage (NCBI taxonomy): Eukaryota > Metazoa > Arthropoda > Insecta > Lepidoptera > Erebidae > Trisateles > Trisateles emortualis. Next base: position 15,209,159 of record OX352732.1, on the reverse strand, counting down.
GTGTAAACCACATTTTTTAAACTTGAAGCTACTAACTTTCCCTTCAATTTACATATATGAAGTTGCCATATTTGTCAGGACTCAGTCACATCTTTTCGAGAAAACAAGTAGAAATCGCAACAAAGCACGTCTATGTGTAGTTCCTTCAAGGACAACACTTATGCATAGTAGCGTATTTTGTATGGCTATAAAAATACACAACAAACTACCGACATCTATAAAAGAATCTGAAAACTTAATAACCTTTAAAACTAATCTACGTAAATTTCTAATTAATAAAACCTACTATACTATAAATGAGTTCCTAAATGATACTGTAAATTAAATGATGTACGATTTTGTGATACTATCTTATTAATATCTATGTAAATTTAATCTAAAATTGACTAATAGTTATATATTTGATATGGAATGATTGCTAATAGTTATTGATATTGTATTTTTATTTTCTATTATAATTAAATGAATATGTCTTAATGATATCATAAAATGTACCTATTTATACCTATATAATGTAACATTTGCACACCAGTGTCATGGTAAAATGCAGAGAACACTTTTGCTTTGTACCAACCTTAATAACCTGTATTTGGCAAATAAAATATTTGATTTGATTTGATTTGAACACCATGTCCTGTACCCATATTTGCAAAAATAAAACTCTTTATCTTATTTTATCTTTATCTGTTATCTACAAACAATCAGACTTTAAATACAATGATGTATGTATGTAAGTCTTTTCGAGTCCGAGACTTTCATATTTGCGCCGCTTGAGACACTCCGCAGAAGTGGCGACTGAACCCACTTTAATGCCAGTCAATTAAAGATGGGAAGGTGCCAAAGTATCTACACAGGTAGCATCCCACACTAAGGGCCTTCCCATCCTCCAAGGAACAAGAGTCATACCGTCATGCAAGACGCTTGCCATCACTATGAAACAAGCCGTTCGGCTCCAAAATGGCAGGAATACGCGCGCTTACATGATCTCGACGGATGACGTCGCTTAGACTGGCATGCCGCGGGATTCTTCCAGCACTCCTGTACCAAGAGAGACCATAGTGAGCAAGCTGATCAACAACCTTACTATACCAATAACAGCGATGAGTTACTGTATTAAAAGCTCCTAGACGGAGGCTAACAGCAACTCGAAACGAAATCATGGTTCCTAAGATAGGAGATGGAAATACATTTAACCAGAGGCCACATTCCCATTCAGCAACGGCTAAAAGACGAGCGCGGTTGGCAGAGTTAGTAGTTATATGTAGATCGTTACGCACTACTCTGCAGAGCGGCTCGTGCCACAGCCGCTGAGCTGAAAGATTGCCGGGAAGCTCATCCAAAGTAAGGGGTCTTCGACACTTCAATGGCCTCAGCTAAAAAGGGATGTTTACCGAATTAAAAACATGAGTTTTATTTAGAATTTTACAGGTTAAGCCAAAAGTACTGTGAGGTGAAGATAATTAGGCTGCAAGGCTGACACTAGATATTTTCTTTATGCTGTGGCGTACGCATGCCGCGTACAACACCGGAGCACCCGCAGCCCTAGAAATCATCAACGTGCATCCGCTCGCGACGCGCTACATCAGCCGACTACGATGCAAGTTACAGAGCCAAGCAATTTATACGTGGCATATTTATACGTCGACAACGGTGCCGTCTGGTGGCGAATAGCAACTACAATCTCAACACACGCTGATTGGTTCCCGCCAAAAATATATCTGTAATCTTAAAGCTAAATGTAAATACGCATCGTGATTGGCCAATGTTCAGATATCGCTCCTGTAATGTTTAGATGTTGCGTGACCTTATTTGTGTATAAAGATCGATCAAATTTGTAAATAAATCAGTTCAGTATTGTACCTCGAAACGTCTTTACTTTACCATACTAGCGACGGTCTAAGGGCTCTCAGCCCATCCGGTCTAGTTCTTCAAACCCTACCTACTCTTACTAGCGACGGTCTAAGGGCTATCATACCCGTCCGGTCTAGTGCTTCGAATTACCTACCTCTAGGGTCAGCGACCTCACAGTGATCCTAAATTGGTGACCCCTACAAACCCTATCCAAGACGTTTGAACACATCCGCATCATCGCTCAAGTTACCAGCGTATTACCTACTATCCAGCTGACTGCGTGTATCTACATAACACGATGTCGAGCGAAGATAAGCAGCTACTTAGCGACGCCCAGGGAGTTACAACCGTTACGAGCGACGTAGCTACTATATCGCTGCCTGCACGACTACCACCATTCTGGCGGCAGAACCCCCGTTTATGGTTCGCACAGTTTGAAGCCGCCGTCGCTGCCAGCAAGATAGGAGAAGAACAAAAATTCAACCTCGTCGTCCCGTTACTCGGCTGCAGCGACCTAGAACAAATTGCTGACATCATTTTAGACCCACCTGCTACCGGTAAATACATCACACTGAAGAATAGGCTCATCTCCACGTTCCAGGAATCAGATCATCGCCAGCTACAAAAGCTACTTGGTGGCCTAGAGCTCGGCGATTCAAAACCCAGCCAGTTACTTCGCAAGATGCGTGACCTAAGTGGGAAATTACTAACAGACGAAGCGCTCAAGGTCATCTGGCTAAACCAACTACCATCACAAGTACGTGGCGTGCTATCCGTCAACACGGAATCATCACTAGAAGTCCTAGCTGCGATGGCCAACAAGATGATGGAACATTTCGAACCTGCCACAGTCGCCGCGATAAAAAGTGAAAATCCCATAAATAATAACCTAAAATTCGACCTATTAACGAAACAAATCGAAAAATTATCACTAGAAGTAGCCGAATTAAGAAAATACAACCTACGACCGACGTACCGCTCAACGCAGAGATCACCGCAACCGCACCGTCCGTCCTTACAAGGTCACGGTCGCTACGTAATGCGCCCGCGTTCCCGCTCTAATTCAAACCGACGACAACCGGGCGACGCCGACTGGTTATGTTTTTATCATTACCGCTATGGGGATGAAGCTCGCAAATGTGAATCGCCTTGTTCGAAGACTAAGACAATTAATAAAGAGGAAAACTAATGAAAACATCGACTATGGCGGGCGTCGATGTTAATCCCGGAAGCCACCGCCTATGTATAATAGATAAAAACAACCAAGAAAAGTTCCTAATCGATACCGGAGCTGATATATCAGTACTAGCTGCGAAAAACAAATTTGCAAAATCAACGCAAAGTACGAGTACATACAAGTTACACGCCGCGAACGGCACAGAGATACGTACCTACGGAGAGCGAACACTTGAGCTCAACTTAGGCTTACGTAGAAGTTTTAAATGGACATTCACCGTCGCCGATGTGAAGACATCAATACTGGGTGCAGACTTCCTCGCAAAGTACAAGTTATTAGTAGATTTACATCAAAGAAAACTTATCGACCGAATCACCGACCTAAGCGTAAACGCAATTATACATAAATCAGAAGAGACCGTCTACATAGTAAATCGTAATCACGCTTATCACGACATCTTAAAACAGTATCCCGACGTCCTGCGACCTATGTCACTCAAGACTACAGCGAAACATGACGTCGTGCACTGCATAGAAACAACCGGACAACCTATCTACTCTCGACCACGCCCTCTACCGCCGGACAAGTACAAAGCTGCGAAATTAGAATTCGAGAGAATGATGGAAATGGGCATATGTAAACCATCCAGCAGTCCTTGGGCTAGTCCACTACACGTCGTAAAGAAGAAAGATGGTTCACTACGTGTATGCGGCGACTACAGACGTCTTAACGCCGCGACTATACCCGACAGATATCCCATACCTAGACTTCAAGATTTTACCTACCAGTTACAAGGGAAGACAATATTTTCTAAACTCGATATGAAAATGGCATACTACAACATACCCATCTCGAAAGAAGACGCTGCTAAGACCGCTATCATCACACCGTTTGGATTATTTGAATTTAATTGCATGACGTTCGGCTTACGTAACTCAGGACAAACATTCCAACGTTTCATGCATGAAGTACTACGCGGACTCGACGACATCGTATTCTGCTATATAGATGATCTCTTAATATACTCCACCAACGAAAAGGACCATAGACAACATCTACAGCAGGTTCTCGAACGTCTCAACCACTTCGGAGTCACTCTCAACATCGATAAATGCGAATTTGGCAAAGACAAGACACAGTTCCTCGGTTATGAAGTTACAGCGGAAGGAATCAAACCCGCGAAAGAACGTATGGAAGCCATAGTAAACTATCCCAAACCTACTACAGTACAAGAATTACGAAGATTTTTAGGCATGATAAACTTTTACCGCAGTTGTTTACCACATCAAGCAGAACATCAATACCTATTAAACAAGTATCTACACAACACTAAGAAAAACGACAAATCACCTATACAGTGGACATCGGAGGCAGAGAAATCCTTCGAACAATGCCGACAAAGCATACTCGAGGCGACCACGTTAACTCATCCTATACCTACCGCACCGTTATGCCTACTCACTGACGCGTCTGACACTAGTCTCGGCGCCGTTTTACAACAGAAGATCGACAATATTTGGAAACCACTCGCATTCTACTCCAAGACGATGAGCGACACACAAAGACGATACAGCGTGTATGATCGCGAATTATTAGCTATATACACCGCTGTCAAAAGTTTACGACGTCTGATCGAGGGCAACGACCTCACAATATATACCGATCATAAACCACTGACCTACGCACTTACAAGAACAGCGAGTAGCAGCGACACACCGAGGCGAGAGCGACAACTTCACTACATTAGTCAATTCTGTACTAATATTAAGTACATACACGGAAATCGAAACGAAGCGGCCGACGCGTTATCACGTATCGCAGAAGTTGAAATCTTAAACAACACAATCGACTACAACAAATTATCCGCCGAGCAAGAGAACGACACAGAACTACAATCATGTATGAAACAGCCCAACCTGAACTTTACGCGCGTTAATCTACCTGGAGTTCAACGACCGATATGGTGCGAAACATCGACAGCGAACATTAGACCATACCTACCGCCGACTTATCGTCTAGTAGCCTTCAAAGCACAACACGAATTAAGTCACCCCGGAGTACGTACAACAAGAAAAATAATCATAACAAAATTCTTCTGGCCGAATATGAATAAAGATATAACTCTATGGGCAAGATCATGCATTGGCTGTCAGCGCGCGAAAATTCAAAGACACGTTATCAGTCCGCCCGGCGAGTTTCAACAATCATCGCGTTTCGAACATCTACACGTCGACATAGTGGGACCGCTACCTCCATCGAACGACTATAGGTATTTAGTTACGATGATCGACCGCTGCACTAAATGGCCCGAAGCAATACCTACACGCGATATCACCGCCGAAACAGTAGCGAAAGCAGTATACGACGGGTGGATAACAAGATTTGGCTGCCCATTACGAATTACCACGGATCAAGGTAGACAGTTCGAGTCGTCACTTTTTCACTCTTTAATGAAGAAACTTGGCGTCACTCGAATACGTACAACCGCATTTCACCCGCAATCAAATGGCCAAATAGAACGATGGCACCGTACATTAAAAGCTGCATTGATGGCAAGAGCAGTGACTATCAAATGGAGCGAAGAACTACCTACTGTTTTACTAGGACTACGTACAGCATTATGTCAAGACACTTCAGTCAGCCCCGCATTGATGACCTACGGATCTACACTACGCATTCCGTCCGATTTCTTCGTGCCTACACAGCCGAACATCGAAGACGCAGAGTTCGTTCGTCAGTTAACTGAAACAATGTCGTCACTCACACCGAAGAAAAGATCTCATTCATCAAATCTACATACATTCATTCACAAAGATCTCGAAACATGTACATACGTATTTGTACGCAACGACACCGTGCGACGACCGTTGACCCCACCTTACGATGGCCCCTACAAGGTCATTGAACGCAGTACGAATGGCAAGCAATTCACATTACAACTACCACTTCGCACTGCAGTCGTATCCATTGACCGACTGAAGCCTGCCCACCTGTATAATCACGAAACATCGCCTCTTTATTCACAAACGACTGCTACTGCGAAGAATACAACGACAGATGCAAATCCAAGTACAACAACAGCCCCGGGTGCATCAGTTCCAGTCACACAGCGAAGTACCTACATCACCCGCACCGGCAGAGCTATCAAACCCAACGTACGTTTCACTTGAGGGGGAGTGATGTGGCGTACGCATGCCGCGTACAACACCGGAGCACCCGCAGCCCTAGAAATCATCAACGTGCATCTGCTCGCGACGCGCTACATCAGCCGACTACGATGCAAGTTACAGAGCCAAGCAATTTATACGTGGCATATTTATACGTCGACAACGGTGCCGTCTGGTGGCGAATAGCAACTACAATCTCAACACACGCTGATTGGTTCCCGCCAAAAATATATCTGTAATCTTAAAGCTAAATGTAAATACGCATCGTGATTGGCCAATGTTCAGATATCGCTCCTGTAATGTTTAGATGTTGCGTGACCTTATTTGTGTATAAAGATCGATCAAATTTGTAAATAAATCAGTTCAGTATTGTACCTCGAAACGTCTTTACTTTACCATACTAGCGACGGTCTAAGGGCTCTCAGCCCATCCGGTCTAGTTCTTCAAACCCTACCTACTCTTACTAGCGACGGTCTAAGGGCTATCATACCCGTCCGGTCTAGTGCTTCGAATTACCTACCTCTAGGGTCAGCGACCTCACAGTGATCCTAAAATGCCTACACCTCCATGCCTGATGGGCAAAGAAGCTTGGGTCCAAGTCCACCACCACCTTCCAACCTAATGTTCAAAGTTGATGAAAGGGTGTGCTGAACGATAATTTCTAATTTACTGGTTACAAATTAGGGTGTTTCCAAAATTGTAAAGAACGTAAAGTATATGTGAATTTGGTTACAAAAAGACAGAACCTAATGATGGTGAACGCAAAGTGACTATTAATTTTACGTATCTGATAAGAAATTAAGTTAAATTTGGTAATTTGTTCATCAATGTAGGGTGAAAAAGATTCATCTAAAACGGAGGACCTGAGAAGACGGAGTGAAGTTTGGTCATCAATTTTGATATCAGGAGCTAATTGCTTAAAACTGTTTATTACATCACCACGCCGGATGCAATTCGGTGGTACAAACAGTTCACATTTAAAAAAAAATTAGATCTAAATCACAAATTTGGAAGTCACCCACTAGGGATGAAAAATCGTTTAAAACTGTTGCAGAGTCACCACCAAGGGTACCATCATGGGGACAAACGTTTAACTAAAGAGGCGTTGTTGATATGGTTGACAATATTACAAAATGTCATCGAAATTTTTAAGAGTTATTGCGTTAAAAATACTTATATTTATATTTGCAAACTGATTCTGTGTTTATTTAAGTCTCAATAAATGATTTAAAATATTGTATAAAAGGCATTTTCTTTGACTGCCGGTGGGTCAAACGTTGTACGAATGTGCCACACGTGAGGGGTAGTTTCGTACGTTTTCCGTATTTTTGAAAAGTTGCCATAACTTTGCCAAGTATGAAACTGCACTTCACTATTATTATAGAGAGATATAGAGAAATTAGTAGGGTAGATAGTAGAATTAAAATTATTTTTAAATAAATGTACATGTACGATACGGCTTAGGGTAAAAACTGTACGAGTCCTACCTGCTTTCATCATCATCATCTCAGCCAAAAGACGTCCACTGCTGGACATAGGCCTCCCTCAAGGATTTCCACAACTCTCGACCCTGAGCCGACCTTGTCCATCGGTTACCCGCAATCGTTACCAGGTCGTCGGTCATCTTGTTGGAGGCCTGCCCACGAACCTTTCTGCCTTAACGGCCATCAGTTCTGCGAGCTATGTGCCCGGCCTATTGCCACTTAATGGAGGCAATTCTTTGAGCTATGTCGGTTACTTTAGTTCTACGGATCTCCGCATTTCTGATTTGATCTCGCATCTGCTTTCTTTGCTACCTGCTTTCCTTACAGAGGAATTATTGAACAAGCAAGCGAAATACTACTAGGAACAATTCAGCGTTTGTAATATTTGATCGCAGCTTTATATACTTAGATTTGGTATAGCCCGGTCAAAATAGACATTCAAGGTTACATAAATCCCATACGGCTGAAGATTGGTACGAATGTACGGAACACCATTATAAACATTGATGTATATGTTTCACTAGATGAGCAATAACCACAAAATCACGCTACTACCTCACATATGACCCAGGTCATATGCCCGAGTGTCTTTTGTTTTGTAATCTGAGCCCGAGCGTTGATCGTGTGACGTCATGAGCATGACGTTCGAGTGGCGCGAAACAAGAAAATAAAAAAGGGTAAATGTAAGGTGAAATTGTGCGATTCAAAATCGCAAAAGTGTAACGCTATGTCCTAATTAGCTGTCGCAATACGACGCGACTTTTGTTGTCCAACCGACCAACTAACGCGACAAAATTTAAACACAGCTCTTTGAATGGAGCTGTCCTAACTGGCAACACGCACGGACATGCAACATCGTGTTGGTTGGCCGAAGAGTTTGAATTTCAAGCTTGTTCTATTTTTTCGTGTCGCGATGTCGGTCGCACGGAACTCAAGTGTTGTTTGTTTACAAAAATCATTGATGTACTCGTATATGTTTTACTAGATTAGCAATAACCGCAATAACACGCTACCACTCACATACGACCCAAGTTATTTTTTTTTTATATACTACTTAGGTGGCAAACAAGCATACGGCCCGCCTTATGTTAAGCAGTTACCGTAGCCTATGGACGCTTACCAGAAGTATCACTTGCGTGTTGCCAACCTATTTTTTTTACACCAGGGCTTTGTGATGGAAGTATCCCTGGGATAGGAATACGTTTCTTTCAAAACAAATCCCTAAATGAGCACTAGAGACCTGTATTCACACACAGGAACACAACTACACCGCTGTGTGTAGTTATTTCGCTGTGGTCTTCTCTAAGGTGGAGGTCTTTCCCCAGTCGGGCTTGCTCCCTACTACTTAGAAGGTCATAAATGGCCGAGTGTCTTTTGTTTTGTAATCTAATGTAAATTCGCCAAATTTTGATCCTATCTTTGTATATCTGTTGTACTCGTTCACGTTTAGATTTTAGTTTCTTCGTTATTAAATATTTTATATAACAGTTTTTACTTAGGTAGAGCACATTTGCCCTTGATAACGCCATCTTGACGACTGACGACCCGATTTTCGGTTTGGACACAATGGAACTGTCGGTTGACCAACTTGTTGTTCGCTAATGCGACCGACCGATTTTGTCGTGGTACGACTTGGCAATTAGGACGTAGCGTAAGACAAATTGTTGTAAATCATACAAAAACTAATTTAAAATATTGGCGGCTAACATATAGCTCAGGGTTGTCAGTTAAAACCTCGTTTGGTTCTCCCGTGTTTATGGGAAATTTTTGTGTTCTAGCACTAGCCAGCTCTGTACGAACAGCTGGGGATGAACCTCCACCACTTAAGTAATACCTCTGATATTTCAAGGGTCGATAAGCTATGAGCTACAAGCATAAGGCCCACCGTATAAAAATATAAAAATGTATGTATAATGTATGTATATGCCGTATAAAAAAATGCTTTAACTAATTTTAAAAATAGGTATCTATAATTTTTTTAAATTAGTTAAATTCAATTTTAAAAAAGGAAACAGGTCTTCTTCTTAGAGTTTCGATGGAAACGTTTGATGGAACATAATTAAATTTATATTATTGCGGCCCGAAATTCAGCTACATTGACTGACATGCAGTCAATGTAGCTGAATTTTGGGCCGCAATAGTATGACAATGCAGTCAATGTAGCTGAATTTTGGGCCGCAGTAATATAAATTTGGAGGCAGCCATTTCCGAAATGTGAAAAGTCCCCGAGGATCCAACGTCGCCAAAAAAACTAATTCAAGGACTAACTTCGCGAATATGGGTTTTGTGCCTTTTTTTAGCGAATCGGCAAGTTCGATCATAAAATTAGGTTAAAAGTTGTAGTACGTTTTTGTTTTGTTTCTTTTCTTCTACATTTTCTTTATTAAGAGAGGAGGGCGCCCCTCGAGCAACTTAGTTGCACGACAACTTTATCTGTCTTTGTCTCTGTCTAGTCGCAGAGATTTGGACTTTTTCTTAAAATTTTGACGCATTCATCATCATGGATTTCGAAGAGACGGCTGTGTTCTGTGCGCTTGTTCTGAGAAATCGAAGACGACAACGAAAAAGACAATATTGGGCTCATCCATTATATATAAGCAATAGCTTGACAGTCTAACATTAGGAAAATTTTATATAATGATTAGAAAATTGAGACCATTTTCAAAAAAAAATGGGAATGCAAGCCGGTATTGGTGCCAACGGACATTTGCTCGACAATATAGTGTATTTTGACGAAGGTACCTTCGCAGGCCAACGAGCGTGCGGTAGCCAACACCATGATCGTTCGTTGGCCCGGTGTGTACGCAGCAGAAATGACGCGTTCTATCAACGATAGTAGCTATAAACAAAACAGTTTGCATAAAACTGAAATGGTTTATAGTAACATATGCCTACATAATATGTAGTAATGTGTGTTTATATTGAGCAAATAATAAACTGACTGACTGAATAAAATGACTGTGCAGGCATCAACGCTCTAGCTCTAGCACTCCACAACGCGTAATGGCAATGTAGAAAACCTATGACATGTTCTGAACCCTAGTTGATGCAACCATATCACGACAGAGTTAGAGCACAATGCGTTGTTAACGATTGTTTTTACCCGAAATGCTAGGAAAGGTCCTAGCATTGCGGGTGATACACGGGCAGATGGTGATTCCTAGCATACGGGCAACACGCAAGTGATACCTTTGGTTTGGCAAGAGCGTCCTTAGGCTACGGTAACTGCTTGTGCTTGTGCTTGCTACCTAAGTAATATAAAAAAATGATGATACCACTACTTGTCGCTATAAACCTTTTTAGTCCTAAGAAAAGAATTGACCTCTAATCTACGAGGATGGTTGATCGGGAACTGGCTGGAATGAAACTTTTTTGTCTCCGTGGGCGCACTTGCATTGCAGTCAATAGACGCGGCGATAGTTGCGTTGCAGGCCTGTCTCCAAAAAAGTCTCCTGGCTGTCGCGTCGCTACGTGTGGGCGCACTTTTATACTAACCCAAAGACTTGATGTGGGACAAATAAGTTGCATAGACAAAGTTGCTCGTGGGCATACCTACTATTATTTAAAATTGTTCAATAAATTAAACTTGTTTTAGTTTAAATAAGTTTTTAATATAATTCTCGTATATGCTCTTATATTGTTGTTAGGAAAAGTCTAGTTTATTATTAGGTACAATCCTGTAAATATTTCGAGCATTAAAAATTATTATTAATTGTTACTAACATAAACTTTGTATTTTTATGATATAATTTTCTCGCTCTAGTTTTTCTTTAATTAAACTACACTACATTTTTGCGTTTTATTTTATTGTAATACTAAATACATAATTCCTTACAATCAATTGATAAAATCGACTAATTATTCGACTGTCATTATGGACAGCACTCAGCACCGAGTCGGCGACTGACCATGAAAAATGACAATTCATGAAATTTGTCAAAAGAAAGACCGAAAGACCCAACAAATAGTGACAAAAAAAAAGATCTGCTAATCGAATTATAGCATTTGTAGTAGTTATTGTAGTTTAGTTGCTAATCAATCTTAAGTGAATTAATCAAAATGTTGATTAAAGTGAAGGTAATACAACAATAAATGAAGATTGTGGTGTAAAAATCTAGACATTTTGTGTTATAACCTCGTTGTTTTTACAGACGCTTACTGGAAAGGAGATCGAAATCGATATTGAACCTACAGATAAAGTAGAAAGAATCAAAGAAAGAGTTGAAGAAAAGGAGGGCATTCCACCACAACAGCAGCGTCTTATATTTTCGGGAAAACAAATGTACGCATTTATAATTTTGTAATAGGTATTTAGATCTATCTCATAGCACTATCACAGTGTGCTAAAGTCCGGGGCTCAATTACCGACTCGTAAAACAGTAATTGGTCGAAATACAGTAAATTTGTCACAGTATCTGTCTTGAATTGTACTTAGTACCTATATTATATCCAAGCTCCCTTTAACATGGAATTAAAATATCGCATTGGCGCTCAAAAATTGCTGCCAACTTATGCTATCTCGTTTATGAAAATGTTTAATAACCTAATTGTAAGTCTCAGTAATATATAATAATGTAACAAAACTAAACACTGCACAGTATGAAAGTAGCTTATCTTTCTTTAGATATAATTGGGATTGAACATCACTGGTAACACCTCTTTAGTCTATTTCACATAGCATGGGTACTGTGATGTTTAACATTTTACGATGAAGACCAAAGAAAATAATTGCATCAATCTCTAACCAATTGGCTAATTGAATTCAGTTTTGTTGACATGTTTTTGCGCATACTTGCTTCAGATAATACAGAATGTAATAATAATAATAATGTATGTAGAATGTAATACAGAAAGAGATAGTGTCAAAAATTTCTACCTGTTAGTGCAATATCTATGTCTTCCTTACTATAGTATCATTAGTTCATAGTGTTTTATTCACTGTTCCAGGAATGATGAGAAAACAGCACAAGACTACAAAGTCCAAGGAGGTTCTGTACTTCACTTAGTGCTGGCGCTGAGAGGAGGACACTGATCTGGCTTGTGATAGTTTCCACTTATATTTATAATACTAATTTTATTTTTCATTTCATGTATAAAGTCATTATGATGTATTGCATTGTTTTAGTTCAGTTACCTCTATATCTAATTATTTAAGTTTGAGTATTGTGGATACATACAATGCTCTACATCTTGCTATGATATGAGTGTTTGGTTGCCTTTAGTTGTATCAAATAAAATAGCCTTAATTTCCTGACTTAATAATTATATGAATGCTTATATTCAACTAACACGGGCACCTAAGCATTTTTATTTACATCAGAAATGGGCCTGACGAAATTGTATCATTTTAAGCCAAGTATAATTTTATGGCTCCTACAATAAATTTGTTATTTTGTTTAGTTTTTTTTATAAGTGCATTTATTTTAGTTTATTGCCCAAAAAATAAATGAGATTAGCCATTTGGAGTTCACATTTTCATAAGGCAGACATAAACTTAAATTAATGCACTTTAGAGTAACCCTACCAAAACTGTAACATACTGACCACCTAAACAATTTAAAGGAGCAATAAAATGATACTTGGCTTAAAATTATTCTTTTTCTTCAGGCGTTTTTCTGAAGTAACTTATGAAGTTTGGTCAAGGCCAAGAACAAATAACGATCAAGACAAGCTAAATCATGCCTACCAAATTCTATGCCAGGTGTACCTTCAAGTACGGCCAAGACAAAGAACAAAAATGATCAAATCAAATCAAGCCTACTAAATTTCACAACGCAACGGTCAATGATACTCTATTTATCATTAAACAATCATAGGTACATAAAATTGTCCATTTGTTCCAGTAGACTCGCTTCTCTCGCTTGTTTAATAAATGTAATATAATAAGCAGTTAATTAAAAAATGTGATGGCATCGGACTCTGGCATTTAAAACACATGTAACAAATATTATAAAACAAACGGTATAATCGGACTATCGTTAAAATATTCAGGCCTGTTATAAGTGTACCTTTGTTTCTAACCAGAAGTGGGTTGTTGAAATTTCGTGCTTCCTACTTTAAAAATGACAAACTTCCATACAACGGTCCATCTCTTATTTTAACCCCTTAGGGGTGACATTTCGAAATACCCACCGGTTTTTATTAATTTCGCTAATTTAGGGATGCGTTTTGAACGAAACGTATTCCTATCTGAGGGTTACTTCCATCTTAAAGCTCTGGTGTAAAAAAAATGGATTGGCAACACGCAAGTGATACCTCTGGTAGTGCAAGCGTCTATGGGCTACGGTTACTGCTTAGCATCAGGCGGGCCGTATGCTATCCAATCCAAAAAAAAATACTTTGGAAAGTAATTGAAAAAAAAAACAAATACAAGATTTTATCGCTTTTTTCTCGTATTTTATGTTTTAACGCAAATTATATCTAACACGACGCGACTTTCTTGTTTCGTTTAATATTTTCTATGACCACATACCGATTGCATCGTCAAACCAGCTCCACAGTGACCACAATTTTGTTTAATAATAAATGAGTGTACTGCACGTGGAGCAGTTGGTACTCCACAGGACAGGAGCCCCTAAATACTAACTTGATCTCCTTGAGCCCCTCCAAAATCGAGTCGTTTGCGTTTGAATCGTCGCCGTTTCGAAGACTCACGGACAGACTGGAAACGTGCAGAAAAGAGACTTTGGGATTGCTATACGATTTCTATCGTCTGTTCCACACGTTCATTTCTGTCACGTATGTGTAGGCTCTCCAATAAACTATACTGTTACTTAGTTGGGTCTAGAAGCTGCCTCCCCCCAGTGTTTGCACCGGAGGAAATTTTAAAAGATGTTTGGTTTTAGTTCCTTTCTGTTGTGACCACAAATCAGTGTGTCATTTATAATTTGGTATAAGTTATAATCATACCAAATTGTAAATGATACACTGACGATTAAAAACCGTGGCCAGTTTCTGGCCAATCCTACCCTAGTCAGCGAATTGGCTGTAGAAAAAATATGCTGACATTTATTGTTTTTTTATGACGTTCAGTAGTATCAGGCATATAATCTAAAATAAATGATTTCGACTCATTTTGTATTTTATTTAATCATGTTTAAATTAGTCAGTAGAGGAGGAGGGAGGGTGGTCGTACTCTTATCTTCGCTCAAGGGCGCCGGTAGTCCTAAAGCCGGCATTGTAAATTTGATAGGTATGTAAAGTTTAAATTCACGCCATGTGCTTTTCATTATGTATTTTTATGGTTCACTGCACGTGTTAGGCAACTGTTAGTGCAGTGAGCAGTTGAAATCCTACAAATATTATAAACGTGAAAGTTTGTAAGTATGGATGGATGGATGTTTGTTACTCTTTCACGTAAAAACTACTAAACGGATCTGGATGAAATTTGGATATAGATTATGGTCTGGAATAACACATAGGCTACGTTTCACAGCGATAACCGACATCCACGCGGGCAACAGCTAGTTAATAAATAAATAAATTACCTGAATAGTAGTCCCGTCATTTTTATATCTAAATAACGGGACTACTTTCTTAGTAGAATATCTTGAAATTGTATATATCCTAGAATATCTTGAAATGTTGTATAAATAGAAGTCCCCAGCAATATCGGGCTTGGTCCCTAGTGCAAGAATAGTCTTTTTTTAAATAAAAACCATTCTCACTTCAAGACTTTTTTTTCAATGAATATTTACAAACTAAGGTGAAATTGAACATTTCATTCCGGGATCGAATTACAGACATTGGCATGGCAGAATAATAGGCGATACTGACATATACAGACTTATGCCTTTTTCCCAGGGGGGTAGGTAGAGCCTATGCATTCCACACTATACAATCTTGATTTATATATATATTATATATATTTTGGTTGGTATCAAAATAAAGTGCGATAAATAAGACAAACAGTCTCATTTGAGCAGGTATTTATTATAACACCTTCAACATTGTACATATAGTCAAATTTATACACATTTGCGCTGAATGAAGTTTACATAAAAATAAAACATCTTTGGTTCACCACACAAATTAACAACATCAATTTTCTATTTTTTTTTCCTAATTTACATTAATTTACCACAAGCCTTTCATTTCACAATTTAAAAATTAATAATTATAATTAATATTTTGAGCATTTCGCTACTCATAAAACAACTGAAGTGTGTCATCACTACAGTTTACACATGAAGCACGCGGAGCCTAGATCGTTTCAATATGTAGCTATTACATAAAGTTACACTTATCTCAAGTAGTGTATAGGTACAAATATAAAGGAATAGGTAGATTAAAGATGAAAACGACAAAACTACTTTAGGATCATTTTAGTGGATTTTAAAAACTACCACTCTAAACTTTATCAAAATGATTAAATGACTTTGGGACGGAAACATTTCCTTTAAAACATTAATTTTAATCTGCAAAATATAGGTTAATTATTTTTTAATTTAGTAATCGAGCACATAGAATTAATTTGTAATATTTTAAAATAATAATAATCAATGTAAATATTTGAAAAAAAAATTAGCGTTACATGGGTACAATGGTAGGCGATGAGCATTCAAGTTTGGCACAACATACTTTACACATGACATTGACATGGAGGATGCATGGAGACTAATGGAGAGACCACATTTATATTTATTAAACTACAGACCATTTGCTATACAACATCGGCCGAAATTAATACTTTACTATTATCCGAAATCTCCATTGTTGAAATGATTTAATAATTTATAAGTAGTTTTGTATTGTAAATACAAGATATATGTATATATTTTTTATACTACTTAGGTGACAATCTAGCATACGACCCGCCTGATGGTAAGAAATTACTGTAGCGTAGCCTATAAACACTTGCAATACGCTGGCAGCACACGACGTGTTGCCAACGATCCAAAAATTTAAACACCAGATGGAATATTTCTGATATCCTAGGAATCACAAAACCATGGTGTAGCCTAACATTTTCCTAAAAAACGCATCCCTTGTTTGCCTTTATTTTACAGGGTACTAACGTTTAAAAGATGCCATGACATTATGTTAATAAATGTTATTTTCTTTCTATAATGCTTATAAGCTTCAGTAACCGCTTACCATCAAGCGGGCCGTACGCATAAAAGTCTCGTCTTGCGAAACTTGCATCGAGTACCTTTAAATCCTTAATGCGGAGACTTAGGATTTGAATGAACTTAATTTCGGTCGAAATTATATCTATCGCTTTTTCTCTATAATGGTAGGTACCAGTCTGCTGTGTCAAGGGCACGGGGTAACCTCGACCCTGTTTATACGTACGAGTTGCTTCACCACCAATCGCTTCGAGAATACCTAACATGATTATTCTTCATGCGCCGTTACATTTTCCATTTAAATTGCATCACCCCTATTAAATCCTAAACTTATACATTTAATGTAATTTCTATTTGCGATTTTTCATAAAAACACTCCACTGAATCTTAGATAAGTCGATAAAACTAATTACACAGAGCAGAGCATTATCAAAATTTGCACTAGTTACGACTAAAAATTGTTCTTGAAGAATAACTAAAGGAGATCCTTTCTGTTTAATGTTGTTCAGCAGAAACTGTAAAATAAAGAAAATTCACATTACATACTCATTCATTAGTACCTAGCATGTTTACATATATTAGATATAATATAATCCTAAAGTCTGTCCTTCAACTATAAAGAGGTAAGATTTATCCGGAACCACACAGCTATGACAAATATTGTGACGCCTTGTGTCGTGATCCGCCATAAGGGTATCGAATTCGATTTTTAGTATGATGAGATTCGCATTACTGCTATGACGCCTTGTGTCGTGATGCATCAGAAAGGTGTCGAATTCATACATTTCCTATGATGAAATTTATAGGACGCTGTGTTGTGATGCGTCATAAGGAGGTACCCTTATGACGCATCACAACACAGCGTCCTTATCGAATTTAGGTATATTTTAGTATGATGAGAATCGCATTACTGCTATGACACTTTGTATCGTGATGCGTCTTATGGGTATCGAATTCATAAATTTACTATTATGAGATTCATATGACTGCTATGACGCTTTGTATCGTGATGCGTCTTATGAGTATCGAATTCATAAGTTTACTTTGATGAGATTTATATGACTGCTATGACGCTTTGTATCGTGATGCGTCTTATGGATATCGAATTCATACATTTACTATGATGAAATTCATATTACTGCTATGACGCCTTGTGTCGTGATGCGTCGGAAGGGTGTCGAATTCATACATTTCCTATGATGAAATTTATAGGTCGCTGTGTTGTGATGCGTCATAAGGAGGTACCCTTATGACGCATCACAACACAGCATCCTTATCGAATTTAGGTATATTTTAGTATGATGAGAATCGCATTACTGCTATGACGCTTTGTATCGTGATGCGTTTTATGGGTATCGAATTCATAAATTTACTATTATGAGATTCATATGACTGCTATGACGCTTTGTGTCGTGATGCGTCTTATAAGTATCGAATTCATAAGTTTACTATTATGAGATTCATATGACTGCTATGACGCTTTGTATCGTGATGCGTCTTATGAGTATCGAATTCATGAATTTACTATTATGAGATTCATATGGTTGCTATGACGCTTTGTATCGTGATGCGTCTTATGAGTATCGAATTCATAAGTTTACTATGATGAGATTTATATGACTGCTATGACGCTTTGTATCGTGATGCGTCTTATGGGTATCGAATTTATACATTTACTATGATGAGATTTATATGACTGCTATGACGCTTTGTATCGTGATGCGTCTTATGGGTATTGAATTCATAAATTTACTATTATGAGATTCATATGACTGCTATGACGCTTTGTATCGTGATGCGTCTTATGAGTTTCGAATTCATAAGTTTACTATGATGAGATTTATATGACTGCTATGACACTTTGTATCGTGATGCGTCTTATGAGTATCGAATTCATAAGTTTACTACGATGAGATTTATATGACTGCTATGACGCTTTGTATCGTGATGCGTCATAAGAGTATCGAATTCATAAGTTTACTATGATGAGATTTATATGACTGCTATGACGCTTTGTATCGTGATGCGTCTTATGAGTATCGAATTCATAAGTTTACTATGATGAGATTTATATGACTGCTATGACGCTTTGTATCGTGATGCGTCTTATGGGTATCGAATTCATACATTCACTATGATGAAATTCATATTACTGCTATGACGCCTTGTGTCGTGATGCGTCGGAAGGTTATAGAATTTATACATTTAGAAGGTACGATGAAATTTATATTACAGCTATGGGGCTTGCTTTGCGTTGTGACGCATCCTAAGAGTAGCTATCGAATTTATACATAGTATGGCGAGACTCACATTTAGTAAGTGTCGCAGTGTGTTGTGATGACTTCTTTCAAATTTATAAATTCGATACCATTCTGACGCATCACGATCACGACACAATGTAACAATATGTCACAGTATTTGTTTTTGTACCTACTTATTTTTTTTTAGACTGTACTCACTGTCGTCCAATTGACTGACTTATCGTATAAATTGATAAATGATGGTCTTACGAAATACGTCTTGTTAGTGAGTCGCGAGGATGACATTTCGGTCAATGTTACGAACCATTACGTGCCTCATTGTACAATGTAAGTTGGTAGTTGAGTTATATTTGTTATGTGCTTTGTACTTTGATAAACGATATATTCGAGGAATATTGGGAAAATATAAAAGGTTGTTCGATTAACCACTTACTTAAGTTACACCTACATTAGTAACGCTTGAACACAATTTGTAACTTTTAATTAAGTAATAATAGTGCTTTTGACTGTGAATTGATATGCCAGGCAGCTTCTTCTTTATGATCTATTAATCCTACTATCCTACTAATATTATAAATGCGAAAGTTTGTAAGAATGGATGGATGGATGGATGTTTGTTACTCTTTCACGTAAAAACAACTGAACGGATCTGGATGAAATTTGGCACAGAGATTGATTTATGGTCTGGAATAACACATAGGCTACTTTTTACAGCGATAAGTGCGATAACCGACATACAAGCGGGCGGAGCCGCGGGCAACAGCTAGTAATTATATAGCTTGAGGTATCTTATAATAACTACCCAACTTTTTTATAATGTGAGCAACATTAGGTACCTACCTTGGTAAGTAGGTTATACATAATTTCGTCACAAAAGTTTCCTTAGCGATAGATATTGCCTACCTATAACTTAAAAAAGTCAGAGAATGTGTTCAAATTAGAGATCTATGATTTAGTACCTAGTCCAAAGTTATGGGCTCGGCATTCTTAATTCAATAAGAACTTGGAAGTGACAGTTTAGGTACATTACCTCAACCATCGGAGAGTGCCGGCGTGACCCAACCATATTTGTCATGTGTCTTGACAACGGAGCGGAATGCTTCTTCAGCGCGTCGCCTGGTGAACTCGCAGGAGGGCCGCGGTGGCGCCCGCGCCACCCGCCCTTGGCCCTTCACCACCGATGCTGCAAACTGCATCACCACAGCTTCAACTGTATACGCCGAAGCCCAACCGCGTGGTGTTAGCAGTTCCATGCAAATCGCACCCCCTGAACGAAAAAACATAATATGTATTTCATGTTAGGTAGGTAACCCTTATGACTACAGAAAAATACAAAAATGATAATTGTCAGACTTGCCCATAAAGCAGGCGGTACGACGTTCGACCTCTGAGAGAAGATTAGATATAATTTAACCATAGGAACGAGGTTTAGTAAATTTTCCTACATCTAAGTACTAAAGCATGTAGGTTTTAGAAGGTAGTAAGTAGGTACTGTGGAGCCACAGCTCCTACTCGTTCACTAATATGTGTGTATAGGGTGTCGCTTGGCTAGCAAGAGGTGAGTAGGGCTGAGGCTGGATTCCTTATTAAATGAAACTTCACTGGGATAACAACTACCAGGGACGTAACACACTCCTCAAGCATAATTCAGGAGTGTGTTGTGAGTGTACGTACGTGGGCGATTGTTTAGCCAACAGACAACACTACTACTTATTATAATTAAGGAATTTAAATAGGCAATAGGTACGCGCAATCCAATAGGTAACAATCCAATAGATGGTCACTCACGCTTATTGCCGGAGATAACTGCGCATATTGTCCAAACTAGGATACCTATTTTGACCCTATCTATTACATCTAATTCAATCCAATGCCATAACTGTTATCACAGCAATTTATTCTAATGCATTCAAGGTACTTGCTGCGGATACGACTCTCTAGATGCGTAGCTACCTACCTAAATATAATTCACCAATCCAATTGGTCCAGTGGTTTGTGAATACAATAGACCACCTTATAGAAGTGGTAGATACAGCGCGGAATAAATGATTATATGGATTTCGATGGTTATCCCAAAGGGAGCGAATAAACAACATGGCTAGCCAGGTGTTGATAACAGGAGCATCACGCCGTCAATACCTCAGCCGAAAAGCCGGTCAGCCCTGGATGTCCTTTTGTAGGGTGGCAAATTTGCAGAGGCGCCAATAGGTATTCGGAGCGTAAAATTAAATAATACACTTTAATTATTTTCGATAACCAGAATGAATTTTAAAAACTGTCATCGTAGTGAAAACTTCTTTAAATTAAAATAAATAAGATTTTTTTCATTATTAAGAGAACAAAATTGTGACAAATTAAATGATAATCATAATGATTCACAAATTTAATGGTAAATAGAAGACGGGCGGTGCTGAGGTTAAATCCGGCCCTGGCCCTGTACTTGGTCTGGGCAGATAGATAGATAGAATATTCTTTATTGCACACATAAGTACAAAAACTAATTACGAAACTAAAAAAGAATTAAATACACAAACAAGAAGGCACAATGGGCGGTCTTAGGTAATGCTAAAAGCGATCTCTTCTAGACAACCTTAGGATGGGCTTATTGATAGAGGAGATGGTAGCTTATGGCGTACTACTAATAATATATATACTATATACATAAATGTAGATATATACTAAATAATATAATAAATGGCAGGTTACCGCTGAATCAATTAGCCTATTCATTTAAAATGTTTAAAACCGTCTTCTATAGACCATAACTAAACCTTTGGCGGACAGTAATGTTGACACAATAGTCGTTTTATTGTTATAACGTCTATAGACGTTAACTGTCCTACAAAGTGTGCTCAGCCCTACAAAGTTAAGTATTTATATCTAATAGATATATTAGGTACCTACTTAAATAAATATTATTCCTACGCTACGCTGTTCCCTTATACTTACGCTTGAATAAAGCAACTTGGAGCAAAGTAGGTAAGTGTTGTAGAGGTCATAACATATTTATTGTTTTACCTTCCATAACAAATCCTTTCTCTATTCTTGGTTCGATGACCCGCATGAAAGGTGGTGCGAAGGGGAAATTCTCCGGGAAAACGAGATGCAAGAGTATATGAGGAATGTGGAGTTCGCGCAGGTCATTCGCCAACTCGCTTTCCGGGTCTATTTGGTGCAGTCGAACGTGCCATTCGAATAGATTGTCGTTTACGAGTTCCACCTGAAACATAGTTAAGAAAAGTATGTTAACAATTTGAGATAATGCCACATGCACTAAAGATAGCTGAGTGGGAAGGCTAGTAAGAGACTTGTCACACGAGGTGTGAGTTCGATCCCGACCAGTAGATAGTACCTACTATCAATATAAATTTTACTATGTGAAAATTACACGTACCTATAGGTAGGTACTAATTAAATAATTTTTTGTTGTAAACGATGAAGGAAAACAACGTTGGTTCACGTTGTTTTCCTTCATCGTTTACAACAAATCATTTCTTAAGCAGAAATCCTAAACGATTTTCTTTTAAATAAATACTTATATCTTAGGTAACTACTTTCTCACTCGGCTATCACTGCTTTTTGGTGCAGGTATGAGTTCTTTATTAAATGAACCAATATGTTAAACAATCTGGAAGATTTCAATCGATTTACGTATTACGATGAAGATGAGAAAAGATCCTAAAGTAAATATTTACTTTTGAATGACATATTAGGTACCTACTTAGGTAACTGAAAATTTATTGTGAACATAAGCTGTCGTAATGTTGTGTAACGTACCTACCTACCTGCCTACCTATTTAACGGACTATGTGGAATTAGATAGCCTACAATAGGGTAACATGCCTTTTTATTCACCAAATGAAATTCTCCATAGACATACCTATTAATGTTTTCCCGTAACGTGGAATTTTAATCGTTTAAATGTAACAATTGCTGCAGCAGTATCTCGTTATAATTTAGCCTAGGTAAATATACAGTTATAGAGTTGTCCGTGTGGTGACTGATTAACAATACATATTATCACCACCCTGTTCCATCCTGAGGATGACGTAAGAGTCGACTAAGGGAGTCAGACAGACAATATCCAATGCTAGAGAGGGAAAACTCGAAACAAAACCCTATACCAACCTGTCTGGCCAGCGTGGTATTGAAGGCTTATATCTATCCAAGTTAATGGAGGAGACCCGTGCCCAGCAGTGGCATGTTTATGGGTTGTGATGTAAATATATACTTCTGTATATTTTCCCTAAATTCAAAAATCTGCTTTAAGAATGCATCCAGGGTTGATACCTACCTACTTGCTTTTCATGCTTATTTTTTGGATCATATAATATACATATACGCGATAGGTTCCTACTTAATTTGAAATGAGTAATATGTTTTTAAATTTTCAAAAAAACAGTTTTATTACATTACTAGCTTGGTGGTCGCAATCGCTATAAAATCTTCATGGTACTGCCTATGGTACGTACGAAGTGACTCATTTTCAAATAATATATTATGTAAACTCTCACCGTGAAGACGGGATCTTGCCGGCTATTCTGTAGTCTTTGTATTTCTTTTAACTCTTTCATCAGTCTGCGTGTTCGTACTGCTGCTGCGCGCTCTCGCACTTCGTTGGCTCCCCCTGCCTTCTTCTTGACGAGGGTTGAGGCCGCTGGGCTAGCTGGCAGGCTCGCTGCCGCTGCCTCTGCCGGACTCACACCGTCTCTGTAGAAAATTGAAATGGCTATTGAGATCTTTTTCATTTTATTGGTTACCTAGACGCTCTGGATAGATGATTAGGATTTAAGTTACACGTCACAAAAATATGTACTTACCTATTTTCCTAATTTCTATGATTTTGGTAGGTAAATTATTTTATAAAAATCCTAAGACAACCGAATAAGAAAGAAAAAAACAAATTTATAATGCTACAATTTGAGACTAACCGTAGAATCATAATTATATTTATACTAGTCCACCTAGACCTACACTTTGCCTGCACTAACAATTTGACAGTAATAGCAGTGCTATTTCAGACTATTATCTATCTGTGTGCTAAATTTCATCTAGATCCGTTAAGCCGTTCTGGCGTGATTGAGTAACAAAAGCCATCCATCCATCCAGTGTCGGATTTTCCTATTAGTATAGATGAACTTGTGTGTGTATTAAACATTGTATGTGACGTGTCTTATGGATGTCCAGTTCAGCATTAGCCAGGTCCGGTTACCTGGCGCTTGTTTTCGACTGGAGCCTACATAATGTATATCAGACAATGAGAATCCGTCTCGCGTTATCAAATTTCATAATTAAGAGTTTTGTTATATATATTCCAAACCGGATTCGGCTACGGTGACTTTTCTGTTCTTGCTAATATTGTAGGATTTGAGAGTGTGTCCTAATGTGACTTATGTATCCTATTTTAGCACTAAATGTACGTGCACAGCGAGGACATGTTAGAATTCCATTCTGGTAGTTGTACAAAATATTGGATAGTGAGCATCAAGTTTGATATCGAGATTCCTCCTCCTTTGTTACTATCGCTTTGTTTATTGTTAATTGTATAGCTGATTTACTATATTTCAACACTACTTTAGATTCTTTGTATAGACGTAGGGGAGACTGTAGTCTTCCTTACACTATGGTAGGTATTGTGATTATGACAGACAAGTCAGTGAAGCTATAATATGTAACCAAAATCACAGAGACACATAATACTATCCTTACTAATATTATAAATGTGAAAGTTTGTGAGAATGGATGGATGAATGGATGAAAGGATGTTTGTTACTCTTTCACGTAAAAACTACTGAACGGATCTGGATGAAATTTGGCACACAGATAGATTATGATCTGGAATAACACATAGGCTATTTGCAGCGATAACCGAAATCCACGCGGGGGGAGCCGCGGGCAACAGCTTGTTGTTTATAATAATAATTATCACAGTTTATACACTGTGGTCTAAGAAAATGCACCACATGTTGATAGCACAACAAAAGAGTAAGGCAGAGGGCAGTTACCTTTACGTGTTATTTATTGTACTTATTCCAACAAACGTCTGATTATTGAAGGCGTCCATAAGCTACGGTAACTGATTAACATCAGGCGGGTCGTATGCTTGTTTCCCATCTAACTAGTATAAAAAAAACGTTACCATAAAAATAGTTTACTAAATAAACGTCTCGGCAAGCGGGCGATTGTGGTCATGCATGAAAATAATCATTCAACATCGTACACTGTTCTGGTTTATTTATATCGTTGACCTACATACATAGTCTATATAAGTACATATGTATAAGAAGATGTTGTTACCTACATATTTGCTCAGTCCATTCATAGATAAATGAACACTCTACTTGTTTGCTTATTGTATTATGTAGGTACTCGTAGCATTGATTTAAAATAAAGTAGGATTTGATTTTATTGTTATTAGCATTTGTTTTACTCTAAGTCAATCCTCCAGCGCGTTTTTCGAAGATGTGGAAGCCAGATTATGAGCTTCATCACCCATTTCTAAGAAAATTAATATATATTTAAAACGGGGTCTTATAAATGCTAGTTTCTGTAACCTATTTCTTCAGTACAGAGGCCATAACCATAAAGCGAACTTAATAGCGATTTATTTTCCAATTTAATTTCGGAACGACTTGTCAAGATCGAAAATAAATCGTAATGAGAACGTCATGGTATGGCCCTAGTACCTACAATTGATTTACTCGCGCTTATGCAACAGCAACATTGGGCTACTTCTATTTTGTAAAGCTGATCGGTCATAGCCGTGACGAAAAAGTGAATGAATGATTATGTCCGGACAGGTTTCCTAGAAGGGAATTCTTAAGGTGTATAAACAGGATAACCCATTCTAAGGCAGATAGAGAAATAAGCGAGGAAGTGCACCAAACAAGCAAGCAAGCCTGCCAGGGGAAGGCCCTTTCTGAAGACAAAGTTTACATAAGCCAAATAACTACACACCGCAGTGTAGTTGTGTTCCTGTACAGACATTTTCAGCGCTGTATAAGGATGCGTTTTTATCGAAACGTTTTCTTAAAAACTGGTGCAATTTTTTAAGTTAGGCAACACGCAAGTGATACACCTAGTATTTCAAGCGTCCATAAGCTAAGATACCTGCTTATCATCAGGCGAGCCATATGCTTGTTTACCCCCTAAGTAATAGATATAAAAAAAGACAGATAGAAATATGTAGCACCTGAACAAACATGTTTTGTATTGTCTAAATACAAGCGGTCCCAGTGGATACAATATCTATTATATTTTGAAAACACAGCTAGGTATTTGTTTAACAAATACTCTATGTTTTATAATACAAGCTGCACACAACTTACGATGGTATGCCGATTGATTTTGTTTATTTACACTCGACCATAATTTCGACTGAACAAATCAAAATCCTATCCAAAAAATAATAAATGTAAAGCTTTATAAATAAAGGCTCTTTATTTCTAGCAGTACCTTCTAAACGAAATAGCTCCCGAAAAGATACTTATTAGGGCTAGTGATTTCAGATGCCTAAGGATCGGTTCATATCCGACGGAAAATGCGTCGCGTATTATCGGTCGCGTTACGCAAGAACAGACAAATATATAATAAAACATATATTTAACCTTTTTCACTTAACCGATGATGCATTAGTGCATCAAGTATATGAATAGACGCGACTGACGATACGCTTGACGCATTTTCCGTCAGATATGAACCGACCCTTAGTACAACAGGCGGGGTCACCGACCACGGTGGTACGTAGACACTTAGCAGTGCACTACACTCACACAGCTGTTGCGTGACCTTGATTGTTAACTTTGCGCCTCACCGTTCGGGTCATTTTTGACAGAACTAGACTTTAAATATTACTTAGGTAGCAAACAAGCATAAAGCACACCTTTTAAGACTACGCTAAGGACTTACCGTAACCTTAAAAGTTTTAACACAAGAATTTTGTGGTGGAATATTTACTTAATAACTTAAATTGGATGGCCAAAATGGCGTTTTGTGGAATAAGTAGTTCGACAATCATATGCATATCAAATGAGAGCGTGCGATAACAAGAAATAACAAACACTAACAGCTTGTTTTGAAAAATGATTTTGTTAGGTAAGTAGGTGGGTACCTACTATTTACTATTGTACCTACTTAATGTAGGCCGAATATAAAAAAAAATACATTGTTCGAGGAATTTGTAGCTACGAGTAAGTAGTACCAGTGACTCTGTGAATCGATACTAATCGATAGATTTGCAAGGTTAAGCTGCAGACATCATATCTACGTACTGACCTAGGCAAGGTTGTACTGGGGTCAGTACGTGCATGTTTATCAAGTTTTAAAACACATTTTCAAGACTTTTCTGTCTGTCGAAACCATAGAAACTGGACCTCTTCTGTCTCCAAAGATTACTTAGATTGAATTGTATACATAGGTAGACAGAATTAAGAGAGGTAGGACACCATACTAGTAAGCCAGCCCGCCTGGGGAAGGACCTCCAACTTACAGAAGACCACAGTCAAATGACTACACACAGCGGTGTAGTGTTGTTGTATATCTGTGTGTGAGTAGAGATTTTCAGAGCTCATTTAGGGCCGCATTTTTCTTTTTTTCTATTCCAGGAAAATTCCATAATAAAACCCTGGTGTTTATTTTTGCGTCGGCAACACGCAACGGATACGCAAGCATCTATAGGCTAAGGTAACTGATTACCATTAAGCGGACCGTATGTTTGTTTACCACCTACGTAGAACAGAAAAATTAAATTGGGCCCGTTAAAAAGTCCCTGAAAATCACATCTAGGATTGTTAATTTTTTTCAAGTTTCAGGCAACTATTTGTTAGAATAGCTAATGGTAACAAAAAAGTCGGTTAAAAATCGGTGCACTTAAAAGAATAAAAATAGCTAATTCATTAATTAAAGATTCAATGTAGGTAATCAAGCAACCTCAATCACGCAATTGCAACACGTCATAGAGCTCAAAGACCTATATATTTATCTCATACAACAAAGAGTAGAAGGAATCATGCAAATTTAATACTCAATATATGCCCTAGATTTTTAAACATAGGTTTGAAGTATCTTATGTGTTTATGTCTTCGTGAATATGAGCTATATATGTATATACTCTTGCAGTCCTTCGTGTACGATCGGCCAAATTAGCGCTTGAAAATTTTTAATATTTTATTTTACCGATTGTTACCTTAACGGACAAAATTGTTTAACTAAAAGATTTGGATTTGATCTGGAAGACGAAGCGTGGGCAGGCCTCCAACAAGGTGGACCGACGACCTGGTAAAGGTTGCGGGCAACCGATGGACAAGTTCGGCTCAGGATCGAGAGTTGTGGAAAACCTTGGGGGAGGCCTATGTCCAGCAGTGGACGTCTTTTGGCTGAGATGATGCTGATGAAAAGATTTTATGATTCTATAATAATAGCAACCCATATATGTCCCACTGCTGGGCACAGTTCTCCTCTCTTCTATCAAGCGAGATAGAGGAGAGGAGGGCCTTAATTTACACACGCTGGCCTAATGCGGGTTGGTGAATGCGACATGTCTTTAGAATTTCTTCTAAGACATGTGGTTCTCCTCACGATGTTTTCCTTTACCGTTAGCAGATGGTGAATCATATGATTAGTACATATAAATTCCGCACCTCTTGCGTGCAAGTCGGTTACTTTCCCACTCGGCCACGACCGCTTCTATGATTATATTGTGTCATTTTATTTAGCCGTAGATCATGTTATAAATCTTGTGTAGGTATACCATATTGTATTTAAGAAATAAATAAACATTTATAAATTATAACTAACATTCCGTAGGTAGAATCGACAAAGCGTCAACTTGGTCGATTCTACCTACGGAATGCAGTCTGTCTGCAGCTGCATTTCTCACGAGGGAACACGTCGTATCCGGTTATTCATAAAGCTTTCAGTAGGTAGTGTTCTTCTAAAATACAAAGGCAAAGTATACAGCTATTATAGCTTGAACCTTAATAGGTTCAACCTACCTATTACAGTAGGTACTGCTTGTTTCTATTTCTAATGCTTTTTATGGCTTGTCTAAACTAATTCCTATAAAAAAAATATATATATTACTCAACAGAATTTAAAAAAACTAATTTGGCTATAGAAAGCTATCTAGATATCTATTATTATTTTTTAGCAAATATGAAATAATATAGACTATATTTTATTTGCAAAAATGTTATTGCATAGGCATATTGTATGCATAGGATTTCAGCAGTAGGTATTTTAGTCTTTAGCTGACCTTGTTACATCGGTTGCCCTCAACCTTTACCGGGTCATCGGTTCACCTTGTTGGAGGCCTGCCCACGCTGCGTCTTCTAAAATAAGAAACTACTTACTTAATGGATTTTCACTGTGTGAAAATTCCGAGAAAAATGTGTTTTCTTTAAACGATCATATTTCACTATTTATTTGGGTAAAAACTACATCAAACTAAACGATTATTTTGCTCCATTTCTGTTCATTTCCTTCTACTAATGAGCTAGAGTCGTTGTCATCACTCATTAGTCGTATGTATTTAAATTAAAACTTGTAACCTATTAACGGTCTTGCCAAAAAGGTAACCTACTTACTACTTAGTGAAACAGCTTTTGCCATGTTGTTCATTGGAACTGCCACAAATGAGGACAATGTACGATCAGTACTATTATAAATGAGAAAGTTAATGTCTGTCTATCTATCTGTTGTTTTTTTAGGATTACACGGTCAACCGATCTCACCAGCAAAATGGCAAGGAGATAGGTGGTGTCGTGTGAAAGGACGTTGGTTACTATTTATCGCGATAACCGACAAATCTATTTATTGAGTTACCTATTTACATTCATTTTAATTAATTGCTCATGGATAAATAAATTGTCAATGACAATGATATAAATCCTTCAACATTGGAAGTAATCCAATAAACCAGCTGTTGGACTTAAGTGTAATGCACTTTGTATAGGTCATTCACTTCCAGAGTTTTATGCAAAGTACGCCTGATTACGTAATATACAACTTCCAGAGTAAAAACAAGCGGTATTACCTACTAAGTTCTGTTTATCGCGTTAGTGGGAAAATATGCAAATATAGCTTAAATAAAATAGATAGGCTGGGATCATTAGGTATGCTATCAATTATTACCTAAGCACGTAAAAGATTGGTCCTTGTTCTGATCCCTCTCAGGTCAGGTTGGATTTAAGTTCCATCAGACTATAAGAATGAAGGAATAAAGTTTGCACCTGCGTTTCCGTACACATTTGTGCATTATGATACCTCCCGCGCAGATGTTTAGTCTCCATCGAGATTCGTGATCGAAATTCGGTTAGTAAGTAGGACATACTAATACATTCAAGCTAAAAAAAGCGGCGTTACTAATATAAGCCCTGATTATCTCAGTGGTTGGACTAAATGGTGGTTATACCTATACAATATGCGCAGTATAACTTGCAAATTAGCGTGTGGGCATAGGTATTTCATTAGGTATGCTATCAATGTACCTAGTTGGTACTAGTTGCTGACAGATTGCGAGCCATTACGTTGGCATTATCATATTACTCGCTTGATATGTACATGATAATTTAACGTCATTTGTTTACTAACAAAGTAATGAATTCCCTTTGTTTTAATATTCAATCTTGTATTTGTCTGACTTTACAGCAAAATTGTTGTTATACAAACTATATAAAAACAAAAGTTCTAATGAGAGCTTATTTTTGCCTAGAGCCCAAAATCAAGAAGCAAAATAAACATGAAAAAAGCGATGACGGATGAATGTAACTCATTTTCAAGAGGAAACGGATTAAAAAGGATTTAAGTAAAAGGATTGAGTAGTGTTCTTTACAGGTAGCACTCACATTACACATTACATTACACTAGCACTTTATGAGACGAATTCGAAGGGTTTAGTTCTTTTCAGTCTTCTCACTAAGTCCGTGTTGTCGAGGAGCTGGATAGCTTCGACGTTCACATGATGATGAAGCCTGCGATGATGGGCTCGGCATGTTTTTGGAAAACGCTTATTACGAAATCCATTTTAAGGTCCTTATGGAGGTCGTCATTTCTAATGTACCAGGGCGCATTAACGATACCTCTGAGTACTATATTTTGAAAACGTTGTATAATTTCAATATTGCTGTGTTTGGTACAGCCCCATAGCTGTATACCGTAAGTCCATACTGGCATGAGAACTTGCTTGTATAATAGTAGTTTATTGTGCACTGACAACGAAGAATGTTTTCCAAGTAGCCAGTACATCTTTTTGTAGCGCAGTTCTAGCTCGTTGCGTTTCTTTTTGACATGGGCCTTCTAGCGAAGCTTTGCGTCTAATGTCATGCCTAGATATTTGGCTGTATTTTCGTACGGTATCGCTTTGTTATTAACCGACTTCAAAAAGAGGAGGTTATCAATTCGTGTGTATTTTTATTTTTTTTAATGTTTGTTACCGCATAACTCCGTCATTTATGGACCGATTTGAACTGGACTTTGACTGGACATACTTCCAGTTTGGTCCCATTATCATCAAAAGAAAGTTCTGATGATGGGATCCATGAGGAATTGAGGGAACTCCTCAAAAGTTATAGGCACACATATAGCAATTTCAATATTTTTAACAACTAATCAATCATTTGCATTCAGATAGTGTAATTTGGTAAAGTAAAACTGATGAAAAAGACCACAGATGGCCATCTGAAATTTTCAATAATAAGTATTTTACTGATGGCGATTAGATAAGTTTCGGTTATTGTTGCTAAGCAACTATTAATAAGAAATAATGACGTGAATGAATTGAGCGCGGAAAGCACAGATTAAATATTGCTTTTAATACCTACTCGACCTGTGTTCAGCCCGACGCTCAGTCGTTTGAAAATTTTACAACTTGCCGTACTGAAGTCGGTTTTTTTTTTGTTAAAATTATTTATGTATACCGGGTGATAGCTAGATCTGTTATTTGTAAATCTATATGTGATGATTTTGCTTTATTTAACTTTATTTTCCATTTTTTTGTCCATTCAACGATGATGTTAACGGCTGTTTGGACCTTTTCCACTGCTTCCGCGTGGGTTTCCCCAGTAGCCATTATGGCTGTGTCATCTGCAAATGTTGCAATGGTGTTGTTTTCTAATTCTGGGATATCACATGTGTACAATAGGTACAGGACCGGACCCAATACACTACCTTGGGGTACCCCAGCTTTTATCTCCTTCAGTTCTGAATGTGCATCTTCTTGTCTTGTATATAAATAGTGAAATTATTACAATTGAATTCGTGAAATTATTGATTCTTTAAAGCGGGCTGGGATTTTATTATGGATTTTAACTCACATCGAGTAACAATTGTTTTGAAACCGGCTAGTCCTCTAGGTACGAGTATCACAAGTCTATTTGAATTTCTAATGTCGTTTCTCTTGGTAACATTTTGCTTGTTTGAATGTTTTCGGGTGTAGTTTAATAAACTTATCTCCAGGATATACAGGCATGGTAATGTAAGAATTTGTAAGGTTTTAAAAGATGGATAATAAGATACATCGGGAGCAATGTCACATATAGAACTTACGCATCTCTTTTGTGCAATAAAAGCCTATTGAATATCTGTGCCTACAGTTACCCTAGACCATTCCGGATCAATGATTCGACATACGCAAAGTAGGCTGTGAATGCAGTGTCTTTATTAGCGACTTCTGCGAGTTAATATAGAGCAAAGAAAAACCTGTACATTTTATTTGCAACTTTCTCTATTTGATCACTCCAATGAAATTGATAATTAATTATTATGCCAAGAAATGTTGTATGATTAGCCGTCGTAAGAGTTTGTCCATTGTAAAATACGAATACCTACATCATTGTTGTTGTTTGTTCATCATTGTTGTTACGAGTACATTAATGTCAAAGTATCACTTATGTCATTTTCATGTTGTTTAATTGTTATATTTTTGTTTGTGGTACGACACATATTATATCGTCTGTAAACCATTCTGTAAACAGTATTGTTTTGTGGTCATAGCTTCAGGTAAATCGTAAACATAAACTTTGTTTTTTTTTTTTTTACTTTGTTTTTTTTTTAAAAGACAACTCCCGCACTAGAGAACAAGCTCTGTGTTGCGAGGGACTTTACAAACATACAATTAACGGACACAAATTACACCCAGACTCAGAACAACTCTTTGTGGGTCACACAAAGTTTTGTCCCTGTGCGGGAATCGAACCCACAACCTCGTGCACAGCAGGCGCATACTACACCCACTGGACCACCAAGGCAGTCAAGACTAAAAAACAAAAACTAGGAATAGGTGCTGGCCCAATACGTCTTGGGTACTCCAAATAGATTTTTTTCTATATTTGGACCTGTTTACTTCAATGCAAACGCTTGATTTCAATTGTGACAGCCACACATTGATATAAATATATATATTTTCTAAATAAGTTAAGTTTTCAACCAATTTAAAGTTGTTAGTTTCTCGTGCATGACTTTTTCAAATATTTTGGAGAATATCTGTATTATTGTTTCATTTGATATAAATGAATGCACTTTTTTCTTTTCTTTTTTTAATTAGAAATATAATTAAGGCTTAGTTACCTTAAATAAATGTTTAATATTCAGTAATTTTGTAAATAAACATGGATTGGGAACACATATAATTAGCTTTCCGCATTTCTTTTTTGTATAAACTTTAGTTATGCCAAATTACACACTTCTTCTTCACTTCCTTATCAATATAATATTATGGATAGACGATAATACAGTCCCTGAAGCAAACAAAAGACAATGAAAGCAACCATCCGGTGTCCTTATTGTTAGAAAAAAATAGGTAAGTAGGTAGTTAGGTATATTTTTAAAATTATGTGTTCCGGTACTAACGACCTAATGCCTGTACTATATATTGCATTGTGTATTCTGTGCTAATGCTTTTGTTTGAGCGTGTCTTTAGGCTTAGGAGTGAACTTTTTTTACATTTTTACGCCAAAATGGATCACAAGTACGTCTTATGTTTACATAAAACATCGGAGGTAGATACCTATCTAAGTTAAATATAGAAAAGAAAGTGCTGTTTGCTGTTTGTCTTGTTAAACCGGAGTGGTTACCGTTACTGAACACTAATAAGGTTTCTATAAACAAGTTCTAAATGGATACTTATTCTAAAAATAAACTTATCATTAAATTATTGAGTCAACAATATTGTTTTGTTGTCGCGTTGCGTCGTCGGCTTGGCTTTTATACACAAATATTGTAAGTTGGCAGGTAGGTACTTGTTTATTTATTTATTTATTGGATCTCAAACAAAAAACAAATTACAAGAAAAAATTACATGATTACAGCTCTGAACTTAAGTTTTTTGACATCGATCAATTTTCTGTGGTTTGGCACCAATATAAATACCTATAATAATAAATTTAATCAATAATCTGCATGCAAAATAACAATGACAAACATAAAATTAATACATAAAAAACACATTTTTTTAACATATTACTTGAATTCAATTATAAAATTAAAGACATAAAATATGAAGTAGAATAACAACAATTAAAATTAAAATTATTTTAGCACATAAATGTCAAATGAAAGAATGTTTTATAATATTAAAACATCAAGTTTGAGGATTGTGAACCGCCCTGCAATGTAATTGTTGTTTAAGTACCATTAATTTATAAAAAATATAATACTTAAAGTAAGTGGTATAGTCGAAACCTGAAAGCAGTTTGTTTAGAATCAGTAGTAGATTCGAGCAGGTACCTACCCACCTACAATAATTTTTAAATAATGTCATAGGTATTTGTCCCAATAATGTTCAGTGCAATAATTTATGAAAATTGTAAAAAAATACAAATACAATAAAATTGTACTTTCCGCGTTTTTTAAAATAAATTACCATAATCGCACAGGAACTACACAATGAAATCAGCTGATAACATCGCGAGTTTTCACTTTTGTTTGTTACTTACTTCTTAGAGACGCATGTCGAATAAGAAAGGGTGTCAAAAGTTTAATATATTTATGTCACTATAGCAGATGTAATAGACCGCATTAAATGCAGTTTTTTAAAGCTTAAAATGAATATGCTTTTATCTGTGTCGTGTGTGTAAGGAGATTTTATGTAAAACATTTTAAGACTTCATGTGTCGAATCGAAGGTGTATTTTAAAACTAGCTTCCACCTGCCGTTTTGCCCGTACGTGCAAACAGCCTATTCAATCCAGACTATAATCTATGTCTATGCCAAATTTTATCCAGATTCGTTCAGTCGTTTTGACGTAATTGAGTAACAAACGTTCATCCATTTAAACTTTCGCATTTATAATATTAGTAACATTAAATTTAATAACTTGTTGCATGTTAAAGAACAGTTAACAACTATTAAATAATTATTGCAATTAGATGATTTTGTAAAAACTTAAACGTTTTATGTTGAGGTCTAGGCCAGTAGCATACCCAATTACTGTCATCGTATTACTGTTATTATATTGGCTAATAGACCAGCTCTGATGAGCGTCCGGTCGGAATAATATATTGCATTATCAATAGGAATATGAGATACCTACGTCTTCTGTTCAGAGATTTGTTAGGTACAAATCTCTGAACAGACGTTACTATCTACTAATAGTTTGATCTTGTGTAATTAAGAAGGTAGGTTTTTTTTTAAGACAACTCCCGCACTGAACAAGGTCTGTGGGGCAGGGGACTCTACAAAAATACGTACATTATACGGATACAAATTATACCCAGACATCATTTTGTCATAGGTACTTATAACATTTAGATTTCATATTTTTTTATTCGAAAATGGATATCGATTTATATTATCTATACTCATATTATAAAGCTGAAGAGTATGTTTGATGTTTGGTTGAACGCGCTAATCTCAGAAAGTACTGGTTCGATTTGAATAAATCTTTTTTTGTTGAATCGTGCATTTATCTAGGAAGGCTATAGGCTATATAACATCACGCTATGATCAATAGGAGCGGAGCAGTAGTGAGATATGTTGCAAAATCGGCGAAAATTTTTATCATTACCACGCGGACGAAGTCAAATTTAAGACCATCAATCGAATTGAGGATGTGAAACATTAAATTAAAGATAATTAGTAGATTATAAATGCGAAAGTAATTCAGTTTGTTTGTTACCTTTTAACGACTAAACGGCGGAACGAATTTCAATGAAATATGGAAAAGAGATGGATGGTACTTTGGGGAAGGATATAGATTACTTTTCATAGCGGTAACCGACATCGCATGTGAGCGGAGCCACGGGCAACAGCTACTGACGTAACAAAAATGTGACAATCAAAAATAAGTATCTACAGGAACTACGTAGAATTAAGAATAAAGAGTGTTTATAGTTTGGTTTCTGAATTACGAGTATGTTACTTTAATAATGTGATTAAATATTTTTATCATTATAATTATAATGAAAATATCATTATTACCGAACGCAGTCTCATTACAAACCAATTCTTTATTTAATTTACGAAGTTCAGTACTTTGGCTTTTGCAAGTTTGACTGTATGTAAGTCAACGTATGTTTATCGTTAATCGTACCTATCTAATCTGATGAGTCTGATGACATACAGCTAATGGCTCTTTTGTGTTTATTACCTCTCTATTTTATTTTACTTATCAGTTTTGACTGTCAATCACTGAGTAAATTCATAAAGTAGGTCCCTAATAATTAGGGTTGTACTATCGAGATATCGACTGAGGTGGCCCTCGACCACACATAACATTTAGCAACACAATTTTGTTGTAAACGTCATTTCGTTCGTTGTTTTCCTTCATATACCATATACAATGTCACCTACCTATTCAAAGACCATAATTAATGTTGAGTTGTATCCTATGTATTATTTACCACACACATTATTGAATCATATTGTGTTTAAAATAATATATAAAAATTCTATGAGTTGCCAAGCGCCAATTTTGTCGGTCGTACGCCTAAATGGGTTAATCTAAAAAATATATTTAATGATTGAAACCCACACTATTCCAATGTGACACTTCGGCAAAGTAATTACTTGGTCCTTGTGAACTACCTACTCACTCATCATCATTCGATCCCAAAACACTGTCTATGGAGAGATCTTGTACTATAGCAACAACCAGATAAGTCACAAACATACTTAAATATTTAAATAACATTTACCCACAAGTTTACCCAGACACAGAACAAAGAATCGTGCTCGTCATACAAGGATTCGTCCTGGGTGGGGGAGCCCGCGACCTTCGGCTTAATTTAATGTTTCACATCCTCAATTCGATTGTT
This sequence comes from Trisateles emortualis, assembly GCA_947095525.1. NCBI lineage: Eukaryota > Metazoa > Arthropoda > Insecta > Lepidoptera > Erebidae > Trisateles > Trisateles emortualis. The sequence continues at coordinate 15,171,903 of OX352732.1, read as the reverse complement.
GGTCTTAAATTTGAACCAATTACAAACAGTACGATATTATGCGTTCTCGATCCTTTTCTTAATTTAAATCTCTCTTGTGTTAACGTGCATGCCTTTGAGTTCTTTGTTGCACTATTCCGCATTGATTCATACGTCAGTAATTGTAGCTTCGATGCATTAACCGGCTCGACATACTAGCAGTGTGATCTACACAATGCCTTTGTTTATTGCTACAAGAGACGAGTAATGACGCTGAATCAGTTTCAACCTTCCAAGAGACGTTCACGTTACTATCTATTGTTACTTCAACGAAATTGAAAGAAAATATGCACACGACCAGCATTGTTTACGCTTTTCCAGCAGATTGAAGATTTGTTTCTTTTGTTTTAACATAATGGATCGAGACGTATCACACTCAACATTATTATAGGCATATTATTTATAAGTAACCTTAGCCGAATTGCTTATAATATTTATCGAATTGTAAGTACTTACAGCGTGCCAAGTTTGTGGCATTGAATTGTGTTATAATTGTTTTAACATTTGGTCGTTAGTCAGCCGTATAAATTCCCAGTAGTGACAAGTCCAAGTTCGTTAACTATACAGTTTGCACATTCGGTGTAATCGAAGTCTGTCATTTTTAACTGAGTTTGTAGATACTAATTATGCTTAGTGCTAGTTTACTTAATTTAAAAATAAAATCTTTCGGATATTTTTAAAATTGGTATGCAATGAATGATAGATACTACTGTATCGAACATGATTTCATGTTACATAGGTATCTTATAGTGAAAACCAAAGTTTGGTAATTACACATTCGGTAGCCAAATTTCGTCATTTTTACAAAATTTAAGCTGCATTATACAAAGTCCCCTTACAACTGTGTCAAACTTCACCTCAAAATATACGTATTTCCAATAGTGATAGACCAAAGTTCCGTAGCCACATATTCGATATAATCGCAGTTCTATCTAGGGTATCTAGGTGAATTGACCCTATTTCAGCTTCGTAGGATTTCAAACCACTTAGTGGCTTTATTAGTAGTTACGTCACTACACTGCGCGGCGTGTAGTGGATTCGATCCTCAAACGGGCCAAAAAATTGTGTGGTCTATAAATGGTTGTCCCAAATCTGGGTATAAGTACTTTGTGTCCGTTAATTGTATGTTTGTAAAGTCCCCCGCGACACAGAGCTTGTTCCTTAGTGTGGAAATTGAAATTTTAGAAATAAAAAAAGAAACCTTTGTCCAAAATTCGGCTTAGCTATAATAATATGTGTGTAACTCATATTCGGCACATCTTTTCTAAGTAGTTAGTATTGACCTTAACTGAAATGTGTTATTACCGTTTGCGTGTTACAAATAAGCGCCTTGATCTTAAAACGGTGCGTATGTAATAACCTTATAACGGTTTTATTTGTTTACGAGTATTCTTTTAGGGAGTAAGTCAGGCAGACAATATTCACGGCAAGAGAGGAAAAACTCGAAACAAAACCCTATACCAACCCGTCTGGCCAGCGTGATATAATGGCTAATATCCCTCCAAATGCGTGTGGGACGTTTATGGGTTGAGATGATGATGATTCTTTTATATCAATCTATCAGCCTATCGCAGTCCGCTGCCATAGGCCTCTCATAACACGCGCTACAGGACACGACCCTCTGCCTTCCGCATGCAGTCCGTCCCAGCGACCTTTTTAGCTCGTCGGTTTACCTAGCTGGGGCCGCCCTATCTTATGCCTTTTCTTTTATATATCTACATAATATTCTGACTGGCCTGCCCCTCCAGACAATTGTCATAAACGGTAGTCGAATTCAATTCGTAACCGTTTCCCATACATTTGAATCCCATACATTTCCTTTCTATTCTATTCGTAGAATAGAAAGCAAATGTATGGGATTTAACGTAAGTGTCTGACAATGTTGTAAACTTATGTGAAATTCCCTACATTTGCTTTATATTCGATTTGACCACCATTTATGCCGTTAATCTTGTGGTGAGCTACCCTAACTGCTAAGCTTAATGTCGTGGGTTATATTTCTACCCAGAACAAATCTTTGTGTGATGAGTACGATTGTTTGTTTAGTGTCTGGATGTTGTTTGTCGATGATATTTTGTATTTAGATGTATACAGTTGTATTTACCAGTTGTCTGGTTACCATTGCACAATTGTAGTTTAGGATTAGACGGCCATGTGTGAGGTTTCCTAAGATAATAAGTAATAATATTAAAAAATAATAATCTTGGACATATAATTTACATTCTAGCAAGAAGCCGGAAGTTACTCTTTTAATCTTTTTTAATTTTAAAAAAGAAAAGAAAACACCCGCACTAGGGAACCAGCCCTGTGTCGCGAGGGACTCTACATATAACATGAAACACATAATTCACATTCATAACAAACATTTATGAATCACACAAAGTTTTGTTTCGTGTGAGAATCGAAACTACGACCTCCTGCTTAGCAATCAGGGTCACTAGCCACTAAACCAACAGGTGACTCAAAGTCAAGAGTAGATACTCTGAAACGACGAGCATGTATGAAGAATTTAATTAGTTTAAATGAAGTTTAAAAACAATACAATAAAAAAGAAAAAAAGAATACAAGCTATTATAGTGTATTTTTGTACTTTGTGGGTGTTTATGCATTAAATATTCTTAAAAGAACCCAAACACGACAGGGCTGTATTGATTCGTTGAAGAGTTCCCATGACAACCTTCTGACTTTATCATCACTTCCTGAACACCCACCTAGTAATATAGTACTTGTCAAGATAAATCCGAAACATCCAAACACGACACGGCTATCTTGTTTCGTTGAAGAGTTGCCATGGCCACCTTTCAACTGTATCATCAAACCAGCTCCATGGTACTATATTATTGCATTGTCATTGAAGTTACATCAGTATACCGAATTTCAGCTAAATCAAACACCGTGAAGTGCTTCAAATCTAGCTTACAAGATTTGACCTAAACAAACTAACATACAAACTAACTAACGCCCATTGCAAGCTAAATAAAAGCTTGTAATAATAGAGGGAGAGCCAGCAACGTATTTACTTTTGTCATTTTATAAGTCATGAAAATTCATAAACTAACTCTTTATTATTCTGCTGGTATACCAGCACAATAATAAAAAGTTCTTCTGGCAACCCTCCACGGCCGGAATGTTTAACCCTAAAATAACAACATTATCTAAATTTTACCACCTAAGCTTTAGAATACCTGCCAGTACACTTAAGTGCCTTTATATGCAACTAGTCGATCCTATAATAAGTTACGCACTAGACTGTTATGGACTCACATTTAAGACTAATTTAGATAAATTAGAAGCGCAACAAATTAGGTTTTTAAAATTATTAGTCAATAAGAAAACGAAAGATAATTGCAACGGAGATTATAATAAACTATTTAAAATTTGTAATATCTACTTCTAGTAAACAATCATAGCAGTTTGGATAGTTACTCGTTAATTACCTATAAATACCCAACTAGGGCAGTATCCTCAGGGAAATTTGAAGTACCAAGAGTGCATAACTACTTTGGTGACAGAACGCTTGATAAACGAGTACCATACCTGCTCAATAGATTGCCTGTTAAAATAAGAAAAGAGCATAAAAAGGGTAAATTTGCCAAATTACTAATGCAATTCTACCACGACAATATATAAATAATGCAAAAATGTATCTGCACTACCAGTGTTTAACTTTAAGTTCATTTGTACGGATCGTTCCCACAGACAAACTGTGAAAATAGTTTTGTGGGGCTGTGTATAGATATAAGTTTAAATGTAAAACTTTTTCTTAATAAAGATACATACATACATACATACATACCCCGGCCGCAGAGGGTTGCCTGTAGAGCCTTTTATTATTCTGCAGGGTTAAGAGTTAGTTTGTGAATTTTCATGACTTATGAAATGACAAAAGTAAATACGTTGCTGGCCCTTGGTCCATAAGCAAGTAAGTATGTCAAAGATCGTACGTAGCAAGTGGAATACCATAGTGTCTATCTACTGGTCTACAAAACGTGAGACGTGAGTCTCATATGTATGCATAATACAAAGAAATAATAATTTATTTGATGTAACAGTGCAATACAAACGTGTGTGTTTAATAAATACATAGAGGCAGGTATGTGTGGTTCCCTTGCCGACTATAAACAATTTGAACTAACTTTGTTACGAAGGGCTCTCTATCATTAATTGTTTGTTTGTCCAAGTGTTAACTAGGTGAAATTTAAATCGGTGGCAATAGCCATTTCAGATAGTGAAAGTACCTACTTATGAATATAAGTAATGTGAGTAATTTAACTATAATTCAGTCAAAACAGAGGTAGAACTGGCGAGCAAGCTCGACCGGGTAAGGACCTCCGCGACCACAGCCAAATAACTACCCACAGCGGTGTAGTTGTGGTCCTTTGTGTAAGTACAGATCCGCAGCGCTCATTTAGGGATGCGTTTTAAAAGAAACTTTTTCCTATACCAGGGATATTCACAGAAATATTTCTGTGGGGATATTCCATCTTAAAGCCCTGGTATAAAAAATGGGTCGGCAACACGCAAGTGATACTTCTGGTGTTGCAAGCGTCTATATGCTGTGTTAACTGCTAAACATCAGGCAGGCCGTATGCATGTAGTATAAAAAAGTCCCAGTGCCTTGCATCATGTCTTACATAGTAAAATCCTCATATTTTTCGCCTGGATACTGCATATTTAGCTGATAGGTACCATTATAAAAACTGTATAATAATTCAAGTGTGCTCTTCACCTATTAAAAGGTAGCTAATTATTTTAATTTTACCCATTATCAAAAAGAACAAGTTGACAGGCCGATTGATAGAATTGATTGACAGATCACGGACAGCATCGATATATCGGAAAACAAAACACAATCAAACTTATTTTTTTATTTATTTATTTATTCTTTTTGCACAGAAGTTTAGTATGTTTAGTAGTCAGGTGGTGAAAAATAGGCGTTTTGGGTGTTTATGCATTTTCGGTTACACCACGATGCTAAGCCTTGCTTCGTCCTATAGACACTGGCCTATCTTGACAACACCCTCTGAGTTGTCATAGCATGGTCTTATGGGAAAGCGCTACAGCCGCCTCCTCATTGATAGTCCTACCTGTAGTTGCCAGATCCGTTCATGGTCTAATTCTTCTTTTATATAGCTTGATGATTGTATAACCAGACGTATCACTTGCATGTTGCCGATCAAAAATGGTAAAACTAGGGTTTTTTGATGGAGTTTCCTTGGGATAAGTAGACTTTTTAGTTAAAAACGCGTTCCTAAATGCGTGCTGGCAACCTGTAGTCACATCACACATTTGACTGTGATCTTCTATAAGGTGGAGGTCGTTTCTCTGTCGAGTTTACTCGCTTGTTCCTAAAGAATTAGAACTACTACTATTAGGAATTAAACGTAGTGCCCTGTCAAATAACACCTATTCTATTCCACATTTATTAATAAGGCTGAAGAGGTTTACGATTGGTGACAGACAAAGGGTTACCTATAGAATTTATCCCGTATTAATATAGGTGCTAACATAGATACCTACTTAAGATAAGGCGGTTATGCAATTGGGTGCTTACTACTCTACCAGTGGTTAACTAAAGTAGGTCAGTTTAGACTAGACCGATATGTCAACTATAAAAATAAGGATGTCCTCCTAACCAAATTTCGGTCACGCAGCTAATCACAGGTCAGCGCGGGATATTATAATGCACAAGTGTGGGCGTAAACACAGTTGCACTCTAGATTCCCCCATTTTCATAGTCCGGTGGGACAGCAATCCGACACGATTGCAAAGAGATCAGACGTAGAACCAACGTGCTTTCCAAGACACAGGGGTGTTAAACACCACTTTCCAAACTTTTGCCATTTATTATAAATTTTTTGGCAGGAAAAACAAATTGTGATACAAATTTTCAGGTCGGTAACTTGCAAGTTATAGGCAAGGCTACGAGAACGGCTAGGCGTAGGCGGCTAACCATCGGGCGGACTCTATGTTTGTTTGCTACTAAGTAGTACAAAAAATAAAAAATCTACTTCTCATCAGTATTCCTATTCGCCGTCCGACAGTTTTAGGGATTTTTAGATGAGATGTGCTTTTTCAACTGCGTTAAAAAAAAAAATGCGAAAAACAAAAAGTAATTTTTGCTATTGTTCTGATAATGATAAGCATATTAATTGTAATGGAACTGATGTTCCGAGTCATGTCTTAGTGTTGTGATTACTAAGGTCCACAATAGTAATATGAAGTAAACAATTAAATAGGCTAGAAGTATTATTTAAGTACATAATAAACAAAACTTCATTCCTCATTCACTATCAATAAATAAATCAATTATTCATGTTTCTGTATTATAATAATTAAATTTGTATTTCATTGTCGATTTTATTGCAAATAAAATAATATTATAGTGTAGTTATGATGAATGATGTACCTCATCCAATACCACAGTGTACGTGACTCGTCGCACTCTTGTTATTAAACATTTACCTCTTGCTAACTGATGTTACGACAGCCTATCGTCCGCCATAACTGAACTGACTTACTTCAACATTGTTACTTGTTTGTTTATTATGAAACATAACACGGCCCTCTTATGTATTTAGGAATGATAAAGAATACGTGACTAATCTCTTACCTGTGTCTACGGAGTATCCCTCGCCTTGCTGGCGAGCCGCTCGGCCCAGCACCATCGTTGTCCAACTTCTCCGGTGAACGGAATAGCTTACGGAAGGCAGCTGCCACCTTCTCCTTAGATCGCGACGTCATATTGCACTTATCAAACTACACTTTCTCCGCTGCACTCAACTCGATAAATCGATTTATTACTTTCACAAAATGTTTATTTTATTTCACGTCTAGCGTATGTCTAAGCGACATGTCACGAAAATGTCAAATTATTGTTCGAATATTGTCTCTATGCACTATGCAGACAGTAACAGTTCAAGTGTTCACCATGTGTTTACATTATTGTCGTGAGAGATGCGAGGCCGAGGGTCCGAGATGTGAGCCGTCCCGCAGTACACGTGCGACTATACACAGCGCCAGCGCCGATGAAATCGAAACTTGGCACGCAGGAGGAGGTCGGTTATCGCACCTCGGCGGATGCGCGGAGCGCGAGCGCGCGCAAGTGTGTCACACTCAGAGTGCGTCGGCGCATGTCACGCACGACCGCTTGGCCGACGCTACGTACGCAGAGTGATCGAACTTGGTTGCTGCAGAGACACTACTGCACCACGCAACAACCACTTCGTAGTGCAGCAACGCTGACAGTTCACTGAATCGCTAATGCATTTGCCCCACCTCGCAATTCCTTAAAAGCTCGTCATCACGGCACGCCACTCGCTGCAAAAGGTGAAAACAAGTTAAGAAGTGAATGACTGGTGAGATAAAAATGTTTTTATCTCGGTGGCTACTAGCTATGTCTGCCGCCGCGAATATAAATAGATTGTTTATGTTTACAAGTTCTAAGTTTAAAAGATAAATTATTGTAATCTTCTGTGCCTACTAAGTATGTGAAGTCTATAATTGCGCATAAATTCAGTGAAAACAGAGGTAGAACTGGCGAGCAAGCCGGACCGGGTAAGGACACTGCACAAAACCCTCCGGACTCCTTGAGACTAGCCTCTTTTCGCCTGATATAATATAAGAATATTAGGTTAAACATTTTTCTACTTTAGGGGTTGAATAAAAAAAAAGCTAACCCTCTCAGGAGTAACATTTTTAATATCCATAACGGAAATATTAAATTTTTATGCTTCTTACTTTGTAAATGATGGACTGCTATAGGTACATCCGTTCATCTCTTATTTTATCAAGTAGGTACAGTTTGAAGCGGTACGACTCCATTAGATGCTTTTTTTTATTAATATGAAGTTTGTAAGATATCAACTTTATCACCTAGCTCACGAACCTAAAAGAAAGCTCGCGTAAAGACTTATTTTCGATTTCGATCAATGGTGACCATAAAGGTTACCATTGATCGAAATCGAAAATAAGTCGCTGTAGGGACATCATGGACCACCACAGGTGCTGAGCTAGGTATGCACCGTTACTTTCCACCTGGCATAAAAAATCATCAATCAATTAATAATATGTATATTTGCCGGCTTTATCGGTTCGTAACAATATATTATGTTATTTACACAATGGCTGCTTTTACACAATGCTTCCAAAGATATGACCTGCATTGTTTTATATACCTACATGTTGTCATTTCAATAATATCTAGCGTTTTATAAAGACAATAAAAGGCTTTAATCTTTTTGAAGTTTTCTTCTTAAATTCGTGAGTTTGGAAACACCATCACCATAGAAAAGTATTTATTGATTTAAGAGAGGTTTTCCAGCGTTCGATTAGTAAATCATTTTTAACGAAACGTTTTTCTATCCTAAGGATACTCTATCACAAAACCCTGGTGATAAAAAGAAGAAGAAGAACGGCGACATGTCTATTTATGTACTGGAGGAGTCCGTTATCAACAGTAGCTAACTACTTATATTATAAAAACGTGCCTGTAATAAATACAAACAAGACTTTCTATAAATTGCCTAGTGTCTAATAAAATAAACATTCGTTTAGTCTGTGGTGTCCTTCGCTTGCCCTTGGCATCGAGTAAGGACGTCTAGGGCCTACAAAGTTATTGGCAAGCTGCCCGATATGATTATGTCCCTTCGGACTAAAAGGCTCGGGGCTCGTTGTTAATGGTGGTAAATAAATCCCTGCTATTTGTGTCCAATTTTTTATATTACTTAGTTGGTAATATAGCATATTATTTAGGTAAACAGTTACCGTAGTATATGAATGTTTGCAATACCTGGGGCCTCACTCGCGTGTCACGCAAGAGTTTACAAGGTCTTGTAATAGTGTATCCCTTGGATAGGTAAATATTCCTTTTAAAACATATGCCTGAAAGAGCATTAACATGTACTCACACACAAGAACACAACTACACCATCGTATTTAGCTATGGTCTTCTGTAGGGTGGAGGTCCTTCCCAAGTCTGTTGTATAGTGCCCTACTTTTTTTTTATACTACCAAGGTGGCAAACAAGCATACGGCCCGCCTAATGGTAAGCAGTTACCGTAGCCTATGGACTTTTGCAACACCAGGGGTGTTACTCACGCGTTGCCGACCCTTTAAAAACCTTATAACTCCTTTCTTGAAGAACCCCATGCTATAGTCTCTTGGGAAAACCTCGGCAGAGAGCTACTTCTCTTCTAACGTTTAATACTAATCTTGTTAGTGATACTTTTCTTAAAGCACAGTTCTTATTTCGTTTCATAAAGAAAGAAAGTAATCAGTACTACACTGACGTCACTGACATATTAATAGACAGAAAAGAATGTAGGCGAGTAACATTATCGTAAATGGCGCTGTTGAATCCATTATTTGGCGCTTCTGGTTCCATCGTGAATTTTGATCAAAATAAACGTGTTTCTAAAAATAGATTTGGCTATATACAAAATAAGATTACCACAATAATGACTTAGCTATCCTATTTTTATTTATTCGCATATTTTTAATAAATTAATGAATGTAATGAAGAGAAAATGCTGAGTGTGTGATGAACACACTTAAATTGTGTGCTAATATTTATCATCGTTGTTTCTTTTCTAGCGAAATATACCGAATATCCGCAAAAAATAACAACACAAACAAATACACGATTTTTTTAATAATAGGTACTATTATGGACATCTTGAATTTCGAATACCCGAAATATCACTTGCGTGTTGCCGATCCACTTTTTTACACCAGGTCTTTTAGATGGAGTATCCCTGGGATACGTTATCCTATCCCAGTAGTAGTATCTTTCAAAATGCATCCCTTAATGAGCGCTGGAGACCTGTACTCACACACATGAAGACAACTACACCGCTGCTTGTAGTCCTTCCCCAGTCAGGCTTGCTCGCTAGTATGGTGCCTTACCTCTCTTAAAACATAATACCTACTAACATCTCAATATAAGTGGTATATGTACTATTGTGTGAAGTTAATTGGCGTTGGTCTTCTGTAATTAGCGGTCCTTCCCAAGCCGGGCTTGCTCGCTAGTATGGCACCCATCTCATAAAGTCATTTTATTTTATATAAATAAATATAATATTTTCGAAAGTAAACAAGACATGAATGCGGTAGTGAGAAACATGTTATAAAGCCGGTTCATAACATGGCTAACTGTCTAATACATATATTAAATACTGTACTGTTTTTGAAATCATTATACGTATATAAAAACCGGCCAAGTGCGAGTCAGACTTCGTACAAAACTTAGTAGTAGTAGGTATATAAGTTTATTATATGATGTTACAAAAATTTACGGTTTTTGCTATTTTTCCTTTATTTGTGCTATAAGATGTTGCTTCGTACCAAATTTCAAGATTCTGAGTTCACGGGAAAGTACCCTGTAGGTTTTGGTTCCCTTGAAATTGTTGAAAATTTGCGGCATAAACGGCTGTATCTTTTCATTGCGATAGCTTAGAAGTTTGATTTTTTCACACCTCGGGACAGTAGACCTGAGTATTTGATATAAATTTCAGCTTGATACCTATAAGCGTTCCTGAGAAAAAGGGTCTTGACAGATAGCCAGACGGACGGACGGACAACATAGTGATCCTATAACGGTTCCGTTTTTTTCCTTTCGAGGTACGGAACCCTAAAAACGAGTCCTTATTTACCTTATGGTCACGGCATTACGCGTGATCGACTGGACCGATTTCGCTTATTCTTTTTTAATGTGTTCGTCATTGTCAGGAGAAGATTCTTATGTAAGGAAAAATTTAGAAAGTTGCGCGGAAAATTAGAAAATTTAAGAAAATTATCGATAGCTGATCACCGGTAGTCTTTAGTTTTGTCGACGCTCTTTAGTCAAAATGAAATAAGGCTGCACGGAGTTGGATAAAATAAGGCCAGCTAGGTAGCTTAATAAAAAACTAAAATTATTCAGCTAATAAGTTAACATAAAGAAAAAAAATCTACGGGCCGTACAAAGTTCGCCGGGACAGCTAGTATTTTATAAATAAAAAGTCCAAGTGCAAAAAAGCATGTGCAGGCCCGGTCTCGTACTATTTTATACGCGGAATATACAATCTATACATATATAGTTCGCGATATATAGTTCCGCACATGTCCGAGAACAATAAAACGTTTGTTTTGTTTTATTCACAGTCGGCGCGGCGCGGCGTATGAACTAGATACATTGAGTCGGGGTTTTCAGTATTTGTTGCTTATTAATTAAACAGCTTAGGCGTCATAATACTCTTCAGTATCGCTGTCAACTATAAACGTGAACAAAAGACTAGCGGCATTGATTATTGTATTTATTGAATGTGCAATGATGATTCTTTGTGCAATGTGCTTTGTCAATTTATACCAGTCTGGTTTGGGTTTTTCTACACAAAATATCTAAATTTTGCAGGTAACTTATAGTATGCTCTAAATATCAAACTTTTTTGTTAGTATTTGCTTCGCAAAGCGGCGCTAGAATTTCAAAGTAAAATAGAATGTAATGTCAAATGTCAATAAGTTTCAAATTTCAGGGACAACAATAGACGTGGTTGTGTCAGGTCGATCATCCGATGCTTGTATTATTATTAGCAACAAGCCAAATACGCGCGACCCTCTTTAATGAATCTCAATAAAATCATCCGATTAAGCAGCCCTTCAAGCGTACCACCCTTTGCAGAAATTTTATTTAGTAGATAACTTGCTCTTCTGCAGCCTACCGCCCTTCCCAAACTTACCCCAGCCTTTTCCGATATCAAAGTACATCTCGAATCACGCAATTCGAGTATTGAGCCAATACAAAACGTAATAAATAAAGACAAAAATTGTTCCTATAAAATAAATGTGATCCGATAAAACCGGGTTTAGCGTCCGCTCAAAAGAAATTAAAGAGCAATTCGAAGAGAATGAAGTTTTATTAAGGTTTAATAACTTACAATGATATTGTCGTAAGAGAACTTCTCATAGCAAATGAAAAGGAAAATCTTATTTCCAAACATAACTAGATACTCGTAAATGATCACAAAGTCGTTATTACGATTTCGGTGAAATTGTTTTAAATTTACGAAAAGTATGCTACTAAACTAAACTTGTGGAGACATATGAGGGAGGCCTACGTTCAGCAGTGGACATTATCAGGCTGAGATGATGATGATGATGATGATGATGCTACTAAATAGGTACCTAATTCCAGAAAAGTTTTGGATGTTTAACAATTTTCAAGCAAAAAAAATGCTCATTAAAAACAGAACACGTATAAAACAGATGCTACATATGTATTTTTAAGTAATAACTCAGCTGTATATTAAAATACTTAGCGCTTGTTATGCTATAACTTCAAAAAACATTACATAAATAAAGATACACAGTAGTAAAATGTTAAATTATACAAATTACTGTTGACTAGTGTTGCGCAAATCGTAAATAACTTTAAAATGCCAAGCTTACGGCAGTGAAAGTAATGAGAAACCGTCTGATACTGATCCGAGATGTTATCCAGCTTCGTGACTCACCTTGACATTATGTTAGTTAACACAATTATATATTTTTTTAATCGGTAATTTGTTTATGATGACAGCCTGTTAAAATGTACATACATTATAAACAAATAAAACGTATGTAGGAATATAAGATTGCTTTAGTATATTGAAGAAGTACACATTTCCAAGAGATTTTAATACAACTTTATGAGAATTCTCAGTCGGTACATGTTTGCTGCTCAAGAATGCTGGTCACAGCTTATGAACTCGATATAATATCTTATGCCCAACACGTTATTGCTTCAAAGTACTTTATACTGCTCAAAGAATATGAATATGAAGTGCGAAATCTTTTGTTTCTTTACAACAAACGTTCTACTGTCATGTGGGCTATAACCCAATTAGTTGTAAAATTATTAATGAAAACGATCCATACCGAACTCAACCTCATAATCCCATTTTTAGCATATAAATCGATACTTACATACTAATACTTTAATCATTAAAGTATCTTCATTAATATTATTAATACGAAAGTAACTCTGTCTGTTTGTTTGTTACCTTTGCACGAGTAAACGGAGCTTAATAAAAATTGAAGAGAGATAGGGCACCATAATAGTGAGCAAGCCGACTGGAGAAGGAAGGACCTCTACCTTACAGAAGACCACAGCCAAATGACTGTGATTATCTCAAATGAGCCAAATTAGGGATGCTATATTAACCAAAGGTTTTCAAGGAGATATGAAAACCCGGGGGCGGACATAATGGCATTTTTTCCTACGATAACCGACTTGCACGCGGGTGAAGCCACGGACAACATCTAGTTTAAAATATTTACCTATTTATTACTTAATTATACATTATATTATTTATGGTGATCTTAATCCATACAAAACTATGTGTCGAAATAATAGAAAGTACAAAATGCTTCTAAGCAAATTTTTATTGATAAGTATTTCACAATTCAGAATATAATCTCACCAAATTCAAACTGAAGCCGAAGCTGTGATGCTGTGATTGCTAGTAGGTAGGTAGGAGATATAAATATCAAGAGCAATTTTTTTAATAACGGGTAACGGGAATAGCAATTAATGTGAATTCATTATGGGGACTCCGATAACAGCAGTACGTTCAAGAGATGTGAGGGGGTAGAGCGAGAGGGTGGGTGAGGAGGGTAAACGTGACTCCCACCTCTGTGAATGACGTCAGAGCTCCACCAACGAATATAATAATATGTATAGTATATACAACAATACATTCAGTTTTATAGATATGTTATTGAGAATAACAAGCTCGATAAGTGTTAGCTCAGATTGCATTATGTGGCGTATCGATACGGCCCTGTTATACTAGTAATAATTACGCATAAATAATGAGAGACGATTATGCATATTGGTATTTATTTTAAGGACTGCTTCAAAATTTTAATTGTGAGTTACTAAATAAAATGGCGATTTTGAATCCAATCCTATTGCGCTTTTAATACATGTAGGTATGTGGTTATTTTAAGCGGGTAATTCAATAAAATGGCGATTTTAATCCATTCCTCTTGCTCTGTTGAATATATACATAGTTGTGAGTAAGACGCTTTTAAATCGATGTATGTATGTGAAAAAGGTTGATTGGTAGAAAATGCATGTTGTAATATTTTTATAATTAGGATAATTCATTATTTTATAGCAGTCATACAGAACTTAAGAATTAGGTAGATACGTTTTTTAGAATTAAAATAATTTAATTTTAAATTTTATGTTTTCTAGTTATAAATAGTCTGACTATTCTCTAAATAATATGAAATGTTTAATGTTTTGTTGTCTATGAATTGGCTCTCACGCATTGAAACAACAAGGACTAAATCTAATGTGCCTTAGTTATTGTTCTAATGTCCCACGGAGTAGTTAAAATGACCTCACCAATGGCTTGCTTACTAGACTAAAATTATTTAATTTTGTCATTGACTCGAGAAGCGTTAATAACTTGCAAAGTCTTTCATACCTTGTAATAGATACTATTACTACTAATACTACGTATTGTCGGTAATAAATCTGTTTTAAATTTTGTAATAAATAAGTAAGAAAAAACAAAATCTGTTGACAAATAGAGGAAAAAAATGAACGAAGCTGTTTTGTCTTTGCTTATTTATGCAAACACAGGTGCATTCTCTATTCTGTTTCACTTTTAATTCGATAAGTAACGGTTATCCGTGAGTACCGAACGGAGATCAGACTCAGGACGCCTTTACATCCTTGCCGGGACTTGAAAGGCCTCGATGTATTTAAGAACATTGTCTACTACCATCGAAAGACCAGCTTCAAGCGTGGCTAGTCTGTTATAATGAAACTATTTAATACAAACCTCTCATTTATTTATTTTAACAATTAAGTCAGCTTAACTAGTCCACGTGGACGTGGACGAAACAATGGGTTCCGTAGTAACTAATGAAAGTATTATGTAATATTATTGTGTATCATGTCTGTATCTAGGGAAAACGTTTATCCATCAGGCAATTCCGGATTTGCCCCGCCTTTCTCTCTCTGGCTGCTAAGAGAAATTCCTGATTTGGTGAAAGCTAATTTAGATGAAGCCTAAAACTGTGTAAGCCAAGATCATTTTTTTACGACCAACTAATAAAACCTACTTATAACCAACCAACATACAAACAAACATATAGACTAAAACCATAACTCTTCTTTTAGCTTCGCCGTAGTCGGGGAATAATTGAATTATTTGAATTGTGACTAAAAACTAACCAGAATTTCTACGAAAAATCATTGCGTGATATACATAGTTTAAGTCAATAAAACGTAAAGGTATCTATATGTATACATGTATGTATATGAACTATTACGGTCACACTGCAGGGAGCATGATATTCTTTTACACATGTGGCGAATAGGTGACACATCTATATTTCATGCGAAATCGTACTTACATTATACAATTTCTACAGAGTTGATATTATTATTGCTATGAGAGCAAGTGTAAAGGAAAATTTATGTCGACGTCGACGAGACGTCAAAAGCCCGGCTTAGTGCAAAGCTCTTTGTAGTACTGTTTATAGCACGATACTGGAACTTTGGCTACTTTCGGGCTTTAAGTAATTCGAAGTAAAGCGTGGGTGCTAAAGTACTTTAAGGAGTCTCTGTCTGTAACAGAGTTTATCCTATTTTTTATGAAAATTCAAAAGTTCGAGTAAAATGTAATAAAATACTTCAGACAGGCTTGCCTTTGAAACAAAGTGTTCTATTATATATTCACATATTTCTGGAAACAGGGATCTGTAAGAAAATTGTGCCCAATATGGCAATAATTTTTTTTCTAAACTCCGTACTGCTCCCGAGAAATTCGACAATACTGTTCCAAGCCTGAGAAAAACCTAGAACGACCTTAAACATAGGCGCATGTTTATGAGCGAAAGACATAATAATATCATGTAATAACTTTCACATGACACACACTGAAAAAGCGACATATGATCGAAATAAACATTTCAGCAATAGGTACGTGTATAAATAATCCAGTGAGATTATTTGATCTGGAACGATGTGCTTATAAACGGAACGGTGTGATTGTGAAAATAAAAAAATGCAATCGTCGGGGAATCCTGTCGAAACGTGGTCCGGCTCAAATGGTTTGGAGGGGAAGGGGCATCCGCCGTGCGGTGGAAATGTTATACCGGTACCTCACATGCGTAAAGCACACAGTTGTGCAAAAACGTTGAAAATGCATTAAATTGATCACTTATTGCGTATATTGCACGTAGGTGTGTAAAACTGTTTGACTATAACAATATAAAAGAATAAGTAGGTACTTGTAAAGTAATTCTTAGCAATACACTGTTGTTAATCGTTTTGTAATGACCTGTAAAATCCGGAACAAAAACAAAGAAGTTAAACGATCTTAGTTAAAAACTGACCAAATATAAAGTTAAAACCAATAGGCTACCTTCGTAGTAAATGCTGTTAAAACAAGGGTGCACAGTGTCACACTTATAACCTATAGAATGTACCTATTGGAGGCATAAGTTAGTAAAGTATTATAAGAATCTACTCTTTAGATAATGTATAATATATTATTTACTTATATAATTTGTTTGCGAATAAATAGTCGAATTGTCTGTCATGTTTGCGAGAAAGAAACATTGTTTTTGTGTCTTTTGATTGAATCGTTATGAAATACATGTTTTTTCAAGGACGACAAATTGACTGAACACAGCAAGTTTACGAATATGTTCGCATGTGTGGGATACGTCATTATGGCTGGGGAAACAGGGGACGAGTGCCACCACCCCTCTGATACCACTCACAACGTTCTACAACGCAGACAGAATGAGATACGGTTCTATATTTACATTTACAACGTAGCATCATGTTTATTTACATATTAATTGGTTACTTAAAACCGTAATCTACTAAATACTTAAACGCATAAACCCGAGTTATATACTGATTCTTTAATTTATATAAATACTTTTACGAAATATCAGAGGTTGGCCTGTTTTTGGCACATAGAATATCCATTGCCATCCAGAGCGTGGCAAAACAGTAGTCGATTTCTGGGCACGTAACCAGTAGACAGTGATGTTGAGAAATATTTTGATACTCAAACCAAATTTAATTGTGTTTCTTAGCTAAGTTACTTTTGTAAGTAAATGTATTTACTTAGTGTTAAAAATGTAAATAAGTAGGTACCTATATAACTTGAGTTTAAGTAAATCGTGAAACAGAACAAGATTTAAGATTGGATGGTTTGTTAGTCTAGTCGTGGAATACCACTTTAGCCACTATGTCACCATGGGGGTAAAGTAAACGCGCCCTGTACCCTTGAGCGAGTTCATTTAACGAGATTGAAGATTGGCTGGTCTATTCGTTAATGACTCTGACTATCCATTTCAATCCAGGACAAATCTTTGTGAGCACGACTTCTTGTTCTTTGTTATATAGTTATAACGTACGTCTATTTGAGAATCTACAACATTTAATAAGATCTTTCCTACTCATATGACAACGTGTGTGGTATGAAATGACCCCAGTTGCAATATAACACCTCCGGCACATAAAATCAGTAGAGTACGTAAGATAAAAAGTAGCATGACAAAAATATAGCAAGTGGAAATCTGTTATCAGAAAGCAGTAAGGATTTGCAGACGGTGCGGTGGTTACTGAATAGGAAAGTAAACCTTGTAGAAGTATATGCACACAACAGCAGCTACAGCTGAAAGTACCTTCCAAAGTGAAATTCACTTTGTATTAAATATATCATACTAATCAAATTTACCATCTGCTAACGGTGAAGGAAAACAATGTGTAATGCGTTAAAGAAATTCTAAAGGCATGTCGGATCCACAGACCCGCAGCAATAGGGCAGCGTGTGAAGATTAAGGAATTAGATTCTCTCAGCTCTTTATAGAGAGGAGACCTGTGCCTTGTACAGGACATAGGTGGGTACTTATATGGGATATTATAAGAAGAAATCATGTATTAAACAAAGTAGGCTTAATGGGAATTTAAATCTGTGATTTGAAGTTATGAATTAACTTCCTACAATTTATTATTAACGATTTAAAATATAAATAAGTTGCTTTATTATCAACAATTTTAACACGATAGCGTGAAAAAAGAACATTTTATGAGCGATACACCTAAATCGTTCTAATTAGTAAGTTCTACGCGGTCTACGAACACGTGCTACGAAGGCTACGTAGCGAAAACAAATTATCTAAAAATATCCTTTTACATATTTTGATTAAAATTAGTAACAAGTTCTGTTTTTAATATAAGAATAATGAGAACTGAAGATAGAATCGCGGACGGTCTTTTAAATGTGATATTCTCATAAAATAAAACGCTTTTGATATTTTTAGAACGAAAATGTAGATAGGGATTTATTGCCAAAAATAACTTCGTGAAATACGAATACGCTTCAAAGACAGCAATGATATCTAAAAGACTTATTGAGCAGATTTTATTTCATCCCACACCCGCTTACGCTGGTATATCTACCTCCGCAAAACGTGTATTTTTACATTGCGGAGCTCTTTTGTTATGTTATGACGACTTACACAAGGAGTTTTTATTAAGTAAGTACTTACCTATTTTTTTACAAAAAACAATAATAAAAAAATACCTATCTATTATAATCTAACTAGTGATTTAAAATAATGAATGAAAAAGAATGCCCATTTACCCTATTTTATGGTGACGTCACGTGTTTAACTATACCCATTATAATGTTGTTTAATTCATAACTTATTTTTCATTTATATTCATTAATTCAAATTCAGCAAAATAGTTAAATTTGAATTTCAAAGAAGACGAATTCTATTTTATTTTTATACCTAATCTCAATCATAGAGCAAAGTATATGTATAAAATGAAAACCTTTGACTATTATAATAATTCGGTAGCCTTGGTAGATACATCAATATATTTTTAGGGACCTAGAGTAGTAAACCAAGAGGAAAAGTGTTGGCTTTTCCTCTGCTATTCCCCCTGCTCTCTACAGTACTCTAGTACCGCACTAGTAAGTCTGCAGTAGCTTTGACTGACTGTTCTAAACGTCTAACGATAAATCTCTATTTATATCAGTATAAAATGTGGCCATAAAAACTAAGTAACATTATTGGTAACTAGTCCACATCGAAAATGGCTAAGTAAATACAATATTTTGAAACTTTTACTGCCTGAAATACTTTATTTTATGGTGCCCACCTAAATAAAAACTGTTTTATAAGTTCACCTAAACATGCAAAACTATAAAGGCAAGTAGATAAATCAAAGGGATTCACTTTATTGCGACCTTTTTGGACAGAACTATTAGTAGAACGTTTTATCTATATAGCCAACAGATCTTTACTCATTAGCACTCCGCTAATGAGTAATGATCTGTTGGTTAAGCGGGACATTATTAATTATATGAAAATAACTAATATAGAGATGTGATTATTCGACGCTTCACGGGACCAGACATCTGTTTTTTTATGCTTAAAGAATAAGCCAACGTGCCATTACTGTCCGTCTTTTGGGCAAGTTTCCAGTAGACAGTGATGCGGAGGAATTTTATTTGTAGTACGGTAGTATTTGTAGTACACGCCCACATTTTAACAACGCACCTTACTCATTTCAGAACTCAGTTTTCAGAGAAACTGCCTCTCATGTACGATTAAGTCATACCGAGGACTTGTCCATGGTGATGGATTAAGAATAGAAATGTCACCACCCTGTTTCATCCCAAGGCTGTTGTAAGAGTCGAACTGAGGGAGAAATATCCACTGCAAGAGAGGGAAAACTCTAAACAAAACCCTATACCAACCCGCCTGGCCAGCGTGGTATAGTAGGCTAATAACCCTCCAAATGTATGGAGGAGACTCGTGCTCAGCAGTGGAATTTTTATGACTTGAGATGATGATGAGAATTTCCCGACATTACAAGGGTTCCTTCAAGAACGGAGATTCAAGGTTATATAAAACGGGGTCAGCTTGCTTGTGATACCCTGATGTTGTAAGTAAGCGTCAATAGGTTAAAGTTCTAAGGTACTACTTATTGTCAAGCACGTTGTATACTGGTTTGCTACCTGCGTAGTACAAAATAGTCTATATTTCGTCTTTTTTTACATTACTTGGGTGGCAAACAAGCATACGGCCCGATGTTAAGCAGTTGCACGTAGCCTATGGACGCTTACACTACCAGAGGTACCACTTGCGCGTTGCCAACCCATTTTTTTTACACCAGGGCTGTAGGGTGGGTATCCCTGGGATAGGGATACATTTCTTTCAAAACACATCCCTAAATAAGCGCTGGAGACCTATACTCACACACAGGAACACAACTACACCGCTGTGTGTAGTTATTTGGCTGTGGTCTTCTGTAAGGTGGAGGTCCTTCCCTAGTTGGGCTTTATGGCTAGTATGGTGCCCTACTTCTCTCTGTTAACAATTATATGTTAGTAAAGTTCCCTGAGACATAGCATTTGTTTCCTAATCCGCGAGTTATCGAATACACCGTTTTATGATAACAAACAAACAATGAATAACATTTTAACATTTAATAATTGTTAATTCCGTAAGTATTCATTGTTTGGATATATAAACGCAAAATACGTTATTTAAAATAAGCAATTACTATTTACTTGACATACCCACCGGCCTTGCGTAGACATGTACAACAAATTCATAATAATAACCAATAAGTATAAACTCAAATGTAATACAATGTTTAATACATAGGTTTTATAATAAATTTCAACGGATTTTTCTGCACCCAAATTGATTGAAAAACGTTTTATTTTTATATAAGTACCTGTAAGGACTAAACTGAGGGCAGACACCATCTTTCGACAATTAATTAATGGTTTTCGTTGCAAAGATTTATGGACATCCTTAGGAGCACTCGGAGTGCCTTAAGGTCGTCATGGGTTTAGTGGTCAGAGCTTACTATAATACTCCAAACACAGTATTTAGTATCTGCTTAAATATAGTGCTTGAACATCCTAGCTCTACAACTTGATAGGAGTTTAAAAGCGGTCGCTGTAGCCGAATATGGTTTTGAGGCTATTATTATTATAGAGCTCGTGGGACTGAAGATAATGCGAGTGGTTTTGTCGTAAACATTTTCTGGGACAAAGTAAATGTGATCCTACCAAAACATTTTCATGATAAGTAACGTCAAGACGAGTGCATTAAGTACATGTTGCTTGCGCTGCCAAAAGTTTTCAGACCTCATGGAGAGCCTAGCTCTTACTCTACACGACCTTATAACACTCTCTAACTCACACTTTTTTTCTTAGTCAAAATGTCTGTAGAACTTACATAACTATTATAACCACTAACCATATACCTTTACATATATCATCATCATCATCTTCTCAGCCAAAAGACGTCCACTGCTGGACATAGGCCTCCCCCAAGGTCTTCCACAAATGCATATATACCTAGTACCTATTATTTGCATGGTGCATAGTTCGATAGTAATAACCAATGACGTGATTCCTTCCAACCCTGTGATTGGAAGCGTGTGTGAATTGAGACCTAAACCCTCTCTCTCTTGATAGAGGAGAGGAGACCCGTGTTCAGCAGTGGGACATAATATGGGTTGATATTATAACATAACGAAGCCTCAAGTGACCGATGCCGACATATATGTATGTACATCTACCATACAAATTATACGTAGGTATTCTGAGAATTCACATCATTCATTTAGATCGATCTGTACCTATTTATAATTAGAATGAATGACAATCTCTGGTATTGTCTAGTAAATATATTATATATGCTAACTTGATAGTTATTATGTACGATTCGTTGCCGTCTACCGAATCATTCTAGTTTTTCTTTATACTAGAACGTATACGTATACGTAGGTACTTCCCGTCTGATTTTAAGCAGTTACCGTAGCCTATGGACGCTTGCCAGAGGTATCACTTGCGGGTGGCCGACCATTATTTTACCTGGGGTACACGTTTCTTTCAAAACGTGACCCTAAATAAGCGCTGGAGACCTGTACTGTACACACAGGAACACAACTACACCGTGTGTGTGTAGTTATTTGGCTGTGGTCTTCCGTAAGAGAGGTGCTTCCCCAATCGGGCTTGATCGCTAGTATGGTCCTCTACCTCTCTTCAATGTACATTAAACGGGTAAGTTATTTCATTTTTGTACCTACTTTCCGCTTTGAATTTCTCATGTGCATAGGTGCAATGCCTTATATATCGATTTTTGATCGTGGCGGGCAATCACATCCCATAACTGTGGGCCTACCATCACGTGAGAAAGAGGGACGGAGCTACATATATAGCGTGTATAGTCCCTCTGTCCCTCTTTCTCACTCGGACGACTCTCGTTTAACGTGTCATGGTAGGGGCCTTGCGTATGTAGGTGCACCTCCGATGGGACGGTAATCGGATACAACCGGGGAGATACTATACCTAATAACTATCAGGCGCAGGACTAACTGGATTGTAGGTAACTAGCTACCTATTATTATGTAAACATATGTACAAGCACTTAATGCTAACGTGCTTTCAGAGACACGACCACGTCTCATACGACGAAAACAGTCACCCATCTACAGGCTGAACGCGACGAGCTTGCTTGACCTCCCAGAGTTATCGATAACAGCGGCTCTTACTTAGGTCTGTGCGTAACGCAGCGTTATCTGTTTAAATAAACTATTGACGTTTTGAACCAACTTTCAAAAAGGGAAGGTTTGTCTGTGGATAAGTTTTTTTTACTGATCTGTTTCGTACTCAAATAACAAAAAATCTAAACCCTTATAATCTTCATATCCGTCTGTCTAGCCGCCCGCTTATCCGTCCATTTGTCCGTCAACAGTGAGTAATAAAGTGGGTAGATCGATAACTTAGTTTGTATTAGATAGGTACTAAAATAGCCGGGTAGTAGCTCTGACCTTGTGTTTATGGGTTTATTTATTTAGCGCCTAGAAAACCTACGTAGGTAACTTACTGTAATATGGCTTGCCATAATTATTATATCAACAATTATTATAACCTACAGTCAATCCTATTCTACTAATATAATAAATTTGAAAATTTATGAGGATGTACGGATGGATGTTTGTTACCTACTCTTTCACGTAAAAAGTACTGAACGAATCCGGATAAAATTTGGCATAGAGATAGATTATAGTCTAGAATAGCGAATAGGCTACTTTTTATCGCGATAACAGACATCCACGCAGGCGGAGCCGCGGGAAACAGATTGATATTATTAAGAAAGATAACTACGCTACCTTCACACTAAGCGGCGGCGGCGGCGTTTACTTTTGTTCCCATGTCATGCGATAGGTAATGCGAAACGTAATGATACAGTAAGAGACACTTAGTGATAAATAAAATGATGCTATTTTGCTACTGTTCTTACTACGTCTTCATTCATACCTACATATCATTGCCTACAGTTGGTAGAGTATTTTTAAGCTGAGGCTGGGCACCTTAAAAGCTTGCAAGCCCGACTAAGAAAGGACTTTCGACTTACAGAAGATCACAGCTAAACAACTAATAACACACAGCGATGTAGTAGTATTCCTGTGTGCGAATATGGGTCTGCAGCGCTCATTTAGGGATGCGTTTTTAACGTAGCCCTTTTTCTATCACAAGGATACTCTTATCACAAAAAAATGGTGTTAATATTTTTTGGTTGGCAATACGCAACTGATACCTCTGATATACAAGCAGGATACGGTTACCTATTGCTTATTATCAGGCGGATCGTATGCTTGTTTGCCACTTAGTATAAAAAAAGTATGTAAGTAGGTACCAATTTTTCATTCATTCATTTTATATTATATTACGTGCAAATAGATGTAAGTGAGAAAAGTTAAACAAAGGAAGTTCTCCTATTATTACGATGTTCACTCGCGTCGCATTAACCTTGAAAGGATTGTCGCATTTCGCATCGTGATCGTGATCAAGAGGAGAGCGAAGCGAACCGAGGCAGGTCTACCGATACTAACAATAAAGTATGTACCTATGTGTTCATAAAACTGCTCGAGTCTGTCTCCTGGAAAACTATCTAACTACCTATACAATAGGTTTACTGCTTTTTAATAGAGTAAATAGGTAGGTACTTATTTGTTTATAGCTAATATACGCATAATTAGGTCGAAAATTAAAAACTAAATTGTTTAAAAAAGAAAAAAGTACCTATCTACGTAAGTAGTTACAAGCTTCTTAATTTTGATTATTATTAGGCAGAGACAGCACTGCTGTTTTATTACGTCACACGCCTGTAACGCTATAGTAGTTGACAGATTTACTGTTTATTTTGTAGAACATAGACACCAATATTCCTTTAAAACTTTATAACTAATTTATTAATATAATAAATAATATGGTATTTACTACTTTTGCTGCCTTTATTTGTTTTTCGTTTGAATTTTAAAAGGTGCTTAATAAATAAATACATTTTATTGTCCTTTACTGTCGTAAACCCTATTATTGCGTAATTGTAAATAAGTAGGTAGGTACCTACCCTAAGTGAAGCAGAGGACGAACTGATTGATTAAATATTGATACAGAAATCTTTTTTTAAACACTGCATTCCGATAAAACGGTTCCAATGATGGTAATGTTGTTTGTTGATAAAAGCTAATTTACAAACCTTGTCGGTTTGTATTTTATGTGTGAACATTGCAACATCAACAATCTTGTAATGTTTACTGTCACTGGATTAAGAACAAGGGATATATGCTAGATACGAAACGGATTCATCATCATAATCACCTCAACCTATAAACGTCCCACTGTTGGGCACGAAACGGATTAGAATATAATAATTAGTTCCAAGAAGTACCTATCTACCTATTCTGTATTATACAATACTAAATATTATAATAACTAATTATATAAAATACCTTTAAGCACATAGTACATACTTAGATAGGTACTTCTTTTGTTTGTTTTTTTTTTTTTTTTTTTTTATACTTCTTGGTTGGCAAACAAGCATACGGCCCGCCTGATGTTAAGCAGTATCCGTAGCCTATAGACGCTTGCATTACCAGAGGTATCACTTGCGTGTTGCCAACCCATTTTTTACACCAGGGCTTTAAGATGGAAGTAACCCTGGGATAGGAATACGTTTCTTTCAAAACGCATTCCTAAATGAGCGCTGGAGACCTGTACTCACACACAGGAACACAACTACACCGCTGTGTGTAGTCATTTGGCTGTGGTCTTCTGTAAGGTGGAGGTCCTTCCCCAGTCGGGCTTGCTCGCTAGTATGGTGCCCTACCTCTCTTTATTTTTTATTGTTATGTATCTAATATTTAATATTTTATCGACACCATAAAACTGCTTCACGTTGCTTATTTACTCAGCCGTTTACTAATTAAAATGTTAACAACGTTAGTAGGTATGTATGTTTTAAAAGTAAATAACGAATATTTATTCAAGTATTGTCTTACCAGAATGTCCACAAGGCTACAACAAAATTAATTCTTGAAATACAAAATCCGTTAACAGTAAATGCCTTATCATAACCACAGGAAACAAACAAATAAGTAGAGCTCATAAAATCCCCACGGTTACTACTTAGGTATAAGAATAAATTGAACACGTAGAAACGAAATAAATCTACCTACTATCGAAATTCATAATGGCTTACAAGGACATTCATTGAAGTAAGTTGAAAGATTTGTTTGTTTTTGTTAAGTATGTATAACGTGCTAATCTCTAATGCAACTACCAGTTGGATTAAAAAAACTTTTTGCATTTTGATAGCCCAATTCCTAAAAAAAGTAAGCATGCTGCTATGCGTGCATGCTCATAGCATACACGCATAGCAGTAACGCTATAACGGTAACCGCGACACAGGACGAAAATTAAATCCAAGTTTAACGCGGGTAAAACCAAAACACTCAGTGTAACAATAAATTTAAGTACCTACCTATTTAAAAATATTAATCAAAAATTAGTCATGAGTAGCTACATTATTTTTGTACAGTGTTTTAAGTCGTGAAAGTAAATGTTTACATTATGAAACATAAATATTATAGTTGATTTATAAACTTGTTTAGGACTATTGGTACCTGTCAGGCCTGTATAGTAAATAGGAGGTTTTACTGTCGATCCATCGGCGCTCTTAATTTTAGCAAAATACATAGGTAAATCTCTGTCGTCTGTTTCTTCCATATGAAAACCTCGGACTCCACTGGTAAGGTAACCAATTGAAAATGCAAAGAACATCCGATTTGTTTTAATCCTTTAACTGTAAAATCCGCATCTCTATTATAATTCTATGATCTCTACATGTATGCATATTCTACAAACTAGCTGTGCAAATTTGCAACAAATTTTAAAACATTTGTGTGTAAATAAATTAAAAATTTCGGTACACTATTAGATAGGTATCGGTAGGTGTAGGTAGCTCATTTGAGATTTCACACCTAGTGCGTAGGTACCTAATCTAAATAGACCTCTCTCAGAATTAGTTCATAAGTCTAGGCTCATTACAAACAGCTCCCGAGCGCTTTTAGTATTTCGAAAGTTTAAGATCGTCAGCGGTATCATTTATTTGAATAATCCTAAATAATTTTATTAAACTTAAATGAGATTCATGACGTCCACTATAAAATAAATAAACGATATATACGTACCTAGATAAGTTATAAATTTGACGTTTAAAAAAACACTGGAACTTCTTTAAAAAAGATAATATAAATTTGGCGTTTTAAGCTTATCAAGTATTGAAGATTTAGAATATTCACTCACCTCGAGTCGGAGGCTGCAGGGTGCGGGTGTGGGACCACGACACGCCCGCGCACTGCCCGCCAGGCTCGCAACTAACTGAGCCGCGGTAGCCGGCCCCCACGCCACCAGAGGGCGCACGCATCGAGACACCCCTCCCGCTCCCATCGATCCACCCTTCATTATACGACGCATCCCTACATAACGTGTCTGTATCCCAAACGATATAGGGTTCTAAATGATCTGCAATTAAGCTTCAACACTCGATGACGTGGGTAAGCTCCATTATGATGATTGGAGAACTTTATTTTCTTGACAAAGCATTTTAACAGCGAGATGAGGCACCGGATTACTTATTTAACTCTTTATTGTTTGGGACTGTTGCGTTTGGCTTTCATTTCGATAACAACAACTGTATTTGGCGGAAATAGCACTTAGCGATAACGCCGCCCATTGCAACTAAGTATCTACCTTACCTACTTGTTTATTTTCGGTCTGTAACTAAGTGCCTAAAATATATCTTATTATGGTTTAGGTATTATAAAGTTTATATTTTCTTTTTTTATGCTATTTAGGTGGCAAACAAGCATACGGTCCTCCTGATGGTAAGCTGTTATCGTAGCCTATGGACGCTTGCAATACCGGAGGTATCAGTTGCGTGTTGCCTACCCAAAAATTAACACCAGGGTTTATGATGGAATTCCACTGGGATGGAAAAACCGTTCGTTAAAAACGCATCGCAATAAGCTCTGGAAACCTGTACTAACACAGGAACACAACTACACCGCTGTGTGTAGTTAATTTGTCAGGTGGAGATCTTTCCCCAGTCGGGCTTGCTCAAATTATATATTTATCTACCTAAGTATAAGAAACGAAATGTATCTATATTTAGATTATTTTTTAAATAAGGTTTTGATGTATCGCAATTAAACTGCATCAAAGTACAGATGGACTATCAAAATATTTTGCCTAGCCTTTGAAGTATAATCAACCTGTGTCAATCTATACATACATATCTGCATAGACTCACGTCGGTTTGCCAAACGGTTGGAAATATTTTAATCTAGTATATAAACTGCATCAAAGTCAATCTGTACTTTAATGCAGTTTATGTGTCCGTCAGTGCACGTATAATAAAAATGCATATTTAACAAATAATATAACTTTATTTCATTTAAGAAAATGTTTTAACACAAAAAAATCACAACATATATAATGTACATTTTTCATCACAACATACGTTGGTTTCTCTACATTTAATTCATTTACATATCATTGTATTACCTACCTAATATTAATTGACAAATATATTTATATTTCATACAACAGAAACTATATTATGTATACATATTATCATTATAAATATGATATGTACCATCACATTTATATACATTTATATATATCTCTCGTCTTTATGTATAGTAAGTAAGAAGATGTATAGTAATACAATTTATAGCTGACTTTATACTGTTTATAATATTATACATTAAATAAAATATATTCCTCTTAATAGGTACAATAAGAAAGACAACACAATACCTAAATATGATTGCATTAAAATTAAAATAAATATGTTATTACAATATTAAGCGTAGTGTACAATTATATGAATAGTCACTATTGACAATGTTTTATGTATAAGGAGAACCGTGACCGACATAGCTCGAAGGATTGCCATAATTAAATGGCAATGGGCAAGGCACATAGCTCGCAGAACTAATGGCCGTTAGGGTAGAAGGTTCTGGAGTAGCGACCACGAACAGGAAGACGCAGCGTGGACAGTCCACAACAAGCTGGACCGACGACCTAGTAAAGGTTGCGGGCAACCGATGGACAAGGTCAATTAAGGACCTTGGGGGAGGCCTATATCCAGCAGTGGATGTCTTTCGCCTGAGATAATGATGATAATGCATGGAATGATGCATACAATTTGCACAATACGTCGACACAATGAATATATTACTCAAGCGCATGGAAGTACGTATCAGACTTATAGTACTTACAACTTAATTAGAACACAGTTACAGTATTACTTTCGAGTACTACCAAACATGGTGAAAAGGAACCTAAAGTCGAGTTCATTATGACTTAAATCATCAATGAGATATTTGCTTAGTTTATTTAAATAACTCCCGCTCTTAGGAACAAACCCTGTGTCGTTTACAAAGTTATAATTCACCGACATAAAGGACATTATATGTAGGCTCGGAACAACTATCTGCGGGCTATAAAAAATGTCTCGTGTGGGGATAGAACTCATAACAATTAGTGTGGTCTTAAGGTAACCTTAGCTATGACGAAACGAAACGATGAATACAAGAATTTTAAAGATGATTGTACCAATCGCAATGTATACTAATGGGCATCAAAATCTCTACTTTGATGCAGTTTATATGTGTCCCTGTTAGTATAGATTTTAAAATTAACATCCTTTGCATTAATGAATCAACCTGTGTCAGTCTATAAGTCTCCCTAAAGGGGGAGCAGAGACAGCTTTTCATTGCTGGGAATGCTTGCAATGAATATTTTTATTTAAAAGTTATTGTTTACTTTGATGCAGTTTATGTGTCAGTGTATATAATTGCAGTACAATTACCTGTAATTCAAAACGTCATTACCTTGTTATTTATTATATAAAAATATTTCATCACAATTTTGTCCTTATTCACTTCATTTGATACAGTATACGTTGCGTCAAGATCAATAAAGGTGCTAGAGTATGTAGTACAATTCGACAATTACTTTCTATAAAACAAACGATAGGAACAAGTAACTCTTAGCAAAAACTAAGTATACAAAGAAAACTGAACAAATAAATTACTTAATAATGGTAATTATAATTCTTACAATTTATGTGTACTGTGATATCAGTATTACATTAGTGTGAGTGACACCAACTGTCTGACTTTACAGTGAATTGAAAGAAAGGGGCATATAAAAGAGGCCAGAATTTCTTGTCAATATTCCTTTCGTGGCTCTACCCTACATCTACATTTTTATGATGTTCATAAGTATTATATGATCTAATTAATTAATGACTTTGACTCCGATAAGTATGGCGGGAATTGCAACTGCTGTATAAAATCTGAATCCAAGTTATAAATCTCTGTATTTTACATTTGTAAAATAGTAAAAACATCATTATTTATACAACGAAAAAATACATATATTTTAAAATTTTACTTACTTATAATTAATTTCTAAATTTAAATATATTTATTTGTACATAACGGTGTCATAAACTAGTAAGCTGGTATTAATTAGCGGTAATACTTTATTTATTACATACCTATATCAATATCTAAGATTATAATTATAATGAATACCGAAACTTGTATCGGTCAATATATTTTATTAAAATAATTAGTAATATTGTAATAATAAAACCATAGACGGGGCATTGAATATGTCGATGTTTAAAACATTTAAATTATACTTTCATATGCATACAGTATGTTTCCGTGAAGAGAGATACTTATGAAAACTTTCTTAGGAGATTTTATTTGTTTTTTTTAAAGAGTGGTATCTATACCTAATTAGTTGTTTTAAATTATTTTATAAGAGCGTATAAAATTCCTTCTTTCTTCTTGAGAGTCTTATGTAATGTAATCTTTGTACAACAAATGTATTTAAGTAATAATATTGAACAAAAGAAGTTCCTTTTTCAAAAAGGGGTTATAGACAAAATATGAATCCGAATGTGAGTCATTAGATCGGCGACAGAGGCTTATGTGAGCGATCTGAACAATTTTGTCACCAGCCCCTTAGGACAAGTGACATAAACTGTAGGTAGTCGAATCGAATAGGATAGAAAGCAAATGTTTGGGATTTGTCGTAAGTTTACGACATTATGTCGTACACATATATGTCAAATCCCGTACTCATATACATATGTCAAATCCCATAAATTTGCTTTTATTTGACTACCGTTTATGCCATTTGTCTAGAGGGTCGGTTAGAAAGTAGGCAACAACGCGAGAAGCAAATATATGAACTAGCTAGTACCTACTACAAACCAATGTTTGTGTCGCTTTGCGATAATTAATTCGTCAATGGCGCGATGTCGACCCATAAAATACAAGCTTTTGAATGCTCTTAACACCAGGGTTTTGTGTTATGGATATGATGTCGTTTTATTTTTTTTAAACTCATCCCTATTATTACTATTAGCACTGACGCCTTAAACAACTACACCGCTGTGTTTTATTTGTCTGTGGTCTTTTGGAAGCCCTTATGTAAATTTCCTAAAGAAGTTTGACAGACCCCTTTTTCGTATCAGGTTCTACTATTTCAGTAAGTAGAAACACACTGTATGAATAAAAAAAACTTTCATGACTAATAAAATGAAATATGACAATTATTTAGACACACGCACATTTAGAAAATTTGTATCTATATATTACGTCATGGTTTTTTTTACATAATATAGGTAATGCCTCAATAACATAATACATCATTTGGTCATCAATGGAAGCTCTACAAATACAATATATTTGACTGAACATTGTTTAGAAAGCTGGACCGCCATTAGGATGATGGTCTAAAAAGCGGAACGGTGTTTTAATTTAAAGGAAACATCGCTTTCTTAACACACATCTACGACGCGTATTCACAATATGGAAAATGCATTATAAACTTGAATCAAGTAAAATTTGGTAAAATGAGATATTTTGGAGAGTCCGGAAGACTGGCGGAATAATTGACGTCGACGTACGTCATAGAACTTTCAAAAATATAGCATATCTTTCGTCCAATCAAAATTGACGTATGGCCGATCCATCTTCTATATTTTATTAACGGAAGCAAGCGCATTCATGTGATGTTGATTGTTGTACCACAGATTAATAAATAGTTACTAGTTGTACTAAAACAATTTTTGTAGGTACTTTATGTATTTATGTAGTTTTGTTTTCCCACACATATTGAGTTTTTTTTTAAATTAAGGGCGTACAAATACTAAATAAATGTAAAAACGGGTGGACCGAAGCCGGGTCGTGCCGTAGTACAAAATACATTCCTAGCCAATAAATAGCTTTCAAATGCACATAGTTGCTGTATAACACTAGTAAGTGCGGTCACACTTCAGAAGACCGTATAGCTTGGAGACGTGTCGTATGTGGTCGCGATTCTCAGCAGTGAGAGAACAACGAAGAAGGAGAAGTAAGATTTTATTAATTTTAAAGTAAGTATAAAATCCAGGAATGAAGTCTCCAGGACTCTCCTACCTAATCAAAGGTACTATTGATATGCGATGATTCCGATTAAAATTTTGTATCAAAATCGTTCTGTCTGTGATTTTCCAGTGTTGCCACACCGCAGCATTATTCTTAGTAGCAACCCGTTTACATATTTATTTATTATACATAGTAATAAAATTATTTAAGCCATTTTGTTTTTAAGATTTTTTTACTTTACTACAAAATTTCCATAGGAATAAAAACTTTTTTTTCCTCTATTAAAATAATAAGTCAGAAATCAATTCTTCCCTAAATTTATATTTCATGTATACCTATCTAAAGACTATCTATTTATGAATAGGAGGAATGTATTGTTTTCTAAAAACGAGACCACAAGAGTCTATTTAGTAAGTAGTAAGTTTTCATTAAAAACAGCTCAATCAGATATGGATGTTTTACAATGTTGGTACTTATTAGTAAGAAAATATTTTTTTTAAAATGTATACTTTTTGTCACCTACATAGTGTAACTGATCTCTCTTTGGTTGCGATGGATTGATCTCTTTGATTGCATGTTTGGATGCGTTCCACCGGACTATAATATCTCCGTCGAGATTAGCCACCGTAAACAAAAATCAGTTAGGAAGACATTATTTCTAGAACATATTTTTGGAGTGGATAGTGTTCCCCTACCCACCCGCATGCAAAATACACGCTTTGATATGGAACTGCGAAGAACAGCTCGCCATACCATAGTATAGTGAGATTTTTCTTTTTTACGTAGGTGACAAATAAAAGTATACAATTTGATGGTAAGCAGTTACCGTAGCCAATAGACGCCTGTTATTGCAAGCCCGGTAGATAAAATATAATAACTTAGAGGTATCACTCGGAGGTGTCTAGCCGCTTTATTAATAAACGTGGTGTAGCGAGTGAATAGTTACGCCTAGCTGTCCTCTTCAAATGTCAAATTACTGATGACAGAATGAGAGATTATATAATAAAATTACACCCAATTCTATTCCACGTTTACTAATATGGCTGTAATTTTGTAATAGGGTGTCCCAATGGGATGGAAAACTTTTCTTTAAAAACGCAATCTTAAATGGGACTGGTTATCTGTACTGACGCACAGAAACAAAAGTACACCACTCTCTGTAGTTATGTGGCTGTGGTCTTCTGTCAGGTAGAGATTCTTCCTAGGCTTGCTCACACAATATAAAATACTTTAACAGTATATACTACATTTTACCTTAAATTGGCATTATTATTAAATTCAAAATAATAATTTATGAATGCATCTCACAGCTATAAGTCTGGGAATAAACTTTTGCATCATATAATATTTACAATTACCTAAGTAGTCAACCAGGGTGAAAACGCATGGGTGAATAGGCGCAAAATGAAAATATGAATTATTGCCATGACAAATACTGCGAACATACAGCCGGTCCACTGTCGCCGGGGACTTTACAAACACACAATTCATGGATACAAAATACACCCAGTCTCAGAACAACCATTTGTGGACGACTTACGAGACCCCGCACTGTAGTCAAATTGTATTCGGCACTGTTTCTGGCCGACATCTGTCGGATGCGCGAGTATAATACAAAATTTGTAACATTTACACACCAATCTGCAATCAACATTTTGTTACTATTCACCCTTGCCATTAGTTTATCCTATTTCACAAGTTAATATTATCTATACAATAATGTAGTATTAATAAAACCTAACAAAATGTTAAAATCTATATAACTTTGGGTATAGTTTTTTTATAGTATATTTATTACTATCTATGTATGTACTTATCTCACTAGACAATCATTATAAGCATTTGATATACATAATATGTATTTATAAATGAATACACAAATTGTACTTTTTATATAGCAACAATTATTATTGCTATCCTTGAACAACCATCTCTACATAACTAAACATTGTACTAGCTTGTCTATTCTTGATAAATAATAGGGTATTTGACATTTTTATTGATTTAGACCATAATAGAATACAAATTACTATTTTTAAACAGATATCATTCTGCTGTTTTATGACGTCACATACCTGTAACGCCATAGTAGTAAACAATTTTGTTGTACTAATGTTTGTTTTGCGGAAAAGATTATTTCGAAAATTCGCAAACTTTATAAATTTAGTATATAATATATACATTTTATTTTTCAATGTAATTTACGAGAATTCGTAATAAATAAACATTTATTTTGCTGTCAAATATCCTATTGGAATAAATATATTAAGAATGATACTGTAAAATATAGAACTACGGTAAATTTTATATACAGTAACCGGCAAATATCTTGCACAAAAAGCTGCGTCGTGGAATATGTATACTGGCCAACTAATCGCGTGAACCCTCGACTGCTTGGGCCAGCCAAAAAGACTGCGCACTTTCAACATATTCGCCGATTAATGCTATCAACCTTCACCATGCAAGCTGTCATCGTAGTTCGGCCTTTTCAGTAACATATAACTACCAACCTCACGTATATTCTCCATAATTTAATTACAACCAAGCATTTATAGACATATATAATGCTTCTAAACGATACGACTAGTAGAAATCATCATAAAATGTAAGGAAAACTTGGTCATTCAATTTTTTTAAATACGATTTTCAACTTCTTATTTTTTAATAAAATGTCACTAGATTTTTTTTCCGAACCTCGTTGATATTTAGGCACAAACCTATAGCACCGTCAACCTAATGAGTTATTGCAAACACTACTTTTGTTAAACTGGATACTTCGTTTCAATAGGATGGTTTTGTACAAAAGTTTGGCAACAGTCATTTATGTGATATTTGTATAAATGGATACGTTTGGATGTTTATCCCACAACCTTGTTATATGTTGTAGAAAAATATCGTCATAAGATGTATGGAAGGCTAAGTAAATGTACCGAGTAGGGTGCGCATGCGGCGATCGAGGCGCAAACTGCGCGTGACCCGCAGTACTTGCGCGACGAGTGCTATAAGTCAGTTTCAGTCCATTGCTAGTCGCCCCGACGCAACCGTCGCGCTGCCGCTGTATTGTGTCGGTACAACCACACCTGAAAAACATATAAAGGAATTTATGAGTATGTATTGAGTCATCATACATAGTAGTTAGTAGGTACCAACTTAAGCACAATATATTATTATATTAATCTTGTAACTGCCGTGTTGAGTTGCGACTGCTGATGATCAATTAGCAGGTTGGATCAAAAAAGATGTTAGTAATTCACAATACTCACTTGGCAGAGAATAACGAAGTCTAAAGAGACTTGTAGGCTGCCGCACACCCAGAACTGTGGTGGTGCTTCTCTGAATATGAAGTATGCAGTCTTGAATAAATCACCACACGTCCACATTATTACCATGCTTACACTGAAATGAAAACACGTGTTTATGAATTTATAAACTAGGTACTAGATATCTAGTTTCTGTCCGTAGCTTCGATCACGGTTACAATCCCACGGGCATGTGCTATTTCAGACATCTATCATCAGCATTGTATCTATCTCTGAGCTTATTTTATTTAGATCTGTTCAGCCGTCTTGGGGTGATTGAACAACAAACAACTATCGCATTTATCTTATTAGTATTATGTTAGATTTAGAAAATACATTTATAGACTTACGTCTGTTTCCCGGAGTGGGTAGGCAGACACTACGAATTTCCATTTGCAAAAGTCTTGGCATACTTCTTTTGTACACTCTCAAAATCAAAATCTGATATAGTACTCATAGTTCCTGGTGCTCAAGGCGATAGAAACGCATTGCAACTTTGATAAAATCACGAGACTCAAGGGTCAACGGTCAAATACACGCGTCAGCTACGCACACACAGTACCTACTGTTTATCACCGAGGTCATTGATCCCATATAATTACATCAGGTAGGTTTTACCAAATCTGCTATAAACAAACTTTTTTTATTTACCTCATTCCTTCAGTACTTTTATTGCTATAATTTTTGGCTATTTGAGGAGCACCGAGCATGGCCTCGGTAAATAAGGCGAGGAAGCCAATCAATTCTACAAAAGGCGCGAACTCTATCAACAAATACGTGATGGCGGCTCCCAGCACGGAGAACACCAGCATACAGTCTACATAACTTTGAAAGTCAGTCCAAGCCCAGAAATACTTCCTTTCCATATCTGAAATAAACATTCCTCACTATTACACAAATATCTAGTGTAAACGCAAACATCATTATATTAGCATACTCAGACCATATTAACAATGCATACATAATTAATTCTGTTAGTTATTAGCGTCATTTGATACATAATACATCACAATGTTACAATGAAGTAGGAAATCATGCTGAAGTAAATGACATCAATACATAGATAACATTATCTAACATAATATTTGACCCAATCATGACTCCTTTTGATACCAATGATTGGTTAAGTTAATAGAGCATTGAACTGAGCTAGTTATATACTATAATGTATTTATATAATGTACAATATACCTACATTGTGGTGTGATTATTTGACCTTATGATAAATATACTACCATCTCCATTTGTTTAATATTTTTATACCATCACCAAACACAACAACCATGCAATGGAAAATAAATAAAAGCAAGATGATAAAATTGAAAGTTTTAATAATCCGTAACATAACAAAATACATGGTAAACTCCAAATTATATGTCAAAGCATGACTTGCTGAAACAAAAACAAAATGATGACTTATATGTGGCACAAATTGCAGCAAACCTCATATTAATTTCCAATGAGAGCTGACACTCACCATAGAAACGATGGGGCTGCTCAGCACCGGCGATGCCACTTCGCTGATCCAGCCAGCGTGCCGTTTCATCTGGCTGGGCTGAGCCATTCACACAACACAACAGTATATATAACATGAATATTGCACCTAAACGCACCATCAATCACACCAACCACCAAACAGAACATAAAATAAGGTTAAAAATAAAATTAACCAAAGTAGATAATTTTGAAAAGTTAGTGTGTTAGCATATCAATAATATCTTTTGATATGACATTGTATAAAATAAATAATAAAAAGCAAATCAAATGAGAAAAGTGCTCTACGTAACAACAGCATAAACCAAAATTAAAAAATATAAATACCATAACTATAGTACAAAATATAAATTAAATGTATGAGTACAGTGCTCTAGTAAAATAAAAAAATAAAACAAAAGAGGTCTGATAACTACATATTTGCAGTCTGTGTTACCAACCTGTAAATATTCTCTCCCTTGCTCTTATAATTTGATTCTTTTTTCGTACATTGACACACAGATGTATCATAACAAACATTGTTATATTCATTACAATGCTTTGGATTAATAAAGGTAACTCATATCGTTTACCGAACCTGTAATAAAAGCATGTCAATATTAACCTCTGAATATAGGCATTTCTTATAATTATGACAACCGCATATTATTAGAAAATGCAGTTAGTAGCTCCTGGAGCAGTACCATGACATCTTAAAAAGGCATTACAAATTTCAATAAAAAATTGCTTTAAGGACTTCAAGGTACGGTACTATCCATGTACTGTTGATATCTATTATTTAACACTTGCTTCTGCCTATTGGTTTGCCTGTAATATGTAGCCTGCATAACTTAGAAATTAGTGTGAATTACAAATAGTCAAAGAATTTTCAAGATTGTGTCAGTAGTTCCAGAGATAATTTCTATATACTCCTTCTTACAATATACTACTAGTTCAGTAGAGTAAATAAAATAAAATATTTGGACTAGTGCTTCTCCTTTAATTAACTTGTCCCATTAATTAAAGGAGAAGCACTAGTCCAAATATTTTCAGGCAGGTGAATCATCCTAAGTTAACTTCCTTTCATAATTTAAAAGAAAATTTTCTACATCTTCCTTTGCACACAGTGATTTGACCAGCATTGGTTTGTTTATTTATTTTTTCCTGTTGTGTTTTCTAAATCAGAGGGATGTTTGTGCACTGTGTTACACTATCTTCCTGGGCTGGATGATATTGTATAATATATATCGTCGGCTTAGATCGTTAACTTCGTAACTCCATTTTTTGCCTTAATAAACATTTTGGTGTCATTCGTTTCGGATTTTTTTAACGCATCTTTTCGTTGAAGTTATATATTTTTTTAAAAATTCGTTACGCGCGAAAACAACAAAACGTTAACTGCTTAACTCCATGTTGTCATTTTGTAACGACCAAACTGCGTAACTCCCCCCGCTTCAGTACTTCACGTAATGTGGAAGTGAATGCACGTCAATTTTTTTAATCTATTTGTGCTGCACACTGTGTTTTTGGCGTCTCAGGTAAGGTTTTTCTATTGTTTACTATTATTCTCACCCTAAGTTATTCTGTGACAAATTAAAACCTTGGACAAATTAAAAGCTAGGATCACCCAGGAAACAAGACGGCTGCTTCACTAACTCGGACCAAGAAACCAGCGAACTACTACTGGCAACCCACTTCCCAGGCTGCCGGATAGTAGACGACATCAGCTGGGACGATGACAACCCGCATACTCCTACAACCTTAGATTGGGACATAACCACTAACATAATCACAAAGGAAAAGATCCTCTGGGCCATACAGAGCTTCCTCCCGTTCAAATCCCCAGGACTGGATGGCATCTTTCCTGCACTACTGCAA
This sequence comes from Trisateles emortualis, assembly GCA_947095525.1. Taxonomy (NCBI): domain Eukaryota; kingdom Metazoa; phylum Arthropoda; class Insecta; order Lepidoptera; family Erebidae; genus Trisateles; species Trisateles emortualis. The sequence goes on along the minus strand of OX352732.1, from coordinate 15,133,401 downwards.
TGGGGCACACCAAAGATCATAGACCACCTACAGACGCTTTTCAGAGCTTGCGTAGCGCACAGGTATACACCAAGACCATGGAGAGAGGCCAAAGTCATCTTTCTCCCTAAACCCGGTAAGGAAGACTACATGCAAGCAAAATCCTTCCGACCCATAAGCCTAACTTCATTTCTACTAAAAACCCTGGAAAGGCTAGTTGACAGACACCTGACACTAAACTGGGCAAAAGATATGGACCAAAAGATAACCAAAGCCAGCATGATCTTTTGGCAGTGCAAAAGACTGGTAGTTTCCATGCAGCCCCTGCAGAGTGGGCTGTCGGTTACACCTAGTTTGTGAAAGTGTCTGTTGAGTGGGCAGTGTCCTGTGAGGACGCCCACTATTATCCTGAGGTTTGACCTGGTTTGCGTGAGAAGGTTTCGCGAGAGTTCCCAGGTTGCGGATGGTACCGCTTCCTTGGTTTGTCTGCAACCTCCATTGTTGTTCCATTCCTCCTTGTGCAGTTGTGTTGTCCAGTCCTTGAGCCAGGACAGAGCCTGGCTGTACGGGATGGGCCCCGCGGTCGCAGTGGCGGAGCCATGCCTCGCTAGTGCGTCCGCGGCGTTGTTACCTGCCGAATCGCTGTGTCCCTTGATCCACTGCACGGTGACTTTATTGGTGCTTGCAACCGCTTGCAGTGCCCTGTTGCACTCTAGGACAAGGCTGGATGTCTTTCTAGTGTTCTTTAGAGCTGTTAGTACTGAAGCGCTGTCTGAGACTATCTTGATATCCAGGTCTTTTATGTCCCTGGCAGCGATCGCTCCTGCAGCTCTGGTAATGCCCATACATTCCGCTTGGAAGATGGTGTTGTGTTTACTGAGTGTTGTGAATATGTGGATGTTCAGGTCTTGCGAGTAAACGCCCGCTCTAGTGCCCGTCAGCGTCTTGGAGACGTTACTTCTTTGGTTCCAGAGCTGTCGTTTGCTTCTGGTTTGAGTTTTATCTTGTAGTGTCTATCAAAAGTGTAGGTGCAGGGGATCCTGTCGCACGGTGCCTCCAGCAGCGGAAACTTGTTTAGCGCTGCTGTTAGTCTACTCATATGTGGTCTCAGGTTCAGGAGGTGCTCCAGAGCAGCTGTGGGTGTGGTGCGCATGCAACCGGTCGTCGCAACGCATGCAATGCGTTGGAGGCTCTGTAGTTTTGTTTTTGCTGTGGTCAGTAGTGTCCTGGGCCACCACACAACCGAGCCATAGGTAATAGTTGGTCTGATGACCGATGTGTATAGCCATAGCATTATCTTTGGGTTCAGGCCCCATGTTTTGCCTACCAGTCTTTTGTAAAGTTACCTAATATTTGATCTTATAATAAATACTTTTATGATTGTTACGTAATTCATAATCTTAAGTATAAATTGTAATAAAACTGACTCTGACAAGCATTTTAATTTCACATCTTATGGCAGAGATGTCCTTTAAATTAATTTTGTCTCATATTAGAAAGATAGATTGGTACCTAAATGTAATTGAAGTATCTAAAGGTAGGTAGAAAGTATCCTACTAGTGATAGTGGTATAGCTTAAGTCCACTTTTTGGAATAGGAATTAAGGACTAACTTAATTCGAAAACTTCGTATATCCCAGATAAGTGCTTAAGTCCATCTAAAGCTGTGAATGAAACTAAACACAAAATGCTTAAGTCCATTTTTTATGTGAAGGCATTTAAAAACACATGTTTTTCTTAGTTTTTTAGATTCAAAATAATAATTTTACGTAATAAAGAGATATAAATCGATATGCTTCTGAACAACTTATAGGAGAAAAACGATTTTCTTTGTCTCCTGAAAAGTTAGGTTGGATGGAGTTAGGAAGTTTACGATCTAAGCCGACGATATATTATAATGGAGTTACATTGTCTTGCTATGAAGGGCAGAATAAGTAAATAGGAGATTGTTTTATACAACTGTATGTGCTGTGTGTATAATATAATTATAACAATGTGCAGGCTGACTAATAATTGTTCGTTTGTTGAGCCTCCTGCAGACCAACCACCTGTTATAATTCCATAACATATCTGCATAGTATTTGTATTATAAATTGACAAGCTCATCATGACCAGGCACAGAAACATCACAGTGACTTTTAATTTTCAAATTTCATAAAGTTTATAATTAGTGGTCTTCAATTGTTAAGCCTACAATTATTATAAATATCTATTTTAATATACTAGGTATAAATAGCTTTGTTAAATCTACATTTTAATATTCAATTACCATTTTTTTTATTATATATGTACACATTCAACACTGGTAACTGTTCTACATAATTTATGCTGCTAATTGTTCATAAAAGCACAAAGTAAATTTGCGTGCGAAAATCACTTTAGTTTGTAATACATACCAAAACAATATCCTAAGAGTGTTCGCTATAAGAAGTGCTAAACAAACATATAAAGAAAATCCTTCAGCATCTTGTGTTCTTCTGATTTGCCTGTACTGTGGAATATATGGGGCGACACCACCTACTATCATAGCACCAGCTGCTCCCCAACCCACCAGATGGCCCACCGTCAAACCTAACTCATCCGAAATTATCCAATCCATGATTTCGTTGAATTATTTATTTGAGCTACGAATTATCAAACTGTAATATTATAACACTTTAGTGTATATTGCAAAACATGAACTAGAAACTTCATATTTAATATAATTTCACACTATATATATTTTACTAATATATGAACAGACAATAGCAAGATAAAGTTAGCGCCTACAACGCACATCGATCGTTCGTCTCGTCGATAAGAAATGGAGACAATTCTGACAATTCTATCAAATCAAATGTGTCACTATTTTATGGTTTGACAGTGACAGGCCAAATTTTAATGCTACAGATTAAGTTTTTACTTCGGAAGGTGGTGGAACGCACAAACTCTCGAAAGAATGGCTTTTGTGGAAAAATCACTTCCACCAATAATTTTATATTGTCGTATCATAAACGAGTAATTACTCGCGTAGCGAAGACTCAGGTACTCGTTCCTATATCATTATATTCACGATCCACCATTTCATTTATTTCTTCAATACGTACGCAGGAATAAGTACTCGTATCGTAGACCTACGTAACGTACCTTATTTCGTTTTTGGAATGGACTGTAATAAATATGTTTCTTATATACATACATACGTATCATCACGCCTGTGTCCCAGTGGGATAGGCAGAGACTATGGTACGCCAATTGCTTCGATCCAAACATATTTCCTGCGCATCTTCTACATTCATTAACTTTTACATTAATATTCTTTCAAATCAATAAATTATAAATCTTGATTGATGAATAGGTCCATTCGTTTATAATGTAACACTTTTATAACCAATTTGGCATAGAATTAAAATATTAAATATAGTTTATTTGAACGCTTTTAGTAAAATCATCAGCTGTTTATGACGCTAAAGTAAACATCACCGAACTCGCAGAAGATAACAGCATACACAGGGTTAGGTTGTCATATTGACATTGTCATTTTTGTTGCAAAAATAACCTCTGCCTCTGCCAATAGTGCAAATTTTTAGATAAATAGAAAAACTACAAAGGCATAGGCATAAAGATTCGGCTTACATATTGGTGAAAATTATGACTTTAATCTCCAAACTTTCTACAGTTCTGCGCACTAGCAGTAAAATACAATGGCTGCCGTCTTCGACATTAGTGTACACTCGTTGTTACTCAACGCGTAACGAAAGTGGATTGGCTAGAAGTCAAGAAAAAGCCGAAGTGTCTACTGATGTTCGTCCTATAACTGAGAAAATAAAGGAAACAACAAAGACTGCTTCATACACTGGCGTAATTTTGCTTGGAGTTGGTGTGACCGGCGTTATCTTTTTCTATGTATTCAGAGAATTGTTTTCCAGTAACAGTGCAAACAGCATTTATTCTGAGGCTCTAGAAAAATGTAAGAATGTGAGTAATAGCTTACTAACAGGGTTTTGACAAATAAAATAAAGATCCTGATATTGTACTTTGGTTTATTAAATGATATAATGCATGGCATAATGGCAATCCTAAATCAAAATAATTTCAGGATCCAAGAGTTGAAGATGCACTAGGCCCTCCTATTAAAGGCTTTGGAGAAGAGACCACTCGGAGAAGACGTACACATGTAAGCCATGCTGTGTATGAAAAAGATGGAGTTAAACATATGAGAATGCAGTTCAATATCAAAGGAATTAGAAACCAGGGTGTTGTGGAGCTAGATATGAAACAGGTGAATTTAATTGAATTAAAGCAATTGGCGTACCATAGTCTCTGCCTACCTCAACAGGAGACAGGCATGATGATAGAATAGAAAACTCTTTATTGTACACCAATTACATTTTGATAACAAACATTATTTATACCAGTTTGACTGGTCTATGAGTCTAGTGGTTGACCCTGACTAGTAAGCCTAAGGTTGTGGGTTGATTACCAGCCAGGGCAAATCTTTGTGTGATGATAATTATATTGTTCTATGTTTAGATGTAATGTGTGTGCTGCCAACAATCTCCCATAGATTTTTTACCTTAAATTACCATTTTTTTTTTACAGAATGAATATGGAAACTATTTATGCCGCTATCTTATAGTACAGTTAACTGACTATAGTCGCAAGACCTTTATTATTGAAGATAACAGAGCAGCATTGGACCAAAAAGAAAAGGATTTCAGTCAATTGCCAATGCTACAGCTTAGTAGTTAAAAAAAAAGATAACATGGAAAATTATGTAAATTATGCTATTATATACAATAATGTTTTTACATAGAACTAGACAAGCAGTATCAAAGAGAAAACATCACAATCTTGGAGTATGATTACTAAATGAGAGTTACACATTTATAATGAGTGGTACATTTAGTGTACTGTGAAATAATTGGTATACTTACAGTATAATTTGACATCTGAAGATAAATAACAATGAAAATGAAAGACAATTGAAAACTTTAGGTTCTTGATCATTCAATAAGCCTATTGGTGATTCAATTATTTTCTTTCAACTTCATCGTAAAAAAATTAAATGTCACAGTACCCATGAAATAGACTCTAGTGTCCTATATGATAAGTGGTACATACACTCAGTGTACTATTATCTATTCAATAAGATGTACCTTAGTGTACTTTAATAATAATCATTTATTCATTTAAATACTCAAATCAATTAAATGGTCAATATACTGTATAAAAATTAACCCTTATTATTCTCTCAAATGGCTTGTCTAGTAGATTACGAAAACGACTAATAACATAGGATAATAATTATTTAGATAAGTAGTAACTATTAAAATGTTGTTAAATAAAAGTTACCAAAATATACTTAAGTATTTTTTATTTTTGAATAATGTCCTGTTAGATGATGCCTATTCACTTCTTTCTGACTAGAATTGGTTTAGATAGAAATACTGTCTATTAAGTTAGCTTTACAAGTTTTTGTCAATTTTATAAAACAAAATGTTACTTGTGATTTACATGAACATGTATTGAATGAAGGAAGCACTGAGCTTCAGGAAGACATTCTTTAATTGAATGAAATTCACTAATAATTGTTTTATAACTAACAATACTGTAGCAATTTATCACAAAACCCAGGATTAGAGGATAAACCAAGGTTCCATTTGTGTAGTTAATTGGTACCTAATGATGTTTCTTCCATGGAACTACTTCCCAGGCCATTAGCAGTCGGTGGTTGAATACAAATCTCTTAATTTTGTTAAATATCCAGTAGAAGACAATAATAAGAGATAGATATTGAGGCCACGCCCACTTGAGTTCCTGCATTAAACTTGGTACATATACAATTTGCATTTCTGGCACTCGGAGGCGGGTTAGTACTTGCATGGTACCTGTATGCCCATTCTGAACTCTTGAATAAATTTGTTTAGTATGTGTAGATACTGAAACCAAAAAGACAAATTAATTGTAAGTAAGTATAAAACTATCCACTTACTAAGTATAATAATAGTTACAATAAGGTCACCCAAAGAGCAATAAAGAGAGCCATGTTTAGAATTTTCTTTCAAGATCAAATCAACAACAAGGATATCCAAGCGACCAGTTAGCGTGAAGGATTGCCTCGAGTTGAAGGGCCATGGGCTTACAGAGCCCATGGCCCTTGGGGTACTTGGCGACTATGAACTGGAAGGGGCAGCGTTGGCGTCCTTCCAACATATCGGCGACACTTATTTCGGAAGAAATTTTGCATTAGTGCAAGATTCCTTTTTTTCTACAGTATTGTTATTATAATCAACTTACCTTCTCTCATAAAATAATTCCCCAATACAAAGTCTATGAAGTTGTCGTAAGTGCTCTTTTCATAATCAAATGAGGAACTATTATATCTAGTGTCTATAAAGTTTTGTTTGCATGGTAAATGTGATGTTTGGTAAAATTGGAGGTCACCATAATATTTGAATGCAGAGGAAGGCTTCACCAACTCCTTATTGATTACAGCCAAACTTTGCATATGCAGAGGGCACACAGTCTGAAACAATGTAGAGAATTGTGAAAAAAATAATTTAATTTTTTTTATAGAAAAAAATGGTATTGTGTCGTTTTGTACATTTGGAAAGGAAAATGTATCTTTGAAAACATCACTAAATGAGCACTGGAGGAATACCTATGGGCAATAAAGATTAAATAATGTATAATATTAGTCGAATACCTTTAACTGAAAGTCCAACATTAAAATTAACATCACAGATGTTAATGTTCTCTCCTGTGGTATGTTAAGATACATTTTGAAATCTAAGATATCAGTTTTTCCATCGTCATTGTAATCATGTTCTTGAACCTGTGAAAACCAAGTATGAACTTAATATAAATCAATAGCAAAAGACCCTTATAAGAGGCAAAAATCAAGTCTGATTAATGATTAAATAATCGGGTAATTACTGTTGGAAAGTCTTTCTTTTTTCACTAGGAGCCAGAGTCAAGCTCAAAACACCATCTTTTCTGGGCATGTCAACAACATCTCTTGTGGTATCCTGGTTATGGTCAATACTATGTTTACCAGTTATTCACACTCCATTGAGTAAGGGTTTCTTTACATATAACAAGACAGCTGTGCCCATAATATGTTATCTCTTTAGTGTCAAAATCGAGGGAGGCTTAGTTCAATGTATTAGTACCTACCTGAAATTCTACACAATGCTCTTCACTTTTTAAGGTATTTCCATATAAGCCATTAGCTTCACCACACACTATGGGTTTACTGGGATCATCTGATTCTGCTATGAAGAGATACTCATATGTGAAATGTACTACTGGCTGTTCATAAAAGCTTTGGGATTTAAGCCAAAATCCTGAAATGAAAAACAAATATTAATTATGACAATAGTTTGTAACTAAAAAACCAACTTCAACCTTGACTGACTAATTAATTATAAAAGCTACTATTATATAAAATATTATAGGTACTATAAAGGTGTAGTAACTACCTAACTTATGAAATTGTGTAGCACAGGATTAGAAGTGGGTAAAAGATCCATACAAAAAAATCTTTTTTTAGCCCCAAGGTAGTAAATTGATACATGGAAGGTCAAATAAATGATCTCTGTTTTCATTCCTACAGAGAAAATATCACACGGAACAGCTACAAAAGCTAAGAATTATTAGATCAAATAAATTAATTTATTATACTATGAACTCTTTACTAACCTCTACTTCGGTAAGCTATAAAAAAAGGTAGAACTAGATTTAATACAGTAGTGATCATCGTAAAAAGCATAGCTTTCGACAAGAAACAGCTTTTGTATTGAACTTCCACATTGTAACTAAACAGCTTATACAGGCCCATCCTTCATCCATATGTTTTATAATAACGAAATGCTGAATAGCTTATTGATTATTTAATTATATTACGACAGTCTTATTAACTAATATACAAATATAAATGAGAAAATTATTACACTAATATCGAATAATCGATTAAAGCGACTTGCATGACATTTTGGTTATAAACAAATCATAAATAATAGGTTGCTAGGCGACGAATGTTGCTATCTTTCTCATTTAAAAAATATATATTTCAGGGCTCTGGCGTCTTTGGCCTTGTGAGCCTCTAGGTAATAAGTAAGAAGACTAAGTCCTATTATTATGGGCTACATATATTATGTAATCTAAATATTGTGTTAGTAGGCAATTGCACAGGGCAAGCATAAAAAAAATATATTATGCTTGCCCTGTGCGAAAGCGTTGCAATAATAATGTTTTATCCGAAGGTTTTGAGTTTTGGCTGAAGAGGTTCATAAGGTAGCATTCTGCCGCCTTTTGGAACCCTAGAGATAATTCATTGGTACATTGTACTAGCCTATGAGTACGAGTTTCTACTATGCAGGTACTATTATCAAACAATATTAGGTATCTAACTGGCATTATAGTTAGTTTTACGGGGTGTTTCCCGCACTTGGCCGCTTTGTGCGGTAACTTATCTGGGCTTATTTGGGCAAGCAATCACATCACATCAATATTGACGAGATTTATCTGGAATTAGCACTCAATCTACAGTCGAATATTAATATAATAAATTATTTACATACATACCTACTTAGGTATATATCATCACGCCCGTCTCCCAGTGGGGTAGGCAGAGACTATGATACGCCAATTGCTTCGATCCAAACATACTTCCTTCGCCTCCTCTACATTCATCAACCCCTTCATGCATGAATGTCGATTCTGGGTACTTAAAAGTATAAATAATTATTTATCCACTATAATTAGGACAGCTTAGATTATATTATTGAAGGTACTTACTTCAGTAGATTTATATCTATTAAGTAAATAGGTACATTAAAGATTTCTATATAACTTTTTTTTATACGTTTTACAAAAAAAATACTTCAAACCAATCTTGTAGATGGTCTTTTGAGGAATTTATTTCTCTATATATTTTTTTAATTTCATTCATTTAAAACGCCGTTACAGTGCTCCAAAGTTGACCGGGTTCGTCAATGCTCATGAGAATCCGGTCAAAACGAAATGTTTAACTTAGTTTTATCATCTTTTTTTATTGTAAATACATTCTTTAAAAAAAAATGTTATATCGTTACAACTTTACTTATTCATTCCTAACTGTTTTCCTTACTATATAACTTACCAAATTATTGTTTCTTATATTAATTTCTAAGAGGAGTGTACATTTTCGGGAATCTTAAGCAGGTAGAAAAGGTCTTCCAAAATAAATGCAGCTGCATCTCTGACTTCCTCTTTAAAAAAATATATAAAAAAACCATCTACAAGATTATCTGAAGTATTTTTTTTGTAAGACGTATAAAAAAAAAGTTATAGAGCAATAAAGAAATTTTTTATAAACATTTTCTCACTTTTTGCTTATAACTTCTTTAATTTTAAATTTAGGGCAAAAAGTTATTTAACATATTTGTAGATAAAGCGATTTGTTACAAATTACGTCTTGACGATTTTTTTGTAGAATGCAGTTTCCGAGATATCGCGAAAAAGGTGTTTGCACCCCTTTTTCCAAGATGGCGGCCGGGGGACAAGGGCGGCAACCCCACAAACTTGAGGTTAAGCTTCTATTGTCCCCCACACATGTCCCAAAAATAAAATTGCGTCCTCTAAAAAATGTAATATTAGGTTCTTAAATTGTAACATTTTAATGGACTATGACGTTAATTAAATATTTGGGAGTTACCTAAGTAATTGCATAGCAAAAATGCTAAAAAAATTTTACCTAGTGCTTTAATTGACTTGTTATAGGGCTAAATGATTAAAATAAAAAAGTTTTTTTTGCACGTACCTACATTTGGTAGCAATGTCCGTTACTGACTTTTGTCTCTAACAATAGGGATATGGAAGCAACGTCGAAACGCTATTGTACGGTATGAGTCTTTATTAAAACGCGTAGTAAGTAGGTATGTAGGTATGTCTATATTAAAAGTCAGAGCATTAAGTACACTCATTAACTAAAGTAGGTAGGTAGGTAAGTCTTTTGTATATTTGGGTATATCTTACAATTTGGTTTTCGTGAAATTTGTTTTAGATACCTAGGTATCTGATTTAATATAAGGAATACCTTCTTATAGTTTTTCTTCTTCTGGGATAAAATACATAGTCAAGACAACCAACGAGTTAAATTTTAAAAAATTCGCCCATCTACTACAGCACGTTATTTTTTATTTACGTATTATTTTTTGTCTGATAAAAATGTAGGTACCTACCTACAAACGAACTTGAATGCTTTACCTTGAATATTATAATTTCTAAATAATAAGTGTATCTAGCCCATGTCTATCCAAAAAATATTATCTGTGCCTATAGATAAAAGTTCCAAAATTGGTAGGTAATAAGTACCTACCTACCAATTTCATCAAATCATTGTAGCAAAACTTACGAAATAAAAACAAACAGAATATTTTCGACACGATTGTACAGCCTAACATGAGTATTTAGTAACTAGTTCTATTTAAGAGAGGTGTACTTGTTTTAGCTACGACTCAGTGAACGTGAACAATAGATCTCACAGGAGCTAGTGACTCCGGCGCCTGCAGTGACAACTGACACCTAAGGGCAGTGAACGTTCTTTTGTACTCACTTATCGTATATAAAGGTCCCAAATCTTCCCAACAACATCATTCGCTCGGGTGTCATCCCGGAGCACAGTGTGGTCCTCTATCGGGCCTTGGATTACTCTGTTACACGTACAGCGTCTTCGCAATAATGTCTATGGTCAGAAGATCTAGTATGGACAGAATGTCCTCAAGCATGACGTCCAGCATGACTGGAATGGGGTTGGGTGGAATAACTGGACTGACATCAGGAATGAGCACGTTGAGTTGTATGAGGGAGCAGCAGATGACTATTGGCGGCATGCCTTCGAATTATGTCCCGGGGTTATCTGCTTATTATAATATTTCCAGCTTCTGCCAGCGCCCTGGACAAACTCGACGCTGGCCCATGCAGCGTGCCGGACCAACAGCACAGCATCGTCCTGGTCGCTCTCACAGCACTGGTTCGCTTCATCGCATGAAACATTCCATGAGAAATAGTCCCAATACGCAATATACCCATAACCTGATTTGTAAAATGGCCGACCAAAACGAACGTCGTCGTCGCCAGGACACGATGGAGATGATACCCCAAAGTTATTACTCTCAGCAGCCATTGAAAGTAGAGTTGACGGAATTCTACTCTCGTGATAATTCCAAGGATCATCACTCTGAGCAATATGACTTGGTGAACGACAACATCCTGCCTAATCCTGTTCTTCGGCGGGGCCAAAACTTCTTCTTTGCTGTGCGCTTCGATAGGACATACGATAAGCAACAAGATATGATTCGCGTCGTCTTCTGTTTCGGTAAGTAATACGTACCTACTTGCCTTGTCAATAATTTAAGATTACGAATAGTAAATCATATAATTAATAATAATATAATTTTATTTTATTCATAGGTCCTAAACCCAGCGTTACCAAAGGAACCCGCGTAGTACTGCCCGTAAACTGGAGCAATCAGCAAGGAGTCTTCCAACATTCGCGTGATATGATGGGAATGGGTATGGGTATGGGAATGTCTCGCATGCAAGACACCTCAACCGGTATGGCAACAATGGGCTCGATGGGTACAATGGGTACTATGGGAACTATGGGAACCATGGGAACGATGGGTACCATGGGTACAATGGGTTCAATGGGTCCAATGAGTGGCATGCGCGAGACTACAACTTATGGAGTTCGTCGCAGTTCGTTCAGCAATGAACCATTGCCATTGCAGCATAGCCCTCTAAGCCCACACGGACCTATGGATCGCCCAATGATGGATCGTTACGGTGCCGGAACAACTCAACACTCTACATTTGGGCGTGGATACGGTTCACGTCATGGATCTATGCAGAACTTGGCGTCTCTCGCTCATGACATGGATAGATGGGATATCAGTATTCAGCGCCAAGATGGCAACACGATCACATTCCAAGTTCATGTACCGGCTACTGCTCCCGTCGGTGTATGGAACTGCTGGGTACAGACCAACCGCTTCGGCCAGCGCGACAATCGCCACGATTACAAATGCGACGAAGATATCTACATCTTGTTCAATCCTTGGTGTCGTGAAGACCCCGTTTACATGGATAATGAGGCGTCTAGGAAGGAATACGTCCTCAATGAGCAAGGAAAAATTTGGTGTGGCACATGGCGTCAACCCAAGGGTCGGAAATGGATTTACGGACAATTCGACGATGTGGTATTGCCAGCTTGCATGTACATGTTGGAGCGCAGCGGTCTTGAGCATTCAGAACGCGGTAATCCGATTCGTGTTTGCCGAGCTATTTCATCTATGGTAAGCAAATATGATAATATGTATGATGATTATATTTTTTTATGTAAATTAACTACCTACTAATATTTTTTTGTATGTTTCCTCTTAGATCAATGCAAACCACGACGATGATGGCATCATGGTAGGCCGATATGATGGTGAATACAAGGATGGTGTAGCGCCTCACGCCTGGACCGGTTCCGTTGCCATTATGGAACGATACCTCACCGATGGCGGGAGACCGGTTGAATATGGCCAATGCTGGGTATACTCTGGACTTGTGGTCACAATTTGCAGAGCTCTTGGTACTTTCATTGATGAAAAATAATAAATTGAATACAGCTGATAATCGTACATCATCTAACTATTTGATTATTTTAGGTATACCTTGCCGGTCAGTAACCAATTACGTGTCAGCACATGACACAAATCGCACATTCACTGTGGACAAATACTTTGATCGTGATGGTAATGAAGTACCCAATGGACCTGATGAAGATTGCTATGACTCCTGCTGGAACTTCCACGTTTGGAATGACGTATGGATGCAGCGACCTGATTTGCCTCAAGGTATCTAAAAAGTGGTAATACTAAAAGATCTAAAATAGATAATTTAATAGTTGTACACTAATAGAAACATCTTTCAGGCTATAGTGGCTGGCAGATTATCGACGCTACACCTCAAGAGGAAGCTGAGGCTGTGTACCATTGCGGTCCAGCCAGTGTTGAGGCTGTTCGCCGAGGTGAGGTTGGCTTCCAGTATGACACTCCGTTCATGTATTGTCAGCTCAATGCTGAACTTTGTCATTTCCAAGAGGAGGAGAACTCTGAATGGGGCTTTATTAGGATGGCTTCTAATCAGTATCAGTAAGTATAGTGCGATTATTACCTACGATATTTTATAAGCTTTATAGTACTAGAAATTATGAACTTTTTGCCTTACAGAGTTGGCCGCAAGATCCTTACTAAGAATCCGAACCGCGATGACGATGAAGGTGACAGTGATATGCTGGAGATAACTCACGAATACAAGACAGTGGATAGCTCGTCACCTGAGCGTCTCGCCGTTATTGCTTCTTGCCGCGGCTACCAACGCCTGCAACAGTATTATGAATATCCTGACCGCAACTTCGAAGATGTTTACTTTGATCTTATGGATATTGATATTGTCCCATATGGTCAACCATTTGACTGCACGATGAATATTCAGGTAATTATTGTATGAGTGTAACCTGGTAAAATTTTAAATGATGTGACTTTCATCATGTCTTTAACCATTTTTTAATTCGACAGAATAAATCCCATGAAGATCGTACCATCTGGTGCGTGCTCACAGCTTCTTCCTGCTACTACACTGGCGCAATAGCTTCGCGGCTGCGAAGGGCCCAGGGAGAATTCATCGTGCGCGCCGGACAGCGTGAAGTGCTAAAACTACACGTCACGCCACAAGAATACATGGATAAGCTGGTGGACCACTCCATGGTAAAGGTACACGCTATGGCCTACGTGAAGCAGACACGCCAAGCCTGGTCAGATGAAGATGACTTCCCACTGCATAAGCCAAGGATGCAAGTTCAGGTAGATCCTCAATCTTATTTTAAAACGGATATATTTTTGTATTTTTCCTTCAATATTATTCTAACGTTTTTAATTCTGGGCAGGTGAGGAGCCAGCCTTGTATAGGCCAAGAGTGCGCTGTGACATTCAGCTTCCAGAATCCACTGAATGTACACCTTACTGACTGTTACTTCACCTTTGAAGGGCCTGGAGTTCAGCGACCGAGACAGGTAACGTTACTCTTACGTTTAATTGTAATTTCTTCTAGCTTCTATTGGGAATAGGCTGATTTGAATCTGTTGCTGTTACAGATAAGATTCCGCGACGTGAAGCCGGGTGAGTTCGTGAACTACCAAGACAAGTTCGTGCCACGACGACACGGTGAGCGTCGTATCGTGGTGACGTTCTCGTCGCGTCAGCTCGACGAGATCTTCGGTTCCACTATGGTGAACGTGCGCGGCTAGCTAGCCCCCGGGCCCCGGGTGCCCTCGCCGCGCACCTCACCGGGTCCGTCGTCTCCTCCTGCGCTGCAGATGGATCGATCGTACGTGTCATACGTGGCACCTGATCAACATGTGTATGTGCAAGAAGAGGAGGTCGTTATCATAAAGACAACCTCTTAAATGTCTTATGCGCTTTGTGAAAAACTATTTTTCGTGTGTTTTCTTGTTGAATGTACGATTGTTGATATATAATTATATCTATTTTATATAACGTAAAATGTGGTTAAAACGACAACATGGCGAGTTTCAACGGATTTAGCTGAAGTGATATTATTTACTGATGTACCTATTTAATTTTGTTTGTTTCACCCGCACATTCAAAATGAAAAAAAAACAAAAAAATAATTCATGTTCATTCACGTTTTTCACCGTGTGATAATAAAATATAAACATAAATAACTATTATTTATTAAGTTTAAGGAAACCGATGCTTCATGTGCCATTGTTTTGATATGTTGATTTGCTCTTTACGAAAGAGTATAGTATAAGCAATTATATGATTTTAAGTTTAGCTTTTTTTATATATTATAACTGCCTATTTAATATTTTTATAAGAATTTTATTTTATTGTAATCATTATATAACAAAAATCTATATAAAATACTTACACTAAATATATTATATTTTGCACTGTGTTTGTGTGTTTTTGGGATCTCAAAAATAAAGAGCATTCACTGCATTTCTGTTTATTATTTAAACCCCTTTAGTATTTTTTATTAGTCTCTTAAAAGACTAGGCTTTTGATTCATTTAATTAGCTGATTGGTCTCAGATTGATTTAATATTGTCATTTATCTTTATCGTTAAATATCAAACGTATCTCTTTGCTCTTTTAAAAGAGCAAATCTTTTAAAAAAGACAACTCCCGCACTAGGAACAAGCCCTGTGTCGCGGTGGACTTTACAAACATACAATTAACGGAGGCAAAGTACACCCAGACTCGGGGCAATTATTTATGGGTCACACAACGTGTGGGGATCGAACCCACAACACGCCGCGCAGTGGTAAATGGCGAGGTAACCACTTAAGCCACTGAACCAACCATGCAGTCAAACAAAATAAAAAAAACTATCCATACTATGTGAAAAATACTACAGTCAGTATCCGAAGACAAGTAAAGCACAAGACAGTGGCCTTACTATGACGTCCTTACAGGGATTCATCTTCGATCTTTCTTTGAAAATAGTAAAATTTTAACTTTATCCTTTGACTATTAGTACAGAATACTTAATAGTACGGCTATTAGTCTAGTGGGTAGTGACCCTAACTCCTAACTACCAGAGGTCGTGGGTTCGATTCTTACATAGGATAATAATTTACTTGATTCATAAACTTTGTTCCGAGACTGGGTGTAACTTG
The DNA here is from genome assembly GCA_947095525.1 of Trisateles emortualis. Classification (NCBI taxonomy): domain Eukaryota; kingdom Metazoa; phylum Arthropoda; class Insecta; order Lepidoptera; family Erebidae; genus Trisateles; species Trisateles emortualis. The sequence continues at coordinate 15,117,706 of OX352732.1, read as the reverse complement.
TGTCCGTTTACTGTATGTAAAGTAAGTAGGGCTTGTTCCTTAGTGCGGGAGATAAAATTATAGCTTAAAGGGTGGTAAAATTCTGTGCTTGTACAGTATAAATATTTGACGTACCATATCGACACGAAGAATAAGAAGTAGGGTGTCAAATGAAGATTAAAAATAAATCGCTATAAGGACGTAATGATATGGCTTCTGAATGATACATCTAGTTACTATTCTATAAGGTAGGTATTAAGTACAGTTATATAAACGACGCCTTTGGGTTTTCCGTTGTGAAACAACAATTTATTCATCATCGTGTAGTTACTTATTGAACGACCACATTGACATTACATTTTGCACTTAATAAATATTTATGTTATGATCTAATAAATGTCAAATAAAATAAATATAAAATGGGTTGCTAGAAGCACTCTGATTTTATATATAAGTATAGGTAGGTTGTTTTAAAAGCCTTAGTAGCAGAGTGGGAAAGTGACCGACCTGCACGCAAAGGGTGCAAGTTCAATCCCGGGTAGCATTACCAATGCGAATTTTGCAAGCTCAGGTGCACAATTTATTGTGAAATTCTTGACAGAAAATCCAATACGTAATAATAAGTAAATTACGTAGGTATCTATTGTTTTTTTAAATAATTTAATGCTAGATGGCTCTAATTTTGTAGATACTTACCTCATTGCAGTTAATACCAAACAGGATAATGATTGCAGATTAATAGGCAAGAGAGGGCACTATACTAGTGAGCAAGCCCGACTGGGGAAGTACCTCCACCTTACAGAAGACCATAGCCAAATAACTACACAGCAATGTAGTGTATTTATTTCTATGTGTAAGTATAGGTCTCCAGCGCCTATTTAAGGGAGCTTTCTGTAAAATTAAATAAATAAATAATATAATAAACATTAAACTTTGTGAGGATGTATATTTGTAAAAATGTACGTAAAAACTGCTGAACGTATCTGGATGAAATTTGACATAGAGATAGATTAGTCTTGAAATAGTGAATAGGCTATCTCGATAACCGACATCCACACATGCGTAGCCGTGGGATACAGCTAGTATTTCATAAAGATGGATATTTATTGCAAATCTGTATTATTTCATGCACCTTGTAGTTATGAAAATATAAATATTTTGGTTAGCTCTATTGAAATAGCACTGGAAGCGATCGATGCGCGGATTTCAAGAAATATGAAGCAAGCAGTTTGAGCTAATATACGTATACAATTGAGTTGTTATATAAAGGAATTTCTGTGCTTGTATATACATAATGTGTATACCTCAGTATAGTATACATTTTAGAGTCAATCCTGTTTGCCTAACCCAGAGCGATAGGCAGAGACTATCTTGCTTAATTTTGCTATTATCACCGCCTTTCTTATTGTGTTCTGGCGAGAAAATATTAGCCATGTAGAATCTGACACTCTTTTTTTTCTACTACTTATGTGGCAAACAAGCATATGGCCCGCCTGATGTTAAGCAGTAACCGTGGCCTATGGACGCTTACAATACCAGAAGTCGCGTCACTTGCGTCAAAGTACTTGCGTGTTGCCAACCTTTTTTTTTAAATCAGGGCTTTATGATGGGACTATCCCTGGGATAGGAATACGTTTCTTTCAAAACGCATCCCTAAATGAGAGCTGGAGACCTGTAGTCACACACAGGAACACAACTACACCACTGTGTGTAGTTATTTGGCTGTGGTCTTCTGTAAGGTGGAGGTCCTTCCCCAGTCGGGCTTGCTCGCTAGTACGGTGCCCTACCTCCCTTGCTCTGTATATAGGTCCTAATAGGCTCGTTCTATGGCTGGCGAAACATTGATATGATAGTTGTCTTATTTATCTTTTAACGTCATCAAATGTATTAAATATTGTGCAACTGTAACTGCATTTATAACCTTAAAAGAACAGTCAATGGTGTTAGGTATCTTAGTCACCAATTCATGTAATATAGTGCCCACGCAAATATATAATATTACGCAGAAAGTTGCAATTTAAGAGTCACACGACTTCCCCAGAATTGTGTCAACAATTTGGAACATTACGCTAATTAGTATTAGACTGGCCTGTTTAACTAGTGGTTTATGACGCTGACTGCTAAGCGTAAGTTAAGACGTGAGATAGGAGACATAAATTATCTTCAGTAGGTACGTAATATTTGGGACCACTCACGCACTGCCATCTAATTCCAAACTAAAAAGAATCGTGGTCATCACACGGTATATCCTGGATGGGAATCAAACCTAGTCACCCCCGGCTTAGCAGGATAACCACAAGGCCAACAGGCCAGGCAAGAAATCAGCGATCCAATTATCTGTGTTTCCTAATGGGAACGAAATGGGTATCTTTAAGTCACGAGTGAGTCTTTTAGACAAGCATGTTCCACGGTATAGTAAGAAGTCACACTAAAATCACTAAATCGTAATCAAACGCAAATCGTCTCAAAACAGTTCTCTAGCAAAAAGGTTGTTTTTTGATTTTATTGCTACGTATCAATGGATAATTGATAATTCCCGTGCACTTCTTTGTCATTGTGAAGTTGCTTGACAATAATAAGGAAGTTAACAATTAGATTTTATAAGATCAAGGTCTTTATCTAATCAGAGACATAATCACATAGTAATTTATTAGGTGCAAACAGTTCTATTAGATAATATGTAAGGCAAGTTCTATATTGTTCTTCTTTTGATAACTTCTTAAAATACCTACATTAAAAGGGTATTGTAATTAACTTACTGGTACTTATATCTCAACGCAATGTTTTGATAATGGCTGCAGGTGGCTCAATGGTGTAAATACGTGGTAACTTTGCCACATTGCGGATTCTTCGGACACAGGATTTATCCCCTTGTACGGGAGTCATCTTTAAAGAAAATGTCAGTGGGCTTTATTTGCCAAAGATATTAATAAGACAAACGCAGGATTGAAGTATTTACGTCATTGTTTAATACTGTCGAATTATGCACCTTGCAATTGGACCAAGTAGGTATAAGTCATGTGCGAACTACGTCTTCAAGATTATTGTTCAAGATCTTTGCCGGGTCTTCAATAAGTATGTAAGTATAAATAAATAAAAAGGTACAGGAGTGACGACAATTACTTAGAATTGGAAGACGCAGCGGCCCACGCTGCGTCTTCCTTTCAGGCATGCAAAGTGCACCGATGACCTAGTGAAGGTTGCAGCAGATGGACAAGGCCCTATGCTGTGGAAAAACTCGTGGATCCATCTGAGATCAGTAAGTGAGTGATGGTAGTCCTTGAATATACAAATATTTAGATATTTTAACTAATAATCCAGTGTATTTATATAGATACACTTATTCTGATTGATCTAGTGATTTATTTTTAGACGTAATGGATCTTTGATTCGTATCGAATCGGCAGTCTGGAATTTATATTTTTAACGACCAGTATACATAACATAGTTGTGGCGGAACGTGCTTTGGCTAACATCATTCAGATCGATTCCAATAAATGTTGTAGTAACCTGAAAAGTGTTTTGGTTTATGCACATTTTCATGAACAAACAATGGGCTATAAATTACGAGATGTTGTAAGGTTTGTTACTTATAGGCATTAGCACTACTTGTTCAGTAAATATGTTTTCTTGAATAGTTTTACATGTTATACGGAAGTAAAGGGTTAGACTTTATTTGTAAACGAAGGCTGGTCTGTGCTCGTGAATGTGCGCTACTTGGTGTGTCTGGTCAAATTTGGCATGATAATTTTTTTAATTAGCTACTTACTAAAGATAAAGTTTATAAATTGTTACTAATAGTGCAATGTGATCACGATATTTATTTAACTTATACTTATAAAAAGTGATGATTCCTCATTACCATTCCGTTAGAAGCTAAAGTATTTTTTTTATTCATTATATTGTTTGTTTTCTTGTTTATTATACAATATTTATTTACTTAAATTTCGTTTTCGTCCCTTGTTGTTACCACAAATATTGTAACTCATACCAAATTGTAAATGTTACTTAAGACAGGCTTCTCAAGGAGCTCTGGAGTTCTGTACTCACTAGCAAAACACAACACTAGTAAATAACACTACCTGAGTAAAGGTAGTGTTATTTACTTTGCTGCGGTCTTTGCATCATAAGGGTTCAATTTACAATTTTCGATCGGTACCCTAAAAATGTAATTATTATGTACCAAGACGCCGTAGCTTATATACATAGGTACGGTGGGCGTACAGGGCTCCGTAGATGGCTGTACAGCGCCGCTATATGAAGATTAGTTTTTTAGGAAAACTAATGTAAGAATTTGTGTGAACTATATTTTTATCTGTAAATTTAGTCTAATTGTACACTAAATTAAGGATGTCATGGTATAGCCTCATAACCTTATCTATACGATGCTTATGACGCTAAACCAAAGAGACTATTAGTTATCTTAAGAGTGTTATAAATACCGTTTTGATTTATGACGTCCATTGTACAACTCATCCGTTGTTAGAAAAGCTTAATCATAGTGTTATGTGTAATAAAATTTTAGGTATTCTCCTCTTTTAAACGCAAGAATTATGTCAAAGTATCCTTGAGCCTTCAGTTTAATGTCAATAAGGACGAATGCATGCAAGCGAATATTTCTTGGAAAACTTTGTAGCTTTCTTAGAAATATTTGTATTGTGCGCTCTATTTACTTATCCTTACTAATATTATAAAGGCGAAAGTTTGTAAGAATGGATGGATGTTTGTTACTCTTTCACGTAAAAACTACTGAACGGATCGACGAAGTCTACAGCGATACTACTTTTTACAGCGATAACCGACATCCATGCGGGCGGAGCCGCGGGCAACAGCTAGTTCGTAATATTTGTACAATTAGTTGTAAATATTTGTATGTTTATTAAAATTAAGAATGACTTTACCTGTAGAAATATATTATATATTAACTAATATATTTATAAGATTATAAGATAATTATCAAAATAAATACAATACCTAACTTGCTGGTAGAAAACTCAATTGAGTTAAACTCGACTTTGTACATGTTATAAATATTTGTATGTTTTTGTTTCTATGTAATTGTGTACAATAAAGAATTTAAGATTTGACTTACAGCTATTTACACAATCAGGTATATCTATAGGATTTTTCCTGTACATAATATATCTGATTGAGGTCGCAGTTCTCAGGAAAGGTATCCAACAGTATAGCCACATTGCCACACTGGGTAGGAAGGCGTCGGCTCAGTTATAGGCTAGCCATAGGATTGTGAGATCATCTTACGATACAGTTTGGTTACCCAAACGGTTAGATTTTTATATTTGCGTCGTTTGAGACACTTATTTATATTACTTCTGTCTACCCTTTCGATATTGATATTATTTTGTATAGTATATTGGGTTCCGTCCCTTTTTGTTAACACTAATATTGTAACTCATACCAAATTGTAAATGTTATATACTCTGGCAATTAAAAAGAGTAGCCCGAATTTCTTGCCAATTCTTCTCGAGGCCCAACCCTAGTCAGCGAATTGGCCGTAGGAAAAAAGTATGCTGGCATTTGTTTTTATGACGTTCATAAGTATTATGTATTTGATCTAAATGAATAAATGAGTTTGACTTTGACTATAAAAGTTATAATACATATGTATTACTATGTAGGTAACATGTATGGAGTTATAGAAAATATAGGCAAACCGATTCTGTAATCTAAAAGACCTTCACAGGCTACAAGGAAGATCGTACAAGACATAGATGATGTCACCCATTCATAATTTACATAATCGTGTGTAACTTATCTTTTGTATGTTCTGGTTGTAATTTATGTACAAACAAAGTGAACCACGTGTTGCCTATAAGGTTTTAAATGTTTGATAGCGTAATAATAGGTTACTGTGCTGCAGTATTCTATCTAAACTTATATTACAAAGAAGAAATATTTGTTTTTTTTTACGATTTAACTCAAATACTTACTACTGGACCGATTTAAAAAAATATTTCACTATTAGAAAGCTACATTATCAACGGGTAACATAGGCTATAAATTTATTGAAAAAAAAAACAGGATCCCTACGAAAAATAAATAATTATCCACCTATGCGTAGCCGGTACGTGCTTCCAGTAAACAATAAAGGCATGCCACAAAAGTTCTATGTGTGGAATAAAGAGGCCATTTATGGTCAAATAGTGGAACACTTTTCCGTGTGGTGACGGATTAAGAATACAAATGTCACCATCCCATTCATCTCGAGGGTGTCGTAAGAGTCAACTAAGGGAGTAAGTGTTATCCACCACAAGAGAGGGTAAATTCGAAACAAAACCCTATACCAACCCGTCTGGCCAGCGTGGTATAGTAGGCTAATATCCCTCTAAATGTTTGGAGGAGACCCGTGCCCAGCAGTGGGACATTTATGGGTTGAGATGTAGTGGAACACTGGACATTAGGCTCTCTGGTGGATAATGATTTTTGTGATTAGATAATGGAATTATACTTTTAATTATAAGCTAACACTTAGTTATAATATGGCAGTTAATATATTATTTTAATATAGATGCTGCCATTACTTATTTTGTAATTATTATGATTTGGCATTGCATGAAACAAAATTTTATTTCTCAAACTGTGTACGCCTAGTGGCAGATTTTGGAGAAGTTGTGTGTTGTTGGCCCAGAACTTAGACACAAATTTAGCGTTATCAGTAGCATCCATAAGGTCCTCCAGTGTGCAGGTTTCAGGACATGCAGGAGATGGTTGTTGTTGCGACTTTTCAGCCTTTGCGGTACTAGTGTGTTGTCATATAGAGGCTATCGCAAGTCGTTAATCACTTTGGACTTTTGACCTTCTTCAGAGTGCATATTGAAGAAATGTTTTATTTAAGTAAATAACGTTTTTTTTATTTCAGTGTTGCCTATCTGTAAAATAAAACTTACAAGGTGATAAGAAGGGTAGGCATCGCGTAAGTAATACTCCTGGTATTTACAAGCGTCCACAGACTACGATAACGATTTTACGCTTATTTGTCACTATAGAAGTATAAAATTATCATCATCATCTCGACCCATAAACGTCCCACTGCTGGGCACGGTTCTCCTCCATACTCTTGGATAGGGATATTAGCCTACTATACCACGCTGGCCAGACGGGTTGGTATAGGGTTTTGTTTCGAGTTTTCCCTCTCTTGCAGTGGATATTGTCTGCCTGACTTACTCCCTTAGTCGACTCTTACAACATCTTTGGGATGGAAAGGCGTGGTGGCCTTTGTATTCTTTATCCGTCACCACACGGACAATATAACATAAACAGAGTATATTCCATAAATCACGGGAATTTACGAATATTTATTATCACAATGTAGGTACGTTATTACGTGTGCCCAGACTCGGTACAAACATATTTTTGACAAGATTTTTCCCTGTAGAGATTTTCTATAGAATTTACGTTATGCTACATAAGGATGTGACCACATAAACTACTATACTACAATGTATATTTAATCAATAAGTATGTATACATACAGTAAATGAATAATATAAGAAGCTAAAATCAGGACTACCAGGGAACCAGGGATATAATTATAAGGGATAAAATTCTTAGCGGATGATAAAGTTAGAAAATAAACATATGTATGTGACAAACTTCAGCTTAGACTTGGCAGTTTTGGCTGTCCATTGATCGTCAGTCAAGACAATCCATTTTTTATTATAAATGTATGATGATATTTGTTATAGGATACGACTTCAGTAAGCATTGAATTAAAAACTAATCGACAATAATACGAGTATGTTTATGACCATACCCTCTAGACAAGTGGCAACAGTAGTCGAATCGAAAAGTCAAAAAAGCATATGTATGGGATTTGACGTAAGTATACGACATTATATCGTAAACTTACTTCAAATCCCATACATTTGCTTTTTTGACCGTACTTTCACTATCACTACGGTGTAATTTTTAAAGTATATCTGCCAAATAACAGAAGGACCAAAGGTAGATAAGAAAATATTTTTTAAGAATAAAATAATAATAATAAAGAATTAAAATTAAAAATTTGCCTTTTAGTTTTAGTTATTAAGTATTTTGTGGTTTTAGTACTAAGCACGTATTTCTTACTATAGGTAATATAATTGGTAGATACTAGTGATCTCACCAAAGGTAGACAGGAAAATATTGTTATTTTTTATACTACTTGGTTGGCAAACAAGCATACGGCCCGTCTGATGTTAAGCAGTTACCGTAGCCTATGGACGCTTGCAATACCAGAGGTATCACTTGCGTGTTGCCAACCTATTTTTTTATACCAGGGCTTTAAGATGGAGTATGGTATGCCTGACGTTTCTTTCAAAACGTATCCCTAAATGAGCGCTGGAGACCTGTACTCACACACAGGAACACAATTACACCGCTATATGTAGTTATTTAGCTGTGGTCTTCTGTAAGGTCGGGTTTGCCCGCTAGTATGGTGTCCTACCTCTCTTATTTTTGTGTTTGAAGAATTATAATTAAATTTTGCTTCTTAGTTTTCGTGTATTCAGTGATCACCATAGAACTAATCTGTAAGAGGGATTTACGTATTACCCTAATATGATTAATTTAAGCTTGAATGGTGTGAATCATAAGGATAATTTACTGCCAATAGTGACGATCATTGAGTGCGTACGACCCTACATACCTTAGCATGTGGTTTTGACTAAGCGCACTGATAAGAGGTCAAACAAGTACTAGTAGTGAGGATGCACAGCAGAGACGAAGCTCAGACGAATTAACCTCGCGTCAACGAGCGCACGTATAAACAACCGCGCACTTTAAAATATTTTTTTAAATCATATTCATTTTATACGAGTATAAGTGCCTACAAACTGTTTAACAGTAGCTGGTTGGTTTACTTTATGGCAACTGTGTAAACTTGTGTAGAAAAGGTTAAAACTGTCTGTGATCTAATCGATTTTTTTAAGTGTTAATCGATATTAAAGTGGATTGTTGATCGTTAAAGAGATCATTTGTTTTTATGTGGTTATTTATGAGTGTTTGTTGATTGTGAAATGGGTACTGTTAAGAGTAAGCTCGCGTATTACTGTCCGCCTCAATGCCTCTGCTGTGGACTTCGTAAATCAGATTCTTATGACCTCAAGGAGCTTCCAAGACCACCAGGACTAGCCACAGGCGAAGGTAGGTCAAGGACATTTTAAATAAGTTTGCGTGATGTCATGAATAAAACAGGTTGATAAATATACTTGTATGTTGACATTCTTAGATAATTATTGTGTCTGTATGCAAAGAGATTTGATTATGCAAATTTTTGTTATGTGTTATCTCATGTTTTATAATAGATAACATGACGAGATTTACATTAACATAACTGACTGGCCCACTCACACAAAAAATGGTAAGTTGGAGGTCGTGGGTTCGATTTCATCGGCCGCAAATATATGCGGTAGGTCAACAAAGTAGTGTTTACATTTACTGCTTCTTTATATCTTTTACTTTTTTATTTAGTTTTGTGTTAAATTTAGTACATTTGCCTCTATCTCTATGTAGACTAGCTATCTTATATTATAATGCACAAGTGAGTGCACAAACGTAGGTGCACTGTTTATTCAATCATAGTCTGATAGGACTACAATTCAACACGATATATACATTTAATAGAGGTAGGGCACCATACTAGCGAGCAAGCCCGACTGGGGAAGGACCTCCACCTTACAGAAGACCACAGCCAAATGACTACACACAGCGATGTAGTTGTGTTCCTGTGTGTGAGTACAGGTCTCCAGCGCTCATTTAGGAATGCGTTTTAAAAGAAACGTATTCCTATCCCAGGTTTACTTCCATCTTAAAGCCCTGGTGTAAAAAAAAAGGGTTGGCAACACGCAAGTGATACCTCTGGTAATGCAAGCGTCTATAGGCTACGGATACTGCTTAACATCAGGCGGGCCGTATGCTTGTTTGCCACCCAAGTAGTATAAAAAAAAAAAAAAAAAAACACGATACCGAAAAGATATCAGACGTTAGGATCAAAGGATTTACGTGTTTTGCGAGGCACGGGGTGTAAACAGGGGTATTTAACAAAAACATTCAATATCTATTTTTGGTCCGAGCCGGCAATCGAACCCGGGATCTTGTATTCAACGATTGCTAGATAAAGGTATGAGGAAGTTAATCTAATAGATATTATATCGACATTGGAAGTGTTTATATAGGTTAAGCTAACTACTTGCCATCAGGTGGGTGTTTGCTTGTTTGCCTCTCTAGTAGTAAATATAAAATAAACATGCGGGGCAGTCTTTGCCAATAGAAGTGAAAACTAAGTAACTTGTGAATTGTATCGTCGAGCTATTCGATTATAATTTTTGAATATGGAAAGTGTTTGGTGACGATGACGCGAGTTCCATGATTTTTGTTCACCCAAAAAGTGCTCAACGCGCCTAAAGTTTTCACTTCAAAAATTAGGTACATACCTCAGACTAATAGAATAAGATAGACGGAGCGTGTAGAACTCGCGCGTGAAGCCGCCAAAAGTCATACTAAATAGCAATGTCATACGTTTTCGTTTTCGCGCGCAGTCGATTTGAGCCGCTAGTGAGTACGCACGTCTAAACACGTTTAGACAAAATATTATTATAATACCGTATTGTGTAGTAAAACGTTGTAAAAATACTTCAGAGCGGCTCAAATCGACTGCGCGCGAAAACGAAAACGTATGACATTGCTATTTAGTATGACTTTTGGCGGCTTCACGCGCGAGTTCTACACGCTCCGTCTATCTTATTCTATTAGTCTGAGCATGGCTGATAAAAATACTGTTTTATTAATTGCTTTCCTACGTTTTGATGTTGGGTTAACAATAAAATACTTTGGTTTGAGCACAGCTGGTTGCAATACCGTTCGTAGATTGAGTCTAAAGTTTGCATAATGATGTAAGAGTTTAGTTTTTTCCCAATAGATATATAAGGTCATCGATGCACAAAAAAGTTGCATAAAATAATGCATATTCATTGATTGCATTTTAAAGACGGCTATGACAAACTATATTTCAACTAATTAAAATATTAATTTTAGATCAAAAGGTTCTGAAGCTTTATTTATGCAAAAAAATACCGAAAATCTTTCGATCTTTCGGTAGAACTAAACTTTATCTCAAAAGACATTTTAAAACTTGATTAATGTTACTTTGACTAAACTAATTCGTATTTTTACGTCGATTAACCCTGCAGAAAACGGTTGTTATTTATTGATACAATACATTGACACCATACAGAAAAAAAATGGAAGAGTCAGAAAGAAATACCTAGGTATATAATATATCTTCTTCTCTGCGTAAAAAAAATAGGTGATAACATACAAATATAAAGGCATCTATAGTACCCAAGCATAGCTTGGCTGATTGCTAGTATATTCTGTCTAGCTAACAAAGAACAACGCGTGTAGCTGTGAAACACAAGATTCCGAAATTCACATCTAACGTTAACTACTTTAGAAGTTATTTTTCCAAAGCTATTTTCATTCAGTTGCGTCGTTCTTAGCAGAGAAGTATTATCATTAAATTGGTATATGTAATATATGTTATATTGATTAACAGTTTACGCCTAACCTGTTTGGTCACTCGAGGTCTAACGCTACTATTTGTAAACTGGTTTACACCTCGCATTCTCAGTAATAAGAAGTAGTCTATTGACACAAATTTATATTCTGTCTTTGCACATTTGTAATCGGGAATTAGTCTGTGTTAGCAATGTTTGCAAACGTATTAGGTAATAATGTATCAAGTATTAATAGTCAATTTGTAAATTCAGAAAAAAAAATATGCGTCTTTGTGTTTGACAAACATTTTCATAACTTTAAATAGGCTGAACCGATTTGTAACTGCCTTGATTGCACAACCTGTATTAAAATCAGACTATCAAATTGTTTGCTATAGACTCAGATATACATACAAACTTAAACACTTCTTATTTTGAGACGCATGATTTTTGTACTCAAATTGATATACTCTACAGATTTATGTATATGTTATAGTATGTAGGTAGTACCAATTGTACATATAATTTTACTATCGTGAATTAGACGTAGGTGCAATATTTATTATAACTAATTGTCTGTAGAAAAAAAACAATTAAATAAGTATAAGTACTGATGAGACATTGTCTAGGGCTTGCAAGTTATAAGGAAAAATTTGTTCTACCGACCTATCAGTACTTATACAGCTACGAAAACATTACTCATTGCCCTAAATCCTTAATAAATAAAGTATTTTTTTAGTAAAGTCATATGTAATTAAATCAATGGGCGTAAAATAATGCCATCTACTATAGACAAACCATTTATTACATGCTTGAGTTATGGTGTTTGTGCAAATTTGTTTATAGTTATTATAGTCACTCTATCTATATTCTGGTCAGTCGATATATTATTATTTAAAGAAATTATTTGCTTCCCTATATAAGAACAATATGTAGCATAAACTATCATAACTTTTGATAATAAAAATAATACATTTTATATCAATCAAAAACAAAATAAGTACCTGATAATCCTGAGCTTTTCTTAGGGCACAATTGAGGCGAAATGCCCATAGCTTGCTATCTAAATTTAAAAGAAATCCTAAGATCTTAGGTGAGTAGTAAGTACTGTCTGTGGTACTGTTTCAGGAACTTTTGCCTAGTTAGGAGTTCTTAATATTGTGGTAGTAATTCATTGCTCCCTCTAGAATTAGAAGTAGTATAGGTAAGAAGCATGCTCTTTGTGTTGTAATAGTAGGTAGCATAAACATAGTCCAGATTCTTAGGTATAAGTAGTCATAACTGGTTTATGTGAGTTTAATATGTGTAATAATTGTTTACACATCCACAGTACGGCACGGGAAATTTATAATTTGTTCAGCATCACTATACGTGATTCATGGCTGTATTTACCCCACACCTAGGTACCATAGTTTAGCACATTTTGTACTTTAATATTATTAATGCGAAAGTAAACATGTTTTCATACACATAACACGGTTTCATAAATAAGTTTTGATGCAATTTGGTACGAAGATGGAAGATATTTATATTAAACTATTATATTACTTGCCTATATAGACGTTTGCAATACTCACTTACATGTTGCCGACCCATTTTTTTAATTACTTATCTTATAGACTACATCATTTTTGTAAGACGATTATAGCAAGCTTTCTCAAAGTATATCCATGGCACAAAACACAACACAATGTGTACTTGATTACAGTATATTATTACGCCTATACGATAAAGGATGCATTGCATCAGAATGCACCGAATGAATGAATATTTTTGTAAGCTTCTTTTGGCTCAGAAGTGAGAACAAAACGGAGGCTGAGCGCTTATGTCACGTCAAGACATCCCAAGGTAAACTGGCGAAGGCCCGTCCTACAATTTTCGCTGCGTCCGCTTGTAAACAAAATACCTGTAAACCAGAAAGGTAATGTAGTATTGGATTTTTCTTTCGAGAAACCGGAGTCTAGTCGCGTTTATGGGAATAGGCTCGCTCTCTCTTAAATGGTAACATACTATGCCTAATATAGAGCTGGGTGAAATACATTAAAAATGTAAGGAAAATGCTGCTCAATTATAATAATATTTATTTAAATAAGCACGGCAGACCTATAGTACTTTCGTATAGGAACACAACTATACTACTGCGAGTGTGTAGTTATTTGGCTATGGTCTTCTGTAAGGAAAAAGTCTTTCTAAGATCAAACTTTCTTTCTATATTTATTAAAAAATGTTATAGGTACTTTAAAGAAAATTGTGTAACTATCTTTGCTTGGATATTATTTGGAAAGTTAAAAGTACCCAGAATACAAATACCTGCATATTTCGAGGCCGTTTTCACTTCTTACAATGAATAAGACGAATAATACGAACATTTATTTAGTCCCAACGCGTATACGTGTTGCGTAAATCTCACACATTGGTCAATGTCAATTTATTCTCAAGTTTAACAGGACACAGGGTTTTTTTAAGGCAAGATAAATACACAAGTATATAAGCAAACAAATATACCACGGACTTCCGTAGTACTGACATAATACTCTAACAAAGATTACTAATAGGAGACACCTTGTGTGTGAGTGATTCATCAATGTAACTGAGATTCGGCGCCAAAATAGACATTGAAAATAATTAAAAGTTCATACAATATCTGTTTCACAAGAGCGATCATAATTCATTCTTGTTATAGAGCTGTTGGCACTTGTTGGTATTGAATTTTGAAATATTAGTAGGCTGATTTCAATAGGGTTATTTGTGTATTGTGCTTTCTCTAGTTTTTTTTTCGGTCGTGAAAGGAGTACCTATCGAAATCGTTGAAAGGTTTGTCGTATTTACTTAATTTTCTTTAACGAATCAACTTTACGAATAAAATAAAAAAAAGAGCAAAGAGATGTTTTTTTAGAATATGGGTTAATTACGTTTCATAATAAAAATGCACTTTAGTTTTAAGACAATACTACCACGAACTGTAGTATGGCCTATGTTTGTCTGGTTTAATAGACTACTTTGAAGTGTGGTGTTTAATTTATGGCCGGTATAAAAAGAAGTAGAGCTAACTTACGTTTTATTGTTACCCGTTATTGTTAACCCGGCTGTGATATAAAAATGTATATGGTTATATACTTTATCAGATTAGTCAATAGTGTGAAAATTGCTACGATACGACTTACCTACACCTTAAGTATGTCAATATGCGTCCGAAAAGCGAATTCATATATTTGTTGAAAATTTATCGTAACTACTTACAATCTTTAGAACTATACGTTCTTTTCTTTTTTTAAAAAGACAACTCCCGCACTAGAGAACAAGCTCTGTGTCGCGGGGGACTTTACAAACATACAATTAACGGACACAAATTACACTCAGACTCAGAACAACACTTTGTAGGTCACACAAAGTTTTGTCCTGTGTGGGAATCGAACCCAGATAGAGAGAACAACCTCGTGCACAGCAGGCGCATACTGCGGCCACTGGACCACCAAGGCAGTCACTTCGTATGTTTGTATTTTGGAGTTCCACTACATACTCTCATGGGATAAGAAATATGCGTAGATAGTAGGCGTAGTCGTAGGCAGTTTCCTCTGTAAACACAAAACGTGCATTAAATTAATTATTTAATTGCATATGGCGCCGGCGAGGAAAACCTCGACTTGGTCGGAATAAAACTAAATATTATGTACGTACATGCGTTAATCCGTGTGTTATCCGTATTACAATATTATCAGAATCAATGTTAATTTGTTTTATATATTATTTATTTACGCTTATTTGAAAACGTATATGTAATTTTAAAATGTAATGGAACAATATATATAATTTTCATATATTTTACCTATTCGTTTTCTTCTGTAAGTAGATTCTTATAGTTAACCTGACCAAAAATAAAACAAATGAAGGAGTAGACTTCCTACATTTGTTTTATTCTAAGCCAGGTTACGCCTCCAACACTACATTTCAAATACCTTAGATATAATCTACCTTTTGCATAGAATATAGATAATAATCAAGCGCATCTCATTGCCACGCAGTCAGCAAGCAGGTGCCTACGCGATGCCCGTCTGCGGTGTGTGTGGGAACACCTAATGCACGTAGATTATTCCAAGGCTAACAAATCTCTGTATAGAAGGTCCAGCTTCCTACACTAGTAATTAATACCATTTATGTCATTTACGAGACAGTCGATGAAAGAAACCGGCCTTCGTTTGTTTAGAGTTTAAATTGCCTAATATGCTGAATGCTTGTTGCTTAGCGGTTTGATACTGCTTTATGGCTGGGCAATGGCAACTGCGCCAATAGTCTGGTAGTTTTTGTGCCATCACGAGGTCCTCGGCGTTCGATTTTCGTGTTGGGCCAAAAATAGATATTGGGTTTTTCTGTCAGTCTGTCTGAAAATTCACAATAGTAGCCCAAAGTTTGCAAATTAGCGGTTTTTACACACCTGTGTCTTGAAAACGCAAAGCCGTTGGTCGCCTGATCTCTCCCCGGTCATGTCGGATTGCGGATCCATCAGACTATGAGAATGACAGAATAAACGTGAAAGAGAGAAAAAGTGCACATGACTCAAATAGAATTTTCATTTCTACCAGTCATTGTAGACTATTATTTAGTTATCAGTTACACTCGTGACTTCAATTGACCCTCATTAATCTTCGCATAGGTCCGAGATCGTCGTGTCAATTAATATGATTTAAAGAGACACTATCACTTTCAAACAAAAATAGTAGTACTGCCAACTTTCTATCTAATTATTTATTAACTGCCTCGGTGGCTCAGTGGTCGATGTGCTGATCATAACATCCCGGGTTCGATTCCCGGCTCGGACCAAAAATTTATTTTCGGTTTTTCTGCCAATAAATTCACAATAGATGCCCGGAGTTTAGAAATTGGTGTGTTTACACCCCTGTGCCTCGTTGGTCCTACGCCTGATCTCTTGCCGGTCGTGTCGTATTGCCATCCCATCGAAATATGAGAGTGAGGGAATAAAGAGTGCACTTGTGTTTCCGCATACATTTGTGCACTTTGTGCATGGATAGTCTCCGTTCAGATTAGCCGCCGTGACTAAAATTCGGCTAGGAGGGCATTATTATTATCATCTAGATATTTTTGAGTTAAAAACACAACATTCTTGGTCATGGGAAAACGCAAGATTACCTACTTAATTTGTAGTAAGACCAAGACTGACTTTGCAGATATTAAGCAAGAATAAGATTGAGACTGCGAGAGTTGCCTCTCAGAATGAAATCCAAGCTATATAATAAAGTTATACATAATTAGTTAGTTACTAGGTAGTACATACTCTAGTTCATACAAGATCAATATTACAGCTCCAGATGTTACTTAGTTGGCAAATGTAATACCACAGTCTAAGGATCTCTTTTCATACAGAGTTCTTTACACTGTGGTGATACTATAGAAGAATGGACGTATTGTTAGACAGAAATGTTGCAAATGGTTGAAATTTCTAATCACAATTTCGTTGCGCTTGAAACAAAGAAACACAATGCATCCTAAAACTTAGATAGTTTTTTCCAGAACAACACATTTTTATGTGACTTTCGATTTTTGAAAAATCACGTGTAGATTATACATATTTACACTACAGCCCATAAAGACAATTGGCATAAACGGTAGTAGAATAGAATAGAATTGTCAAACAATGTATGGGATATTTCAACACGCGATTTTCCAAAAATCTAAATAAAAATGTGATGTTGTCACTTATGTCGCGTATGCTTATGACAAATCCCATACATTGTTTTAAAATTCTTTTTGTTTTAATGCCGTTTATGCCACTTGTCATAAGAAGCAGTTCACTTTAACCGTTTTAGCCGTGGAAACATGGACAAAATATTGTATTGTGATGCGTCTATTCCATAAGGCACTTTTCCTTAGGCCTGTCAAAAAATAGTATTCATATTAGGTAAAGTTGTATTTATTTAATATGAAAATATAAGTATTTATTGCACGGTTGGTTCAGTGGCTCAAGTGGTTACTTCGCTATTTACCACTGCGCAGAGCGGTTCGATTCCCATACGGGACAAAACTTTGTGCGATCAATAAATGTTTGTTTTGAGTATGGCTGTACTTAGCGTTCGTGAATAGTATGTTTGTAAAGTCCCCCGCGACACAGAGCTTGTTCCTTACTGCGGGAGTTGTCTTTAAAATATGTGAGTTTACCTTGAAATATTGTAGCATTGATTTGTAAACGTTCACAATAACTTATGTACTCGTAAAATTCATTGATGACTTCATAGAACAGTAGATGACATGACAAATGGACATAAATTAGAAATACAAGCACGATTCCTAATATTATCGTTATGGTTTCATTCTTGATAATTGAACAATTTAGACCGTATAATAATATAATTGAATTTCTAATAGCAAGAATATGTCTCATGCAACTCTGAACTAGCATTCGCCTATTACTTCGCTCGTATAGTAAGCTGATGATAATTATATAAAATTATCGACTGTGTGGTTAAAAATCACATTGAGTGGAATCTCCGTTTAGACGTTACGGAAGGACAAACAAACAAATAGGTAAAATCCACTTTTATGTTTTATAAATAAATAAGATTGAACTTGTATGTTTTTTTATGAAACGAACCAATATTTTTTGTGTGTTGGAAATTTGGTATCATAACTTTGTTGGTCTACGTGAGGATCGAACGTCCACGCTGCTCAGTAGAAAATGCCGAGGTGGTCAAGTTAGTTACTTTTTATTTTTATTATTTGGTTTTGATAACTCCCATATCTTCTAGGGAATAAGCCCTGAATCGCGTGGTTCTTAACATACATAGAATTCTTGGTATAACTGTCCGGTTCTACAAATATTTGTACCGTCTGGGAATCGAACTCACAATACTCGATGCGGTGTTAGTGTCTTGGTCACCACTTAAACATCTACCACACGTGCAGTCAGGTATTGCCATGTCACTTATCTTGCCTGGTCAAGCAGTCTTTGAAATGTCATTAAATGACTCTGATAGACAGGCTTCATTCTATAGATATAGCTTTTATTAAATTACGTAGTCGAAGCGTGTCTAATTGCCGCAGATTCTGCCTCTATTTAAAACCATATTCTAAGAGTGATATCATTATACCTTCGATAGGCTTTTGTCAGGTGTGACATGAGTAATGAAGATTAGCACTGATTCTATCATTGACCAGAATGAATTTCTCACTAACTGAAGCTATGGTTCCTTATTGACTATGACATCACCATGCGTCTTGGCTGTAGGAGTATTCGTTCTTGAGATTTTCGCAGGAGCACCGTCTCGCAGTCCATGACGGTATGCAAAAAGAACCGCACGTTTGTTCAAATAATTAGCGACTTATGATACTGTTGTTGAATTTTGTTCGTCAGTGAATGTTAATATTTAGTGAATATGTAAAATTGTGACCCGCAATTTTAATAGTTCGTCTCAATGTGTTGTTCAAATATGGAGTATTTCAAAAATGTATGGCAGCGTCTATTTGGGAGGCGACAGAAATTTATTATAGTGCCATTTCAACCAGGTATTTTATGTTTTAAGTTAACTTAACTTAAAAATTAACACTTGTGTTCTAGTATTTTTATTTAACAAGGTATAAGGAAGTATTTCTGCTAGTGCTACTTTAATGTAATTTTTTTTAAGTATGCATAATATATCGTTTTTTAAATTTATTAAGAACTTGATAATTGTACGACTAATTAAATGTAATTTTTATTAATAAAAAACTTTGTCTGTTTGAATACATTTAATATTTATTATCTAATAATTGTGATAGCCTTGACCGAATCACCTTGATTTGGCTTCGTTTTTTAGCAAAATAACTTGCCATATTTTATCCTTATATATATATAAGGTCGGCTCAGGATCGAGAGTTGTGGAAATCCTTAGGGGAGGCCTATGTCCAGCAGTGGACGTATTTTGGCTGAGATGATGATGGTGATGTATAAATTACGTAAAGCAATTAGTTATTGTACTCATTGTTTATTTATACATTTATATTTACATTTTAAAATTGTAGGCATTTATATTTGCATTTAATTTTCTGCTCTAAAGGTAAATAATCAGTATTAATATATATAGATAGTGAGTCGTATACAATGTTGATAATAAAGATATATCTATAATATTATACGATTGACACTTTGGCTTCACGCCAATGTTGAAATGCAAACTTTTAATGATGACGTATTGTCGATGCCTGGCGGGAAATTTAAGAATCGTTATGATATACCTAGCTAGTAGAAAAAAAAAAAGGTAAAATAAGCTGATGAGTGCAACAGCTCCAAGTTCTAATAATCTTCTTCTTCTTATCGTTTGGTTAGTGGTCAACCTGGTGACAGAGTTATTTAGATATATTCTAAATATATCTAACGTTCTAATAATGAAAACCGATCAATGCATTTTTAATTTTCGGCAACATACGAGACCTATTTTCTGATAAAGTTCATTAGCGGGTTTTCTGGTTATGGTTCGTATCTTGACAAATTTAAATAGTCACCCGTTTAATTTCGTCAAATGAACATTGGAAGGTGGTGGTAACATTTTGAACTTTGAATTTTGAAACGACACATCGTTTAAAGATAATAATAAATTCGTACTGTCCTTATTTGTGAGGACCGCCTCCTAAAGCTGCTGAATAGCAGTAAATTCGTTTTAGGAAACGTGTAGTATCCTTCAATTTAGTTTTTTGATTGTAGATAAGTACCTCATTTTGGTCATAGCATTTGATCAAATTTAAAAAAATAATTTTACCAAAGATTATTCAACTATCGCAACAAACGTAATGACACGGAAAGTGTTTAATTAAATGAATCTATTTAGCTTCTGTTGACGGGAACGACAGAACAGAAACAACGGGAACATTTTTTTGCGTACTAGTGCCATATTTGCGTCTTTCTTAATATAGTATGAGTATCATTGTGTATAACCCGTTTTCAGAGAGCCACATCAAGAGATTCTCGTACAACATTCTCATAATGAAAACCGTCCTTTAATGTGAAGTTAATATACCAATACATTATTAAGTGTTACTCAATGACCGTGTCTGAGACGCAGCGCGTACACATACGTAACCTAATTTCATATATTTATTCAGATGCCGTCGACTCGACAAGGCGCGGCGTGCTCGGCGTGCAGGGAATAGACTTCTGCATCGACACGAACGGCGAGAGTCATCACACGAGCAAGTTCAACTTGATGACGAGGAATGTAGACCGATGCCTGGTGATCAGACGAGGACAGGCCTTCAAACTTGACTTGCTGCTGAATAGACCGTACGATGCCAGCAAAGATGCGGTGTCGTTTATATTTTATGTCTCAGGTTTGTTTAAAAGTACCTTAACCTTACCTTAAGTAAAAAATATCAGAGTATTCTCTGGTATTGCAAGCGCAGTACGCTATGGTAACCATGCTTAACATACGTGTTTCCACCTAAGTAGTATAAAAAATAAAGCAGTGGACGTCTTTCGGCATGATGACTAAGCCGAGAAGTCATCGATTTTTTGGTCGATGTTTTCTGTAACTCACTAACTCAAAAGTTATTGTAGGTATACCGTATTTACCGTTTTTATGACTAGGTTTCTTTGTTTGCCTTAACCTTGTCAAGATAAACATCTAACATGATGCTGTGTTCTAGACATACGTTGAACTTTTTTAAATCTTATAACATAAACGGTTGTCGTAGAATATGGACTCTGGATGTGCAGTTTTAAAAGCATCATTCGTGTGGAATAAAAAACAACAACAACACAAATTTGATGATTTTATTATATCTACACACAAAAAAATCATACCTATTTTTAAACTATATCAAGGTTTACTATTTCAAAGAATTAACAGTTTTTTATGATATTTAGATGTGGAATCTCGCGGACCATCAGATGAGACATCAGCAGCGGTTCCTTTAGTAGAGAAAGGCAAAGAAACCTTCGGATCATGGAGTGCGACATATGAAGGTCAGGTGGATAACCACCTTATGGTGGCTGTCACACCTTCAGCAGACTGTATCGTAGCCTCCTGGAGATTAGACGTGGATACAAAGCTTAATGATGGTAGTTCACTCAGCTATAGGCATCCGCTGCCTATCTACGTGCTGTTCAATGCTTGGTGTTTGAATGACACCGTGTATATGCCAGGTATTAACATTAATAATATTATTGAATTAATTATTATTTTTAGTTTGACTGGCCTGTTGGTCTAGTGGTTAGTAACTCTGAATGCTAGGCCGGAGTTCGTCAGTTCGTTTCTCACACGAGATAAAACTTTGTGTGATTTTAAATGTTTGGTCCGAGTCTGGTTGTAATTTGTATTCGTAAATCGAAGTAACCCACTTGTAACTGAGGGATAAATTCGATTCCAGTTGGCAGTTAAGTACTTCCTCTTCTTAGCGTTTGTACTAATAAGAATTTAACTTTGTGGAATTACTGTAGTATTTGTCAAATGACTTACCAACATCAGTGAAAGACATCGTAAACAAACCCACAGTGTCCTTGTAAAATTTCTCATGTATTGAATGCAATAATGGGAACATATCATGTGGGATTAAGGTTT
Organism: Trisateles emortualis; assembly: GCA_947095525.1. Taxonomy (NCBI): domain Eukaryota; kingdom Metazoa; phylum Arthropoda; class Insecta; order Lepidoptera; family Erebidae; genus Trisateles; species Trisateles emortualis. The sequence continues at coordinate 15,095,691 of OX352732.1, read as the reverse complement.
TAATTTCCTCAAGTTCTCTTGATGATGGAGAAGATCAGACCCTTGTTCAAGCTATTCTTTTTATGAATTGAAAACTGTATGTATAGGTTCTTATACTTATATGTATATATGCCTTGGCGTCTAAATAGACGATTCATGACGTAATATCTAAAGGACAACTACGAGTACTTTGGTGGCTAACGAGAATGACACATCGTTACTAACGTATATAATATTTAACGTTACTTCAGGACAAAGTCACCGTGACGAGTACGTGCTTGAAGACGGAGGATTGATGTTCAGAGGAGTGTACAATCGCATCAAACCATCACCATGGAATTACGCGCAGTATGAGAAAGACATTCTAGATTGCGCGCTGTATCTAGTCAGAGAAGTTGGCAAGGTAAGCTTGTATTTTAGCTTTTAGAATATTAAATTCTTATTGATACACTGGAATACTTATGCTTTTAGATTGTCACCGATCTTGGCAATATCTACTGCCAGCCATTTTCAAAGTCCTAGCAGATAAAGCACAATTTTTGTGACGGTCGTAATCTTTTTCTGTCCCCTGAATATATCGACGTTTACGTAAATATAATAGATTTACCTAATTTTAAATACTAGTAAGAGAATGAAATTATAATGTTGATAATAGAATATATTCTTTATTACAGGTAAAGGGCCGTGCCAGGGGTGATCCAATTCGAACAACACGCGCGTTATCTGCAGCAATAAACGTTCAGGATGACAACGGTGTCATTTTCGGAAATTGGGCTGCTGACCCTGCTGATTACAGTGGTGGGACACATCCCTTGAAGTGGGTTGGATCGTTAGCCATCATCCAAAAATATTATGAAAAGAAGAAGCCAGTGAAATATGGACAGTGTTGGGTTTACGCTGGAGTTTTAACCACCAGTAAGTTTATAATCAGCAATATTACCTTAGTTACATAGATGTTCTGATCATCTATTTCCCCCTTTATAGCCCGTTTATACTATGTTATAAAATAAATAAAAGTCCATCTTGTTTCAACTCTGTTATTTTATACTAAGCCACCATTTTAAAAAAAACACTCACTAAACTTTAATTTGTTCTACATTTCGTATTATTTTTGACTTTAGTATAGACGTACGTAACCTGATTTTTCTTTAGCTTCATAAAAGTTGTTTTTACTGCCGGCTGATTCTCTAAGAAATGGCAAACTGACAGTTGTAATCGTAAACTGACAGTTGTGATTGTTCGGTGACGGCACAATCTATTGACTAAATGTCAAAAAGGCTCGGTTTTTGCTCTTACGGAATACCGATTTTCAATCTGACAGCCAGATTTTGCTCGATTTTTGCGGTGGCTCGGTTTTTGCTCTTACGGAATACCCCTGCCGTTCCTACCTCTCGTTTCTAAAGATCAGCGGCTTAAATACTGTTTCATGTTTCAGTTTGCAGAGCACTAGGTATTCCTTGTCGACCAATCACAGGATACGATGCAGCTCACGACAGCCAGGGCAGCTTAACCATTGACATTATTCAAGATGACCAAGGAAACACACTGGATGAATACACAAGGGACTCTGTATGGAACTATCACGTTTGGAATGAGGTAAAGTTATTTTCAACTTTACGACACTCTTAATTTCTTAATTACTGACGTGCAACAATTGTAATAGCCTTGTGGTCTCGGCTAAGAATATATCGGCATAATAATTGGATGTGGTAAGACGAAAGCTGTGTTGTTTTTGAGTCGTCAAATAAAAGTAGATTTAGAACCAATTCCTGCTTTATTGCAACGAATATATATTGTGTACTTCTTTTGAAAATGGATCATTTCAATAAGGTGACTGATGGTCTATTATTGCACGTGATATAACTAACATTGCTGGGTACGCGAGACATTGGAAAAATGTCTCAGAGCTCAGTTTTACAAGAATAGCGGAATATCGTATACTTACCATTACTGGTCCATTTAATTAAGTACCTTGTTGAAAACTGTATTTATTGCATAAAATAGTGTAACCGTAATTCGCAATCCCATCTACCAAGCCCTCAAAAGAAATCACCTATGTTTATATTGTGACAAAATTGGCGAGTGCAGTAACCGAGGCAAATGATTGGTACTTGAACATTTTATCACAAGATAAAATCAGCATTTTTTTCTGCTATCTTACACCCTCTTTCGATATAGGTAGTGTATGTAGCGCCAGATCAGTGCTTTACATAGATATAAAAGTAGGTATTTCTTCATTCATATTATCGATTCTAAATATAGGCAGTTATGTGTCTGCCTCCTACGCGAAACCAGATGGATTGGTGATTCACTTGGTATTAGGTATAAATAACTTAACCTAGATTACCTAACCTATAACCTTAAAATGGTCTAGTGCTTTTAAGATTAATGATACTTCAGGGATTTTGTAAGTATGGTGTGCTTCCAGAATAGGGTGTGTTTGCGTTTAGAATGAAAAATGTTTTATTTTTAGAACAATCATGGTTAAAAAGTATTGTGTATGTTAGTCCATATTATGTTATGTGCTGGTTGCATCTCAAGTCAGTCAGTCAACAGTCTGGAAACATAAAGTTAGTAAGTTTAGGGCTACTTTCACATTGCCAGACATTTCCTAGAATATAGACCTACAGTTCCAGATGTTTTGTACTACACATTTCTTTGCCCATGTATCTAGTAAATATTGCTAAGTAGTCTTTCGTCTACCTGGGTATTCTGTTAGATATGAGTACCACAGTTTCTGCAAGTTAAAAACGTTTGGAAATTAAACATCTTCGGTACATGTATGGGGTATCTAAAGAAAAATTACCCAGTTTTGACTTTGGGGTAGGGCAAATCAAGTATGTCCTGTTGGTCAAATCTGATATTGTATGTGAATTTTGAGTGGGGGCAGATCGAAAAGGAAGGCGGGACCTCCTAGTATTGGAAAGCTTTAGGCTACAGTGATTGCTTTTTATTAAGAATACTTATAAAAAAAAACTTTTTTTTTTTTAAAACACAACTCCCGCTCTAGAGAACAAGCTCTGTGTCGCGGGAGACTTTACAAACATACAATTAACGGACACAAATTACACCCAGACTCCGAACAACTCTTTGTTGGTCACAAAAAGTTTTGTCCTGTGTGGGAATCGAACCCTCGTGAACAGCAGGCGCATACTGCGACCACTAGCCCACCAAGGCAGTCAATATAACAATATAATATAAGTCTTAACTATTCCTAAAATTGTATTTATCTTTCGTCATCAGGTGTGGATGGAACGTCTAGATTTGGGTCCCGAATATGGAGGTTGGCAAGCTCTAGATGCTACTCCTCAAGAGACCTCCGAAGATATGTACAGGTGTGGACCAGCCTCTCTTAGAGCTGTCAGGGATGGAGACCTGCAGAGACCATACGATGCAACATACGTTTTTGCTCAAGTCAATGCAGACAAGGTAAGGCTATAATAAAAATAGATCAAAATAGAGTTAGTGCAAAGCTAAATCTTTTGATAAATTGGGTCTATTGATTATAAAAGTACCTATCTTACCAAAAACAGCAAGAAAATTATCTTTGTAGTGCTTCTAATAATCTACATTCTAGCGGATTTTTTGATAAAAAACGTTCAGTTCAACCCTGAATCGCTGAAATCTTACACTGTTATAAGTATATTTACAGAGTATAATACAGTTTTTTGAATGTTTTCAGGTGTTATGGAAATATACTGGAGAAATTCAACCTTTGAAATTAATTGCACGCGACTCAGTTTCAATTGGACAAAATATTTCAACCAAAGCTATTGGCAAGATGGAACGAGAGGTATGTAAACTTATCTTTTGGTTATGTTTTTATTTATATCCCAATGTAAGACTACTCGTTGGGCCACCTCTTAATTGCAGAATAGTGCCAATCGACTTTTTGGGTAGATTGATTGAGGGTCAGAAATCAATCTTTGTCTTTAAAAGTATGAATCCCAAAAATATAAATATTTTATTATCTCTCATAAATGTGTTCTTTTTTATTTAGTTCGTTTAAAAATTATAAGCTTTTTTAGTAAACGGAAAGGTTATACGGGTCGGATAGTATTTTCAACATTTAAAGCTGTGTGAGTACTGTACTAGACGCATACTCTAATCTTGTTTTAGGATATAACAGACACTTACAAGTATCCAGAGCGCTCACGCGAGGAGCGCACAACCATGGAAAAAGCTTTACGAAAATCTGAAAGTATTTTCGCGCGGTACTACCTAAATGATGCCTTCAATGACGTCACATTCGACTTCGAACTTCGAGACAATATCAAAATTGGCCAGGATTTCAGCGTGGTATGTATCTATCAGTTTAAAACATCTCACACACTTCAAGAATTTTCAAAGGTATATAAAATTTTTTTTTCGAAAACATTATTAAATTATCATGAAAACATTTTTTCATCATTATATCTACATATTTTGTAATAGCAACTTACTTAAATTTAACATTGCTAGACAAGTAGCCCTGCTTCTTCTTCCATCAAGAGAGTTAATAAGCCAATCGAGAGTAATACTGACTGAAGTAATCGGCACATAGTTAATTATTATATATGTACATAATTATATATATTTACACAATACTAATATATTTTTCTTCACTTTTTTCTGTCTTTCTTTAAATCATTTGATAAGTACCACTGAGTATATATTTCTCAATTAGCGTAAATAAATTAAAATAAAGTATTAAATAAATCGTTTTCTTTTAGATCCTACACATTAGCAATCGCTCACTAGTAGATTCGCACCAAGTCAAGGGTATCTTGCGTGTCGATACGGTGACATATACCGGAGTGACTGGAGACGGAGTTAAGAGGTCGGAGTTCAACATGAAACTTGGTCCTGAGGCCAAGGAAGTCGTCAAGATGATCGTCACTTTCAATGAATATTATAAAAAGCTTGTTGATCAGGTAAGAATATGTTTTTACGTAATATGGCGTTTACACGTTTCTATTGCCACCATAATACTGTCGAGGGCATGAGTCTATCGCCTTGATAAATAAAAACCTTTAGAGAGACTCTAGACTTTATTGGAAAATGGCGAACACAATTTTTTTCTTTATGATATTTAGCAGAAGGTAAATAATGCTAAACAGGTGTCTATTGATCTTACGCATTTGCATTCTGAATGTGCGGCAAATCTTCGCTTCCAGTGTTTTCGAGTGCAACGTCATGTTTTTCTTCGAACAAGGTTTAAAAAGAGCACTTCACGGCCAACTCAACACGTTTCCCTGGCATTGCTGAATTCCATGAGTGGACTATATCATCAATAAAAAAATGATCGTGTACTCGCGAGAAACACTATGTTCTTCCAGTAAATTAATAAGAATATTTTAATGTGTTTATTTCAGGCTTCTTTCAACATTGCTGCTTTAGCCACGATTGTTGATAGAGAATTCGATTACTTTGCTCAAGATGACTTCAGAGTGAGAAATCCTGACATCAAGATTGCTATCGATGGAAAACCAGTCTCTCGACAAGAATTTACAGTTAATGTAAAGGTTGAAAATCCGTTACCGATCCCACTGACGAAGGGCAAGTTCTACATTCAAGGACCCGGGCTAGAACAGCAGCTTAAGATTCAGTTAAAAGAGGTCAGTCAATCAAATTGTCTGTTTTTACCACTTTGGCAGAAAATTACTCGTTAACAATCAATGGATTCATTTAATCTATTTTAGTTCTCTGCTGGTCATAAGTCTTTTCTAATTTGAGACACAATATCAGTACTTGGTGTATAACCTCGTTAGATGGCGCTACTTACAATTTACTTATTTTAAAAAGGATGCATGTAGTTTAATTTTTAAAAAGACTTTATCTTAATGTATTTACGGGTTCAGTAATTTGGGAATAATCTACATAAAAGAAACATTTATTAGCATAATTTCCTATATTCTTCGTGTAGTTGTTACGTTTTATTTTTCCAAAATGCTGTAGGTACAGTGGCCTAGGACCAAGTGGACCTTGTACAGGGGCATGATTTTTTCGTTACCAGTGGTTTTGTCAAAATATTTCTTAAGAATCAATCGATTTCATATATTTACGGTTTTTTTCCTATTCAATTCGACCCGCACAAGTTTACGTTCAAGTGAGCCTACTAACGCCATCTGTTCTATTACTGCAGAACTAAGTACTTCGCAACCAACACATTGAGCATTTGGTTTGTATTTACAGATTGTGGCACCAGGTGACTTCGCGACTGCTCAGTTCAAGCTAACACCACCATGGGCCGGCAAGCACCAGATTTCAGCCAAATTTACGTCCAAGGAAATGCGTGATGTTGACGGTTTCCTATCTTTCATGGTAGCTATGCCTTCGGAGATCAATGGTACCAATGGAATCCCATCAGACGCAGTTGAAAGTCATCAAATTTAAATATCTACAATAAATAGTTTTGCGTTTTAAATGACGAAACATTTAAGAACATGTTATACCTACATCACAGTAACTTATATAGGTTAGGTAGATGTATAAATTAGGTAGATGTTTTGTGAATTAAAACGAAAATCTTATAAGGACAACAATTTGAAACGTAGGTGTACCTTTGGGGGGAAAAAAAAGATAAGACGATTTTTTTATTATATATGTATTCATCGTTGACTCAAGTTTTATTTATGTTTAAGTTATTTATTGTAATTTGGAATACCTATAGTCAATTTAGTATTAAGACCAGACAAAAAACAAGATCTGCTAACTTTATTTTTAAGGGTGCTAAACATAAGTTAGTCTAAATACCCAATATTAATAATATAAGAAGCCAAATCATACATATAGTGTTTTATTTCTTTAAGAAATTAATTGAACAGGAACAAACTAAGTGAACATCACTAAAAACAAGAACGTTAAATAAGATCAGGCACTTCTGGATTATCTATGAAGTCTGCTGAAGGAATTTTTTCACCCAATTTTAATCTTGGATCAATATAATCGGGCATCGACCTTGGCTGAGTTATATTAGTGAAATCTAAAACATTATCTGCTGGACCAATTTCCAAAAATTCTCTTTTAGACTGTCCTGTGCGGCCATGGCAGTCTTCTGTTTTGTGTTCTGTATACAATTCAACTTTTTTCTTTATTTCTTCGGAAGGTTTAGTAGGTTTCCTAATTATTGCGTTCGATTTTGGCATTGTTACCACTAGATGGCCTGTGATTTTTGATCGTTGAGCAGTGGAGTTAGTAGTATCGACTTCATCCGGTAGATGGATCTGAAATATTTTTCCTTTTATAGTAACTCTTACGTAGTTAGGTTGTACATCTACATCAACAAGATTCGTATCTAAATGTTTATAAACTGCTAAATCCAATATATACTTTTCAGGATCATCGTTGTTGAAACGAAAATTTATTTTGGCTTGATTAATATTATACGGGCGTCCATCTGCAGCGAAAAACTTGTAAACACGTTTTTCCTCTTTCTTTTCTTCAGTTTCGTAGGTTTTGAGCTTAAGCTGCCGCATTTTCTCAATTTCGTGGCGAACCTCCGGTGCATGTTCACACTTTTCTTTCCAAAATATCTTGTTTCGCTCGTCAGGATCCATATCTTTGTATTCATTTTCCCACTTGTCATGTATTTGTTTTTCAAGGCGCGATTTTTGTTTCATCCTCTGGCCTCTATAGTTTTGTTGTTCAAATAATATATCTGATCTTATAATAGGTAGATTCTGAAGAGCTTTAATTCGATCAGATCTCTCAATATCTTTTCCATCAAGATAAGTGAGCTGTGGTAGAGTTCCAATAACAAAATCTTGATAATTTTCGAAATCCGTGCATGGATTACCACACAAATATAGTTGTTCTAAATTGTAATTATTTACGAGGGTTTCCAAACTTACTATTTCACCAATAAAATTAAGTGTAAGGTCCAGTTTCTGTAACGATTCGCATCTTTCTAAATTTTCAATAATTTCTATATTGTTTAAAGCGAGGTTAAGGTAAACAAGATGCTTTAATTTATTCAAATTTTCAATTTTGGCTATGAGATTACTTTGCATAAGAAGTATCTTCAGCTTCGGGCACCAGTCCTGTAAATATTCTATTTTTTCTATATTTTCCTGATGCAGCGCTATCTCCTCTAACGGCGCCAGTAAACGCTCGTGATGTTCAGCCTTTTTACGCACCATCTCTACAGTTATACGCACCATGGTTTATAGAATATGTCGGAAAAAGATAAATTTCCTAATTATCGTTTTACGCAATGAGAATACAGTGGTCTGCACTTTAAATAAAACCACTACAGTACGTAAGTAAATTTGCTTTTAATATCATGACAACCGTTGCCTAGCTACGAATATTAGTTAATGGATTAAATAAATATCTACTGACCTCTATAATACTAAGTTACCTTTGAAGAATATTCCTTAAATTTAATTTAGTTTGATTGTAACTCCATTTTTAGCATAAAAGTTGTGCAAGGGTATTCTTATTCCATGTTTTAATCCTATTTTCTGCGAGTTAGACAATAACGACATGAACATATTTTAAATATTCTCATGTCGTTACCATTGTAATGGTGTGTTTACATGGACAGCTGAATATTCTTGATAGCAATTTAAAATTTGTCTTTACTAAAGAAAATTGAAATAAAGCGGTTAATTATCTATACTTACCTACAGAGAAGAGATAGCACTAATATTGTGTCTTTTCTCTATACTCTTCAGCAATTAGCATTAACCATTTATATTTTATTTTTCTTTGGTACAGAATGGAAAATACCTACAATGACAGAATAGTATTGTAAATCTAAAATTGTACTATAAGAGGTGGGGCAATGATAGAATCTACAACATTTCGAGCGGTTGTTTATCTTTCAATCTCGGTGGTCGGTAATCCGTCATTTAACATTCCAGCGGTGGCACCACGACCGCTCAACTCAAGCGTACTAAATTAATATCGCCGTGATGCAGAGGGTATTAAAATATTTTAAACGACGCCATTTATAACATGACGTACAGATATCAAGTCGCGAGAGCACAACATATATTATTCCACGAAACTGCCAAAAGACAATGAGGATGAAGGATTACTATCATCAGGAACTCGTTTTATTGTTAATATTCCAAGTGGGCTCACAGTTCGAAAAAACGATAGTATGGAAAAAACAAGAGATGGTCGGATGAAATAAGGCATGACAGAGGGAAAGACGGTGTTATTAGTGAGCAGAGTGTGGGCTCCTCGGGCAGGGTGAGGCGCCCCGCGGTCTGTGTGTGTTTAGGGACCGCGCGACGGGGCGCCTGCCGCACCAGCCGAGCCCACCACACTTATTGAAAGCAGTTAATTTAACATTTTGTTGTTTAAACAAACACAGTTTAAGTAAGTTTGTCGATCTATTGATTTTAAACAATTTACAGAAACTTGCTGTTACATATGAAACATAAATAATATTTTAGATTTCTAAACTAAACTTACCTACCATCTAACTTAACATTTTTACAACACTAAAATAGAGGTATATCTCAATAAATCTGTAAGAGCAAGCCCGACTGGGGAAGGACCTCCACCTTACAGAAGACCCCAGCAGTGTAGTTATGTTCCTGTGTGTCAGTAGGTACAGGTCTTCAGCGCTTATTTAGGGATGCGTATCGAAAGATAGGGATATTCCATCTTAAAGCCCTGGCTTATAACTTACTGTAGCTGAACTTAACATCAGACGGGCCCTTTGCTTGTTTGTCACCCAAATACTTAGTATAATTTTTTTTTATACTATGTACTATAAAAAACGAATATTTATGCCAATTTTTGGACAACTCTAATTTCTTGTAAGAGAGATGGCGTCGATATCTAAATAAATCTAGTCCTTTAAAGCTGCGAGATGCAAGTATACGTACGTGTTGTACTGTACACCTACAATTGGTTGCAAACGCAATAAAATTTAAACTAGATTCATAAAAAACAAAAGACAAACGATGTCATTCATCGAGTCTGTATGTATATACTCGTATATATCTTGTATCATTATGATAACGTTTGTTTTTGATAAGTATTCTAACAACTGCTAATTGGGATAAACCTACGTCCAGAAGTAGACTGCATCAAGCTGATTGATTGATAACAACTGCAGTACACTCGTAAGTTAATAACCCTACTAATATTATAAACGCGAAAGTTTGTACCTAAGAATGTATGGATGTTTGTTACTCATTAACGCAAAAACTCCTAAACGGTTGTGGATTAAATTTGGCATAGAGATAGATTAAAGTCTGGAATAACACATGGGCTAGTTTTTATTCCGGAAAAAACTCTGTTCCCGAGGGAATGTACGCGCAGGCGAAGCCGCGGGCGGAAGCTAGTATTTATTTATATTTCTTCAGGTTATGCTGACTTTACCGTAGTTTATATGTATAGACCTTACCAAATCTTCAATTTTTTTTTTTTTTTTTTTTTTTGTTTTTTTAATACTACTTGGGTGGCAAACAAGCATACGGCCCACCTGATGTTAAGCAGTATCCGTAGCCTATAGACGCTTGCATTACCAGAGGTATCACTTGCGTGTTGCCAACCCATTTTTTTTACACCAGGGCTTTAAGATGGAAGTAACCCTGGGATAGGAATACGTATCTTTCAAAACGCATTCCTAAATGAGCTCTGGAGACCTGTACTCACACACAGGAACACAACTACACCGCTGTGTGTAGTCATTTGGCTGTGGTCTTCTGTAAGGTGGAGGTCCTTCCCCAGTCGGGCTTGCTCGCTAGTATGGTGCCCTACCTCTCTTCAATTTAACTATGCTCTTAAATATATCCAATCGCCAATATTTTTTCGACGTAATATGTGTACCTACTTGTGATGTAGTATAGAACTGTACATTGTAGCAAGTTCAGGTGATCAACACAGGTAGTCGTTTCGCCAATTAATTTAGGATACATTTTCTCGCTCGACTGGGCCAACAGAGACTATACCGCTGCGAGGAACACGCAAATGTCAGGACCAGTCAAAACAACCGTCATCACTCCAACGGAGGTTTCTCAAAAAATAAACAATCTGAGATCGCTGTTCCGCTTATATTTTGTCGTCTCGTGTTAAACCGCCGTGCTAATGTGAAGTGATTTATCTGTTTTAAATGAGACATTTTTTGAGACTTTATCAACGAGTTTTTTCTTTTAACTATACTTATCGCAGTAATTTAAGAGCGGTTAAATAATTTGAACCTTCATATAATTTTGCAGCTTTAAGTTGCACGCTGCAGGCTACCTTGAAATCAATAACTTATCCCTCACAAAAAGCAACGGCTAGGTATTCAAGTCAAGGTTTTTAGAGTTGCGGTCTAGACGATTGCAGGTTGTAAGAATATGGTCGTGTAACAAGTGTGGTTTCAGTGTCGTGGTGTAGTCGACGTGTCTGCGCTACTCCGGCGTTGAGCACCGGAGCGTGAGCAGCAATCTGGCGGCGGCATCTCAACTCGCGCGCAATCAACAATTCGTTCCGGTGAGAGGGGCCGAGCGGCGGCGCGGGGCGAGGGCCGACCCGGGCCCATTCTCACGTAAATAATTACCGGCGAGTCTCAAATTACAAGGCGCCGCTACAGCCTGCCGATACATATTCATCACGTGTTCGCGCCGCGCGTGACAGCTTCCTCAGGGCAGCGGCCAGCTCGTGGACCGCTCGTTCTCTCTACAACAACTATCTCTTACTTTCCTTATCGTAGCAGGAACAAAAAGTATTACACTATAAAAATAAATTATCAAACATCGAGTATTCTGTTTAGGTTACGTCACTATGCGTAGGTACTTATCACTAATATTGAATATCACAAGATTGTAATTTGATTATCTTCTTAATTAAAAATCGTGGCAGTATTTCTTGCCAGTTTTTATCAAGAAGTACTTTTTAACCTAATTTAATAAATTAGTTATAGTGTGACAAGAAATAACCGACAGAGATTTCAACCCTCTTCTGCATAAAATGTCTTTGGAATGAAACCATCATTCTGTAAAATATTGCACATATCTTATATTGGAATATGCGAATTATTTTTAAATTAACTAATGCGAAGATAATAACCCTATAAACATATCTATAAAACGTGATTAACAACACCGTTACAGGAAATTACTTATGGTCCATATACATGCGCTGCTTTATTTATCGATATGTTGATCATTAAAAACTAATTATGATTGTACCAACTATTAACTAAAATTTTATTAAACGGTTTCTGGTAATTAATTTTACGAGTTATCTCGATAACTCAAAAGATATTATCGTTAATTTAATGGATTATCAGAGGCGATGACTGTATAATTGTATATTGAGTAAAAGCGTCAATAGATTATTTAATAATTTAATTAACAAGCGAAATATGGTCGGTGCTACTAGAATGTTAAAGTTGAAGATCATCATCGTCAATGAATCTCTAATTAGAAATATAACAGCTCGCACCGGATACGACTTAAGCGATAAATTATGCACTTCGAGAGGAGTACTAATTTCGATGCCGACAAATTTTCCACAACCGCGATTTTAATGCGTTTCAAATAATGTCTGTAGGCAACGCTAAATGATAAATTGTCAGAGGTACGCCCCTGAGTCGAGTTTAGTATAAACGAGTGGAGGTCCCTCTCAGTTCGCGAGAGAACGAAGAAGACAGAGGGCGTCTGTTAAAAAAGGAATGGGTTAGGTGAGAGCGCGATGGTGTTGAGATAATAACAGTGCACGGCGCCGCGGCCAACACTCGCCTTTGAGTCGCCCGCTGCCGAATATCACCATTAGCCGCAATTTGAATATTATCCCTGAGCGAAATAGTTTTCAATTTCACCAACGACCGCCATCGTCGAGTTCTTTTCACATTGAATAAAGAAGCTTTATTTGAGTGTGAGGAATGCGACAGTCGCCGGAAGGTTAGGTCACCGAATAGGGGCGTAACGAGCCGAAGAAAACAAACAAGTTAATTGTATTTATTCAAATGCGATGGGGAGAAGGCTCGAGGCAAGCGGGTAGGAGCGCAGCCGTCGCTATTCATGAATAGGCATGCAGCTCGGCCTTCCTTGCTATGTGCAGCGTCATCGCCCCCAACGCTACACTAAACTTAGATTAACTTCGCTTCTATATATTATGCTAATTTATTGCTCACTCAGACCTTTTGCTCGTAACCTTTAAAATCATGATTAATTTTAAAGCCTTCATCGACAAATTTGACCGATCGATGTTTTGGATAGCAGTATCTAGATATATGGTTTAGTAGTAGCATACATGTAGATATTTAACTAGAAATTGCTTGTTCCAAAATAAATAAAGCAGGTATTATTTCAGTACGACAAAATAGTAATGGTAATTTGCGCTGAAAGGATACCAGATATCTAACACAACGTACGTACGTATGTATATGTATATTTTAACACAGATAATACAGGTAGGTAATGATGAGACAGCTATTTGTGACAGAAATGTTTAAGCGTAACTAAAGTTATTCTATCAATATTTACATAATGATGTCTGGGCTGGCAGAGCGAGTGGCACCGCGGGCTCTGGGCGGGGCCCTGTCTCGTGTCTCCTCGCAGCAACAGCCACAATGATAAACCTTTTCCTATTGTTACTGTGTCAAGTGTTGCCTATATCACCTTGTTTGTTTTCAGTAGTGGTTTCTATTAGTTAGCATTACGTTCTCATGGCCTACGAATAAGTATGTTTTTGAACAGTAGGTACTTTAAGTACCTACAATTCAATACTAAACCTAATTCAAGGGATGAGCTTTATGCATACATGACTATTTTGATGATTATTTTGGCTTACAATTGTTTTAAATGGAGGAAGGAAAATAAGTTCTTTGTTTTTTTTTTTTTTTTTACTACCAAGGTGGCAAACAAGCGTATGGCCCGCCTGATGGTAAGCAGTTACCGTAGCCTATGGACGTTTGCAACACCAGGGGTGTCACTCACGCGTTGCCGACCCTTTAAAAACCTTATAACTCATTTGTCTTTGGTTTTGCCCTGCAGTAGCACAGAGACAGAAAAAAAGCTATAACTTGCCTTACGTTACCATCAGGGTGAATATGAGCTTTTTGCCACCTTAGTTATTTTGCGTATTGTTGGCAAGCTGCTCGCCGTGGTTTCATTTGGATCGTCCTACATTTATTATTACTGACATGTTTCCGTAGGTAGTAGAGTGATCAATAAATGGTTATAAAGTGCAAAAAAGAGTTTTCCTGAAAGTCTTAAGCAACCACGCTGGTCCGTTAACTAGGAATTAAATGATTTATACATGGCCGCAACGCATGAGTAATATCCCTAGTGTTGCAAGCGTTTAATTTTTTTTTATACTACTTGGGTGGCAAACAAGCATACGGCTCTCCTGATGTTAAGCAGTTACCGTATCCTATGGACGCTTGCAATATCAGAGATATCACTTGCGTGTTGCCAACCCATTTTTTACATCAGGTCTTTATGATGGGAGTACGTATCTCAGGAATAGGAATACATTTCTTTCAAAACACATCCCTAAATGAGCGCTGAAGAACTGTAGTCACACACAGGAACACAACTACACCGCTGTGTGTAGGTATTTGGATGTGGTCTTCTGTAAGCTGGAGGTCCTCCCCAATCGGGCTTGCTCACAAGTATGGTGCCCTACCTCTCTTAATACGTATACACAAAAATTTCAAAAAGTAAAGTAACCCTAGTTATTAGAAGCATCCGTCTACAAACAATAAATAAAGCTTTAGTAATAACTAATTACAGTAGCATTATATGTCTCCTCGCGCCACATAATCCTATTTGTAACAGCTACGCTCAATACTCATCCCTTGACAATAGAACAGGCGAAATGTTTATTTGCACAAGATATTTAGCCACTTCCCTGGCGGATTAGCGGCGGACAAAGACGAGGGGAGCATCGAAATAGATAAAGTGAGGCTAATAAGAGGGGCGGATTCGTTCTCCCCTATAGATATAACTACGCAATCTTTGTGTAACTACTCACAGATTACAGTAGATAAATGTTTTCGGAAGTTTGGGGGCTGATTGCTTATTTTGATTTTTGATTAGGTTCCATTTGTTTTTAACGCAGTTACCTGCAAAGCCTGACTCTCTAGACAAGTGGTATAAACGGTAGTCAATCGAATGGAAGGGAAAGCAAATATATGGGATTTGACGTAGCTATTCGTAAGTTTACGATATAATGCCGATAATTTACGTCGAATCCCATACATTTGTTTTCTATTCTATTCAATTCGAATACCGTTTGTGCCACTTGTCTAGAGGATGTGAGTAATTATAATACTAAAATAACATTTGTTTTTGTGTTGATGTGCAAATAGATATCTAAATATCATCATAATCATCATCATCTCGACCCACAAACGTCTCACTGCTGGGCACGGGTCTCCTACATGCACTTGAAGTGACGTGGTATAGACGGCTAATAGCACCACCACGTTGGCAAATCAGGAACTGGCTTGACAGACTGATTAAATGATGCAAAAGCCGATAATTTGAAAGTTCATCTCTACTTTAATGCATGTTTATATAGTAAAGATATTGCGAACTTTTCAACAATTACGGGCTATTATTAAATAATTAAATGGTCGTGATAATTTATGTCAATTATCAACTACGTCCATTTAATTACTTTATTACTAGGTTTCTACCAGGCAAGTAAAAGCGGATAGAAACGGAACAAGTGTACCAAAGTATAGAAACTGAATAACTGACTTTCTTATAACAAGATTGAACGAAGATTGAAGAACGAACTCATGCATAAAACTTAATTCTCAAATAACACAAACATGCAAACTTCAACCAAAATACTAAGCCATAACATTTCGAACCTGATTTGTTTTTGTGTCCGGAAATGAAACAGCTTAAAAAGAATTTAAGACGAGCCTTGCATTGTGGGCGCACAACATGGCCATAAATAAAAACGAATTGTTTGTTACTATTGAATATTCCCTAAACAACATTAGAGGTGAATAGTTAAATTGTCAGTTTGTCACCATGGTCTCGAGAATGGCGCGCGGCAGGAGACGTGACGACCAGGGGATACTGCCCGTACTGCCCACGGGGGGTGTACACTCATTTGCTCATTTTAAAAACTTATGTAGGCATGTTTTCTTTCAAACTATAGAGTTTCGTATTTCTTGAATGTTGTGTTAAATGCATTTGTATAGGAAGTATAATATGTTGTTTATTTTGCTGTTCTAGTGTTTCGTACTGATATGCATATATATACTTTTATGAAAATATCAGACTTGGGTTTTGTAATCGGTATTTTTTATTTATACGCTGGCATTGGCCAGAACCTCGTTTGATATATGCTATGATGAAGTCTACAGTGGAACACGATTACTTAGTTCATAAAATAGAAATAAAACACACTACCTAGGTAAGGTAGTGTTTTTTTATAGTAGTATCGTTTTGCCTGATGGCAAACAGACCGTAGCCTATGGACGCTTGCAATCCCAGGGCATCACACGCACGTTTGCCGACCCATATATCTCAATATCACTTCTTTAATAATAAGAACAACCCATATATGTCCCACTGCTGGGCTTGGGTCCTTTAAAAATAACCATTTTTATTTTGCTCTCTTCTTTCATTTAAGTTTAAAAAACTTGAGTAATAAGTAAGTAAGTAGTTTTCTTTGTTGTCAAATATCCTATTGCAGCATGCCGATTTGTGAAATGTTAACGCTTCCTGTGTATAAAATCTAGTTTTACCAGTAAGGGCAATGTCTACACGTTCGTGTATGTATGCTGACGTCAATAATCATCAAACTTTACCAACAAACGACAGCTGTATATTGTTGTTCATGGGGTACAGTACCTACACTGTACCCCGTGAGCAACAATATCCACAACATTATTCTATTATTTAATTTGTCGTTACATTGTACGTCGAGTCAAGCGGGTAAAGTTTCCGTATTTATGATTTACATGCGGAATCCGGACAGAAGTCAAGTTTGACAATGTCAACATGTCAGAGTGACAATGGACATCACATGTCGGGCGCTGTCAATCGCGTATGAGAAGCGGGCGGTGAGCCCCGGGGACACATCGCCTCGTGGGACCAACACGTACAAAAGAATATTCATATAGTTACAAATTCCTTTCCTTGTTTAGCAGATGAGCAAACGGTCCCTTGACGCTGTTTTGTAATAGAAATGTTGGCAGCTAGTAATTTGTTTACTACTACGAGTACTTTGCTTATGCCGACAAATTTTATTTTATCTGCTTAGTTAATAATGCATTAAGCCACAGCTCTTGGTTTGGTTTGTGACACGGTGTTGGTGGCGCAGTGGTCACTTCAACTTACTAATTACGTGTGTAGTTTTAATTAATAGATATTATTGACTCATAACACCGGTGCGCGGCGGAACCTGAGTGGGAAGGTAACCGACTCAACCGGGTGGCGGTAAAAGTAAAACTTATAGGTATTAAACAAATGATTCACCATCTGCTTAAGGTGAAGGAAATCATCGTGAAACAACCCACATGTCTTAGAAGGCATTCTAAAGACATGTCCGATAGACCAACTCGCATTAGGCCAGCGTGTGTGAATTAAGACCCAAACCCTCTTACTCTCTGCCTTGAAAAAGAAGACGGGACCTGTGCCCAGCAGTGGGACATATAGGTATGGGTTGCTTTTATTATTTTTGACGCATAGGCATTGCATCGTTGCTTTAGAACAAGGTTGGATCTAATGCATAGCGGTTATTTATTTGAGCATCACGCCTTCACCTGCATTAATGTAGCTAATGATAAATGACTTCGATGAACAAAATATGCATTGTATTTTATATTGCATCACATCATTTTATTATACGACTTGTGTACACAGTTATGACTTATAGACAGTTATTTTCGCCCCATTTGTATAGTTCATTGTATAAAATCACACCCAGTCGGTTATAGGACAATGGTGAACTGTAAACGAGTGGTGTCAGTATAAATCGGGACGAGTCCGCAAACAAAACGGGACGTTTCACCGACGTCACACAATGAGAGATTAATGGCGCTCTTTTTGTTACCGTTCGATGGTCTTTACGCGTTTTGTGGCCTCGTTTCACGGTTTATTTAGCTGTTTAAACACCAATAAGCGTTAAATTACAACGATATGCACACTAAAGTCAAACAAAAACCGCATTTCGTAAATTTAATTACTGTTTACTGCTGAAAAAAGTTTGGTTATTTTAATGCTCGGTTGTGTTGACACTGTTGCGAGCATAGGAAAATCTAATAAGGTAATTGTGAGTGAATATTGATAACGTGCTGCTTAGTTTATTAGAAATATATTTAAAATTATTAGCGATTTCTAACACCAAGTTGAGCTTTATAGCTAGATACTCGTAAAACTGAAGTGTGTTGCGATGTAAGAATCCACATAAAACTGTGGCTATGTTTGCCGCAAAAGCGAGGGCGGGCACGCTAATACGGTATTTGTGATCTTGCTGCGCGAGACTCGCTTTGGCCATTAAATGTGCGTTTTTTGTGTGTCGCGTTTACTGTCGTCTTATCATCGTGTCGAGTTGTCGACGCCTCCAGCCGACCGCAATCAAAACACCATTCGGAGCGGTCATTAAAAATGATATAAAGTTTAATTTACAACTGTGCCACGTCTTCGGATTAACGGTTATTGGGAATGTAATGTCCACAATCAATTCAATGTGAAAAAAGGGTTTTATTTGTTAAAATATTGAATTGCTTAATATTATGAGTGCTCCTAAAGTATTTTATTAAACATATGATATTATCTTGATCGTGTGCGGTTATATGCTGTTAGGGAATTTATTAAGTAGTTTTCGCAAAGTATGATTGGTGAATACCTACTTATGTTTTTATCTTTTCTTATTCTGTTGGAGCTGTCCTTACGGGCAGAGCACCCTTTGGGATAATTTGTCTGTCTTGCTGATCATTCATCTAGATTCCTTAGTAGGTACCTATCTATAATATGTAGGTACATATGAAAGTGAAAATAAATGTGGCTGTGACAATATTGTCTAAAGATGTTGACTAGTCTCGGTTGTCATCGTTCGTGGCGGGCAAGTGCACTGGCATCGCGCGACTCCGCGAAAGCGGCCGGCCGACCGCTCGACCGCCCCGCGGGAAGCGTTATTGTTTACGAGTGTACCATGCCACTTCTACTACAATGATTTACGAACCGCCTGCACCCATAAAAGTGGGGACACAACGCACTAAAAGATACAAAAGGTGCTAAAGAAAAAGTAATATATTTTAAGTTGGAGCGAACGAATATAAAAGTTTGGTGAAATATATCAGTTTTAGTGTTGAACGCAAGTGTTTGTTTATAAGGGCGATTACGCACGCCTTTTCACGCGCATTCTGTTCGGCGATCAATGAAGAACATTCGTCACGACCTTTCTCACGTCAAGCCGTGCTCTCGTTCCTCGCCGGTATATTAACGATTAGCCCAAACATGTGTTTACTTGGCACACAACACATTATGGGAGACGATTACATATTGTTCAAGTTGTAGAAAAAGCATGACGTTGAAGAATTTAAAAATTAGGTATCTTGTAAAGATTTAAGCATCTTTTAACTTATACTTGTTAGGAAATACACTGGAAATTTGTTAAAATGGAGAGATTCTCTCCATTTTAACAAATTTCCGGAACCACTTACAGTAGCACCCGTTGAGTCGGTGGTACGCTGGTAAGGACAAGACTAAGTTCTTTTGACCTCCTATTCAGGTGACAAACAAGCATACGGCTGATAGTAAGCATGCAGTTACCGTAGACACATGGTATTGAGAAGGATTGTCTATAATAAGTGCATTAGGTAGGCCATACGCTTGCCATGAAGCAGACTTCACCTGTTTAAAGTTCTATAAAATATCTTCGAATTTATTTGGTAGGTACCTCACCTACCAAATAAATTCGAAGATAGAGTCATTAGAGGCTGTTTTATGTTTATTGAAGCAATCGTTAAACGTTGAACTAACAACTGTCGCGTCGTCGACAAGTTATCGTGCGGCGACAAGCTCGGTCAGCATTTGTTTTTTCAGGGTCCCTTTCACCCGTTGCAAAGCTTCGGGTGTCGACGCAACACTACCTTCCACACAAAAAAATTAAACGCATTTGTATACAATAATCTGTTAGGATTTATTCCTCGGCTTGGCCACCCACGTGGTGCCCGTATTTCTTCCTGAACGAGCTAACTTCATTATTGTGGCGTGAGATACAATAGTTAAGAGTACGATTTATAAGTCCAACACGTTGACTTCTGTTTATAGCTAGAGGCGCGGGCGCGGGCGCAGCGGGGGCGGGGATTACGCGCGTCTGCGCACCGATTTATGGCTGCTCCTCGATAAAAGCTTAAATACTCTCAAGTGAGAATTATTCAATAGGTTTAGTTGTGAGCGTAGAGAGCTCATTGTGATGGTAACATGCCCGGCCTGGCCTCGCCGGGAAGCGCGCGCACATTCACGCTTTCTCGTGCGCCTCGTGTGGCGCGCTTGCTCATTACGGGATTTACCTCGGATTCTCTTTTATTACGAGATTTATAACTTTGCTGAATGACATCAGTCATACTAAAATGAATACTAATTATAGGATAACTTCCATTAAGTATCTATACCACCATTTAAATGTTTTAGTACCATTATTAAACTGTAAATTATAAAGGTACCACTAATAATTGACAAAAAGGCAGTCTACCTATGCCTACTTTAAAATACGCTTAAATGAATTATACAAAATTATACACACATCTCGTCAGCTTTGTAGACGTTTCGTAACGAAAATAATTATCATTTTACTGTAAATAGTTAACGCGTTTGCAAAAATATCTAACTACAAACTGATGTATTATCATTTCTATTTTAAATACTACATACTTATAATAGAATCGGTATAACTAGTATTGATAACAGCGTCAGACGTCAAGGGCAGAGGGCAAATGCTATTTCGGTGCTGGGTACAGGGAGCGGAAAGTAAGCTGAAACTAATCCGGCGCGCGGGTGGGCGCAACCCGACACCGCGTGCGCGCAGCTTACATTTGTCATTTATAATGCGCGCGATTTGTTGCTCCTCACTTCGAATGCACCCCTTCTCTCCTCTACCTTTCCCCTCTCACCTCTATCCAACCTTTTTATGTTCACTTCTTTATTCAAATATTAAAACCGAGATGCGCAATATTTTTTATAACATTTTATGGCATCTGTTTGTCGTGTCACGGGGTGAATCTTCAGTTTATTTTGCGAGATGATATGAAAGCATTGCATGTGTCCATGTTTCATTACGCAATATATCAAACTGACAACAGCAGTATATCAAGGTTGTAGGTACTCGAATAATAATATAAACCAACACGCTGTGTGTAATAGGTCTACAAAGTGAGAGAAGTATATTTGCGTTACGAAATGATCGACAATTTTCTTTACAAAGGTACATATTTCTTACAATTTTCTTAACACATTGGGGGCGTCGCCGTCGGGCCGTAATGAAAAGATATCATGGAAAAGCAAAATGCTACGAATTTTTTGAAAACGCTTTTTAACTGTTTTTACTACTGAAGTAAAGCATACAACGAGGGCATCCATACGTATTGCCAACCCAAAATCTTTTTAACATCAGGGTTTAAGAGATGGGAAATGTTTCTTTAAGAATGCATCCATGAATCGCATGATGGTGTGTATTTAAGTAATGCTGTAGCTGCTTGCAGTATTCTATGCATATTTCCTCCATATTAAAAGCAAGACTTCATTAGCATTATAGGTAATATCTTAGTATGGACGAGTATTATACTAACGAATCAGTCAATATTTCATATTTTTTAAACATAGAAAAACATAATAGCTAGGTATTCAAGCTAAATTTATTACGCAGGTACTTAACCAAGTGTAAAATAAATGCTTACCTAACAGAAATATCATAACTAATTATTTCAACACGCTTTCAAAACCAATTTCCCAACGAACACCCGATGGCTGAACATTTCATTTCACGGTTGATGTGTGACCGACATGTCTTTGATTTGATTGTGTAAACTTTTTACGCGAAAACTCATAACTTATCGTTTTCTAATGTTGCAATATGGCATCCTGTGTGGCCAGTACTGCGTGTGTGTTCCAATCGAACCCAACAACCAAATATTTGGTTGCTTTCATAGGCTCACTGACGTTTTGACATTCGATTTTCGAATTGAAAAAATGGGCGCCGAGAGCGGTCTTGTACGGTCGCAGTTTCGTTTTACGCAATATAACACAATGGTCTGCATTGTGTTTCTCTCCACGGTGCTTATTTTTACACTATTTCCTATTTTTTTCATATCAACTTGTCAATGGTGTTGACTTTCAGAATGAATTATGAGTTCCTACGTAACACAATGTTGTGTTGTGACTGGTTCTAGGGGATTATTTAGTTCCGATTTAAAATAGCAAACATTTATTTGAATTTATTTTATTGTGTACTTTTGAACAGAGCTAACCATGCGGTAGCTCGAAGTGTGTAGTCGGGAAAGTATACAGAAGGAAATATGCACGTAGGTAGGACTTTCTCAGACGGTAGGACTTAAACGTAGTGATTAGTTACTCTGTGGGTAGGACACGTGTACTATGGTATTATTTATATGACAGTTGGTGGACTTTTTTGATGTCGATGAAAGTGACAAAGAAAATCCAATAAATCATTTTAATTTTAATCAATGTTTCGAAACTGATCGTAAGTAAATTCACATGGACCATTTTGCATACAAATAGAGGGTAATATCCAAACTAACTTATTACAATCAAGGTTATAATAGAACGAGATATCCATATAACTGACGTGCCAATTTGTACATAACACATACAAACAAAAGACGCCGCCATAACGTCGAGTTTCAAGCCCTGTCGAAGCATTCAACTTAGTCACATATCGCCATAAAGATGAACACCGCACCCATTCTACCAAATTGAAAAACATCCGAGTGGCTCATAATGCGTCTTAATGCCCTACAGAGAGAGTTATAGCCCCTTAAGTACGTAGTATTTTTCATATTTTCACAAATAACGCGAGTATTCGCTGCGAGTTCTATGTGAAGGCGTTTTGTTTTTACTCATAGGTGCTATATGTTTTGTTTCTTATCTGTGAGGGTTGTCGAAGATTTATATGCATGCATATCTACGCGTAGCACTTACATCGATAAATATTAGTTTATCGTATATGACTGGCTTGTTGGTCTAGTGGTTCGATTCCCACCGAGACAAGTCTTTGTTATAAGAACGATTCTTTGTTCAGAGTCTGGGTGTATTTTATCTGTAATATTTTAGAAATATTTAAGCAGACTCCGTACTATGGCTACCCATAGTACAGACTGCTTTGGGATCAGATGGCTATGTGTGACTTGACCTAAAATATTATTATTATATTATATATGAAGTATTGTATTTTTTTCCTTTTTTACAACTCTGTGTTACGGGGTACTTTACAAACATACAATTAACGGACACAAATTGCACCCAGATTCGGAACAACTCTTTGTGGGTCACATAAAGTTTTGTCTTGTGTGGGAATCGAACCCACAACCTCGTGCACAGCAGGCGCATACTGCGACCACTGGACCATTAAGGCAGTCAAATTATAGTATTCATGTTTAAACTAAAAAAGTAGATATGTAGGTTTAAAGTTTGTATTACAAATAGTTGCCTTACTATCTATCTATCATTTAAGGTTGATTTTTTTGAATTTTAATGAAACGTTTTACTATCATATGATTAACCGCAGAAGGCCTCTACACATTTTGTATTGGCAACACGTGAGTGATACAGCAAGCATCCATAGACTACGATACTACTTATCTTTTGCCAGGTTGCATGCTTAGTTGCCACCTAAAAACTTTAATTCAAAAACGATATTGATAAGAATTATAAAGCTACGATTTCGGCAGCCCTGTGCCGCTGACGTAAACACACTGTGCTTATCTTCCTCATTTGACGCAATGAGGAATGTTATACATCACTTCATACGTACATTATACGGGATCAAACCCGTAAGGACCTCTCATCTCGTATAAAGGGCTTGAATTATTTAACACCATGTTATAGGGCAAACCTATCAAATGTAGGCGTACCTATCTACCGTAGAAATCGTAATAACAACATTTAGAAGTATTGAGTTCATTAAATTTACAGGGATGTCAAAATGAGACTAGAATAATGAATACATTTTTTTGTGCTTTGTAAAATAATAGCAACCCATAAATATATTTATGGCATGGGTCTCCTCTCCTCTGAGATCTGAGGGGGAGGGTTTAGGCCTTAAACTACATACGTTGGATCAATGCAGTCTGGTGAATCAGATATGCCTTTAGAATTTCTTCTAACAAGGTTTCCTCTCGATATTTTCCTTCACAGTTTTATTCTATGTCTGAGTGTACCTTATATATTTATAGAATATAGATATGTATTTCGAAATGCCAAAGAAAATTTTCTGAGCAAAAAGCGGTGGTGGCCTAGTGCGTAAGTAACCGACTTGCACGGCTACTTTTCCACTCAGACTACTAATTAATTGATTCGCCATCTGCTAACGGTGAAAGAAAACATCGTGAGGAAATCGACATGTCTTAGATGAAATTCTAAAAGCTAGACAGTTTCACCAACCCGCATTTGGCCGGCGTGTGTGAAATAAGGTCTTTACCCTCTCTCTTGATAGCGGAGAGAAGATCTGTGCCCAGCAGTAGGACATACCTATATGGGTTGCTTTTATATATATATATGTATGTTTCCCAGTTGCCTATTGTCTAGGCCCTGCCTAGATGCCAAATCCTAGCCAGTACAATTCTTTGTGTGAAATAAATAATGTTCAACACAATTTTATTTCTATGTCTGGGTGTATTTTATCTAATTATATTTAGAAAAATGTAGGTAGCTAAGTTTTACCAGTTTTGGGACAACTCACACAC
Source organism: Trisateles emortualis (assembly GCA_947095525.1). Lineage (NCBI taxonomy): Eukaryota > Metazoa > Arthropoda > Insecta > Lepidoptera > Erebidae > Trisateles > Trisateles emortualis. Next base: position 15,070,886 of record OX352732.1, on the reverse strand, counting down.
AGTCAACTGATCCCTAATTAGGCATAGCTTGTATCAGTTATGGCAACCAAACAACAGCTGGTAGGTACACACACTAGAACTAACTTATATACATCTAAATAGATTTATAGGTATAATAGAAAATTACACCCAGACACAGAACAAAGAATCAAGCTCATAACATAAAGAATTGTCCTAGGTGGGAATTGAACCAGCGACCTTTGGCTAACAGTCGTATATAGAGCCACTAGATCAATTCCATTGGAGATTTTTGCGTTATGACATTTCTACAGTGTCACAACATTTCACAATACAATTTCTGTGAGAAATATTTGTAGTTGTTAACTAAATACTGTAACTAGGTCACGAGTAATTTCGACTATAATTTTGTCGTAGGTATCTGTTTATTGTTTGCCAGTTAAATAATATTTGTTGGTAGAGCTCTGTAGAGTTCGTAGTGAGAGTTCTGTGGATATTAAGCTAGCTTAAATCAAGTAAAACAATCGTTCAAAAATCAGTTTGATAACTTAGTTTGTCATCATAGAGATTATCTTTTTTTTTTAATATTATTTTTCCAAAAAGGTTAGGTAACTTTATGTTCAACCAATACAGATTTTAATTGTATTATTTTATTTAAAAAAAGAGTTTTTAGTTCATTATTAAATTTGGGTAAACAATTAGATCTTTACACATTCTCGTTCCTTTTTTAAACTAGTTTCAGCTGCTTTTCTTAACACAAACAATATGTCTTACATTTATTTACCTTACCTAAGATACCTACCTAAGTACCTACTTTTCACATAGAGATACGATGGTAAGGTACATACATACTTTCTTTATTAGTTTAATTAATAAAAAAGTAAAATCAGAAAGGCTAGTTGAATTAAATATGGAACAACCTAATATTTTTTGGAAGAGTGAAAATAAAATAACCATGTAACATTTTCTACATAAGTACTTACCTTAAATCCGTAGGTATGTTGTATGTATATTAGCTGATAAAGAAAGTATGTGTCTCTATGAGAAAGGTATTTTAGGTAAGGGAAATATTTGTATTTTTTCATGTTATAAGTTATAGAAGATCACCAATTAATTGTCACACAGAAAAATCGTGTTAAACATTAATACAGTTACTACATCTTTGAATGGAGTTAGTTGCATGCTATATAGTTTCGGCTCTTTCTAACGCGTGCGCACGCCGCCTATCGTCTATTGCCGTCTCGCTTTAATCTACTGATCTGTTTTTATGGGCGGCGCAATCGCCCGGTGATTGCGCGCGAGTTTTCACTGACACCGTTTTCATGAAAAGCTATTTTATTGCAAAACGGTTACTTTTGAAAGTATTCAACGGTAATAAACTTATTGTTTGATACGAGAATTTATAGCCGATTCATAAAACGTTCAGGTGTAGGTCGGTAATTAACTTTTTTATTGATTGATAGTCGACAGTAAAAAAACAAAATTTATTTTAGCTATGACGTCGCATTTACGGCGATGCAGTGATGGTGAACAAATATGGTATAAGATTTGAATTAGTATTATTATTTTTATTGAAAAGCTTAGCATAGGGGGTACAGAGGTATAGGGGAGGGGAGGTATGTGTCACAGCGGGTAGAGCGACCAGTGGTTGGTCTGGGGAGGCGGCACGCCTGCCCGCCCCGCCCCGCGCGCCGCCGCTCCCGCGCGTTCAGTCCGCGCTCAGCCGCCGAACCGCTGTCGCCTGCGTACCAACACCACGACTCTATTTAAATACGCGTTTAACGATACCCACACCGGTACATACATTTGTAATTGTGTATTTCACGTTTTTTATTTAAAAAGTGTTAGTTGTTTTAATAAAAGGAAAATGTATAAAATTTTGTAACCACGGAAAATTTTGCACTCGGTGATTGAAAATGCATAAACGGAAACAATGTTTGGGACACTCTCGGTGAGATGTTGGGTGGTTTGTGTGGACTGAGGTACTGAGGGTTGTTTGATGGATGTGGAAAACGCGGAGTGCTGGGCCGGGAGGGACAGGATGGTGGCCGAGGAGGGCAAGACGAGAGCCACGGACTTCTCGATCGCGGCGATTATGGCCCGCGCTGCGGAACCGCGGAGCCCCGTCGCTAGGTCCCCGCCACTCACCGGTATATTAGGCCTAATTCATTTTTATTATTATTTTTTAGTAATTATAAAATTCATTTAGAATGTTGTGGATAGTGTGTTTATAAAAAGCACGGGTTGAATTAAATTGGAAGAGTTAATGATTTTTGTTTTCGTAGACGAATAGAGCAGCTGATGTAGAGTTTTGTAATAATTGCTTGTTAGGTACCTACCTAATCTGTAAGTAGTCGAGTTGTGTTTGTTATTATTATTGCTAAAATTACACATAATTATGAGATCTTGTGTAAGTACCTACGTTATAGAATTACAGCAAGTTATATAAAACCAAAGGTTAAATAATTACAGTGTTTAATAAGTGAAAATATATAAATGCCTACCCTATTGCTTGTTTGTTTCATCGCAAGTTATTTTTGACATGTTAATGGCGTAATGTAAGCAAAAAAAAAGAAAAATATTTTTTCTTTTACTATTTAATCGTTTAGAATTTTTCCGGCACGTGTCTATCTTTTACAATACACATTTAAAGATACGTTAATAGACTATTTATATTATCCTTATAAATATCTCTTGAAAAGGAACTCCGAGTTTATTGAATAGTGAGACATCAAAAGCATGTAAAATGTTAATGAAACGTCTCTGTCTGAGACGGACGGATATCCAAGTGTTATTATTTAAATTTTACACCGAAGGACCGAAGAAAGAAATGATTACTTAATTGTAAATTGATATTTATCTAGCTTAAATTAAGGTTAAGAATGAGTTGTTAATTATATCAGACTCTGTGTGTATTCTTAGTAACCGACTTTTAGGATATTATTTGCTGTCAAAACTGTCAACTCTTAGGTGGTAAAAGAAGTAGCCTGTTGATAAACAGTTACATTAGCCAATGGACGTTTGTCGTATGTAGCGTGTTCCTGGGATAAGGAAAAAAATAATATCACACCCATCCTAAAATGAGCACTGTGAAGGTCTCTTTACTCAGGCTCAGGAATACACTTACAAAACTGTGTTGTTATTTGGCTATGGGCTTCTTTATTTTTTTAAGTCTACTGCTAGTGTAAATTCGCTATCAAGAGAAGCTCTGTATTTCTTAAACCTATACTGGCCTAATGTCGGTTGCTACTACAGTATTTGACAATAAATAAACATATTACGTAAAAGGTGGTGCTTAATAGATATTTTTGAATATATAGAAAGTGTGTAAGCAGCTACCTACATGCTGACAATACCATAGTCATCATTTATGCGATTCTGATGATAAGATACGTTATGTACAACCAGCCAAATTTTCGCTCGACGACTCTTAACATTTGAGTGTTCACGCGCTAAGTTGGCTGATCGTACTTAAGGCTTTCGCCTCCATCTGTTTGATTTGCCGAACTTTTTTTAAAGTTTCTTAGCGGGCGCTTACATTCAGCAAGACGGGCATAAGCATTCTTCATGACACCCAGTAGTTTAGACCCTTTAGGTACTCTTAGGGTATACCTGCAGATTAACTATGCATAAGAACACTTTCCTGGTAACGAAGTTGGTCACCGATATAGGCATCAGCCGTGATTTAACAACTGTTTACTGAGCGTAAGCACGACACTATGCAGTCAAATGAAAAACCCATCCTTGATAGCTTAATCCGCTAGTCGTTTACCAACCAGCGAGTACACCTGGCTATAAACACCTCAAGTCAATATTTATTTGATGGATTGCCGTAAGCTCATCAAGACAGGCCAGCCATTACACAAATCCATCTACATCTGTATTTTTATATGAACATTCTTATTAGATTTATTAATTTTAATACTGTCGTATTTATCTTGTTGAACAGATGGAATTAATTTAAAGTGTTTTTTAAGATTGAACCAAAATATTTTTTTTATAACGACCGATACTGATTTATTTATTTAGGATCTTTTTTTTATACAACTTTCGCACTAGGAATATGACGAATCTAAAATATGACCAATTTGGAAGATGAAGAATCAGAAACAAATCTAGGGAACAAGTCTTATTTGGGGTCTTTACAAACAAAAACAAACATACATATTCACGTACATAAAGTACCTACACCCAAACTCAGAACATTTTTTTATGAATATTATATATAGGTAACTTACAACGTTTTATCCCGTATGGATATCGAGTTCACAATACTCAGTGTGGTGTTAGTTGGCATGTCAACCATTTTTACCATTACACTACACGTGCATTAAAATAGAAAACTACAATAGATATTAGAATCTATAAATGAATCGGCGCATTTTATTCCACTGCTGAACGTAGGCATTATAATATTTAGAAGACTACATTTTCAAGCTTCTTATCCGTCTGAAGGAAGGTATCCACATCACGCGGCTGCTTCACGAGAAATGCCGCGCGAGGTATGATTTTAATATGAAGACGCTTTTGCCTCGCGAGCAATTTGAAGGTTGCCTGACTGCCTGCCCAATGCGAGCGCAAGATGAACAGCCTTGTCAGGCAGCTTGGGTTTACACTACTTGTCAAGAGGGGCTGGTGATAGATTTATTTTAGATTGCCCATAGGTATTTAGGCCTCTGTCGTGATATAACGACTGTTAACAGTCAGGGCCGACTTTTAACGTGCGAAAGCACGGAGACATCCAGATGAAATACCAAAATGCGTCACCCATATACAGGGTTATCGCGCCCTTGGTAGCTTAACCAAAAAAGAGTGCACCTAGATAAGCGCGCCTCAAGCCGGGTATCGACACGTGGTATGGGATTTGACGTAAGTTTACGACATTATAATTATATCGTAAACGTATGTCAAATAGGTACCATACATTTGCTTTCTATTCCATTCGATTCGACCAAACGATAAGAAGATGATCCGTTCAATAGGAACGTGAACGTATTTTTCGTATAGGATTTTTATCCTATACGAAAAATACGTATATCCTATACGAAAAATACCTATTATATTTTTTAACACATTTTATCATTTTTTATATTATATTTTATAAATATTGATTTACTTCTTTTCTCATTAGCATTTCGCAAAATCTTTTCATATCGAACTCCTACATGTAATACCGCTGTTCAAAGTTTCAGACTTCTAAAACTAGTAGTATTGGCATGGTAGACTAACTTGCGCATGCGTCTTCGCTTGCGTAGCTCTTCATATTAGTTACTTCTAACTAAATTGATGATGCACGTCAGATCAAGAGGTTTAGGTATTCATCTCACGACTAAAAATACTTCGAACGTTATAGAGGTTCGATTTTCACACAGGTCTAATGTTTGTGTAGCCTATATTCTTCATATTCTACCTAGAATGAAAACTAGTTTAATTGTATAGGTATTTGTGAAGTGCCTGGCAACACAGGGCTTGATTTCTAGTACCATAGACTCATTTTACTCATACTACACTGCCATAGATTGATGTCCGTTGATTGTATGTTTGTAAAGTCTCTCTGACACAGACACAGAGCTTGTTCTCTAGTGCGGGAGTTGTCTTAAGAATTGTGATGCTAACATTTTTTTAAATATTAGAAAAACGTACTCTTTAGTCAATCCGAAAGTCAAACCCCGGGCAGTGAGGCAGTCCTTTTTTTATTGTATTTTTCAGATAGATAACTCCCTTAAAAAAACAATAAAAAGTCTGCCTCAGAAGTATTTTTTTTTAATACTTGGGTGACAAACAAGCCCTAAACGGCCCACCTAATGATAAGCAGTTACCGTGGCCTATGGACGCTTGTAATACCACTGGTATCAATTGCGTGTTGCGGACCCATTTTTATTACACCAAAGTAACTCTGGGATAGAAAAACGTTTCTTTCTAAACTTGGATACCTAAATGAGTTTTGGAGACCTGTACTCGCACACAGGAACACAACTACACCACTGTGTGTAGTTATTTGGATTTGGTCTTGGGCTTTCTCGCTAGTATGGTCAATCCCAGACACCAGACTCTTCAGAAAAGGTGCCCTACCTTTTCTAAAGAGTCTGGAATTGATAGATAAATAAGTTTTTATTGTACACTCAAATGGAATATATTACTAACAAATAGTTAAATCGTGGCAATTCCTTATTACATGAAACCTATAATTAGTAAAATGTAGGTGGGGTAGTGTATACTTACATCTTTTCCTACCTTTTCACCAAAATAGGCGTTATGCTGTTGTATTTGTAAAGTAAGAATCTTAAAGTCAAAGTGTGACTTACTTGAAGTCTGTAGTCACACTTTGACTTTAAAATTCTTATTATAAGAATGCCATTCGATATTCTAGGAATACCTACAATGATGCTACATGTAATTACTAAAGCAATATCGCGCAATAATAAATAGTGGTACAAGAAACAACAACTATTTATTTTATTTATGGTGATTGCCCTGGTATAATGGCTGGTCGAACGCGACACTCACTAACGAACATTAGCTCAAAACCTATAAACCCAGCGCAATATTTAAAAAAGGGTTTAATGCTAATTGGTGTTGTGGAGGCATGCGCGGCTGCGCGGGCGTCATGTTACGGGTCAGTTCGTTATTTCAGATTAATTGTGTGGAACCGAACGCGGCCGACATAACCCGACAACGCCCGACCACGGCCACCATAGTGGGACACGCAACTTTACACACAAATATTACCATTATTATTTTTAACCCTTAACGCGTGAGGTCGAAAAATAAGGGGTCTGCGAAAACAGTTACAATTATATCCTGCGGGAACCGTACATTTTTCGAGGAGAAAAAGCCTATGTACATCTCCAAACTATAATCTATCTCTGTGCCAAATGTCATCCAGATCCGTTCAGCTGTTCTGGTGTAATTGAGTAGTTTGTTACTCAATTACACCATCCATCCACCCAAGGTTTCGCATTTATAATATTAGTGTCGAAGAACCTATGTCTGCTTGGGCGTTCGTAGCTTACAAATCAGATATTCCGGATTCAATGTTAACTAAAGCTAAATAACTGGAAGCTAATTTAATGAGACTGATTCTAGATTTCCTAAAAATCTGAAAGTTTTAAATGTCCTGTGGCTAGTAGCTCCTCATTTCCTATAATAGCAAGAAGCTATCCACAGCACAGATAGCGAAATGTGAGCGTTATACAATTCTGCCTACCCCTTTGGGACGAAGGAAAATGATGTGATTCTATGTCATATGCGTTATCACTAAAATTTGTTTAGATATGATTATGTCAAAATATTTGGACAAATTAAGCAATTTTATGCTTACAGCAATTTTGGGCAACTGTTTGTTACCTTTCGCCAAATTTCCACTAAGACTGCTGTGTTATGAAGCGGATATAGCCCTTTCGAAGCGTGTTTATTACAATTAAAAGTAGAGAATTTCGTGTAAATTATGTTATTTTACAATTAGTAGAAGTTTCCAGAATTCTTTGGGCATGTAAGTGTAGTTCTTATCAACACTTAATTAACTAAAAAGTCAAAGTTTAATTTGTAAGTATTTTGGGTATTTCATTATTGTTTAACCTAAATTGTACTAAATCAGCAATTTTATGGGGCATTGTAGTTATAAATTTTGATAGTAATATTTCATATAATGCAAGTAACACTAGTTCCATATAATTTGGTGTAAGGTTAAGGAACTTGGTGAGGTTCTTAGTTAAATTTAAATATTTTGACATTTAATAATTAATGCGATGAATTGACGCCTTGAATACACTCCACTAATTAATGGTTAGTAGTCATGACTTCTTTTCGTAGTAGTTTAAAGCTTTTTCATGTTTTCAGTAGCTAGGTAGGTATAGTTCAGTAAATACAGCATGATCTTGGTTTTTGTTCATACTCAAAGTAGTACCTACCAAATTAATGGGCATATTATTGCACGACGTATGAGCTTATTCATCAAGAGGTATGTTTAATTTCTACATAGAACCAATATCTGTGTGATAACCAAGATTCTTTATTTTACAAGGGCCATATAGGTGGGTGCCAAAGAAAACAGCAATATCAGCTACTTACTGCAATTTTACGTTGTAGGTGTTCAAAGAACAATAAAGAAATGCCTATGCAATTTCTCAGGAACAACGCCAACGTTACGAATACGATTTCTCGTCCATAATAGGTTAAGTACCCTCTCGCCATCTGGCTTTCGGATCTTTAGCATGTTGGCTGAAATTGACAAAATAAAAAATCTATTAGGCCGGTTGCAGAATAATAACCTTACTCGAATCGTTGCATCGAATTAAAAAAATAATGAAAAAATTTAATAGCGCCATTTTCGTGGCAAATTGCAAGGTTAAGTTATGACATAATTTTAATGTCGCTTTTTTGTTTTTACCGAAGCAAGATAACTGTAGACCGCCCACCTTCAAGTTTATTGCTTTTTAATTGTTGAGAAATTGTAAAAGCAACATTTGCACTAAAAATAATTTGCTCTTACTTTTGTTTCGTTTATTTTATTTTATGAGTATTCATAAATTACTTTCATTTCTTTGTTGAAGCGGTTTTATTTAGGCGGAAAACAATGACCCATTTCAATAAATAAATTCTCCTTGGAACATTTTTTAAATTATTGTATAGTGTACCTATGTAGTGTAGGTAGTGTTATCATACATATGTACATATAATTATCTACATATTTGCTGGTTTGTACCTTTTTACTCTGAATTTTCTATAAATATGTAATATATGTGATAGGTGTGAAAAGATTTCATCTTAGTATGTTTAACTTTGTTAGATAATTATTGCTAATTAAAATAGTTTGTATAAAATCAGGTCAAAATTGTTAACATATCTAGTAGTAGTTTAGGTTATAAATTAAGAAATTATAAAATGTGAAACAATACAACTTTTTTTTTGCTTTCGCACCTATTATAAGGTTTATATTTTTTATTGTATTGGCTGGTTAAGATTACCATTATTTTAAAACTTTAATTTTAATTGTTCGATTTTTGAAAACTTATTAGTTATTAGTCAATAGGCGCCATAATTAATTTATTTTCGTATTAAATTCATTTGAATAAAATAATGGCCAAGAGATAGAAAAAAGATAAATTAGTTTCTTATTATTAGATTCTAATTTGAAAACAGAATGTCTGACATAAATGAATAGGAAATTAAAGATAAATTAATTTAGGAATTTAATTATTTGGATGTTTTATTGAAATATCATGAAGATTAAGACGTCGCCATATTAATATTTTGTAGCACATAACGCTTGTTAATGTTGTAAATCATAATTATTGTAAGTTTAATTCCTACTTAACTATGTGAATCTGACTGGAGATTTGTAGCTTCCTAACAAATAAATTGATTTAAATGTGTCTTTTTATATAAAATAGTATACAATTTTTGGTTGTCGAACGCACGCGGAGGTTTTATTCGTTAGTTATGAAACGTTGGAGAGCTAATATCGTGTATTTGGCAGGGTCGGTGTCACGGCAGAGTTCGCCGGCGTCACTTAGCTCGCCCGCATCCAGCTGCCGGTCACCATTACCTGATGAAGACGTGGAGGTTGACGTGGAACAATGTTCTGATGGCGAGCGAGATGCGTCAGACCACGCCGCGGCTTCACCGGCACCTTCCTCCGGTTAGTTACTTATTGTTTATTTTTATTATAAGAAAATAATCTAGTTTTATCCTACTTAGGTCGCTAAACTAGCACGCGGACCACCTGATGGTAAGCAGTTACCGTAGCAAATAAAGCTTGTTGCCGATCCTAAAAGCGTTTAGCACTAGTGTTTTGTGTAATGGGTAAACATGGGATAGGAAAACATTTTCATTTTAAAACATATCCGTACATGAACATTGGAGACCTGTAAGTACCTACTCATGCAGAAATACAACTACTAATAAAATAAATACTAAGCTGTGTGTAGTTATTTGGACACCCAAATACAACGGTTGTAGTTGTGTAAGATGAATTTCCACTTACAGAAGTCTTCACCAGACGGGCTTGCCCTTTTGTTTCGTGACATACCCCTTTCAGATCTCTATCTATCTATCGAAATACTTTTTTTTGCATAGGTACTTTTCAATATACTAATAATTTATTTCTGCTAAAATACCATTTTGCCCCTGGTATTGCAAACGTCCATAGGTTACGATAACTGCTTACAGGTGCCAAAAAACATCTTGAACAATAGTCGGCGTAGTTCAGGCATGTCTTATACTTGATCCTATTGCAAGGTGCACAGTTCGACAGTAATACCATTGACGCGAATCCTTCAATCCTGTAATTGGTGCATTATCGCAACCGCCCCCCGCGGCCCGCACATACCACCAAATAGACCTAAAATACTTTCTGCGCATTTGATAAGACGTTTACCGGCTATTATACCATCAAGCGGGTTGTAAGCTTGTTTGTCATCTTGTGCCATTGCGCTATATGAAAAAAACTAAACATTTTTTGCTACCATTTCCAACTCACCGCTGTTCCAAGTATCTATTGTTATCGGTTTTCACTGTTTTCTTGATTCTGTTATTTATTGTGTAATTAGTAGACTGTCTCGTTGGTATCGCGACATAAGTGTTATTGAGTTTTTTGTTAGAATATACTCAGTAGAAATACCTACGAAGTCTCTTTTGATGCCCAATATAAAGCCTAAGACTCGTCATATTGCTTATTGACTTAATAATAATATTCCTAAGTAGTATTGCTGGGCATGGGTCACCTCTCAAACTCAAAAGGGTTTTAGCTTTTATCGACACAGGCTGGCATATCATTGAGGGTTGGTAGATCAGACATACCTTTAGAATATTATTTAAGGCACGTCGGCTCCGCCATTTTTCCTTCACCATAACCGGATAGTATGTAATTCACATTGATAGAAGTTAACTAGTAGTTACCTGGGATCGAACTCACTTTATTTCCTTTACTTCTTGTAGTTACTTTCCCTCTTGGCTATCGCCCTCCTTCGCTCATTGACTTAACCTAAATGCTTTACGACAACTTTTCTTTCTTTCTTTTTTATAGACAACTCCCGCATTAGGGAACAAGTCTTGTGTCCGTAAATGGTACGTTTGTTTGTAAAGTCCCCCGCGACTTTGCGAACATACCCAAACACGGAACATAAATTTACGGAACTTTTAGGAACACAAATCACACAAAATTTGGCCCTTGCGGGAATCGAACCCACAACCTCCGGCTTAACAGTCAGGGTCACTTACCACTAGACCAGTCAAAACTTGACAAGTAATAAATCTTTTATTTTGCCTATTGATCTATACTATAGAATAGATAAAAAAAATCCATGGCATCATCGACATGAAAACTAAAAACAATTTATTACAAATCGACGCTATAATTGTGCTTATAACAAAAAGTAATTGAAGTAGTTATTAGACAAGTATTATTAATGTTATAAACAAACTTTCTCACAATTCGGTTCTCACACTAGTAGCTAAGCAAGCAGTCATTATTTAATGCGTGTAGAAAACTCTAATGTGGGCACAAGTTAACACTGTAACGACGACATGAATTAACGATAGTTTAGTTTTATGTATTAGCATTAAAATTGCACATCTACTTAAATTTATTCATATTTCTTGCATATTTTTTCTTGTGACGTTTTTGATATAAGGTTAATTTATTTTAAACACCTTTCAATCGCTATTTTATTTGATAAGATAAATGATTTTTATGTTTCGAACAGTTTTACAATCATTTAGTTACGACTACAATTGGTCCCAAACTAGGCTATTTAGCCTTTGTTTCGGGCACCTATTCGGCTACAATGTTTCTGAAGTATTAAATTAAAGAATAAATATATATACATATATATCGAAGATCATCAAAATAAAATTAGTTACGATTATGTTCATAATGAATATTAAAAACATAACAACAAAGTATAATATAAAGTAAGTAGATAAATAAAGCAAAGGAAGTATAGTGCGTCTTTTCAATCTCACAATACGTGTAGTCTTGTCTCATAATATTGGGTACAGCGTTAGGTTAGGGTACATTGGGGACAGTGTTAGGTTAGGTAACCTCGCCACTAACACTGCACCGAGTGTTATGGGTTTAAATCCCATACGGGACAAACGTTTGTGTGGTCCACAGAGAAAAGAAATACCTTTAAGACTTTGTTCGATCCTAGAACGGCTGAAAAAAAACTCAAGCTTATATTGCAAGACCAGCGAGGCAATCTAAATTCAACTTTAATTTTTAATTAAAAACAAGAGATATCGTTTTTAAAATACCTATGAAATTATGTAAAACAAGCTGGTAAAAAGCAGCTATGTAAAATCTTCAAAAAAACAAATCAAACAAACCTAATTTAAATATTCTTAATACCTAATTCATTGCTCCATGAGAAGCAAAATTTTAAATTATAGCGAAATTAAAATTAATTAATAATAATAATAATAAAAAAAATATTAATTAATTTTAGCGAAATTAAACAACACAAATGAAGTAGAAGACACAGACATAAATTAGTAGTGTCTTAGGTTATCATTTCTCAATGCGAGTATACCAATGGATAGGTACCCATTTTCAACAGTATATTTATAAACAGAACTAGGCGAGCGGGACACCCCATCACCAGCGCGGCCTCTACCTCCTGCCACTTCCTGCAACTGCGAGGAATTACTCTCAGTCGACTGTCAACTAGAAACCAAGGAGCTATGGGACAAATTTCACGACCTTGGAACGGAAATGATCATAACGAAGAGTGGCAGGTAAGAAATAAAATAAGTGCATTTACTAAATTTGCTTTAAGATTTTATCACATACTCGTCCGTTAGCATTCGAGTCCACTGTGTCAGTAAATCATGAAATATGAAATCTTTACTTTAAAAAAACAAAATACCATATTTATTTGAAGTATTTGGAATTGGACGTATAAAATCGGCTTTAAATTTAAGCATTAAGCTAATAGGAACCCGATACGTCTTGCAAAAATAACACAAGTAGACACTTACATGTCCAAAACAGGTATTTATTTAACTATGACTATGATGACTATGACTGCCTCGGTGGTCCAGTGGCCGCAGTATGCTACTGCTGTGCACGAGGTTGTGGGTTCGATTCCCACACAGGACAAAACTTTGTGTGACCCACAAAGAATTGTTCTGAGTCTGGGTGTAATTTGTGTCCGTTAATTGTATGTTTGTAAAGTCCCCCGCGACACAGAGCTTGTTCTCTAGTGCTGGAGTTGTCTTTTTAAAAGAAGAAAAAAAAAAAAAAAAAACATGCTTAAGTAATTTAAGTAGAGCGAGAAGAAAATATTTATAGACAATATTATTATTTATAAAAAAGGTTGTATGTACTTCCACCTTATGCAGTCGGTCTTTAAACGTTATTTATGGTCCTGGTGTATGTAACTGTTCATTGTAAATATATTGACTGTTTACGCCTTTATCGTGTTCACTTTGTTTACATAATACTTGTAAAAGATGTAGAAACGAATTAATTATTTCACTCATCAACATAATGTAATCTTTCACTCCGTTGAGATCGGAGTCAAAAACAAATTAATTCACTCCACAATCACCCTCCAATAAAGGGTACAGCGAAATGGATTCATCAGCTAAAGTGGCCAATTCCGGAATAATTACTTCGCGAACCCGGCCGTCCTTCAACCCTTTAACGAGATAAATTAAAAGTACATTTTTTCCTAACCGTCGGCGTAATGCTGGGCTATAAATTCACAAAGCCCCAAAGACAACAAACAGCGTTGCGTGGGGGGAGGGGAAGATGTTTTTATAGTCACGCCGAGAGGTTTATCTAAATAATTGCGTAGTCGGTGGCGGTGAGCGGAAAATTGGCATTGTGTACGCTGCTCCGTGCTTCGGTCGCGTGGTCGTCCCGGGAACACTGTCGCGCAGTGACATACTGCTCTACTGGAGCGTCCGCGTGATATTGATGCTCTTTTTTTTTTAAAACGTACAATTTTGTTGATATTTGATATTTAATAAGCGTGTAATAATTTAGTTTTTGAACTTCTTAAACCTTTTCTTCTAGAAATTCCCAAAAAATTACCACCTGCAAAGAAAAATAGCACCTGCAAAGAAATCATAAGCTCTATAGCTTATGATAAAAGTCCAGCCGTGGTAGAGTTGCTAATGGATAAGATTAAAGTTTCACGGCAAAATGGAATCTGTCGAGAAACTTGGTGAATTACTGCAGTTTTGTGTCATTAGTTAATGACAGGTTGTGGAAGTTGCTGGTCTACGCTCTAGCATAATTACGGTAGAATAGCATGCCGGAACAAGTGTATGGAATGAGTATAATCCGCGTATTAGCCGCTTGTCATATGTTATCTGCAATGGGGAGGGCCCCCCCGTATCGCAACAAGTGCAGTTAGTCTAAATCACTGTAGCCGGCAGTAACCCGGAGAGCGTTTCAATCTCAGGGGAAAGGATCCTATTGTTACACTCATAGCGTACACGATAAAACGAGACTACACAGTTTTGATACTTTGACAGTTTCGATAGAATAATGATAACAGTGTTTTGTTGCATTATGGAAAGTAATAAATCTCACAACGATTACTAATGTTTGTTAATTATTTAATCATGCAGTTTCTGATGTCAGAAGTGATTAGCTTTCCATTTAATTTACGTTTCTACCGTTAATGGTTAAAAAAAGAAGTATCAAGAATACTTAATCTTCACATATATGCTTAAACAAGAGATAAATCAACCCGTCCAATCAAAACGGGATATTGGGGACAAATTTTACAAGGGGAGGGTGGCGGAGCGTGTTTTTAAATTGCTATACAATGTCTTCTCTATTAATTTCTTTATGACGCTATTTTGTTATCTTTTTATTTTATGCTGTAGCAAGATAACAAAAAAGCCTATCTATAATAGTCTATATATATATATTAGATATACTAATGAAAAATAGATAATTGAGATGCTGAGATTATTTATTGGAAATATGTAATTTCAATCAACATATATCGGTACGGCTACATACATATACTTAGTCTTGCCATAAATATTGTTACAAGGATTTCGTTTTTCTATTGCATAAAATATTTATTATTGTAATGTGTGTTAGTTTATACATTAATATAATAACTTTAAAATAGTATGAAGCTTATTCAAAATGATCTCCATTGGCACAGTCCTTTAAACGTAGAGGCCAGTTATTAATAGAAACACGCACTCTCTCCATGAAAAAGTTCTTTACTGCCAATCTTATGGATTGTTTTAGGGACTCAAAATTATCATGACGTTTAGAGCACGCCATACTCTCTGACCATAAATCATAATCCAGCGGATTACGGTCCGGACTAGATGATGGCCAGTCTTCAGCTCTGATGAAGTCCGAAACGTTCGTTTCCAACCACGCTTGGGTGGATCGAGCTTTATGACCCGGGGCTGAGTCTTGCTGAAAGGGACACTGTTGGTTATGGAACATGGTGTTGTTAAGAGGCTTAATCACCTTCTCAAGAATCGCATCTTGATAGACTTATGTTTTGACACCTTTTTCACAAAAATGTGGCTCAGTCACTCCTTGTAATTAAATCTTTTCTAATACCTTCCTTTGCGTACCGCTTAAGAAGTTTTATTTTTATTTTACCACCCTATTCATTTTTAAGTTATCAGTACGTCTCTTATAGCCTGCAAGTCCTAAGTCATCTTTTAAAATACGCGATAAGGTTCTAGGTGCTATATTCATTTCCCGAGATAAGATCTTTTGCTTACGTACAAGATTTCTTCGAATTCTTTCCTTCACGGCTTTGATCGTCTTTTTCGTACGACTACTACGTGGTCGGCCAGATCTTTTTCTGTCACAAACAGAGGAGGTTTCATTGTAGGTATCTATACCTATCAATAGCCCGGAACACAAACATTCGACTAATACCAAGCGAATGGAGAGTTTCAAATATTGCATTTGGCTACTTACCTACTTCGTGTAATGCAATGACAGCAATTCGGTTCTCTTTATCACTCCACACTATTTTAATATCACAATAATATTTAAAACCGATTGGCGCGTAAATGAAAAAACACAATGAATAATCGTATAAGAATGACAGATTTCAAATTCAAATGTAATATTATGTTTTTTTTTGTAACAGCATATATTTATGGCCAGACTAAGTATATAGGCTAAGACCTCTTGCCCAATGGGGTAGGCAGAAACTACTACAATAAATTAGACACAATACATACACAGTTATAATAAATACATAAATTTTAATAAGCCTTAATTTTAAAATCACTAAAACCTTATTAAATTCACGAAAGACTTTATGTAAAACAGTAGTGGCAACTGTACGGTGAAACGAGTGTTAAGTTAACAAAGGCGACCAATAGCAGTAAAATGTGTTACTGCGTTCATTTTTATGTCAAACTTAATATGAAAACATAAAGTGGCCCTTATCTCCGGACATCCCGTAATACGCTTTATCTTTTTTTATTGCGATGCACAATCCGTTTCATTCTACATCGATACGTTCCGCCCGGGACACCAAATATCGTACTTTATTATCGAATTTTCCTAATTCTACTTTAAATGTACAAGCTTATAAATATTACATAATATGATAATGTAAATAACGTTCATGTAGCAAGGGTCTGTAGGTCTCAGCTGTATAGAAATGCGAGAACATGTTTCTAGAAATTATTTATGTAATAGACTTTTTGCGCATGCTCGTTTTTTAAACTGCCATTAATACTTTTTTTCATTTTTATCGACAATGTCTTAAACATGTAAGTGGTGCATCACTACCCGTTGCGTGGCTCACGAGAAACGTCGCTCTGTCTCGATTTATTTACTTTTTTCTTATTTTCGATTCGTCGTTTTGATTTACAAGCGGCCACTTTACTGCCGAGTGGACTTTGTTAGGGAGACCTAACTGGTGGACGATTTATGTTCCTTGGACCTTTTCTGACAATGAGTTTGTCCAAAATATTTGAATGTTAGGTCATAACGTGCCCTTTTTATGACGGTTTATATGTTAACAACGTTATTGCAATATCTGTTTGCGGTTGACTTCAACATCGTAAGTCAGTGGTGAACTTGTACCTACAATAAAACAGTGTTGAAATTGCAACGTCTGACCGCTCTACCGCGAAATTAAAAATGTGCAGACAACGTTCTGCTTACAAATATATCCATACTTATTAGTCGTTTATCGTTGGTTAACTTGTATATAAAAAGCATTTTATACACTAAGTAGTTAAACTGTTTTTGATTTTATTATTTATTGATCATTGTTTAGAAAAGCAACATTTTTCTGGAATAACATTAAATGGTCAAAGTATAAAACTAACAAATATAGAATGCAATCATTCTCGCTTATTTAACAAATAACTGACAAAATATAATCAATTTATTTAAAAACCCTTTATGCAGGCACTGCCTTGTCGAATCAGTCAGGACAATTTGAATCTGAATGTTTAAATTTATTTAAGGTAAATACGCCAAGTGTAACAGAGCCAAATAATCGCCCTTACAGCTTGTTCTAAAAAATACATTGTTTTATTTATTACTTGACGCAGTGCTTGTAGTACATTAAATTATGTTGCGCAGCGCATCTTGCTTGCCGAGCCGGGTGGGGAGGAGCGTCTACGTGCTACGTAAATTATCGGTATCCGCAATTTGACCGATCGCCCGTCGTATTAATGGTTTTTATCGGCTTTTAATACATCGACAATTACCTACCCACCGCGGGCATCGCTGCAGCGGTATCGGCGGACGTGATGACCATGCTTAAAAGATGTGCGTGTCTAAACCAGAGCGACTATGTTTTCTACTGATTGAAACTATCATGACCTTTCAGTTTAAATTATAGCACGTTGTTGTTTGAAATTATTGGGTAGACAGGTACGTATCTATAAATAGCGCAATGGACGTCAATATTCTATCAAGACCTAGCGTTATTAAAGTACAATTTTGTGTAGTGTCTTTTTTTATAAGTAATTGGTAAGTACATACTCTCATTTTAATTCGAAGTGATGTACCACTAAGTATAAAATAACCGTAAAGAGAATGAATTATGAGGTATATTGGTACGTTTATTTTATAATAAACTAGTGGACCTGGCAGACTTCTTCCTGCCTGAAAAAGCTGAAATACCGACAACATTGTGACAGCATTGTGAATCTAAACCATCCAGGGCCCTACCCGAACACACACACAAAATTTCATCAAAATCGGTCCAGCCGTCTAGGAGGAGTTCAGTGACATACACACGTACACTATAAATATATATATATATATAAAGATATTCTATGCTGAAGCGCATAATAACTAATTTATATAGACAAGAACTAGTAGGACAAGTAAGTTCTGGTGTTAAAACAAAAAATAAATGAAAACAAAAAAAAAAAACATATATTAAAACTACCTAATAATAAAATGAATTAAAAAGCATGTACGTATAATAATGAAAATCGTGAGTATTTTACCTCGACAAATAATAACATCTTAACGTCATCCTCTTCCATTACATCATAATTATTAAAACAGTTTAATCTAATTTATATTGTTAAGACGGTTACAGATATTTTCTTGAATATTA
Organism: Trisateles emortualis; assembly: GCA_947095525.1. Taxonomy (NCBI): domain Eukaryota; kingdom Metazoa; phylum Arthropoda; class Insecta; order Lepidoptera; family Erebidae; genus Trisateles; species Trisateles emortualis. The sequence continues at coordinate 15,052,389 of OX352732.1, read as the reverse complement.
ATATCAGTTAACCTTTAGCACCTGGCACACCTTTTGATCACCACCTACTCCTTCCTTTGTGCGGCTCCAAAGGTGTGGACCGTTGAAAAAAAATATAAAACTTATGGCATTTAACAAACAATATTTAGTGCCGTTTTGACAGTTATTGTAGTCAATGATTATTGTTGATTATGAGTAGTTATACAGTTTTTGCCAGGGGAGGATGAAACAGGTGAATTTAAAGGCTTATTCATGTGGATATTATAGGGTTCGATGCGCAACTGCCTTTGATATCGATCTTATTTTCGGGTGCCTCATATTGTTATGAGATTCTATCTGTTTTACAACTTTATTAGAAACTTAAATGAAGCTAATAAATAAATAAGTTTAGTGGGAGTGTAGATATGCGAAATTTTACAAGTAGCATGTGAAAATTCATATGAAATGCGTTTTCACTTTTCACGCCTCTTAAATATCTTCCGTGAAGTAGTTGTTAAAATCACACACTTTTACAGACAACATAAAGTAATAGTCGCATCGTTGTCTCTCAAAATTAACTTTTTTTTATTAGGCTGTATCATCCCACTGATAAGCAAATAACTTTCATAAACTTCTAATCCTCTTTGTTTATTCTTTCTCGTACGCAATCTAGGTCATCAATATTTTTTTTTGCATATATGTTTTTGTATTAAATCAGCTGAGCTACCTCCACGGGATAGGCTTGTGGTAGTAGACTACGTTACTGTCAATCGGCGTAAGCCAATATACTCGTAAGTGTTCACTTATTCGCACTCGTAGTAAAATGTGATAACTAAAGTCTAGTAGTAGACTTTAGGTATACAAAATATTATATATGGGCTCATAACGATGAGTTATAACGCAAATAGACTAGTGGAAATCCGTAATATCTGCTTACCTCTTTAAAATAGATATTTAAATACATTTTACAGAAAATAATTATTTAATTTTTATATAGCCCTTCAAACATTAACAACGCATTGAAATAAAATTATCATTAAATCACCTGTTTTATGCAATAAAGTCGCGGGCGGCGATATCGTTATCATAATTTAGGGGATCAAAATGTATTGGCAACGATAAAGCAAGTGCAAAGTCAATCGGGCGTCGGTTCAGCTCGCTTCGTAATCGCTTTTAATAAATCGAGTACGGGGGGTAGAGGGTGAGGGTTGAGGGGAGACGAGGTATACCGACATGTGCATTAAACTTAATTGAAATTTTCGTGGCTACATGTTATTTTGCACTAATGCACCTTTCAATTTGACATGTTCGCACACTTTCGCACAATCGCCGCCGCCGTGGAAAAGAGTTCAACGTAATCCCGTGTTTCATTAAAAATGTAATTAAAATTATTTGTTCAGACAAACAACGAAACTAATGAAAAAGCACATAAACATAATACATTTGGCATTGTCTTTGTAAAATATTAATTAAAAACCGATTTTTTATTTCCTTAAACTCAAATTTTATTTAGGTTACAAAGTAGGCAGGTAATTTATAAAAAAAACAGAAAGATGAAATTAACTAATTTACCTATGGCTACTTTATCCACTTCACTAACAAGGGTAAAGATCCTACCCTACATAATTATGTAGACTGTATATTAAAAATTATACAATTAGTTGGTGGGAATGTAACAATTATTGTATTGCTAACTAGTAATTGAGAATCAGTCAAGGGCGTTCGCATTTACAAAACATTTACATATAACATTTTAAATCCTCAAACGCAAAATTCATTTATTCATGTAGGTTACAAAGTAACATTTATGAAAGTCATAATTATTAAATATAACACGTAAGCAAATAAAATGATGTCAGCTAATTTACCAACGCTAGTTCGCTGTCAAGGGTAGAGCTATGAAAAGAACCAGCGAGATAACAGGCTACTATTTTTTAATCGCCATAACTTAAAATATTGTAACTGTCTAAATATTACATATTTTATTCATTTTGGATACAAAAAACACTTATAGTGCATAAGTGTTACTTTGTAACCTCAATGAATAAATTAATTTTAAGATAATTACAATCTTTTTTACTATACACTAATTAGTGCTCCCACTCCAAAACTTTACAGTCCCAACGGCCATAGAATAGTTAGCATATAAAAAAAAAACATTAATTTTGTTGCTATTTGGTAGGTACGTAAATTGGTAGGCCAGCGAATCGCATAGTCCGTTAAGTCAAGTTCAGCGTACACGCACCATGATCGTTCGATAACTCGATCAAATCGCCCCGCCAACGTGTTGCAATAAAACGCAATTATGCCCATCACACGAATTAATTAAACTCACGGGTAATTGGTTCGTCGAAATACCTTAAGCATATTATAATATGCAAACTGCATTGTTTGTATGTCTAGGTACATATTTATTGTACCTATATAATAACCAGTAAAATGAATAGGTAGCGAAATTTTGCGAAAAATCATCATCAGCCAATCGAGTCCGAACGTAAAGTGTGTCACTTGGAGAAGCGTACATGTCTAGCAGACTAGACATGTACGCTTCTCCAAGTGACACACTTTACGTTCGCAGTGCTCAGTTTATCGCATTTCAAATAAAATATAACAAATGGATAACAATATGCATATTGCGATTTCACAATGATTAATGTTGAAAGTATCAGCTACTGGTTGCAGTGACTTCAATGCGAGAAAATGAGCTGTGAGCACAATGCACATTCGCCCACGCACCTCGCGATTCGAGCCGCGCGGCCGCGCTGTGAACTGTCAGCTACCGTGCGGGCCATCGCTGTACCACCGTGCACACACGAGTTTAATACCTTATCGCTTATTTATCTTCTAGTGAATAAATACTCATTATTGAAATTATTTATGTGCGAAGAATTACCTTAAGTATTTCGAAGAAAACTTAGTAATTTTTCTTCATAACACCTACTCATCTTAAAATCGATTTAATCGTAAACTCAATGAGCGTTACTTGATACAAAGTCGGGCCGAGGTGAAACATCATTAAGAGAGTAGTCATTTAACAGACATTAACGCCTAAAACATAATAAGCGACTTTAAATAATTACGAAAAAAGGTGTAAAAAGCGCTTCAATACATGAGAGTGATGCGCCCGCGCTGCTCGATGAAAGGCCGACGGCAGACATCGACGGAGATTGATTACGTAATCATGGACAACGGCCGGCAATTTCGGGAATCTCATAGAGTAATCATCATTCATCTCACGGCTCGTTGACGATACATTCAAGTTGTTCTTGATGTGAGTTTTTGACTGTACACTCATAATCGAATTTCGAAGTTAATTTTACGCGTCGATTAACGTTGTTAGAGGTCAATAGAGGTGTTTCATATTTGGAAAGCGTGTATGATTGCACGGAAGCGACACAAAAACTAGTTTTAACATAATAACAACATTGAGTCTCAGTCTCAGCATTAGTAACAATGAGGTGGTATCTGGCTGTCGACGCACAATTAGCCCTCCATTGTGAGATCGGTATTGTATAGTATGCGCGGGCGCGGGCGCGTGTTGGTTTTACTCCTACGCCCATTGTGATCGCTTCAATCGCGCGCGCATTGCCATTCCACTCACTCTTCTCAATGAGATATTATCTCGACTATTATTAGCCGAACATTTGATGCTTAAATAGATAATGATTTAATATTCCGTCGCTATGGTGTATTACCCCTCGATTCATTGTGATTGATTGCTTTAATTCGCGTATTAAAAACGACGTAACGCCAGGAGCATCTTCACAAATTAAACTAGGTATGAGTTATGATATGTAATATTTTACTGTTAGGTTAATCAACTTTTTATACATTGAAAAAATATATTAAGATTCGTTTAGTGAATCTCATATATTTTTGATTACCATATATTGAAGTAGGTATGTGAGTGTTATTTGTTCTTTGTTGAAAACAAAGGTCTGGTTAATGTGATTAGGTACATTGGCAGGCCACCGGCGTCGGTGGGTCACAGAAGTCACACAGGTCTAGGTGCGCGTGCCTGTGTGTGGCACAATACCCGCGTAATGAAGTGGGCCGCGAGGGGGCGGCATTGTGCCTCCAAACGAGCCATTGTGAGCCATCGGCGACCGCGACTGCGACCCCCGACCCGCTTCTCGTTACCACTACCATAGCGACCTTATTGGAACACTCCGGAACTGACTGCGCTTTTTTTTGTTGCTTACAGTAAAGTGGTCTTGTTATCGAATTACAGTGACAGCTCGGTAATGGAATGACATCGTTGCCGTCAATTATTCTGTTGATTTGTATCACGTTAATCGGGTGATGTAACACCTTCATGGCACTAAAGTGATGTGTTGTATAGCCAGAAAAAAACGTAATAGCATTCCGCCATTTTCCCCGATAGTGCACGTAGAGGTGTACGGTCGGCAACGGAGTTAGCTGTATTGGGCCGCTATATGAAGATTAGTTTTTTAGGAAAACCAATGCATGAATTTGTGTAAAATATATTTTTATCAGTAGGTTTAGTCTAATTGTACACTGTTACCAAATTCCACAGAAATATATACAATGGTTTTCTTAAAAAACTAATCTTCATATAACGGCCCTGTTCAGCTAACTCCGTTGCCGTGGTACCTTATTTTTCGCTAGCGAGTTGAGTCTAACCCATAGGATGGTATAAAGGGAAGGGGGGAGGGAGCCTATTGCCTTCTGAGTACAATTCCTAAAGAATTATTCTAAGCATTTTTTAGTACAAACTTTATTTACCCGATTCGGGAATAGGTACAATCCGGGATCTCTTAGCATCTCTTCACTGCTGATCATATTACCGCCAAAGCAGTCATAATATTCATTCACTTGGCTTGTCAACGTTTACTTTGCATAACTAGTTACAATAAATGGGAACCAACTGGCAGAGAGTTCTGTGAGGTTTTATGTCATCTGTCGAGTTACTAATTAGGTTTAAGGCCGTTAGTGTCGACTCGATCAGCACTCAGCATACGGAAGCAATACGATTTATGCGCCAGTTGCACCGTGAACTTTTTAATCATAAGCACCGCTTCAGGCTGTAAGCTAAAAAACGGGGTAGCTATTTGTCACTCTCACACATTGCTAGAAAGTAAAGGATAGGTGTCGAATTCGACATCGTCATGTGGTGTCACTTTTTTCAAGTAGAGCGTTAAATTTTCACAGCTACCCCTCGGTAGGAATAAATTATTTTTATGTGGATTCGGGGTGGCCGAACCCGTCAGTGTAACAAAAACGTAATGTCGCGGAAGTAAGGGTTCGTTGTAATGTTTCAGTCTCGACTATACAGATGCTACTTAAGATGTTAAAGGCTTCTTAAGTCACGTACCTCTGCTAAGTATCGGTAAATCATAAATATATAACCGTAATGCAGCTAAAAGCGCTTTTAACTTCAATTGATGCAATCATGCCATTTATTCTATAGGGCTCACAGACTGCAGCTGATAGCTAAATTTATATTTATAGCTTTAATTATGTTGTAATATTGGCAATTGGCAGTTTCATAAAATTACAACACCAATAAATCGACTTTAGAATATTACAGAAGTAAATTAATCTTAAATTGTTAAATGAGTGTTTTTGATGAAACTGAGGCTCAGCAAACGTAGTATAGGACGCCCTCGTTATTTTAAAGATAAGTCTCGCACTAGGGAATCAGCCCTATGTCGCAAGGGATTTTAAAACCAAATAACGGATACAAAGCACACCTAAACTCGGAACAACTATGTGTGGAGCACATAATTTTTTGTCACATGTTACAAATGGCGAGGTAGCCACTGAACCAACCATTTAGTCAATAACGATCTTCGTTAGAATCGTACGTGTGTCCTTGAAGAGTCCAGCAGTAGACTGTGATAGGCTGATAATAATGATCTAATAAAATATAACGTTATAAAAACATTGTCATGCTATAGGCGGTAAAAATAGAGCGATATAATGAGTCGGTCGCGCACTATGGCGCAAGTTTTCCTACAAATGACGTCTAATGCGTCCAAATTATATCCGTACGTGTCGCACCGCCCAACGATGAAGTTATTATTTTCCATTTCCGTGGCGGTGTTAAGTCGATAACTCGAAAATGACTGCCATTTGTATGAATAAGCCTACAATCTGACGGTACCTGCTCATTACCGAATCATGGAACTGAAGATTGTAGCTGACGGTATTACATTTGTAACTTAGAACATAAGTATTATTATCAGACATGTGAATTATTTTGTTTGGGTTGGAAAGGGTAGTAAGTAGCAAAATGAGAGTAAGTAGAATAGAAGTCTCAAGGTTGTCAACGGATAAATGCTTCTGGTATGTTAGGCCGTATGTTTGTATAACGAAAAATATTCTTTAGGTATTATACTTTAAGAAAAATAGTTATCACCAGCTTCCACCCGAGTTATCTTTTTTATATATCGATAAAAAGTAGATAGAGATCACATGATCTCTATCTACTTTTTATCGACGAGCTTCATATTAGTTGAAGATTTTGTAGATTCTAATGTATTAAGGCTTTTTTTCACAATGAAGTGCCAGCCTAATTCATAACTTACACTAGCTTAAAATAACTGAACTGAACAACATCAAAATATAGAAACCCTAATATAATGTTACTATAGATTAAACATTAACGAGGTTACCTTTGGAGGCAACAACGTTTTTTAAGTAATTTACCAGTTGTTGCCTGCAGCTTCACCCGCTCGGTGTGTGTGCATGTCCTATAACCTATGTCTTTCCCCACCATATTATCTATTCCTTCCAAAATTCATTAAGATCAGTTAAGCCTTTTAGTCATAAAAAGGCAACAGACAGATAGCGTTACTTTACCATTGAGATGTAATAAAAGTATTAGTAGTAGTATACCGGGCTATTGTGATACCATTTTATCTATAAATAAGGTTCAATATTTACCAATCACTTACGAAGAGTTGATATAATGTCATTAGAGCTACGAAGCCTTTTGAAGCAAGTGAGTGAAATGAAACAAGCATGTTAGCGTGCGGGAGTGAGGGGTGAGAAGCGTGGACAATGTTGTTGGTACGTATATGTGACGTCACGCAAGCCGCTCGTCAGCACTGTCGCTACAACATTATGAACATCATGCGACGACTCACTCCAAGTCGATGACGTGCTGCTACAGGTAAATTATAACCGCTATATTATTGCTTGCTGTCTTTATTCTTTTGAAGTCAATTACTTCTAATACGGCCATCAATATAACATTAGGTGTCCAGTGCTCATTTAAGGAAAACTGTTTTCAAATAATATTTTCCTTATCCCAGCCAGGGTAAAAAATGATATACCTATAATACAACACTTTGGTGATACAAGATTAAGGGTCGATCACTCGTGAGTAATGCTACTAGTATTGCACGCGTCCGTAAGCTGCGCTAACTATTTACTACGAGTGTGATACGAGCCGTGTGCTGTTTTGTCTTCGTGGGAGTATAAAAAAGGAACTTTTAGTTTTACAGAAAGTGTATTTTGATGTATTTAATTTTTATGCAGACACATTTTGTATTCACGATAAGGTTTCCGGTTATCAGATAATATTATAATAATATAACATATTGATAAAACCAGTTATATAGAATGAATACTACAGTAAAAAGTCAATTTTTGCTAAAGAATCTAACAAAAAACGTTGCAAAGTATTTAGTTATGAAATGATAAATTGTGTAGAAGATCTAATCAATACAACGCGAAGGATTCAAATAAGTAGTTTATATTATAGCCTTGAATATATATATATTCAAGGCGCCTTTCTTACCTATTTATAGAGCTATTGTTGTGATTTTTGTTGATTTATCATTTTCTCGTGTCAAAACAGAGTAACGTTAACAGTAGTTAAATAAGAAACACAGCCACGTTCCTATTACAGCGTAAAAGAAACCCTCAGTAAAAGCTTGGAGTCTATAAGTATTTTAGAAAACAAGACACGTATACGTATGTGTTGTGTTGCGGTTTCATGATAGATACGAGTATAAACATATGACGTGAAAGTTCACGTAGTCGACCCCTGTTTTCCCGAAGAGCACGGAAATATGTGTGTGTCTGCGGGTGAAAACGGGACGCAGGAAGAACGGCCGCGGCGGTTTCGTACATCGCCACCCGTCCGCGCCCGTAAGCTCGTAATTTGCCTTTCTATTAGAGCGAGGGCGTGAAAAAAGGAAAGCGTTTACGGCGTGTTTAATGGGAGCGAGAGGGAAGAAATATGACCGCCCGTCGGGAGAAGGGAAAATTTTGGTTTTCAGAGAGTTTTTGCGGAGATGTGCATCGGCTCGCAGAGTGCGAGGGGGACGGCGATGCTCGCGGAGCCGCTCCCCCGAATAATTAGCGGAAGTCGTGGCTTAGTTTACCCCCAAGCGGGAGGGTTGCGGAATGGGAGTTCCTCTATTTGTCGTTTAAGAGTTAATCGTACGAGCAATTCGTCACCCTCCGGAGAATACGCCGGCGGTGATATTATATCTTTATTATGAGTCCGTTGTACTGAAACTCGTCGGCCGCCCCGGGCCATTAACCAAATCATGATTATTGATAACTTTGTTTGCTGCTATACTACGCTGAGCGGGCTGACGCTTGCGAATCGTAATTGCTTCAGTTATCACTCGTTTTCTCTTTCATAAAAATGCAAACAATGTATGTTTCATAAATCGTTTAACATCAGTCAACGTATAAATTTGAAAGCGAGCCATAATTTTCTGTGTGTTAAATTCCTTTGTTAATAGATTGATGCTCGGCATGTCATGTGGTTATACGGCAGTAGGCCCTCGCGTCAGACATACAGTGTTTGTTTATTTTCAAAAGTTTCCTTCGGTCGTAGGTGCGTAACGTGTCATTAGGTGAGGGGAAGTGACAAATATAGTAGCCGCTCTGTTCGTGTGCGGACTGTCAATTAGCTATAATAGCAGACTCCACGCGCCGCGCGACATATGCTCGACGACCAACTTTTATATTTGTTACCCTTTTTACGACACAAAATTATACAACGTGATAGAGCTGGTAGCTGTATTTGTAACCATTTAGCTAGAAAGTAACAGATATACTTACCTTAGTGTCTCTTCACTACCTATTGTAATTTTTTTTATAATAAAAATGTAAAATGTGTAAAATTTTAACTAAAAATATATAATTTATACACTGCACCCGTCCGCATCGTACGCTTTACTTTATGTTCAGCATCCGTTTACTTAATTACTCATGGACTTACCTTCTGCGGAATTGGATTTCACTTCTTGTCATTATTGATTTATAAGCAATGACGTTAATAGTCTGCCTAATTAAAACTGCTAACCGATTAAAATGTATGGTTGTGGTCGAACATGAGCCTGCTGTTGCTTTAGAGCGATCTTGAAATTGGTCGGGTTCCATTAGTTGGTGGTGCTATAGAGAGGTATGTTGGGAGCCAATCAGCGGCAAATGAGCGATGGCGGTAATTAAAACGGATCGCCTTACCGAATCAATAAACTCACGATAAGCCAATTAATTGCACATGCGGCCGATACATTCCCCGAGGTGAACTGTAACGATTAAATCGGACGTTATGAATATGTACCTGCCTAGCTGAAATTGCCAAAGTGTGTCTACAATTAGGTACATATCTACATATACGATTAATACTAGTAAATATGATAAGAGTCTTGTTATATTATTTACACAAAAGTTAAAAAATACATCGAGACATGTCTTAAAAAAAATTTAAAGCATGTCTGATCTCTGTCGCATTTAGTTGGCGTACGTGGATTCATGCTTAAACCCTCTCTGCTCTCCTGATAGACGAGAGGAATCCTGCATATTAATGTATACCTACTTACTTACATATTTTAAAAAAATGGTGTCTATGAAAAGACTTACATGTAAAATACCAATATTCCATAAATGAAAAGCCATGTTAGTTAAGAAGTAGGGCATCATACAAGCAAGTTTGATACCTTCGAGATATAAAACAATAATAGTGTTTTACTAAGCGAAAAATACAAGTCTGAATCGAAGACAGCTTACAGCCCGATTTATATTTTAGCATCATAGCAGTAAACCTTCTAATATAAATATATGCATCGTGTGTGGTAAACATCGAATGGATAATATCACCGACCATTTACAACATAGTTGATAGTTGTTCGCTACGGGGCGAGTTCTAGGAAGTCTCTTGAGCGTAAGGTGTGCCATTAATTACCAACAATGTATTGTTGTAGTCAAAGAAAAGATTGTATTAGTGTGGTGTACACACTAATACAATCTTTTCTTCGACTACAAAAAACAAACTTTTCAAGAAGTACCTACTGTTACTGTTATAATTTCAGGTATATTATTTTTATCTTTTTAAAATACAACTCCCGCACTACATGCCTTGTGTCGCGGAGGATTTTAGAAACACAATTCACGGACACAAACTACATCTAGACTCGAAACAAACATTCATTTTTTGTTTCATACGTCAAAAAAGAACCCTTTATAGGCGTTATGAATTTCCAACATATCAATGTACGTACAGTCTACTGGAAAAGTATCCAGGAGACAAATGTAATGCGAGGGCCGAAGTCAAGCAGTGACACAATATTCTACTAGGTACCTTTTACTCAGTTTACCTTTAAGCTAAGGTAGGCTATGACGTCACAAGTGCACGAGCGATGTGAATCCGCTCACGGTCCGCATGTGGGTGGCATCGGTCACAATGGTGTTTGGGTTGGCATTCGTCACAGGGCGGCCCGGCCCATGATTGATGACATGTACGGACCTTCAATATAAACCTTTATGCGAACAACTCATCATTAAACACTTTTTTGCAACATTTTAAGCACAAAGTATTTGCAATGGCGTAAATAATTAATGCATAATCATATTTATTTAATGCCGCAAGTGTATTATAATAAAATAAGTGAATACGGATTTAAAAGCATCATTGTCGAAAAAAGTGAAGTGAATACATACTATTATTCATTGCTCTTTTAAGCCTAGGTTTCGTAATTATATTTCTTATTCTAATCAGTAGGTTATAATCTAACTTAGTTCTAACTTAGTTGATTATAATTAACAGTATCTTATTTACAATCGTCGATGTTTCAATTTATAAATATTCAACTATAAAAAAACTGTACTATACAACTGTACTGTACAACTATAAAAATTGACTACTAGAGAAGGTGTCAAGTAATAATATTATTTACCGCGAGTCTCCGACATGTAAATTATGGATCGTCATAGGTTACTCTGCGATGTAACATAATACGCGGCCTGATGTCGGGCGCGATAGCACAACGAAATATTCATAATCTCCGGAGGGCTCTGTAAATAAAAATTATTTCATATCGGGACAGGTGTAGCGTCGGGTTACGCAGGCGCTGGTCGATGCCGTTCTTTGGCACGCCGTCGTTCAAACTCGCCACCGACCGACATTAACATTTGGACGAATTAGATCGCCGACCTACAGGTGCAAGCTGTCTCGTCAAGCGCACCTACTAAGAACACCCTGACACTATCTCATGAATAATCACGGCGTTTAGTAGCTTATAACAGCTCTAAACATTTGTAAACCGTTGCTTACAAACGGATAAATTTTAATATTTAACATCAGGTCAAGGTTCAGAAATATGTATGAAGTCGTATATGTCGTCGATTACATCCAACAATGCTAATAGTCCCAGAGCCTATGAATACATTACTTCGTAAAATATTCGTGCTGTCATGAACTCTGTGACACCGTTGACTTGTAAATGCCTATCGTGTGGCGTATAAATAACAATAAGTGTAGGCCTAATTAGCTATAAGAGTCTTGATAAGTTTTTATTGTCTCGATGTCGCGTGACTTACTATAGTTTGTGAGCAAATCCGGTCATATCTTCCACAGTCATATAACTAGGTATACAAGTATCACAAACGGTAGTGCGTTTGTGGTATGTGTGGCAAGATATATGCTACCGAGTTCGTAAATAAACACGAGCAGGATGCGGGAGCGGAGTCATTCTTACCTGTTGTTACACACACGTAAAGAGCACAGTACGTACTAGCAGCAGCGTCACAAACACATTCGAGCCCACTCCCTCGCACCAAACAGCCCTTGTTGCCAACTCGACTGGAACCTTACATAGGGTTAATAAATGTTAGTATTATATAGGTGCTCATATTTGTACATTCGGAGCGGCTGTTCACGCTAACATTGGTAGCGTTCCACAAAGTGTGGTAATTTTGACCGATGCCTCATTAAACCTCCTTAACTCTCGTGGTTATTATTTTATGATTGTAAATTATGGAGGAGCGGTTCGCAGATAAAAGAATTTATAGAGATAATATTCATAATTTGCCTCCGTCAGCGCTATTATGGCGAAATTAACGTCGTATTAGTGGGCATATAAAGCAATTAGCTGCATGTAAAGCACAATTTAAAAACTCGAGTCGGTTTCATCAGTCGTCGGTTCGATGCGCTCAGGCAGATCGGACTATTAATGGAGACGTCTATAATCTCAGGGATTACAAATCCACAACTGACTTGTCACCAAATGATGTTGGAGTGTTTTATCGGTGACGGATCAGTATCCTGAGGAATTCAAATTGATCGTCACTCACAAAATTGTAATCTTACTCTTAGACTCGATAGCTCTCGAGGAAAATGAACCTTATAACGTGTGATATTGTTTGCGTGTGCGTGGCGGCAGCGGGTGCGGCGGGTGCTTGTCGCTCGCGGCGGTCTGCCTCCACATCGACATGTCACTCGTTTTGTACTCGTCGCCTGATCCCGCGCTTAACTAACCGTTTTGACAAGATTTCAGATAAGTTGTTGGGTTTTTTGTCTTTATTTTTGAAGTTAGGGTATTTTGTATTCAAAAAGGCAGTAATTGATCTGTTTATGCAAATTTAGTTTTTATAGATAGATACTCTTTGCATTCATTTAAATTTATTGTGGGTCGGTGCTCTGTGCGACTTTCGGTCAAGGTGAGTACTACATATTTGGAAAATGTTAGGATACGTACCTATTTGTAATTTGTAGATAGACTTAGGCAGTGGACTGCGATAGGCTGATGCTTATAATGATGAGATACTTAAGTTGATAATGTAGCAAGTCATTTATATGACTAAATCTTTGAACCGATGAGGAACCAAATTTTTTGGTTTGGTATAGATAAAAGTAAAAGTTGATCTCACATCTCACACCTATTTGACCGATTTCATGATACCTACCTATTTTATATATAGGTCTTTTAATCCTTAACATTGATACTTATACATTGAGAGGTTTTTGATAAAATACTAAAAAAGGGGATTACGACAGTCGATTGATGGGAGATAAGTTGCTTTTTATTTGTATTTACCGTAGATCTATGAAAAAACAAGTGGCTTCTTAGCCCATGAGGCGAGATAATATCGAAATGGTATGTTAGGGGTTAAAGCAAAGGCACCGGCCTCCGCAGTGACAGCGCATCACAATACAGTCGTTTAACACGCTCATCGCATTTGGAAGATGTCTTGACAGCTCACATGCATTAACTATATATAACGATTCGATTCATTTCGAACATACTGAGGCACGTTATTTTGGGTCAGATTAAAACTGTCTGAGTAAGTCTTAGAGGTCAATTGTTTATGATGTATGTTTGCTTAGAAAAGTTTTTGAAGTCGCCATAATGTCTACGAAGGTTGTACGTTTATAGTAGACGAAGGAGCGAGCAGCGGTTGAATCAACAATGAGTGTAGGTTGCGGGCTGCGGTGTGCGCGAGGCGTGTCCGCGCTTCATCGATCGCAGCCTCCGACGCTCCTCGACGACGTCTGCTCCCCAGCACCCCTGCCGCAGTCCCCGCACCTCGCTCCGCAGCCCCGCGCGCGTTAGCGCCCCGACCGACTGCATTTACCACCCGCCTCCCCCGTCATACACATACATACTCCACGATCTACCTGTCTACCGTCGCTGTCTGCTCTCATACTCAACATCTTTGTACTTGGCAAGCGCCTCCGAATATTTTTGCATTATTATTTCAATAAAATAAAACTCAATCGTAAATTCTTGACTTCTTTATTATAGCATCGTGTTTACGTACCAATTTGGACGTAAGGTGTTGATTTGAAGCTCGTAGCGACTAAGATGTTCGATCGCTAAAGGTGTATTTAAAGCAGTTTACATCTTTTCACAAGCGTCCTGTAAATGTTATTTTGTGCTCATTAAAACTGAATTACGTTATAAAGTTTATGTGCGTACGTAGAAGCCACGTTCAGGTGCTCAAGAAATCGTTGAAACTTTGTATTGATGTAGTCACAGCTAAAAATGACGCATTTAACATTCAATATTTGTCGATTATCCTTGATCGGGTGCCCTTTCTGTGAGTTTATATAGGTTTTAATATTTAATATCTTTATTTAGATGTTTTATGTTGATGCCATAATCATTTTATCTATAAGTAACAACACACAACATTAGTGGTCTAAATTAAATTTGTCGGGTGTCGGTATAGCGATGGCGCCGGCGGTGGTCATCCATCATCGATAATGGTGCGGTCACACTAACGACCGTGCCCTCTGTCCGTCACGCCGGGCATTGCACGCGGCGCGGCATCGGCATCGCAAGCTCGCGCGACTCTACTCACACATCAGGCAATAGTGTACTACACATGTACTGAATGAACTGCCATTTGACATGTCACATCAATCTCTTAGACAGCTCGGCTTTCTTGGAACGCAAAAGCAGTAAAGAATAAATCTAAGGATACCTAATCAGCTTTCCTTTCACAAGTGAACTTCTTGGAGTACTCAAACGAATTTCACAATTATCTTCACAAAATTAATTGCTTGTTATATTTATGCATCATCAGGCAAACATTAATAAGGTCGTCTCGTTTATTGCGAATGTTGTTTAAAAGACATTAGTTTATTGTGGCCGGCCGAGTTATGGTTATTAAGGATCTGCTGAGCATTAACGATTAAAAGTAAACATTGCAACACATGAAAAACATGCGTACCTGTAGGCAATGACATTAAATTGCTCGGTATGTGGTCGCAATTTTTCACCAGTTTCAATTAGTTAAGGCGAGTAAAACCAGCTTGTGATGAGATATAAGAAGTGCAAGATAAATTCGCGGAGTGGGTCGCAAGTCTCAAGTCGCATCGCTAATTACATCAGCAGCTGACTTGGGTTAAGTGGCGATATCAATCTTGAACTGAGCACATGTGGGAACATGTTACACTGCTTGAACAAAATACTTGTTTCATACGTGTAATCGGTGGAAAGATTCGAGACAGCATACAATTCACCTGTGTCTTTATTATAATGCTATTAACAGTGTGTTATTAAAATTTAGTAGCTACTTAAAACAGTAATTAACCTAAAGCTATGTATTTTGGAGTTTTCGTATTCGATTTTGATTTGGAAATATTGTCTTTATTTCATGTGTGTCTTAATTTACTCGGACAAAGAGACGCACGCGATTTATCGCCGAGTGATGGTCGACCGAAAAATATGCCTTTCTATTTAAGTCTAATAGGGCGATAATTGTGACTAACATAAAAAGCTTATACAAAATAAAAAGTTACTAGTCCATAAACATTTACCTATCTAATGTGTTTAAGTAAACACTTTAGATAGGTAAATGTTTATTGGGTGTAGAGTCACGGAATACTACGTGGTTATTAATCTAGAGATACATTCAGTACCGGTCTCTGAGCGACTCAGTGCCACCTGCGTTACGCTTTATTGGCCTTTATAATCGTTCAACGGTTCATTTAACGCTGATGTAGAAGCGCCTGTCAGTGTGACCTCGTGTCTTTCATTGATACAGTTACTTACAACATTATTTTAGAGCAGTAATGATTGTTCTTGTATACATATGTTATTAATATGTTTTCTTTTACCGTTAGCCTATGGAAAAGGACTGCGGATGATGATGAAGAAAAGTTGACAACTTTTATATTGTAAAATGTATTTTATAATGGCTTTTCTTCTGCATTCGCATTTTGTTTTAAATGTATTGTAGCGGGGTAAATTGAAAGATAAGGCGATGATTATGCATGCCAATATATAAAATACTTTATATCCAGAATTTTAACCAGTTCTCGGGGAATATTAATACAGATTTTCTATTGACAATACCATACGAAATTGTAATAAATATATAAGTAGTTAAAGTGCTTCGATGTGCAGCCAACTTCATTAAACTTATAAAATGAATATTAAAACACTTTAAAGGTGAGTGTGAATTCTTTAGAATGTTTAAATATCGATATTAAAATACTGAATTAGTAATATTCAGAAACAGAAATCTCTTAAACACAAGTAACTGTCGTAATACAGTTTTAGAAATATGGTAAAATCGAAAGTGTTTTTTGAAACTGACAAGATATTACTTCTTAATTGGCACTTGACTCTGTAGTCATATAAAAGTATCTCGACGTAAACTTAATAACAGTAGATTACATAGTACGTTAAATAGAGTCAAGCCCAATTATATTTATTATACAACGACCTACCGAGATAATTCATGTCGTTTACACCTCACGTAATAGCTATTGCATTTTTGAATTCATACATTTCTCTATCTTTACGGCTTATTAATTTTAAAAGAAAGCATTAATTACTTAGCACTTTCTGTGATATACAGCTATGCAATATAATAATAAATATATCAGGCTGAGCTCCTTATTAATAATAATTAATTTATCACATGAAGAATACGAATCACGCAAAAAGTAACTTTTTACCTGTTCATTGTAGATTTATAATAAGGGCAGTAAAAAGCTTTCAAGCGCTAAGTCGTTATAAGTTACATCGTAAAAGAATGCTGTGTTATGATGTGCATGTGTTGAATTGTAATTAATTTGATATTATGTTTTTATTTATATTCAAATGTCTTTAAATACATTAATAGTTTACAAGCGATTCGCGCCGATTTTACTCGGGTTAATATTATTACCCGTTAAGGGATGAATTTCCAAAAATTCTTTCTTAGATGCTTATCTACTTTATAAAATAGACCTATGTTACAAATTTCAGTAGTTTAACAGGATAAACGAGTTTATAATATGAAGATAATTCTAGCAACCCAAATACCTAATGTACCTCTGTACGCGTCTCTACTCATCATAAAAGCTGAGGGAGATTTGTTCGGTCGACCAAATGTTATTTTTTTAATTGCATCAATTTTATAAATATTTTGCCAGTATTATAGAATTTCTTACTAAATATTACTGTAGAGGCTTCTTCTTAGCGCGTCCATGACGATTTAAATTGTGTCAGCCTAGAACTTAGCGTCTGCGTTCTCTACCGTGCTGTAATAATAATGCAAGATAGTGCAGACTGAAAAATTGACTTCGTTTTTCCCCACAACATAAGACACTAGTCGGTTATTTTTCCATTCGAGTATCACTACTACTATTAAGTATTTATAGTTTACGCTACAGAAAACCAACAGATTAGCTATTTATATGAACAGCAAGTACATATAATTATAACATTAGTTATTTTAAACCCGCATTTATCGATACGGATATTTTAAAATAATATAATTTATAAAAATACTCGTGTAACGTGAATAGATTTATCTACGTTATAGTGAGGGTTAAACTCCGGTGTTTGCATGGCAATTTGTCGATTAGAATACTGATATGGATAATATATTGTCAATTGTTACTGACGCTGTTTTACCAACGTTAAATTTCACACCTATTAACGTAATGTGCGATTCATTATTCGTTGTAATTTAAAAAACGTTTCTTACCTTGGTCATCACATCACATTATAATATAAGTACAGGACTATGATAAATAAAATATGTGAATATCGGCATTCTCTATCATTGAACGGCTACCTCTTACCATATTAACTTACCATACTTTAAAAAATACAGTCAATAAAAATATTGTATACATATCGCATGCTTTTTGGAAGAAAGGCATAGGTAAGTTGAGAATTACCTTTGGGCAGTTTTAAACTTTAGCTAATGTTGAGCACAAGATGAATAATACATAACAGACTTTATCTCAACTTATTCACTATGGGTGAGACATATTATTATTCTGTATTACAAGAAGAGTATGCTTGCATTTGGACAATGGGCATGAATAGTAATGGGCAATCGGCCCAATTTGCCCAATCCATTAGAGCCATCTATAGCAATAATTTGCCTTATTGATCCACTTCATCCATTTGCCAACACGCTCAAGCACACGCATATAATCACGCTCACTATTGCCGATGTGCACAGTTTTGATCGTAATACTTGTAAATTAAGATTTTTATCATACAAATCTTAATTAATCATCTTGATTATATAATATCTATAATAATTATGCGCAATGTAACACAGGTGTAAATTATGTTTTTGACCTTATAATATCTTGTAATCTATACCTACATATATAATTACTTCTCCTGACTGACTGATTCATCAAGGCAAAGCCTGAATAAACTGCTTGGGCTATAAACTTCGGCTAAGAAATTTTGCACAAAGGTTGCTTAAATGAGCGTTAGTAAGCACTAAGAAGAGATGATTTTGGAAATTCGATCTGTATTAAGTCATGGCGGGCCGCTAATTTTATAATCTAACGCAGTCATAAATGAATAAGTTCAACAACTTAGCTCAATCATGACACATTAAATGTGCTAATGACTGTGCAAGATATCAGCAGGTACATTACAATGATGAGATAATTGAACCTCTGTTGACAGCCAGAAGGCCACTTTGCCTCTGCAACTGCTATTAGGTACTCATAAGCACATTTGCACTGACCAAGTACTTTAAATTATACATTCACGTAGACTATGTGGCGGTTAAGTCTACCCATATGTAAAGTGCAGTCCTATATTTATCGTAATTACACAGGAAAGCGTAATGTGATCCTATGATAAATGTTTTGTTAACAAGGGATTCTTGTATAAAAATTACAGTAGGTATATATGTATGCATATTGCACGGTTAGACAAATATTTTGTTTTCATACATTACTATTTAACTACTACGCCATACGTGCAATAATTTTTGGATATTTGTTTACAGTAACAATACAAAACGATCCTATTTTAAAACTTGGAATTGTAATGTGATCTCTAACCCCAAATAATAGAAACAGGGTTATAAGAAGAAATAATGACTATCTACATACCTAGGTACTATTTATCATAGCCTTTTGAAACATGCTTCTATAGCACCAATCAAATAAAAATACTAACTAAATGTCAGATATCACACGTAGATTCTATCTAAATCAATAAAATTATCATTCTAATCCGATAAGTAAATATACTTGGGTAATAAATTGGACTTTTTTTATTTAAAGCGGACGACATTACATTAATGGCTACCAATAAACCATTAAATTATAAACATTTGATTGAAATAGAGTTATGGCTTCATTAGTTTTAGTTGTAAAATCTAAGTGAAATTTAATTTTACTATTGCAAATAAACAGACAGATACATTTCCTCAATAAATGCTAATAGGCGCTAATCAAAAATAAAATTTAAATGCTTTAGTGAAAGGTATAAATTAGCTTGTAGTATTCGTAGATAGGAATAAGGACGAGTCGAGATGGTCATTAGCGAAATGAAGCCATTAGGAGCGTGTAAAACAGTTAATTACGAGGCGTAATCTCGACCCGAGCTGAGCCGAGGAGTGGCGAGGTGGCGCGAGATACTTCCCGTACATTATAATGAACACGGATAATGACAGAATGTCTGGCCCCCTATCCCCCCTTCACGACTAATGACGACCCACGAAATGCTTCACTTTAATCCCTAATAAATTAATTATGAATTACCTTTATGCGTTTTGAAATATTATGCACGATCCCTTTTAACCAATAAAAATATGTATTTCTGTTTTGGTGATGAAAAATCTTAAAAGAATTTCTGAAGGCATATCTCACATTTCCGCATTGGACCGAGGTTGGTTTGTGGATTGAGGTCTAAACTCTTATCTCTTGTTAGAGGATAGGAGACCGTACCCAGCAGTGAGGCACATATTATAGGTTGCTATATAAACACGTTACGAGTATTTATTAATTTGTATTTTTTATCTCGTAAATATCGTGTGAGATCGTCATTATCAATCATCATCATAATTATTATGTTATTTGATCAAAAAAGCACAGTTTCATAATAACATAATATGTAATTAATAAAAGAGTAATAGGTAATTCAAATTAAAGTTCATTCATAAGCTTAGTAAAGTTGATTGATAATGACTATCGACCTATCACGTAGTCAGATGGTGCCCTCGCATTATAATCGCTTGAGAGTCGACGGCTACAATTCTGCCTACACATTTGAATTACACCACTTAGTTAATGTAATTGTAGAATTTATTCTAAACCGCACAGGGGCTGTATTATGACGTCGTTGTAGCAGACATTTATTTTCGATCTTAATATTTTCTCTATTTATTTCTCTCTTTTATTAATCTTATCAAAAGTTATCAATTATAGTAATCCTTAAAGCTACGTAATAAAGTTAACATGTTATGAATTTCATCTTAAGATTGAAAATGAATCGCTATAACATACATGGTATACCTAATTAGTATAAACATACTTTTGAATGCTATTTACTCACAAAAATGCCAATTGAATATTGTAAGTCACGCTGTTTGGTGTGATTTATTCCCGTGTTGGGTAGAACTTGCGGAAACACATCGCGTGCGCTTCTTAGTATATCTCTCAATATAGAACAGACCAAGAACCTATACATATTTTTTTGTTACCCACATACATACCTATACTTACGTATGTAACAACATGACACCCGAGACAATCATGTTGAGCATGAGAAATCGTTTAATTGTACATCAAACGCTGATTTATCGCTACATCCACAATAGTTCATTCTGTATTCCCATTGGTTAAATATCTTGATTGTAATTTCACGTTTTTGCTTATGTGAAATTCATTATAAGTACCTTAGAAATTGCTTATTGCATCGTTTATCATAGCATACCACCATGTCGTTACTAGTCACTAGGCAGAGATCGTTTTATCGATAGAGTAACGGATAATCTAATCTTTACACTGTTATAAAAGCATAAATCTATGGTTTGTTAAGTGTTGTTGCATACGAAATAACACTAACCTATTTCAAGTTTTTATGGAAGCTATAAAGTTATATAGGGTCATTCGGTGTTTTAATATTTTGTCGGGAGTCACACTAGTGGATTTGTACACGAGTGGTGTTGTTTACGAGGGCGAATGTTGCACATCGACGATTGTGTGGTCAGGTTTATGACGAGTCGGGTGTTCCGCCGGAAGTGTCGTAAAACCGACATCATAGTCAGATTCCAACGATAATAATTAAAGGGCACCTTGTTAATGTTAACTGGTCTATAATTGCCGCCTGATATTAATTAGTTTTGTATTGGCATATGAACTGTCGAAGGCACAGGGACGAGAATCGTGTTTGCCTTATGCCAGACTAATATAAAACTGTAATTATATATTTATTTCTCAATTGAGTGTACCTACAGGGCACACAGCTAGTGCGTTGGTACAATTTGCCATGATAAGGTCCGATCCCCAGCTCGGTGGCTGTTTCAGTCAATAAATGCTTTGTCGAAGTCGCAGTAAGTAGAATTGCGCCAACTGCCTAGAAGGCATATCGTAGTGAATATGCGTGGTGCCATGTAATACTATTCACCTTTAGTCTAGTAGGTAGTGCAATTGAAAATGAATTCTTAATCCACTCCAAAACACATTCTTCGATACATTCGCAGAAACACAAATAATATTACAATTTTATAATTATTAGAACCATTAGCTTCAACATCGTGAAGCTGTTGGAAATAGTCCTTTTCAAATTGTTTTAATGTATTGATTATAAAAACTTACAAAATGTTAGAATCAGCTTATGTTATATTTCTGTTCTACAATATTTAAACTTGGTTGCATCAGAAGTTTTATTTAGGGGTCCGTTAACGAGCAGCCAGCTGGGGATAATAAGATAATAAAACTTGAATAGTTAGGACTCTTAAATCATTGCCTACGTACACCTTGCTACCTCGATGCATTTAAATGTTTTGCTCTTTGTCTCTACACGCTGGGAAATCTCTTACGTCTTACGAGTCTAAAATATATTTAAGTATTTATAAATTGTATTATTTCACAAAAGCCAATGTGCGTTATAAAATCAATCGAGTATTTTGTACAGCGGCTATAAATCTACTTTCTACCTATGATTTATGTAGTGTGGAGTATAAAAATACGTACTCACAGCGTGAACTGATTTACACGTGGTATTCCAGTTTAGTTAAGAATTTCACGCTTCCATTTAATGTTACTTATTGTAAATTATCGTGTGTTAAACAATAATATATTTCTCGCATAACTACAATCTCGACGCAAAAACAAAGAAGAATTTTTAATTAGCAAAGCGTTTCCCTGTAGTGAGGCGCCCTGCCGCGCCGCTACTTTATACACATTGCGTTGTGCTCGTTAACAAAACGTCACTTTTCACAATATTTATGTCTCCATTATTTTTCATGTACAACGACATCGTAAAATTTTAAACTTCAGCGATGAAGCATTCTTAATTTGTCAATGTTAACTCAAAAATTGCACCTACATTAATCACAGTGTAAAAATTGTACAGTTAGTGTTAGTCTTTGATTTTTTATATAATATAAATACAATGTGATTGTGAGAAAACCACTTTATGAGGTGTCGTGCTGCTTACACAAGTCTCTTCTCAGCACTATAGAACAATCCCAAGATGACCAAGTGTGTAGAATTCCCACGCATTCCTCACGTTTTATTTTTGTAAACTAACTGTTAAAGAGAATAAATATTTTTTAATATGTAGGCACATTTTCTATTATTTAAATTTGTAAAATGTATTTTTGTATCGATTGCAAGATATTTCTCGCGTTCGTAGTTCTGGCTAGGCTAGCTAAGCTAAGCTGATGCTTTTGTTTATTAGTTTTTGACTGAGTTGTATTTTAATTGTATCCACACATCTATGTTTTATCACTAAAATATCCATTTTGGTCGCAAAAATAGCTAATAATGAGTATAATGACTTATGATAGAAATATATAAAAAGTCTCCTGCCAAGACAGCGACTTGTGAGTCCTCTCGCCACTTAACAAAAGTAATAAAATGAGAGTTCCATTGTGCACGATTACCCGGGAGACGACAAAACATGTCAAGTGTCAATTTGTATAATTTACACAGGAATTAAAATGGCGGAGTGACAGATGACAGGTTGCCTGGCAACTCTCACGACTTTCCTCGATCGGCATCGTCTCCAGTCTTTCAAATCGACCTGTTGAATTTTTACATTTTATTTATTTTCACACGGAGCTGTCTAGTAACAGGATATTTTGTTTTGAATAGCGAGATTAGCGATGGGACAGCCCGCGTGGCGGCGACGACGCGCGACGTAACGAGACGCGTAAACGACAGACAGCTGACACGCGGCACGTGTATCTCACTACATATTGCCGACAATCCGACATACCGCACTGCTCACTCTTGTAATACATTATTAAAATTTGCTTTTAGGTTTTAGTTTACAATGCAATACTCACTCTTATTCTAATTAATTTTATACAAAGTATTATGTAGGTAGATATCTACCAACATTACCCATTACCCTACATTTGCATTTAACTGCCTTTCCTTTTCCTACTCTACCTGTCTTTTTTGATTTTTGTTTATTATACATAATGCAAACCTTAAAGTTATTAGGTATTTCACAGTATTATGTGTCTATTATTATTTATAACCTTATGAACTAATTGAAAATCTAAACAACATTATGTACAATACCTACGGTGTCGATAACCTAAGTTGCGTGCAAACGCGCTTTGTGTGAGTGTGTGTAGATGACATTGCATGAAAACCAGTCATGTTTCTATTCAACTCATAAATATATAATATCATACAAACTTATTGTAAATGATTAGATATTGGAAATATATAAATTACCAGCGCAATGGTTGCGTTATTCGTAAATAAGATCTATTAGATATTTGTACTTGTTCGATACAAGTATTCATGTCTTATTAATAGTTTACTTGATTGAATATGACATTCATAAATGATGTTGTATATTTCATTATTATCTAATTTTCTACAATAGTGATTGTTTATTTAGTCGAGACAGGGTCGAGATAATGTTATTCTAAGCAATACTAATAACATTGTGAAATAATCTGCTAAATAACTTAGGTATTTGCGTTTGATACCGTCCGCTTCAAGTTTACAATTATTAATAGCATATAATAATAATAATTGGATGCACAAATTAGCAATTAAAAATTAACGACTTATCTCAGTAATTGTTTTTTAATGTGTATACTTGGGTTAATAAGCAATCGTAACCACATTTGCAACAAAGTCTCTTCATATATTATACCTATTGTAAAACACCACGCGAAGCTACACTGACCAACCCGGAAGTCGAACCCAGGACCATATGATCGACCAGGGAGCATACCTACAATCAACGGACCCAAAGTACACCCAGACTCAGAACAACCAATTGTGGATCATACAACTTTATGTTTCGTGGGAAATCGAACCCACAACACGTCGCACAGTGGTAAATGGCGAGGTTACCACATAAGGCATTGAACCATGCAGTCATTTTCTTTTTTATACATAGGTATACATATTATATACCTACCTATGATGTGTACTATTTATGGTATATTTGAGATGAGAAATCAGCTACTACCACCGATTCAACGTGCCGATGTAAACAGTGAAACTTTTCTAACTCACATTATCTTCCCTCGTGTAAACAAGATAATTTATAAAAAATACGTTGACGGAATAATGTATAATAATTCCACTTTTTATTATGATAATAATAAATATTTATAAAAACCGTAAGTCAATATATAAAATGTATAGATTACTAGTCAGCTGACTAATTGATTTAACAACAAAGAGCCTAAACTTGGAATATTGCACAAATGTTTTTTCTTTAAGGTTCTAAGACGAGAATTTGGAAAATTTCACATCTAAGAAATCTAAATCGTCTCAAAATGAGGCCATTATTTTAGGTGTGAATACAGTGTAATATTGTAATAGATTGAAATTCAAATTAGGAACGATTGTAAATTATTTTAAGGATGTCATGGCATGGACCCTGATGGTTAGCAGTTATCGTAGCGTAGACTAACTTACAACGGCAACAATCGTGCGACTCGCGCGTTGCCGGCTCTAAGTATTTATAATCTAACACGATTACTAAGTTACAAAATAAACCTATGTTGTAAAATCCACAAGTTTACCCACTTTGTATATTAAAGTATACCACCCACTGATTTGCTTAAGCATCAAATAACGACATAGAGTGGAATAACCACCATGTGATAGGTGTCCGTAACGGAACCATTGACTTCTATAAATGAAAGAAATGTTATCTCGATGGCACAGAAATTTGATATTTGATCGGAATTTTACTTTACCGTCGTACGTGTTGATATTTAATTTAAATAGTTATTTGTGAAGTATTTCATGCATCGAATAGTTTTGTGAAAGGTTATTGTAGATATCAAAATTTATGGATCTACTTATTTTATCTTTTGGTTTGAAGAGATCTGTAAAGTTCAATGTATTCTCTGGGCTCTGAGTAAAGATCAATGCTTTCCATTGTAAGTAGAGATGTGTATGAATGAAGAATATTTGAAGAAGATATTTTTTAAATTTTATACGCATATTATGTACATCAATAATGTTGTCTAGCTTTTGCCTGCGGCTAAAAGTACACCACAGCCTACATAACGATATATTTCTGTAAATATATAATATCTTTATGTTGTGTTGTGTGCGTTATTTATGTATAAATTATATAAATTATATAGAAAAAGAAGAAAGAGGAAGTGTATGACTTGTTCTTTCTTTCTTATTTTTAGCTTTATTTAGGCACAAAAAAACATACAGACACACTAATAGTTAGGATCAGAATGAATACTCCATTGTCTCAAATGTAACTTTTTTCTTCCAATATATTAAAAATTTAACACCAATTTTGGAAATCATAACAGTTTTCTATAAGTCTAAGGGCACGGGGGTGCTCCAGCCGCCACATATTTTGACTAAGGTGTAGGGTTTAATGAGAGCGTGTAGAATTAGGAACGTGGCTCTCCATAAGGTCTGATAACTTTTTTACAGTGCAAGCAGTAGTAATCGTCTTGGCGTTATTTTACATGAAAATGTTTTGGTAGTACATTATTATCTTAAGCAACAGTATTACATATGCATATTTTCATTTTAAAGTACTTATTCAAAATATATGTAAAGCTATACCAGAGTCCTATGATAGTGAAAGTAAAATTTGTAAAGGTAACCAATAACCATAAAACGTAACATAATTTTTGATAATTTTATAGCTAAACAAATATTCAAATTTCATCATTGAATTCATTATATTCACATAAATAGACTTGCAACGTAACGTTTAACGGTTGTAAATAAAATACTAATATATACCTAACTATTGGTTTAGATGCAGTGAATGAAACATGCTTGACACAACTAAATGATGACCTAAAATATTAATAAGCTAGGGTGCCTCATAGACACTTTTAGACTTTATTTATATAACATTGGGGGCTTTACTTGCTCATTGCCCACCTTTAAAAGTAGTAACTATTAAGAATATATATATATTGTCCGTGTGGTGACGGATTAAGAATACAAATGTCACCATCCCGTTCTATCCTGAGGGTGTCGTAAGAGTCGACTATGGGAAGTAAGTCAGGCAGACAATATCCACTGCAAGAGAGGGAAAACTCGAAACAAAACCCTATACCAACCTGTCTGGCCAGCGTGGTATAGTAGGCTAATATCCCTCCAAATATATGGAGGAGACCTGTGCCCAGCAGTGGGACGTTTATGGGTTCAGATGAAGAATATAGCATTAGTTTAAATAAGGTTTTAATATTATTCTTGTATATAGTATTGTCCTTTTCTTGAATAAATAACTTTTTTTTTGCATCTTTGTGTAAAATACGCACGAGAAAAGTTTATTATTATTTTTAATTTATACCGCACTGTGTAAACCCATAACTATTCACAGCAACACAACCACACCACAGTGTGTAGTAATTTGGCTGAGTAAACTTCTGTAAGATTGTTGTGCCTCTTAACAGAGACCCGTGCTCAGCAGTGTTATTTAATATATAGATTATAATAATAATAGTTATTAGATCATACCCTTTAATATCACAAGAAATCAGAATAATAAGACAAAACTGTGTCGATATAAAATATCGTTAAATAAAATCGATTTAAATAACGATTGAAACGGAACATAAATAAAGCCACCTTGTAACTTTATACTGCATTTGCATTTCAAACATTATACGAACTGAGGCCTGTATTAGTTTTTTTACACGCAATATTGAGATATAATTAATATACCATTAAATAGGACAGATGAGCGTGTTTATTGAAACAAAAACTTCAAATAAACAACACGTTAGCTTACCTTATATGGATAGTAGAGTTGTCAAATGGCTTAATTAAGCCTCAATAGTTTACAGCTATGCATAAGGCAATCGGAATTAAAACTTAAATAAATTATGTAATAGGCAGGGCATATGCTTGTTTTCCAAGCTTATGTTATTAGTGTACAAAACCTGGATATTACCATTGTGTGATATAAATCCCTCACAAAAAAGTATACATGTCTTAAAAGTAAAATCTTCAAGAAAACAACAGAAAGTAGAGAACAGGTAAATACAGAACACTAAACAAATAAATTTAATTATTAGGCCGGTAGCATCAATTTTAGTCCCCTTTGTAGATATAGTTTTATAGATATAGTCTGCCCCTCTAGACAAGTGGCATAAACCGTTATGCCACCGTTTATGAAACACTAACTATAACATTCATAACTCTACCTTAGCTTTGCCATAAATATAATAATAATAAAAGCAACCCATATATATCTCGATCAAGAGAGAGAGACCTAATGCGGGTTGGTGAATCAGACATGTCTTAAGAATTTCTTCTAAGACATGTCGATTTCCTCACGATGTTTGAAAACAGAAGCATAATTAAAGGTTTCGAGATTTAATTTGTGATTGAAGATAGAGATTTGTATTGTTAAAAGAGGTAGTAAAATATAAGGACCTCTAATAATACACAGTTAGCTATCTACTTATCTTTTGTTTATATCTTTTTTTTGTTGTAAATATCACTTTGGACTCTTTTACGAACAAAACAAAATAGCGTAGAAGATAGATGATCTATAATAAAATAAAATTATTGCTCACGCGACGCACTCAACGAATTAATATGAAATAAACATGGACAATTAAAAGTTGATGCTTATTACTTTGCTGTAAGACTATAAACAATACATAGTATTAATAACTAAAGGTCAAATACGCTGTAATTACACATTAATCTGATTATCAAGACAAAATGTATAGTTAGCCGGCTATATTACTACAATATGTATACTATACGACTTCATTTGAAACTACTGATAACATAAAAGGCTATAGAAACATGGAGGTGTTACTATTTAAACTTTATTTTATATCGTTTATATTACCGGTTTAGGGCAATTTCGAAGCTATAATAATTCCACATGTAATTCAATTGGACTAACATTAAAATGCGACCACAGATTAAACTCTACAAATTTAAAATCAAATTGTACCCACAGAAATATTTCTGTATCCGTACTATATATATATATATATATATATATATATATATATATATATATATATATATATATATATACACACACATTTGCAAGCGTGAGATAATACAAACTTCTTCACTGTCTATAGATTTCGATTTCAAACAAAAATGTTGTGTAAATTTGTCATTGAAAGTTGTTTGTCACTTTGACAACAATCAAAAACGACAATTTGAATCTATACCTACCTGGTATCTACTGTTTTCTTATAATAATCATGTACTTATTATTTTTTTAAACCCTTAAGAGTTGAAAATATATAAATGGGTAAGGATATTTTACCAAACAAACAATGATAACAAAGGCACGGAAGGAGGACATATTCGCGCCTCGCGCCGGATGTGGTTGTCAGTAATTGTAGCACTCAATCAGCATTGTTCGACTTGCGTATTGCAGGCTTGTCACAGAACTGCGGTTTCTTACCACAAAGAAATAATATTTCAAAATTTCTTACTTTCAAAATTAAATAATACCCACCGATCATATTATTTTGTGTTATTCTTTATGAATTTTCTAAAGTTGCTTTTTGTCATATGCGTATAGCAATTTAAATAATAGCCGGTGCAATTTCATTTTCGAAAATGTCAATTGAACGAGTAAATTTCAGTTTGATGTGACCTAGAAGCGGCGAGTTCCTCATTATTTTTAATTACTTTATGATGTATATGAGACAATTAATAATAAGAAAGCTTCAAAAGTTCTGGATTACAAAATGCAGATATTACTATTATAGAAAAATGCAAGCTTTCATACTCTATAGAGTCTATAGTAATCGCGACAGGCATGGTTTATTCCTGATCGCTGAGTCTGTAATTTAAATAAATATTATACATCATATCTACGCATGTTTAGGTAGGCATTCTTAGTATTTAATATCCTGCACATATATATATACTAAGTTAATTTCAACAATAAAAAACAACAATTAAGCGGTATTTCAAGAATTACACGCGCGATGATCTAAGTGTTATTTACATACCTGACAATTGTTAAAAGTTCTCGCATTTGTCTGTATGCATACATTCAATTGGTATTTTGTTAAGCTTATCCGAGGGCATCGCGGCCTGACGTTTATTAATGAATTATGTAAATGCGTCCGAACGACGCACGCGGACTACTCTACCAACTTTATTACTCGCGAAATACGCCATTAATATAGATCGTTACCTCCTTTCTGCAGACCCCCATAATTGGTCTCTACATTTAATTATTAAAACATAAATACGTTAAGTCATTTTCTTGGAAGATTTTGTAAGCATTTATAGTTTATTTCAAGTCTAAAATAGTTGAGAACATTGTAAATATCTAACTTAGTAACGACGATTGTAAGAAGTTAATGACTGAGCTTAGAAGCAGTTTTTGTCATAAAACTGACCAAGACAGGGCACCCTGCCTCAGTCAGTTTTATGACAAAAACTAGGCTGTAGGCTACAATGACACTCTAGCTCGAAAGTAAAATCTGAGCAAAATGCAAGTACAATGTAGGTTTTAAGGTCATACAAAAGCAAAATAATTAAGTAATAATAACTGATTAAAATCTGTAAGTATGTGCAAAAATAGTATATGTACTGAGTTATAGTTTTAAGCCTAAAAGGACATGAAGAAATCGATAGGCATTGTTGGTGCAAGTGAGGCAATTGTTAACCGGGATCGATTGTTATCCGTGATGGATGTAGCTCATTACTGCGGCGCGCTGGGTGGCTCCAATGTCGCCCTGTCGTCGCAGCGCCGCGCGTCGTTGCCCTCGCATCCACTCATTGTCGAACTCTGAGATCAGTCGTTTTCGATATCACAAATTCAAAGCCCATTTAAATACCATTTATTTATGTCTTGCGAGTGTGACAGACTTCAATACTTCCACGCTTTATCGACTCAACCTTTGTGTATTTTATAGACTATACGGACTGCTGATCGTTAGACGCATCTAATACTTTTCTCAATGCTATGGTTGACACCGAGTATGTGTTTTATGGGTGATAATAACTCATTCTTTCACTCCTGCATTTTATTGCTTGCATTCCAAGCATTTTGACTCATCTTTTTTTTCTTCAAGAGATAATTTAAGATGTTTCCAATAATAAAAACTCAAACGCGCTCCTCAATATGACGTTAGGGTTTTTCTTACTGGTGACAGGCAAATTATTGTTTGACGGTTATGTAATCTGACAGGCCTGTGACTACTTGTTAAGCATCGGAATTACAAAAGTGCCGTTTAAAATTTATAAAAAATATAATAAGAAAGCCTACATCATAAATAAACGATGTTGAGATGTTATCGGTGCCTGGCCGGCAGGAAGTGCTTCGGCCCATTTAGGGGTGCATTAAAATCGAATACATCATATTTGTTTGATTTCCTAGTTCGCGTTTCACCCTGTAATTATACAAGTCACCGTCCGTGGCCGGATCTCTGGTGGTTTTTGTTAAGATGCATTAATCATCTTTTTTTTATTGCAAGCATATGTTTTGGTCTCGTAAAACACTTTCGGGGATTATAAGCTTTTTGTATTCTTAATGTCTAATTTAGTTTTCGGTCGGTTCTTATGAGGTCATTAGCGTGGTGAGGTCCATTTCGTCAGCGCACCCTACAAAATTTATAGTCGAAAGTAAAAAAAGTCAAAAGTTAAAAGTCGTTATAATTTGTCGCGATATTATGACTAAAATTTTTTCAACATGACATAACATTTTACGACTTATATTTTTATGTGACGTTGCCGCTTAATTATAATTTTGTATCTTTTGGTCATATAGGCGCATGTTTCCGACGGTTCGTGTGTCGTTCGCGGGGTGCCGCGCGGAGGTGCGCTACGCCGTGCTGCTGGACGTGGTGCCGGTGGACGGCAAGCGCTACCGCTACGCGTACCACCGAAGCTCGTGGCTCGTGGCCGGCAAGGCGGATCCGCCTGCCCCCGCTCGCCTCTACCCACACCCCGACTCACCCTTCTCCGGCGACCAGCTGCGCAAGCAAGTCGTCTCCTTCGAGAAGGTCAAGCTCACCAACAACGAGATGGACAAAAACGGACAGGTCAGTCACGTACTTTTACATTCATGTGCTACTTTATTAATTAGGTAAAACTTTTAAGATGTTTTTTGACCACTGCTATTAAATTTGTGATTAATGATGTGTTTACTGTGCTACTGATCATTGCAATGTTTTAATAAAACTATAAATCGCGGCACCGTTATAAAAGTACAAATAAGCAACAAAGTGTAAGTTACCTATATGTTGTGTGAGAGGAGCGTGGAGGTTATTGCAGCGCTAAGAACAAGGTGATAAAGCGGCCGAGCCTGAATGAGCTATAAAGTGTTGACGTAAAACAGTTGATTTACGGTTCGCTCCGGGTGTCGCTGGCGGCTAACGAGCGCCATGTCTCTACCTACGATCAATGTTTGACTACTCAAATAAATGCGAGTAAATAATTCCTTTATACAAATCTTGTAGTCGATACTGCAATTGTAACTGTACACATAGATTCGACTCGGTTCTGCTCTAGAAAATACATACTTAATGGTGGCTGTTTGTAGTTACTCGACTTGGCTACGGCTACTACTTAGGTAGGTACGGCTAGAGTGCGTGCTCTGCAAATCGACATTTATAAATTATCCGTCAACATTTAATTACACATTGACCACCTTTGCTACTCAATGTAAAGATTCCTTTTACGATATACTTGCTCAAATTGTATGTGTACATTTCGTTCATGTTAATTAATATAAAATCAGAATGATTAATGCGAACGAATACAAAATATAAAAATGGGTTTACTTTAATGATGAACATGATAAAATCGCTTAAAATAAAATGTTGAACAATTAAATATATTCTACTTGAACGTAACTACTTTAAGATGTGTTGCGATGTGGACCACTTCCTGGTGCGTGTGGAAGTTTATAGAATTACTGCAAAATTGCTGTTGTCTGCGACACCTCAGGCGTCAGGCGTCGTCGGGGAGAGTGTAATGAGTGCGTTGCCGGCAACAAATTAGCCGCACATGTCGTGCCGCGTCAGCCGGCACCTCACGGCTACTTACCTCCGCGTCGCAGGTGCTAGCTTCACCAAGGCAAATGTCACACACCGCGACTAGCATCACAAGACCTCCGTAACCATTTATAAATTTAGGATAACTAGGTCTTGTTTATTGGATGAAATATTT
Source organism: Trisateles emortualis (assembly GCA_947095525.1). NCBI lineage: Eukaryota > Metazoa > Arthropoda > Insecta > Lepidoptera > Erebidae > Trisateles > Trisateles emortualis. Next base: position 15,019,652 of record OX352732.1, on the reverse strand, counting down.
ATTTAAACATGGTCTATTCAGGAATATGACAGTTATGAAGAACGCGATACAACGTCGATAGTATCGCGACTGTAAATTGATTTTCTACTGATGAGAGTGAACTTTAAATTAGTTGTTTGTTGTTGTCATACTATTATCACTTTATGTTAATTTGTATTATAAACAAGTTAGGTTCTACGAGGCGGTTTTTTTTATAACAGACTTGTAGTTGTAAAAAGCAGGTGTATAGTTTTATGATAAACATAGCATTTGTGAATAAAAAAAAATGCAAGTAGGTATATAGTGTTCAATCGTGTTTCAAAATAACGTTTTTGTTATCCTAGAGTTATCCATAGCAAAATTATTACAAGCGTCCATACGCAACGGTATGTCTATAACCTGATTTGTAATATGTGCTGTTTCTTAAAGGGTTTGCTATGTTTGTATAGCCTTCTTAACACAAAAATGACTTAGCATAATAAAATTAGTTGGTAATATAAGTGTTAAGTTACGCACAACGCGGTTTGTAGTAGAGTTCAACGGAACGGAACGTAGAGGGCGTGGCGCTGTGATGGATGGAGCCGACTCTCTCCAAAACTCACCTAATTGGCTTTCCCATAACTTCGAGCACCTAGTAGACCGATGTCGTGTCCATTGTGTAGCCTTAATTAATTAATATTGTGTTATCTAAAACATAGATATTAAATACACATAGATTTACTGATAGCTGTATAATTTTGTTGCTTAAGGTCAGTTTTTGGAGTTTATTGTCATTTGGTTTTATTTAAGTTTCTTTGCGTCTGCTAACTTGTTTTTATATATTACCAAGTTTATGATATGCTTACTTCATTCGAGATATATTTTTCTAAAAACATAATCTGCACCTATATTTCAAAATATTTAATAAAAGTGCTCGAGGTTGCTTTCGTAATTCGTAAAAATATTTTATTCCACAATGTACCTAATTATAAATATTAGTTCTAAACAAGTTACCTAGAGCTATAAATATTAATAGACTCAAACTACTGGCATTACACAAAACAAAATTTTTGCCTCAATAAATCTAAACATGAATGCCGCTTCAAGAAACGGCAAATACACGAAATGTTTTATAAATAAAACTTCTAATTAGCAATATATTATCAAAAACGGAACTGGAATTGGTGAGTCGTTAACATTGGTAACAATGTACAATTCACCGTCCACGCAAGTCGACACCGGTGCGCGTGTCACCGCGTGCCTACCTACCTACCTCACGGTCCCCAACGCCTAATTGTGAAACAAAAACTCCATGAAACCGACGAATTAATCATCGTACCACCACTTAACTACTGTATTCGAAATAATAAAATAACTACTGCATTCACGTCACTTGTAATTTCATAACCTTGGACATTCTTTACTCTTGTTGGAATTTGTTCCGCAAAATAAATTGTTTTTGTTTAATTTATTATTTCCATTGTAGAAATCGGTGTACAAAAATAGAAAAGTTGAAATATAGCTTATGGCCACAGATTTACCTGCGTAAATGTTCTTTTTTTTAAATAAAATATAGCCATATTTTATTCTTGAGAGAGTAAGAAATATCATATCTTTCGTTTTATAATATCACAGCGTACAGCCACAAAGTCACAGTAGAATCAAAAATGTTATAAATACATGACATTTAAAAAAAAACTATTTAGTTACATGCATTTTAAACGGTTAAACTAATATCACTTATACAGAAGAGGCCTTTGTTAATATTTAAAGGGCTTATTTAAACTTTATTATAATCGTGTGTTGGAATTGAGGTCAGATTATTAGAATTCATGAGAACGGTCACACGAAAGCGTGGCGATGACGGATCGCGATTGTATACTAGTACGAGACCTGGCCGAGCCGATATGACTCCGGTCACAAAGACCTCCCAGCGACATGACAGTGGCGGGTTAGCTCCGTAAATCTTAATGTAATGTATTCAGTTTCTCATACTCATAATTTGTTTTTATTTATATTTTTATAAGCTGTACCGAGGAAACGTTGTTATTTTTTAAAAAAAATTGTGTTTTCAGATTACTAAGGTACCTAATTCTAGATCACTAAACAATTTCTAACTTTGGAATAAGAAAAAATAAATTAAGACTGAAAAACATTACACCCATATTTTTAAACATTTGTGTAAAATAAACTTGGAAGTATACAATTTGGTATAGGTATTTTATTGCAATGTAATTTATTGATGTATATAATCTTTTGTCCCTGACTGACGATTAACGCACAGCAGGACACAATTTATAATATAGGTTTATTTTATAAAGAAGGCATCCGCTAAGAAATACAAATTTTTAGAAATTCAATCCCTAAACGGGAAAAAAAAGTTTAACCTGGGCAAAGTCGGGGCGGGCCGCTAGTACTGTATAAAGCTGACAAATTTAGGTCCTAATCCTCTAGTGAGGTGATCCATTCAACAAAATAGATATTAGTGTAACACCAACTTGAATAATCATATCCTGCTATTATCAACGATCGACTTCAAAGACCTATCGTTTAGAAACATAAAACTAGTTTCCCTCACTTTATCCTATTTATAAGTAATTTAAACGGAAATTAACCAGCTGATACACATTTTTTCATACCGAGTCCGATCAAGGTGGTAAAATAATATTTATGAAGTCTTATATAATTATGTATTATGGAATTCAAGGTTAATTGTAGCAAACAAACTGGTAATTAATGAAAATATGTAAATTACCTTTAGTTTTCTCGTGGCACGACTAAACTTGAACGTGATGATTAATGAATAGCTTTTTATGCGTTTACTTAAACAGTGAAAATATAACTTTGTTTTAATAACTGAACATAGTAGGTAAATTGTGTAGAGTGTATACCATTAATTGATCTAATAAAGTAATTGATAAACAGTAGCTCGAGCATATTATTAAAAAGAACATAATATAACGAAATATGACTTATTTTTATACAAATAAATAAATATAGATAAATTTTTAAGTAAGTTAAATTATGTTATGTTGATTTCCTAATTCACTAAGTTAATTTTTTTTTTTTTTTTTTTTTTTTTTTTTTTTAATTTATGCACAGTAATGTACAAAGGAAGGCTTAATGCCATAGGCATTCTCTACCAGCCAACCATTGGGTGATGCAGAGATGAACGTAGTAGGTGCAAGATGTAAAAATTAACAGAAGATCAGAAACAATATACTTTACATTATAATAATAATTATATAATTGGTTTAAACGAATAAAAGTGCTAATACAATCTTAATACTATATATATATATATATATATATATATATATATATATATATATATATATGTATAATATTACTAAATAGATATTCATAAATAAATATATATATACATACTAACGTATCTGAAGTGATGATTTTGCCAGTTTATCAAAAAAGAGGTCTCGCACTTTCAATTTGAAAGTGTAGCGGTTGGTGGCCATCCTAACTTCACGAGGGAGCGCATTCCAGAGTAGGACAGATTGTATAAAGAAAGAAGAATGAACAAAATCAGTTGTGTGTGAGGGACATGTAAGAAGAAGATTATGGGATGAGCGAAGTTCTCTATCATGTACTGAACATAAGTATTGGAAGTAAGAGGTTAAATAACTTGGAGGGGTAGGAGAATGAAGAAACGAAAATAAGGTAGTAAGTGCTCGCAGATCACGACGTTGTCGTATGGGTAACCACTTTAACTCTGAACGATGGGACGAGACATGATCATATTTACGAAGATTAAAAATGAATCGAATGCAGTTATTGAGAAGACGGTCATATTTATTAAGGAGATCTGCATTCAGGTCAAAATAACATACATCACCATAGTCGATCAAGGGTAAGATTAAAGTTTGCACAATCATCGTTTTGGTTTTGGACGGCAGGAAGTTCTTCAGGCGGTATAAGGCACGAAGGGTACCAGTAACTCTTTGACTGACACTGGTGACTTGAGCTTTCCAGTTAAAATTTGAGTCAATTAACAGCCCAAGGTCTTTTACTGTAGGGCTGAAAGGGATAATTGACCCATTGAAAACGATTGGAGGCAAGGTTCCAATGTCTAATCTGCCCATGAGACGTTGACTTCCAACAATTATAGCCTGACACTTGTTGGGGTTTACAGAGAGGCCAAAACGACCAGACCAACGCTTAATGGCATCTAAATCATTATTAAGCCTAGAAATCGACTCGGCTACATCCTCAAGTGTTGATTTAGAGTAAAGTTGCAAGTCGTCGGCATAAAGATGATACGTACAATGAAGATTCGGTGTTAGGAAATTAATAAAAATAGAAAATAATAAAGGAGAGAGTATGCCACCTTGAGGGACACCACAGTTGAGATCGCACCAAGCAGATGAGCAATCATCGATGCGGACTGACTGTTGGCGTCCCTGAAGATACGTTGAGAACCATTCCAGTGCACCCGGGGAAACCTTAAGATGGGAGAGGACAGAGAGTAGGAGCTCGTGACTGACGGTATTAAAGGCGTTCGAGAAATCAACCAGGGCCAAAACTGTGATCCTGGTTTCCTCCATGCCTGCCCTAATATCGCCAGTCACTTTGAGAAGAGCGGAAGTGGTACTGTGACCGGGCCTGAATCCAGATTGTAGAGGACTAATTAGGTTGTTCCGAAAAACATACTGTGACAGCTGTTTCTGAACACAGGCCTCGGCCACTTTTGATAGGAATGGGAGAATAGATATAGGTCTGAAGTGACTAGGGGCAGAAGGGTTGGGAATCTTAGGTAAAGGAATTATAAAAGCATTTCGCCACAACGATGGGAACTGTCCAGATTCAAGCGAAAAATTCACCAAATGTGAAATTATAGGTATCAGAAAATCCAGAATCTGGAGAACCATACGTCGACTAATACCATCGCTGCCCACAGCGTTAGATTTAAAAGAAAGGATTATCTTTTTGATTTCCCCCGGCGCAACTGGAGACAATTTAAAAGGACTATCTATGTTGGGGCTAGGTAAAGAAGCAACAAAATCCTGAGTACGACACCTGGTTTGACGATCAAGCAGAATAGATGAGGAGAAATGTTGATTGATATCGTCTAAACCAACCGTCGTCTGAGGATCCACAGGTCGTTGCTTGCCAATACCTAGGGTTCGTAGGAACCTCCAGATATCGGCAGGAGATGAGGAATTAATGTTGTTAAGAATATGGCGGCGTTTTGCATTACGTATGATCTGGTTACACCGATTCCTTGCAACCTTAAAAAGTTTCCAGTTGTCGTCAGACCGGTCCCGTCTATACCTGCGAAAAGCCTTATCCCTGACCCGCATCGCCATCCGAACACCTTCAGACATCCAAGGAGCAGGGGGTCTCTTCAGCTTGACCTTTCTAATAGGTGCGTGGGAATTATATAAATTAAGGACAACGTCATTAAACACACGCACTTTTTCGTCCATAGTGGTAGCGGCTATCAGAGGTTCCCAGTCAAGTGAAGAAGCATCTTTATGTAAGTCTTCCACTCTCATCCGTTGGAAACAACGTATGTGCAAAACTTTAGGGCGGGGTTTAGGAGGTTTAAGGTTATAGGAAAGGAAAAGGAGGTCATGTCGAGAGAAACCAGGAGCAGGGGTTTGGCCATGTGAGCGGACTAAGGAGGGAGTGGAGGTGAGGATAAGGTCTAACCAAGTGTCAGCCCCTTCATTATTATGGTGAGTTGCTTGGAGGGGTATAAGATGGAGGCTAACGGAACTTATAATTTGGAGGAGTTTAAGGGAGCGTGGGGATTGAGAAGCAAGGAGGTCAGTGTTAAAATCGCCCATGATAATGTGATGTGAATATTCTGACCCTAAAGATTCCAGAATCGATTCGAGACTGGAGAAATAGTCGACAGAAGGAGGACAGTAAACAACACCTACAATGGTTTTTGCTCCATTGACACAAACCTCTAGAAAAAGGAATTCCGCAGCAGAAGCGGAGTTAGAAGGAGAAGATGCAAGAACCTTATATGGGAAGTGGCTGCGGAGATAAATTGCCACTCCACCCCCTCTTCGGCCAACCCGATCATTTCTGATAAGGATAAAGCCAGGAAGAGGGTAAGTGGTAGATGGAAGGTGAGGTTTGAGCCAACTCTCAGATATCAAGACGGCAAGAACACCAGTATCCGCAAAAGCCTCATAACAATCACTGTAGTGGCTGGGCAGACTTTGAGCGTTGATATGGCAGACGTTAAACACACATCTTGATGGTTGGTTAAACGTCCGCCATCATTTTCTACTTAATCAACGTCGTACTAAATTAGAATTAAAATTTAAGTTTGCGCAGTCTAGTTGTGATAAAGGATATTTTAGTACCAACGCTTGAATAAAACGAACGACTAAGTTAAAGTCGCTAAATTGTAAGCATTTATGATACTGTTGATTGCATAAACAGAACTTAATAATAATATAATATTCAGTAATTTGTTTATGCGCCAATGAAACGTGAAATGTCAAAGTTAACAACGAATAGGTTATGCAGTTTATGACAAGCTAATGCCGTATCGGCTGTCACTGTCAACACCGCACCGCCCGCCGGCGATACTCGAGCTGCTTTGTGGAGGTTCGCCACTGCACCCATACCACCATGCTACACCCGTCCCTTCAAGCATTACACACCATGTTCACGTAATCACTGACAATTTATTTCATTCATTACACTCAGAATTATGTCGTTAGCTCCACTATCGCAGTATTTATTTTATGCACCGTTCAACTCAAGTAGGCCCAACAATTATAATGTAATTAAGCTGTGTATATAACGGCGTTTATCTCCTTTATTATCTACTTTTTCATACAAAACGATGTGATTACGAGTATCGACAGCGGTGGGCGTTTTATTTCACTTTTCAGCTAGAGACAGTGAGACTTTAATGGCGGTCATTAGCCAAAAAGCCGGCGTCATTAACAGGGTTGTCGCCGTACTTTACGATCGCCAGGACCGGCTGCCGCGCGCCGGTCAGCACCGTCCGACACACCGCGAACCGGACGCATATCACACCGATAGTCGCAAAATACTTTCATTAATAATCCCTTTTTAATTTATATAGCGGCATCCGAGCCATTGCATGAATATATAAGCCAATAAAATTTAATAAAACGCTCACCACGCCATCCGAACGCTCGTCTTAATGAACAACGACAAACATCAATTCTCGACGATCATTTGCGTTTTTTAATTACTGTTGATATTTTCACGTCGTTAACATATTTTGAAATAAGGCTATTATAAAACAAACAAGCTAGACAGGTGACTCGAGTAGGCAGTGAATATGAGTTTAGGTGTAATATAAATTAATAAGTTATTCGGCGTCGGCGGGACTCCCGCAGCGCGGCGCGCGCTCAGACCTGTGTATACCCTTGCACCGGTAATTATTATACACCTTGGGGCTCACTAACCGCCTCTGCACCCGCATTCACTCGTTAAACATTGCGACTAATTTTAACTAATATTAATATTATAATCATATTCCATCTACATATAACAGGAATTTCGTAATGTTCCTAATTAAACACATCATAATTATGTATATATTGTGAAATGTTCTGTGAATTTTATTTTACCTTATTACTAGAAGTTGTTTTAATGTTTGATCGAATTCGTCCCTGCTGTTTTAAATACATACATTGATATTATCAGTTTATGACATCTAACGACATTGACAGAAACTAGGAAAATTGTTCTGTAATATAGACTTCTAATAGATGCATATGACAATCGGTTTTATTGATTACCGACTATTATTATTTTTACATTTATTTATAGTATTGGCTCAACGTGCGTGTTCAATCGCGTGGAGCGTAAGAATTTTCTCCAATGGCTGAGATTTTTTCCCGAAAAGAATATATGTATCCTAACTTCTTCGCCCCCCGTCTTTTGTACGTAAATTTGATATCCTGCAGTTAAATTTACATTCAATTATAATATGACCCATCGGTGTCCTTAATTCTATCAAAAGAGCTGAGAATTTAGGCTATACCTATTTATTACTAGATTAAGATCCAATCCCAATGAGGGATCGTAAATCAGACGAGTCCTTAGAATCTTTGCTCACTGTTTACCAACAGAAGGATGGTGGTACAGACTGTAAGGCATTAAGCTTCAAAGATGACCAGATATTTATTCTTAAAGTATATACAACGATATAACTTTATTGCATTCAATAAATAATTATCTACCGTTAAACGTAGGTAAGCTTTTATTGTTTCTGCATTCCCAAGCAATTAGTTTCAAGAATTGGACAAACTAGGGCTGCAGCCACAAGAAATCAATATTTTATTTCTAATTTCGTTACGTATATTTCTTCTTCGCTCAACATATAACAGTTAAGCCTCTCCCCGCTAAATATTAAAACTGATAGTATTCCAGGTGAAGACGGCTATAACCATACAAAGTAAACTCAAATATGGTTAACGGTAATAATATACTTTGTGGTAATGTTAACGGGGGGTATCGTGAATTATTTTTATGTCATAATAAGGGCAATTGGAATAAAGAGGTGGGTGTAGGCGAGACGCCGGAAGCGGTCGTCATTGCCGCTGAGTTTCATACTGGCCAACGTATTTGCACTCAGTTTATTTCTCCCAAACGATCGAATTATAAGCAGTAAAATCTTTACATACAATGCAATCGTTTATTTGTAACCAGATCTGGCTGAACAAGTCAAACGTTGTTAAAGTTGTGACTTTAAAATAAGTAATAAGTGCTTTAAGATTTACAATAAAATGTTCTTTTATAACTACTTCATTTTTAAGTGCGTTTATTGGTAATGTATCTTGTGGTTTAAGAATGACGTTTTTATGTTTGAAGTATAGGATTCTTCTACTGCTTCTAAGTCGTGTGAGTGATAAATAGGTACTACAATCACCGTTAGCTTATAGAGCCTTAACATACAATAAATTCTGTATTTACAAATACTAGAATAGAATTTGTCAATTTATTTATCAAAGTCTTTCAAGTCCTAATATAACAAATTTAAAGTACTTACCTAATTAGTAGACACCGAAAGGTTGAAACCTTTTCCGTCTACTACTACATAGAAACATGTTACGACACACAGATAAGAATGAATTTAAAAAAATGCTGGTTGTAATATAAATATTTTTCAATATGCCATACCAATGAAGGTTAGTCCACAGTCCAAAATTAGATAGATAGGTACTATTAATTTACTCAAAATATATCACGCATGATCGGCATGATAAATTGAGTCACACAAGAAAATTCACAATTTAATTAAATTTTACTATTATAAAATGTTGTTTTCAAATTATGTACCTATAATACGAGCATTATACATTGTTTGTTTCATCAACAATGTAAACTATTTAATCGTTTGGTATTACCTTACATAACAATGTATTTATTACTGAATGTGAATGTATTAACAGTTTCAATATTTTAATAGTTGTTTGTACGATGTTTGTACATTGTTATCGGTTGATTTACTTCTTGTTTGTTCGGTTTGAATAGACCGTGTACATATATTTATTATCCAATATGTTCTCACCTCTGTTGTCAGCACATGTCTACTAAACTTCTCAATTTATTTTCACTCGGGGAAAACGTTTTGTTTCGCTATTTAGCGAATGAAACCTAGTATATAAATCACTCCTTCTCAGTAATTTTATTATTTACGATAAAATGTGTTTCTAAGCAAATACTAAGGTACACAACATAAACTTACGTTAAAATTATCTGTGAAAATTTGTTTCAAGTGTAGGTACGTATGTAAAGTGTAAACAAGTTTCTATTTTAAAGTTGATTCGTCATAGTACTAATGCGTCTCTAAGTACTTTATAGAAAAGTTTTAATAAGTTCGTTTTGTTTCTGTATATGAGTATGATGGAATGTTGTCCAAAGTATGGGGCAGGTTACACCAGGCATTGTATGCAAATAACGTCGGCGCCATGCCACCGTGAGGAGTTGCTCCCATTTGGCAGAGTTATGGTCGTCAAATGTTTAAATGACACAGTGTCATTGATATGGCTTACAGTATTAATCACATATTGTAATAATAACTTGAAGAAGCCCTCGAGGTTCTAACGTGAGTGTAGCTGCCTCACGGGGGGCGTCCGCAGCGACATAACATTTCTCACTTCAATTTGTAGTCTTACTTGTTTTTCTGTTTCCATCGTCTCACTTCATTTCAATCGGAGGTCGTTTTTTAATATTACTTTTATATTTTTTTCATTCCGAGGTGACGTTTATCGTGACTCCCCGGGTGACGGCGACGCGACGGACGCGACGCGCCTCTAGTTAAATGACGATTTACCAGTTTTTCATTCGACTCCCGATGTCAGTCTCTTTACGAGCGAGTATTTTATTTGAAGATATTTTACTGCCACCGATGTTATGATGAACGTTTACGTACCTCTGAGTTATTTTAATGTTCCATATGAATTTGTGAACTTGAGACGCTACGACCAATAAAAGATGAAATTGATTAAGGTATAAAGTAGAAACATTATTGTAGCCTTTTGTTTGATTGTTGGTAGTGTTGGTACCAAACTACTATAGGCTTCGATCTTTCATAGATTATATTATACAGATCTTGGTAATAAAATATGAGCACGTAGGTACCTAAATGTACCTATGTATAAATAGTTAGTAGGTACCTATATACCTAAATGACCCTGTAACATATAAAATATACATAGGTACTTGTTAACAATGGTGTCTCATTATAAATTGTTTCCGTATTTTTGTATTTTCTTGGCAGTTGTTAACTAATTATCTAATTCTATTTACCTAATAGTCTATTCATCTGTCATAGTGTGAAACTGAATATTCATCTTAATTAATCAACTTAGTTGTATTTAAATGAACTTTAAGGAATTATGTATAGGTATATCTATAGTCAAACGATATTTTGTTCAATATTAGTATCTAATGGAACATGAGTAATAGGAAGACTGCGGTAGGTAGGTCTTGAGGTTTTGGGTTCAATCTCCGTGTTTTTCTATTTTAGATCAAGGAATTATCAAATGGAGTCTTGATTGAACCTGTGATACATTTCTGCCTTATTTATCTGTATAAATAGAATACAAATATACCTAATTTCAAAACTCAAAGGCTGACTTATCAGACTAGACTACACAAAATATATAAAAGCGAAGAAATCTGCTACTTTATAGGATACTTTCTCATCGTTTGCCGCCTCTGGTGACTTAACCTTTATTACGTCTGTGGCGGACAGTCGCGAGCTTAATCCTTTTATAACATTTTTGTTTAACAATTCATAAACATATTATGTACTGAATTTAATTCCCTTTGCGATTTATTTAAAAAAAAATGATTTTAGTCATGGCCTACGTTATTGAAACAAAAATGTAGGTACATTTACCTACTTCTAGTTTGTATTTTTATTATTATTTATGTTTTTGTTATTATAATAACCGAGTTTTAATTTTAATCTTATAAATTACTAGCCTGATTAGATTTTACTGATCAATATATTTAAAGTATCTAAGTATTTTATGAATCTTTTTTATTTACCTAGGTGCTCAAATTCTTACACACCTAGTGAAGTTACGACCATAAAAAGTCATATTACTCCATTGTAATTTAAATTTATTAGGGACGACTTTGCTTTTCTTTGAATATTTCTATAGTTACAGCTGATACTGCCTGCCGTTAAACGGGTTATCTGTCTTCGCTCGTATATTTCAAATATTCATAAAAACTAAGTTTAGATTTGAGTGCGCGAGTGTTCTCGCCCACGCGATACGAGACTACTGAGCTCATCTCGATTCAATCTGTTGACATTTCATATTGAATGAACACGTGCTGTTTGTTTAAAATATATTCATTATTTAAACGAAGACAGTTTTAACTCGACTTTATGTTCTAATACATACATAATGAGCATCGTTTTCGTGTCGATGCATTTCTCTATCGTTACATTCATTACCTAGCATGATTTTAATAACTTTATTTGTTACTTACGTTTTCTAATTAAGTAACAATAATTGGAGAGGCATTGGGGGCCAATTATAATTTTATGTTATTATTAGTGGCATTAATTATGCAATTATACAATTAAGTTTTAATAGGTTTACCAACCATTTGCAAATCTGTTTGACTGATCGAAATTAAAATGATAAAAATACGCAACTCACGGCAAAATCTTTAATGTAAAATGTCAAAAATGTTGTGTCCGAATTTTGTACGATATATACAAAATGTACACGTTTACAGTTTTGCTGAAAATAGGCAGCCTCATATCTATAGTATTTATTGGTCATAAATAAAAACATTTTGCATTTTATCACATGCAAATATTAAAATGAATATATTTTGTGCCGGTAGATGGTGATAGGTCCGGATTTATTTAGAAGTTGCTGCTCGTTATGTAGGTTGTGTCACGAGTGCTCGGCGTGAGGTACAAATGGGCCCATTTGTCGGCGTTGCCAGTGTGGAGGCGAAAATCCGCCGTAATCCGCGGGCTCGCGCGCTAATCGAAATATCGACGCAGCCGCTTATTGACGAGTCGACCGACGCGACCCGCCGACTCCCAACCCGAACAACTGAATTAAATTAATATTAATTCGAGTACGTTTTACCGTTGATAGGATAGATTGTGTTAACTTGCCAAGGTTTTATTAAATTAATTGTACTCAGTTGAACGATAAAACTCAAAAAGCAACAATACAATTAACCTCTTACTTTATTATGAATTATATTTATTTAAGTAGTTTAATAAATTTTAAATATCTAAAATTACATTTATGGAAAGAAGCAGCTTCATAAAAATAATCTTATTGGAATTTTAAATCAGTTACCGTTTATATTATTTAGGTACCTAGGTACTTTCCTATTATACAATGTATGTAGGTATATTAAATTAGCAATGATTTAATTTTTTGATAAATAAAAATATATTAAATCTACTCTAAATATAATTGTTATGTAAATATAACAATTATATTTCATGGCATCTCGAGTAAGAGACGTTGTCGCAGACGCGTGCATCGCGCCCGACGGTTCGCAGCCATCTGTCCCCCACCGTCGGCCATGTTCCACTCCTCCCTATGACCCTCCCAACGCCTCCCACCGCAATTACAGCCAGCCGCCACAACTGATGCCAACACAAACCGTATCTTACTTACTAAGTAATAAAGATTAATATCCCGTAGCATGTTAGGACAGGGGAGCTCTGTGGGTGTGCCGCATCCCTTCAGTGCGAGCCATGTCGTCGCCTACATACTACGTGATATCATCGTGTTGTATAATAATTATTGTAATGCCTTCATATCGGCAGCTCACCCTGCTATTTTATTGAATGAATAATTTGTTGTAGTATCTAGTTACTTATCTCATGTTAAGAGATGGTCGTCTGTCTTAAACAAAAGATTTTTAGGTAGGAATATGATGATCAAGCACAAACCTAAGTACACAAACTGTGTACTTACTTCCTGCCTTTAAAATGTAACACATGTTATAACTCAAAATACTTATGCCAGATATAAGAAAATGCAATCTTTTGGCTCTTATAATGTCTAGAAGAAAATTTTATCTTTTTGTACTACTTGAGTGGCAAACTAGCATACGGACACCCCTCCCCCTTCTCCTGGTGGTTAAAAACATAATGAATATCTGCCTATGGGTACTTGAGATACCTGGGGCATTATTTGCATGTTGCAAATCCATATAGAGAGAGTTTACCGTACACTTTGCCCAAATACTTTGACTGTTTTGAGATGAAACATCTGTGGCATATAAAAACGTTTCTTTAAAAACGTATCCCAAAATGAGCACTGCTGTCCAGTTTAAATCAGCACTGGAGACTTGCGTCTCTGGTAACACACGCACAGGAACATACTACATACCTACTGTGTGTAGTGGCATGTGGTATTTTTCTGTGTTTTTCTGTAAGGTGGAGATCCTTACCCAATCAGCCTTACTAAAACAACAATAAAAACATAACAGCAAACCATTTATTATTAAGGATGTGACGCATAATGTCCACTTCTCTCCCACAGTGTTAATAAAGTGTAAGAGTGATCGTCCATAGATCCTAGTAATTATAAGTTTAAGCGAATATGGTGTCGATCCGGGGCGTGGGCGATAATTCATTAGGCGCTCGGCAAATTAAAGGCGCCTTAATGATACCTATATACCACGCCCTCTCTATCACACCATCGCTTTTTGTTTCATTTAAAATCATTTTGTATGAGATTTTGGTAATGGGGACTGCTCACCTGCGTCATGTTAGCCGTAGATAAAATAAATGCACACTATACCCAGTTTCATAAAAGGATGATGATAGAGAGCAACTTTTAACATTTTGAGGACCATCGAGCGAACAGGTCCTTGCCCAGACGGACTGCTCGCTCGATGGGGCTTCGGTTAGGTCCTCTACCTTTTCCAGGTGGGCAGTTCTCAAGTTTTTAAGAAATTAAACAGTGTATTATTAAATAAACAGTATTAAAATGCTGTAATTCCCACCTCTTTGACATTAAATATATCCTATTTATAAGCACTTGAGAAATGCTGCTTACCTATATTGGTTACAAGTTTACGAAGAAAACAATAATCTATAAATATAAAATAAGTTACAACTCTTTGTTACAAATCATATTAGACTCGTCGAAATGAAATGGCAAAATCTTTTATGGTCGAGACAACAAAACTTATCATTTCTACACGTAGTCAAAAGGCTGTGTATCTTTACAACTAATGACTTTTACACAATACGACTATTTGTTTTCTGTTTTAATATCAACAATTCACAAAACTTCAACAATTTTAAAACGAATGTTCAAACAAACTTATATAGATAATACAGTAATTATACGTAACATAAAGATGAAGAGTCACGTTAATAATATAACATTCAAAATGAATCGGCGCCTTTGCGTCCACAATTAACACGATGCCGCTATAAAAATAACTAGGCAGTGAAATTAATTAATTTACAGAGTTTAATTATCTCATCATGGCAGTAAAAGCGTGGGCAGTTTGCGGCGGCAGGCTTATCGGGTCGTCACATCGAGCCGAGACATAGCCCAATTAATTATGATGCTACGTTGCGTTATGAGAAATCACCGACATTGTTATTATGGAATAGATAACGTGATGTTTACTAATTAATGTCTGACTGGATAACTGTAAAATAGGTAGCCAGAGATCTATAGGTAGCCTTTGTTGTCTCTTTCTACATCATTATTTTAGATACCTGGTGATTATCGGTATAATATCAGAGTTTAAGGATCTATGAGAGTTAAAATTTTCCTTTACACTGTGATAATATATTATATTATCTAACATATAAAAAAATGATTTCAAGAATTGCATAGGTTGTTGCATCAGAATGATTTAATCATTTATTTCATAGTTAGTATTCACTCAATTTAAAATACTAAAACATCGTAAAATAAATTTTAGGTACACACGGCAACGGAGTTAGCTGTACAGAGCCTCTAGACAAGTGGCATAAACGATAGTCGAATCGAAAAGTCAAAAAAGAAAATGTATGGGATTTGACGTAAGTTTACGACATTAAATCGTAGACTCACGTCCAATTCCATACATTTTATTTTTTGACTTTTCGATTCGACTATCGCTTATGCCACTTGTCTAGAGGCTCAGGGCCGCTATATGAAGATTTGTTTTTTAAAACCATTTTATATATTTCTGTGGAATTTGGTAACAGTGTACAATTAGACTAAACCTACAGATAAAAATATATACCTATCACATAAATTCATACATTGGTTTTCCTAAAAAAACTAATCTTTATATAGCGGCCCTGTACAGCTAACTCTGTTGCTGACCGTACGTCAAAAATCATGATGAACTCGTGCGTACGTTCAGGAATACTAAGAGATATGTATAGCCATAGCTATAGACGAAAAGATAAAACCTTCCAAATATTACGCGATTTAGACCCGACATTGTCTATTATAGTAATATGTGTACAAATTCTTACAAGATTTTATATAGGTGATAAGGTATCAAGAGCGAGTCTCAAGCAACGACCACACTGTACCCCAGGGGCTGTGTGGTCGTTGGTCTCAAGTTCTTAAGCCTATGGGTAGTGACAAGTCTTTCTTAAGAAAATAATATTAATAAGTACGAGAACCCGAAAACTCACCATGGCGGTTACCACTAGGACTGAGCTACCGAGCCATAATAAAAATATTTTAATGAATATTTCATCACAATATATTAAATACATAGCTAGCGTACATAAATATACGTAATAGGAATATTATCTTTTGAAATAGCCATCAAAGACACCACCGCGCTAATTATTACACTAAGGTTTATTTTATACACTATATTATTATTTTAATACTCGCTAAATTGTTATGTTTTTTGTCAAATTTTGGGGAAAACCGTGAAATTAAATTTAAAATTAGTTAATAGAATTAATGTTGATTACTCACTTAAACGCCTAGTTACTTTACTAGATAATTTTGAGATTTGCATTCATAATGCGTTTAGAGCTCTTTTCCACGATAAAATGCTTATTTTGCCGCAGTAGTATTTTTTAACGTTAGTAATTAAGATGTTAAATTATATACCTAGTGTGTACGTATAACAACAGTTCTGGTTGATTATCATATTATAAGAAGAAAATCTTGTGTGCCTTTTGAATGTAGCAAAGGCCGCCTATGCATTCCGTGGAATGATTATGATTTTCACCTTTTGATGGTTGACAGGCAAAATTTAGATTAGGTCTACTTCTTTCTACTGACATCGAGTATTGTACGTTTTATTCTTAACACGTGGCAAATATTGTATGACCCACAGATAGTTGTTCTGAGTCTGCAGAACTGTGTCTATGAATATAACTGTATGTTTATAAACTCTCCCACACAGCACAGCAAACAGGGCTTGTTAATGTGTATCAAAGTCATCAATAAAAATACCTTGATGATGTTGCAATGCCTCTTGTCTAAAACTAAAAGCCTTAAAAGGCACCAACACCTCACCAAAGGTTTCGAATATATAGAAGATGAACGAAAACATAAGAAATTATCTGTCTCTACGGGTATATCATCATCTCAGCCAAAAGACGTCCACTGCTGGACATAGGCCTCCCCCAAGGTTTTCCACAACTCTCGATCCTGAGCCGACCTCGTCCATCGATTGCCCGCAACCTTTACCAGGTCGTCGGTCCACCTTGTTGGAGGCCTGCCCACGCTTCGTCTTCCAGTTCGTGGTCGCGACGGGTATATAATCAATATCAAGTCAAACTAAACAAACATTTATTTCCCGCAGATCGTCCTGAACTCAATGCACCGGTATCAGCCACGAATCCACCTAGTAAAAGTGCGCGAGGGAGGAGGTCCAATCACTGACCTATCTCGCGAACAGCACCGTACTTTCGTCTTCCCAGAGACCGTGTTCACCGCTGTCACCGCCTACCAAAACCAGCTCATCACTAAGCTCAAGATCGACTCCAATCCTTTTGCTAAAGGATTCAGAGACTCTTCAAGACTGACAGATTTTGATAGGTGAGTTATAAACGGAGGTTTTTATAAGTTCATAGACTGTTATATTACCAAAAAGGTTTGCGTTGTCTGGACTCTTTTGAAGATAAGAAACTATACTATACCTATTTGTACATAAAAGAGGACTTTCCATTTTCTACGATTTTTAGATAGGAAGTACTGTATCATAGAGACATTTGAAATATTTTTTGTACATTACTTAAGATTCCTTACGTCCTAAGGAAAAACAGAATAGAATCTACTGAATCGCTGTAGTTTAAATTTGATGCACAAGATGTGGGTTGCCACTCTTGGGAGACAAATTAAAGACTTTTAAGGTCGAGGTACTTGTTGTGGTCTCAAATATAATATTATTTATTTTTTAAGTTATTTAATGTAAATAGTTGACCCTACTTTGTTGTCTCAATAACTACTGTGCCATGTGTAGGTATGTATGTCAGACATTTTTTTTTCACCATTTTCTATATAATTCGTGAAAAATTTCGGTAATTCCTTTAATGGCGTCTACTAAACGTGATTTCGGCTACGAATACCAGTGAGTTAAATACTAAATGGGAATTTTCGTATTGAGAAATAGGTTTAATAAAACAGTTAGTATGACAAAACGTACTGTAGTCCCATTTAAACTTTTTCAAATTCTTTTTTTTTATGATGCGAGGAGGATCCAATGTGGCGAACTTGAACCAATAAATCTTCACCATTAAACTCGTGATTTAAAAACCTGTGACGAGCAGATCCGGTGCTTTTAGTTTATTAGGGCTAAAGTGGTCCTGGCATATGCCGAGCGATTTCTGATAAATTGACAGGTTATTAGCAACAGTTGAAAGGCATTAGGTGTGCCGCCCTGCAATTTGCGCGATCGGTTTTATATGAATAAAAGATTAAAAACGCGCTCTTCGGCTGATTGCGCCGATATCGAGTGAATGCTGATCGAAGCCCAGATTTAGGGAGAAGGCCCTGTTGTTATCCGCCTTATCGGTTTAATCGACTTCGCGAATGAGATTATGGTAATAAAAATAAATATTAAGGGTTATATTGAGAACGTGCTCATGGATATTTCGATGACGTAAATAATAAGCTAAATACAAGTTAACCTTATTTTGTTGACTTCCATGAGAGTTTTGGTTGCATATTTTATTAAGAAAAAGTATGTCTTAATCGATTGATTGATTTTAAGTACAGTTGCTATCACGAATTTGGTCCCCATCTCGAGTCGAATAAATTTATCAGGCGTTATTTTGAACGCATTACGCAATAGCAAATTACAATATTTATATTTATTATAACGGTCCCAATTGTTTATTACATATACCTCAGAAAAGTGCCTATGTTACCAATATACGTAGTTAGCCTATCATGGTTATTTTTGGTGACCGACGTGGCAAACAAAGATTTAATAAAGTTATAGAAAACAAAACAGAAGCAATTATATTTTATTTATACACATAATCGTAATCTAAACTTAGTTGTATTACAAACAATATAAAATTATGCGAGAACACATAAATGATCTAGGTTATTAATAGTTATGTTAAGTCTTGCTCAATGTTCATACCTACATGATGAGACGTTCGTGTAAAATAGTGATGTCATGATACCGATCACTTTTATTGTCAGCTAGAGTATAAAATTTTATGCGACGTTATTAACAAAAGTCATAAAATCCGTTCGTGTAACATTACTTTCTATGCGGTGACTGGCTAAATTGTTTACGAGTTTCATGACACGGAAATATTGTGACACTCTATGACTGTATTATAAATTACCTTTTTTTTGCTAATAACATTAAAATACATTACTGTCTGTTGCCTACACTAATCTATACTAATATTATAAATGGGAAAGTTTTAATGTTTGTTTCCTAATCACGCCAAAACAGCTAAAAGAATGAAATTTGGCATAGGTTGCGAAATGTGATAGGGTTTTCTGTTACAAAATTCTAAGTAGCAGCGCAGAGTCCGACATTGTTTGCCCATATATGGGACAAAACGATCAAACATTATAAAGTTGTGGGAGTTTGAAGGCAAACAGAAAACTTTTTCATTCACAAAATTATCACTTGTTCTTTCAAACATTGCCTATATTAGGTACCTATGTGAAGAGTTTTCACAGCGGTTCACAACAATCGAATGTGTAACGATAAACGTGGGAAAGTTATAACACTTACTTTCTTACTTTATTTCCACTCGCTTGGTTTAAAGTATAAAACAC